>OY804518.1:468432-1168432 GCA_963680855.1 Lepeophtheirus nordmannii
ATGGGAAAATGAGCAAAAAAATAATGATATCGAAAAAAGTCTTCTTCTTCTTTTTTTTTCTATAGCTTTAGAATATTATGAATACATTGCCACACGGCAATCGTGATTGTAAATTGTAATTCATCACTCACTACATCAACAAATAAATAAATTTTATATATGTTTTAAAGTCGACTAGTCTTGATGAGAAATATTCTTACGTTTTAGATATAAGACAATAATGATTAACTTTGTATTGCATACTAATTTAAAAAATATTTAACATTAATAGTTTAAATATAACGTTGTCATTTTTTACTTTACATTACAATATCATTTTTTTATTTCATGTTGACTAAAAAGCGATTGGTTTTGTGTCCTACAAAGTGATTTAAATATAAGTAGGTAATATAAATATATTACTATAGTTTTTGAGTTAAAAAGAGGTTTTGTGAGAACAAAAATATAAAAAGATCCGTTATTACATCGTATTTCCAATATGATCTATTCCGCTTTATTTTTATCAATGAAGAATTGTACATTTTTACATTTTCCAATCCTGTATGAAGTTAAAAAAAATGCTCAAAAATGTGCAAATGTCCAGGAAATCACAGAATTTGTCTTGAAATTCTATGACCAGAATTTATTTGAAGTACAAACATTACCCCAATCTCTTTATGAATGTCCAGTTTAAGTTTTTTATGAGATGGTTTTTACAAATAATTCATTGCTAAATAAACCAGGACACATAGACTTATTTTAACTAGATATTGATATTTTTTATGGGTAAAATATATCAATAAAAATAAAGAATTTGTTAGGAAATTAATTTTGAAGTTATATTTAAAGAAGATTCGTAATTTCTGATATAAATTCAATTATAGTTTTGATTTTTTTTTTTTTTTTTGAAGTTTCCTAGAAAAGCCCTAGGAAATTTAATTCTTACAAGAAAAAAACAACCAGACAAATTTTCCAAAATCAGGAAGAAAACGTAAATGCCCCCCAATGATAATAATAATTAATTAATTAATGTATTGAACCTAGCTCTATTAATAAAAAGTACGATGTAAATGTCGGATTTTTTCATCCTTTTGTACTCACAAAACCTCTTTTTAGCATAAAAACTATCATTTTAATAACTTGCTACATTAACATATCATTAATTATTGTTATATGTAACCTTATTCTATTTGTCTTCTTGATTTATATTATGAAAATATTCTTATATAAAATCAAATGAATGTTTCTACATTTTGTTAGGATATAAAATACAAAAAATACAAAAATATCATCTACTTAATCAAAAGAAGTACTTGGACTTTGAATGATGCTTACACATTAAATAAGGATACAAATGGCCACAAGGATACATATTTTTAAAGAGGTAATACTTGGATAAAAAAAATAATAGTCTATGGGGTTGTATAATGTAATATCATCGGATTTACTAATTAATATATTAATTCTTATGAACTTTGTACTGATTCTCCTGTTTGTTATTTATTTTGTTATTGTCTATTATGTGATCGTATTACGATGTAGATTTATTATTATAGATATGTATAATTTATGATGTGAAGGGGCTGGTTGAGTATTAAGTTATTAAGGCATGACATCATGTGATATATCACTTGATGAGAAAGATCTAAAAAGAATAAGCAAGCTAGTGCTCAATCCAAACTGTATAAATATCAAGTGCATTTTCCACGCCAAAGAAATCTTTTTCGACCTTCAATTGATAATGCAACTAATCAATTACTTATAATAGACAAAATGGTTATATTCTAACCCTTCCCGAGCCGGAGCCAGAAGCATGGATGTGTAGCCCTGGACACATTTTCCCTTCACCCCTCGAAGGATGTTTCTCTTTCTATCTTATTTTCCCAAGTGCTCTATGCTTTATTCAAAATCATGGAACCCATTAACTAGAAGAGTGCCGAAACTTTTGTTTCGATACCTTTTGACTCAAATATCTAAGGTTTTTTCTTTCTTTCTTACTATTCTAATTAATAAATTAACAACCACTGGTTGTAAAATATAAAAACCGCTATTACTTAAGAAACAACCTATCGATTTTAAAGTTAAAAGCAT
Organism: Lepeophtheirus nordmannii; assembly: GCA_963680855.1. Lineage (NCBI taxonomy): Eukaryota > Metazoa > Arthropoda > Copepoda > Siphonostomatoida > Caligidae > Lepeophtheirus > Lepeophtheirus nordmannii. The sequence continues at coordinate 470,503 of OY804518.1, forward strand.
ATCTGCACTCGACAATTATTGTTCTATCATGTTTGAATTAATAAAAAAAATTTAACTCTAAAATTCGAGGTGAACCAATTTTGAAATTTTAGCAAAAGTAGCAATAAATCCAAAACTAATGAACCGATTTGAAAAATTGAAAAAAATTATATTTTATCAAAGTAATATCTACAACTTTTGGTTCAATGAAATCTTTCTTAAACTTTACTTTTAATCCTACTTAGAGTTGAAGGCTAAAAAAGTGTTTATATGACGTCATATTACGCCCAAATGATGAACAATGTATTTGTTTTTTAATTGACACTTCATATATATATATCATGGCGTAATAGTTTTTTTAATATAAATCTTTACATTTACGTCACACATCTGCAAAATAACTTTCTGTTTCACTCGGTTTACGTATTTAGTACTGTGAGTAATAAACACCGAAGATCTATAAAAATTGATCCCAGGAGGAAATACTTGGCATTGTAGAAGAATACCTTAAATTATTTAATTCTACAATTGATGGAGATCCTAAAGGATCCAAAGGTCCTTGTGAGAATCGCCGATTCCCATGACAAAGGGCTCGATACACTTACTGCGGGTGTAGTAAGAAAAGCCTTTGCTACTTGGGCTCAAGGTTGGCTACCTTGGGCCATGAGTCGTTCCAGCAACACAGTCAGGGTGATCAAAATTACCAAGCTTCTATTGAAACCAAGGGAATGATATCTGATGTATTAAGTAAAACTGTAAGTACTACTAATTTATGAAATATAATATAAATTTAAAATTTTTCTCATTTTTATAGGTCAATAACAAAAGTTATTTGGAATCACATAACGTGGATCTGTGAGGTCTGAATGGGAATGGTATAAGTGATTAAAATATATGACTAACAATTGTTAATTAATCATTTTTCTATTTTGGTAGGATTTTAATAAGGGAAGTCCAGCTCCCAATCAATTTGAAGTATGCAATTATTCATATTATCTAGAGTTTGTATTATAACTTTACTTATGTCTTAGACAACAACTGATGATGATCTTTACTCACACAACTGGGGTTAGTATTTGCTCCATAGAAATCAATTAACATACATTTTACTCTCTTTTTTGATTTTAGAAGACACAAGTCCTACTATTTGCCGATAAAAAGTGGCTGATGGGATTATTTGTCAGGGATAGGAAGATCGTTGTCTTTGTAGACTCCTGGAGGATCGCCAATGAAGATTCTATGTTTTTAAAAATGCATTCAGAATTATAATGAGTCTTAAAAAGAACGAGCTTGGAAGGTCCTTAATAATTTTAAACATGATTATCTTCCTGGGATCAGAATTTTTAGTATAATATACTTTAGGAATCTGAAAAAACAAAACAAAACACCATATTTTTATTAACACTATAATAGAATTCAATGTTACTTAAAGTAGTACATCTTATCACATTCGTCATAAACCACAAAACAAAAACACATTACTGTTCATGTTTTTCTAGAGATTTTGCGTCATAAAGTCCACAGAGTGTAGTTGAGGCTTCCTACTAAATTTTACACATCCCTCAACTCATTTACGAAAAGTATAAACGGAGATCTCATAACATTTGTCATCAAAGATTGATCTACTGAGGATTCACGCGGATTGAAAAAGGAAACCAAGCACTTTGTTCCTTTAGGAAAAGAATTGACCCTTTTCAACGATTTGATGAATTGATCAGAATGTAAACTCAATATTATAACGAAGGGAATCTTTTTGTTGAAAGACTTTGTAAGTCCCGGTCTGGACTTATGATACTATTGAATTAACAGCCATTTTAACATCATTTGCATCATTTTATGGGGAAGAAAGTGCATCACTGTTATGAAGGGAGGAGGGGTGTAATGCTTGGTGTCTATAACTAATATTGATTAATCCTCTACATTTTAAAGGAAATGATACTATATTATTTACTGAGGAACTAGGTCTTATAATATTTTAATTTGTAATACAGAAACTATTTTTTTGGAACTATAATTTCATATTTAAGGTAAATTATGAAACTTCTTGAAAATTAATTTCCTGAGAACTTTTTTATTTTTTATCTACATGTTTTACCCATAGAAAATATAGGAATATCCTTTTTTGTCAAGGAAATAATTGTTTTTATCAGACCATACTATAAAAAATTTAAAAATATCAAAATAAAGGAGGGAGTAATTTCAAATAATGTATGGTCATCGAACTCCAAGACAAATGTGTGATTTCCTATTTTTGGCAATTTTTAGGACTGGAAAATGTAAAAATGCACTCTTCTTCATTAATAAAAATAAAACGGATAGATCATAAATTGGATTTTTATTTTTTTAGATGATGAAATATTGACTGAAACGACAAATCCTTCCACGTTTGAAATGCAGAAGTGGTCATGCAATGATGGCTGTATATATGAAATATAACAAGCAGATTGGTCCCACTGATTCACAACATTTGAAATATTATGTTCAATAATGACCTTTCCTTGAATATTGGTAGATTTTATGGAAAACAAAAAAATAATTAATTACTTTTAAGTAAAATATACATAGATATGCTTTAATTCAAGCTATCACACCAATAAATTAATAAAATAAAATTAAAAGTGTTTTCTTCATTGGAGTCTTTTATGTAAGTAGATACTGTTCACACAAAACCTCCTATCTTTTCCATGCAAGGACTGTCAACTTTCAAAATATTAAATACCCAAGAAAAAAAAATCCACAGATATCTAATGTATACTCATTGAAATAATTGTTTTTCGCTTACCTATTTATAGGTATGTACTATTCTGATAAGATGCATTACCTACAATATACTTAGCTCTCAAATTTCTTTACTGCAACCCTCTACCCTTTTCAATAGGAGCAAAAAAGAAGAGATGATTTGAAATCCACATGCTTTGAGTCTGGAATCGAGTATTACAGAGCGTGAATCACTATATAATTCGACCAAGATTAGTTTTGAAAATAGATAAGAAAGAAATAAGAGGCCTTAATAGATAAGATGTTTCCTTTATTGTAAAACAGATTCACTATCCATCATCAAAATTACACTTACTAACATTAAATAAAAACATTCATTTACAATGATGGGTCAGGTATCCCATAGAAAAATTGAGAGCCATTCGTATAATTGATGAAATCTACCAAATGGAATTTTATTCTTCAGTATCAGAGGTCATGAAATTTTGTGCTCCAAATGACAAGACGAGTCTGAGGGGAAATGAGTGTAAGTCCCATATCATAGGCTGATATCTGTAGATCATTGACTTGATCCTTCATAACACTTGCTCCCTTCCGATTTAGAAGATTCGAACTTGATAAGAATCCTGCTCTAAGTCCGTGTCTTTCTCTATTCATGGCTCAGGAGTTCAAAAACTTGAATTTTCTCTTCGCATTCCAGAGCTTTGCAAAAACAGGAAGAGCATTAGCATTAGCCTTAAATAATGAAGGGACTCGAGTCCTATTCTTTGAGAGTCGGGACTCGCCTCGAATGAATTCTGAGGAGCCTACTTTCCTTGAGCCTTGTTTTCCAAACACTCTTCTAAAGAGTGCAAAACTTGCTTGAAGCACTGAATTCGTAAAAGATTCATTCTCTTAAATGCAGTTTAGTTTTGGAATTCTTCTCCAAGGAAGAAGTGGGTTTAATGAGTCACATGAGTGGGTTGAAGGATTCCTATGATATGGAGGGATTCGCAGACTCACTCTCCCATCACGAATGACACTTCCGAATACGTCATTTGCCTTGGATGAAACTGATGAGAAAGGAAAATGGATGGGGTTGAGAGTGGGAGGAATACTTTGGACTGGAGGCTCTTGAATTGGACTATGAAATTGGAGGATAGAGTGGAGAAGAGGTTGAAGAAAACTTCAACTTGGATCCATCCTGGAAATGTCCCTTGAATGAAGCGCTCAGGTGAGAGGAAGGAATGCTTTGCTATGACGTCATGAGATCCTCTCTAGAATGTTTACTGTCTGCCTGCACTAGAGAGTCTCTCTTCTTGGCTGGCCTGGCTGAGCTAACTAACTTGAATAAGGGATGAGAAACTGTTGAGTGTTGACCCTGTTCGACTGCTCCAAGGTGCCTCAAGTCAGCTGTTGAATAGACAATGTTTATTTTCACTATTTTCACTTCTGACGTCACTTGAAATGGCGCAGCTCTGGCTTGGACCCAAGGACGTCTCATTGCTTCGCTCTTCCTGACTGCGGAGAATGGGAATGGGATGGGAATCGGATGGGATGAAAGTGATGGCTGATGAATGAGCTTCCAATCAAGGATTGTGACACTAACAAAGAGTTCATTGCACAGAAGAGGCACAAAGAGCAGCAAGAGTCAGTAGATCCAATCCCTTGACGTCGAAAATCATGAATCACCTGATGTGCAGACGATTCGAATCTCATCACCATCCAAATCCATTGTCTCTAAAATCAAATTTAACTTTTCTTAGTAGAAAAGTTAAAATGTCTCCTGGATGGGGTTTGGATCATTATTGATCCTGGAGTAATACTTCATAATATCAGCTTCCACCTGTTTTTAGCATTGTCATTCATTCATTCATTCTTGAACTTTCTCACATTAGATTAAAAGTCTCCTAAGGTGCAAATTCAATTCATATATTTTCCCACTATTTTAAAATACGAATTCAATTTGAAATGCTGCTTTGCTTTGAATACCTTTTGAATAAAAGTTGTATTCAGAAAATGAATTATTGATTATTCAGTCAAAAATAGTTATGAGTACCTCAATTCAATATTTTGATTTGTAATTTATTCAAAATGGAACTGTCTCTTCGTAAAGTAGGATTTTAAAATACTTCATGAGAGCAATCAACAAGGCTAGGATCCTCAATTTAATTTTAAAAAGTAGGCAATTTAGTGATTTTATAATCTTTTATTAATATATGATTCACAAAATTTTAATTTAAAGGTACTCTGGATTGATCCACTACTAATTATTTATGTTTGTTATATTGTCAAAACCCATAGATTTTTTAACTCTTTCATTTCAGACTTACTCAATATATACAAATTATACAATGTCAGAATCTAAAATTTCTAAAATAAATAAGATATCAAATAGATTTCAATTTCGAATATCAATTTCCTACTATGACAAAACCTCCGTCCATCAGAGTTGTCATTGCCTCGAAGGACTTCTCCTAATCTATGGTCCTACAAAGAGTTGGTAAATGCTCTTAGTGCCAACTCAAACAATAATAAGAATTAAACGTTAGAAATTAAAGCTATGATTTTATAATAAATATTAACTGTAGGATTCTCCCCGGATTCCTCCACTACTCAGATAATTTAACAAGGTCATTGTCGATCTCCAATTTTGTTGGAGTCCGAGTTCCATCGTATGGTCATCGAATCGTATTTGAAGAGCAAGTTGAATAACACGACATGAGGGAAGGTGGAAATATTCTTTACATTCAAATGCCGTAGACTGAAGGATCGGATTTTTCAATATAAAACATGAAATGGACTGACTAACTCAATGTTGAGTTGGACATTGAAGGAAACAAGTATCTTGGTTTTATTAGTGATGAAATTAAAAGTATCAGAATTGTCTTCAATTATTACGTCCCTTGAATAAATCTTTAATATTTATCTCGTGATTATGACTTTGAAGGTGTTGTATAATTTTTAACTTTCCCAAGGTTTCTGTCCTAAATTCATTTAGACGTCATTTCACTAACCTTGGATGCTCGTTATAATTTTATAGCTTTTCATCTCCATTATCAACGATCAAGGATTTTATTCTTTCTGAATGAATTTATTAAATTGTGAATCATTTATTAATTTTGTAATTGCCATTAAACGTTTTCAATATACACATACATATATATGATTTTTCCTTCACTAATTAAATTATCGACATCCGTCACAACATTTACATTTGAGGCTTAATCTTACTTTATGTTGAAATTATTTGTTCTAATTTGAGTTTATATATATATATATTTCGTATCAAATTCATTAAAAGTCTTAATCACATTCTATTTTATTGTTTCAATCAAGTAATGAACAAAAAATATGTGTTTATTTAATGGGATTATGCTTACTGCAGTAATTTTAGAGTCAAATTTAGCTAAATCGCCGGAGAAAAAGGGCTCAAGGAGTTGATTTGATTGCACTTCTTGAATCTACATACTGCCCATTTTTAAAGGGGGGTATTCGAAAGGAATACAAGAACTTAGGTTAAAAAAGTAAATGCAATGCTATCAAAAAATAATTCTTAGTATTGCGAACTGTATTTTGAGCCCAATATTTTTATACTAGAATTATTATAAAATGAATTATCAAACGTGATCATCAAATCCATTTTTGTCAAAAGGGCAGGCTGTATAGTATTAAATATATCAATTCAATAATACATACACAGTACTGATACTTACTATATTTAACAAATAAAAGTAATTGTTCTCTTCTGTTTGATGGTAAAGCAGGAGTCAGCTACAACCATGACGAATAATCAACGCTAATAAAAACAATACAGAATTGATAAAATACTTCCTCATAAATTACATTCAATAATAGCAATCACGACATATTTTATGGTCCATACGGTACCTACAATATTTGTAACAATTTCACCTCAAATGATTCAGTGTCGCTATAAAAAGAGAGATACAAAAACATCCTTCGATTATTCATAATAATAATATGGATATAGTATTCAAAGAAACAAAGATCATATAGAGTGAATTTTTATATATTTTCTACTTTGAATATTTAAATTAATGCTTCACACTAGAAGGAGTAAAAATTGCAAAGTGAAGTCTTCTAAAATATGGTTTTGTGATTTTTGACCATTCCGAGTCTGCTCAGTACATTCAAATCAATTATCTAAAACCATTCCTGCTATAAAATATAGGGATTTGACAAATTTTGTCTCCATATATAACCTAGCACCATCTAGCGTTCATATTATCATACAAATGATGAACATAAAAAGTGCCAATATGCATGGTTTTTTTATTAATTTCAACATTCAAAAAATGCTTAGCACATTCAAAAAAATTACCTGAATCTATTCGCCACTTCAAGTTGAAGGATTTGCAAATTTCAAATTGGCATGACACCTAGCAACATCTAGGGTTCATATTATCATACAAATGATGAAAATGAAAAGTGCGAATATGTATGGTTTTTTATTAATTTCAACATTCAAAAAATGCTTAGCACATTCAAAAAAATTACCTGAATCTATTCGCCACTTCAAGTTGAAGGATTTGCAAATTTTAAATTGGCATGACAACTAGCACCATCTAGGGTTCGTATTATAATACAAATGATGAAAATGAAAAGTGCGAATATGCATGGTTTTTCATTAATTTCAACATTCAAAAAATGCTTAGCACATTCAAAAAATTTACTTGAATCTATTCGCCACTTCAAGTTGAAGGATTTGCAAATTTTAAATTGGCATGACAACTAGCACCATCTAGGGTTCATATTATCATACAAATGATGAAAATGAAAAGTGCCAATATGCATGGTTTTTTTATTAATTTCAACATTCAAAAAATGCTTAGCACATTCAAAAAATTTACTTGAATCTATTCGCCACTTCAAGTTGAAGGATTTGCAAATTTTAAATTGGCATGACACCTAGCACCATCTAGGGTTCATATTATCATACAAATGATGAAAATGAAAAGTGCGAATATGCATGGTTTTTCATTAATTTCAACATTCAAAAAATGCTTAGCACATTCAAAAAAATTACCTGAATCTATTCGCCACTTCAAGTTGAAGGATTTGCAAATTTTAAATTGGCATGACAACTAGCACCATCTAGGGTTCATATTATCATACAAATGATGAAAATGAAAAGTGCCAATATGCATGGTTTTTTTATTAATTTCAACATTCAAAAAATGCTTAGCACATTCAAAAAAATTACCTGAATCTATTCGCCACTTCAAGTTGAAGGATTTGCAAATTTTAAATTGGCATGACAACTAGCACCATCTAGGGTTCATATTATCATACAAACGATGAAAATGAAAAGTGCCAATATGCATGGTTTTTTTATTAATTTCAACATTCAAAAAATGCTTAGCACATTCAAAAATTTTACCTGAATCTATTCGCCACTTCAAGTTGAAGGATTTGCAAATTTTAAATTGGCATGACACCTAGCACCATCTAGGGTTCATATTATCATACAAATGATGAAAATGAAAAGTGCGAATATGCATGGTTTTTCATTAATTTCAACATTCAAAAAATGCTTAGCACATTCAAAAAAATTACCTGAATCTATTCGCCACTTCAAGTTGAAGGATTTGCAAATTTTAAATTGGCATGACAACTAGCACCATCTAGGGTTCATATTATCATACAAATGATGAAAATGAAAAGTGCGAATATGCATGGTTTTTTTATTAATTTCAACATTCAAAAAATGCTTAGCACATTCAAAAATTTTACCTGAATCTATTCGCCACTTCAAAATGAAGGATTTGCAAATTTTAAATTGGCATGACAACCAGCACCATCTAGGGTTCATATTATCATACAAATGATGAAAATGAAAAGTGCCAATATGCATGGTTTTTTTATTAATTTCAACATTCAAAAAATGCTTAGCACATTCAAAAAAATTACCTGAATCTATTCGCCACTTCAAGTTGAAGGATTTGCAAATTTTAAATTGGCATGACACCTAGCACATTCTAGGGTTAATATTATCATACAAATGATGAAAATGAAAAGTGCCAATATTCATAGTTTTTTATTAATCTCAACATTCAAAAAATGCTTAGCACATTCAAAAAAATTACCTGAATCTATTCGCCACTTCAAGTTGAAGGATTTGCAAATTTCAAATTGGCATGACACCTAGCAACATCTAGGGTTCATATTATCATACAAATGATGAAAATGAAAAGTGCGAATATGTATGGTTTTTTATTAATTTCAACATTCAAAAAATGCTTAGCACATTCAAAAAAATTACCTGAATCTATTCGCCACTTCAAGTTGAAGGATTTGCAAATTTTAAATTGGCATGACAACTAGCACCATCTAGGGTTCGTATTATAATACAAATGATGAAAATGAAAAGTGCGAATATGCATGGTTTTTCATTAATTTCAACATTCAAAAAATGCTTAGCACATTCAAAAAATTTACTTGAATCTATTCGCCACTTCAAGTTGAAGGATTTGCAAATTTTAAATTGGCATGACAACTAGCACCATCTAGGGTTCATATTATCATACAAATGATGAAAATGAAAAGTGCCAATATGCATGGTTTTTTTATTAATTTCAACATTCAAAAAATGCTTAGCACATTCAAAAAATTTACTTGAATCTATTCGCCACTTCAAGTTGAAGGATTTGCAAATTTTAAATTGGCATGACAACTAGCACCATCTAGGGTTCATATTATCATACAAATGATGAAAATGAAAAGTGCGAATATGCATGGTTTTTCATTAATTTCAACATTCAAAAAATGCTTAGCACATTCAAAAAATTTACTTGAATCTATTCGCCACTTCAAGTTGAAGGATTTGCAAATTTTAAATTGGCATGACACCTAGCACCATCTAGGGTTCATATTATCATACAAATGATGAAAATGAAAAGTGCCAATATGCATGGTTTTTTTATTAATTTCAACATTCAAAAAATGCTTAGCACATTCAAAAAATTTACTTGAATCTATTCGCCACTTCAAGTTGAAGGATTTGCAAATTTTAAATTGGCATGACAACTAGCACCATCTAGGGTTCATATTATCATACAAATGATGAAAATGAAAAGTGCCAATATGCATGGTTTTTTTATTAATTTCAACATTCAAAAAATGCTTAGCACATTCAAAAAATTTACTTGAATCTATTCGCCACTTCAAGTTGAAGGATTTGCAAATTTTAAATTGGCATGACAACTAGCACCATCTAGGGTTCATATTATCATACAAATGATGAAAATGAAAAGTGCGAATATGCATGGTTTTTTTATTAATTTCAACATTCAAAAAATGCTTAGCACATTCAAAAATTTTACCTGAATCTATTCGCCACTTCAAAATGAAGGATTTGCAAATTTTAAATTGGCATGACAACCAGCACCATCTAGGGTTCATATTATCATACAAATGATGAAAATGAAAAGTGCCAATATGCATGGTTTTTTTATTAATTTCAACATTCAAAAAATGCTTAGCACATTCAAAAAAATTACCTGAATCTATTCGCCACTTCAAGTTGAAGGATTTGCAAATTTTAAATTGGCATGACACCTAGCACATTCTAGGGTTAATATTATCATACAAATGATGAAAATGAAAAGTGCCAATATTCATAGTTTTTTATTAATCTCAACATTCAAAAAATGCTTAGCACATTCAAAAAAATTACCTGAATCTATTCGCCACTTCAAGTTGAAGGATTTGCAAATTTCAAATTGGCATGACACCTAGCAACATCTAAGGTTCATATTATCATACAAATGATGAAAATGAAAAGTGCGAATATGTATGGTTTTTTATTAATTTCAACATTCAAAAAATGCTTAGCACATTCAAAAAAATTACCTGAATCTATTCGCCACTTCAAGTTGAAGGATTTGCAAATTTTAAATTGGCATGACAACTAGCACCATCTAGGGTTCATATTATCATACAAATGATGAAAATGAAAAGTGCCAATATGCATGGTTTTTTTATTAATTTCAACATTCAAAAAATGCTTAGCACATTCAAAAAATTTACTTGAATCTATTCGCCACTTCAAGTTGAAGGATTTGCAAATTTTAAATTGGCATGACAACTAGCACCATCTAGGGTTCATATTATCATACAAATGATGAAAATGAAAAGTGCCAATATGCATGGTTTTTTTATTAATTTCAACATTCAAAAAATGCTTAGCACATTCAAAAAAATTACCTGAATCTATTCGCCACTTCAAGTTGAAGGATTTGCAAATTTTAAATTGGCATGACAACTAGCACCATCTAGGGTTCATATTATCATACAAATGATGAAAATGAAAAGTGCCAATATGCATGGTTTTTTTATTAATTTCAACATTCAAAAAATGCTTAGCACATTCAAAAAAATTACCTGAATCTATTCGCCACTTCAAGTTGAAGGATTTGCAAATTTTAAATTGGCATGACAACTAGCACCATCTAGGGTTCATATTATCATACAAATGATGAAAATGAAAAGTGCCAATATGCATGGTTTTTTTATTAATTTCAACATTCAAAAAATGCTTAGCACATTCAAAAAAATTACCTGAATCTATTCGCCACTTCAAGTTGAAGGATTTGCAAATTTTAAATTGGCATGACAACTAGCACCATCTAGGGTTCATATTATCATACAAATGATGAAAATGAAAAGTGCCAATATGCATGGTTTTTTTATTAATTTCAACATTCAAAAAATGCTTAGCACATTCAAAAATTTTACCTGAATCTATTCGCCACTTCAAAATGAAGGATTTGCAAATTTTAAATTGGCATGACAACCAGCACCATCTAGGGTTCATATTATCATACAAATGATGAAAATGAAAAGTGCCAATATGCATGGTTTTTTTATTAATTTCAACATTCAAAAAATGCTTAGCACATTCAAAAAATTTACCTGAATCTATTCGCCACTTCAAGTTGAAGGATTTGCAAATTTTAAATTGGCATGACACCTAGCACCATCTAGGGTTCATATTATCATACAAATGATGAAAATGAAAAGTGCGAATATGCATGGTTTTTCATTAATTTCAACATTCAAAAAATGCTTAGCACATTCAAAAAATTTACTTGAATCTATTCGCCACTTCAAGTTGAAGGATTTGCAAATTTTAAATTGGCATGACACCTAGCACCATCTAGGGTTCATATTATCATACAAATGATGAAAATGAAAAGTGCCAATATGCATGGTTTTTTTATTAATTTCAACATTCAAAAAATACTTAGCATATTCAAAAAAATTACCTGAATCTATTGGCCACTTCAATTTGAAGGATTTGCAAATTTCAAATTGGTATGACATTTAGCAACATCTAGGGTTCATATTATCATCAAAATGAAAAGTGCCAATATGCATGGTTTTTATAATAATTTTAACATCCAAAGTATGTTTAGTACATTAAAAAAAATTACCTGAATCTATTCGCCACTTCAAAGTTTGAAGGATTTGCAAATCTAGCGTTCATATTATCGTATAAATGATGTAAAATATAAAATCAAAAGCATTTGGCTATTATGGTTTTTTATTTTTTTGAACATTCAGAGTGAAGGGATTTTTAGAATCCAATTTAATTATGTCGTAATATTATGAATGCCTTCAACTCAGTTGTAACTTGGACTCAAGTTGCACTTATGTCTTATTATTCGGAGTGAACTAAATGACTGCATATATCTACATTAGGTTATGTTATCGCTTTTGTAGTTTTTTGTTTTTTCTTAGGGGGTGGGGGAACCCCTGCTGTTGATATTGTCTCAACAATGAGATTTGAAATTATTGATTTCTTGAGAATATCTTTTTAATGTATATATGTTTTATTTTATTGTCAAAGAAAATATAAAAATCAGAAAATACCACATAATATAAATGGCAGAAAGAAAGTGTTTGGATAATTAATCTATAGAAGTAACGAGTTTTTGTTAAATTTTGCTTAATCTTTACTAACAAATTATACTATTTGAAATAACATTTTAATACTTAAATTATAATTTGAAAAGCTTTATTCATAAAATCAAATTGAAATAAGTTATTTGCATTTAAAAAAGATAAAGAATACAATAGGTACAGGGATACATTAAGATGAATAGAGAAAATGATGAAAAAACACTTCATATTGTAAATTAATATAAACAACATACACTTTTACATAGCTAGAAGAAAATACGAAAGAGTCATGTTAGACTGGGTGCCATAGAAAATCATAGTGATGAGATGGCATGATTTTAGGTCTCGCGGAGGATATCCCAAGATGTATTCAAAATACAATATCAAATACAATGAGTTTGAATTATGAGTCTGTCACCTTGCTGATTGTCTTTAAAAGAGTTTTTGATTCCTTGTCTCATGAATTCATAATTGAGCAACTACTTCGAAACAGAATTCCGAAACAATTGATAGATATGATCGTTTCCACGATGAGGCTAGCATTCATATTCCAGGTCCTGAATCAAAACATTACATCAAGAGAGGTGTTCATGACGGGAAATTCCTCATCGGGGAAATAATCAGATCTTAGCAAGCCTAAAATCTATATCTATAATATAAAGGAAAACATAGATTGACACAGAAACAGACATTGGATTGTAAAATACAACGAGGGGAATTATCTTCAAATGGGGGTGCTTGATTATTTTCATATACAAGCTTAGACCTGGAGATGCTTAACAGTCATAATAACATGAAATTACGATGAGTAGGTGCCTCCTTATATAGATCTCAATAATTTCTTCAACGATGATTCAGGCTTTTTACAACAAAATAATATCTAAAATAACAAAATGCGAATTATAATCCCAAAGGTATAGAAACATGAATAAAATACTCACAGAAAAGGAATGGTTGGATTGTAAGTTATATCGAGGAGATTGCTCTTCCAACAGAGACACTTGGTTATATTTAAATTGGCCCAGAGATACTTGGAATCCATTTTAACACAAATTGATATAAGGAAGTAACAGCAGCTTCATTTTATAGCCCCCGCTGATATAAAGGCTAATTGTTTTTCATCTTTTAACAATGAAGCATTGATACTCGTTCAGAGAGGCCCGGAGATGCTTGAGATCCATAATAATTGATATAAGTAGAAATCTAATTCAATGATGCAATAGATATGTGAAACACACTAATACTTATTTAATAACACTTTCTCTTACCTTGATGTGCCTGAGTAACGACTCATAATAATGAGAATAGTCATCTAATTTAAGTATCTCATGGCCTGTATCATCATATATCGAGAATGGATAATATATTGAATAAGCAAGTATTTCTTCACTTTGGTCTTCCGAATTCATGTGTTGGATTATTTTGTATTAATAGTCGGATAGACATGGTAATCAATTTAGGTAAATCTTGTTTTCAAGTATTTTAAATCTGAAAAATAAACTCATTCCTTTTAAATCAATTTAGAATTATAACTCACAATTCGTTATTGAAGGGTATACTTAGTGTGTTCATTGAAAGATTGCTTAATAATGGTTGAGAAATGTGAATTTTGTCAGAAAAAGATGATGAGTCAATCCCTAGACGCTTGAAGTTTAACATAATCCATGAAACTATATTTAAATTGAAGTTAGAAAACTTATTTATGATGAATATAAAGTTTTAACTCATATTTACAGATGCTTTATCCGGGAAGACCAACATTTGAAGAACACTTGACAACAGATCCTCATGCACAAAAACGAGTTTTGAAAATGGCTTACGGATTTCGGATGTCCAAAGACTTAATCAAGTTTTAATATAAATACTCAGCAAATCCATTGATTTAAGAACAAAACATAAGAATGCAATATTGATGCGAGCTCCATCCTCATCTGTCTCAACCCCACCAAGACAGCTTTGTATGCAGTCGAGCTGCTTCACACCACAAAAGCGATTCACTTTCTCGCCGCACGTTGCATAAGCCTTTAACTGGATCGTTTTGTTTTATTCATCAAAGGATTGCCTTCCGTGGTTCACTTGCTGACAACACCCCTTTGCTATTGCCACAGTTAAAACCATTCAATTATTATTTCCCAAGGACCTGTTATCCAAACCTTTTGAACAATCACAATTCATTGAGGGTTTTTCTCCACTCAAAGCCCTTCTTTTTTTAGCTTTGGACGAAGATTCGTATGAAGCCCTCTGGCTATGCAAAAAACGCTTTTGGTGCCGCCTGAATTTGAGCACTTGCATGTGAATGTAGGCCCATAACAAATGCTACTTTCACGAAGTCGACCTTGGGACCTTTCCTTAGGAGGCCAAAGAGGGTCTTGACTCGGGTTAAATAGAAGTCCCTTTGAATTCGTAAGACTCAAACTTATTCAAGGAGAATGCTTTGAGAAGCTCCTTTTCCATTCGCCCCTCTTTGAGTCGTCCTGGATCTTGAAGTTGGTCCTTGGTCCAAGGAAAAGAGGAATCCCTTTGAAGAGGTTCTCCAGCAGCAGCAGCTCAAGGACATCTTCATTAGGATGGTCGTTCTAGGATAGCTCTCATATCTTGTACCTTAAATGATAATTTAAATCTACATTAATTAATGAAGATATTTTGAATCTATGAAGTAATAACAATGTGTCACATAATTATTGTTATGACTCATAATTCAAAAATAAATAAATAAATAAGTCAATAAGTTATGAGACGGGTTCCTTGAAGCCCTGTTCGAACTAAGAACGAATCATATATTCTATTAATTAAAAGCAAAAAATAATAATTCCAATTACATAAGTTACGTCAAAAACAATGAAAAAGTCACATTATACATACATTACAAAAGAAGACTCTTCCAAAAAAGTTACTTTCACACCTCAAAATGGATCATTGTCCAATATATCTCAAAGAAAAGTCAACATAAATGATTGATTTTTCTTTAAATCGTAATATAAAGTTGATGTTCGAAACAAAGAGACTTTTACAGATGTTTATTATACATCTCCTTAAATTCTTAATGCAACTAGCTATTATAAATTAAGTTTTGACACCTTTCACCTCAGATTTCAATCAAATTTGGAATAAATGTTTCTATATACAAGATATGCACAATATTACAAAATTGAGGTGTGAAATTTCAAGTTATTAAGATGCTTTAAATCTGTTGTAAAATGAATTGATATAAGGAAGTAGCTTCAACTTTCTTATATGAACCCCATCGATTGACTTCTTAAATGATGGGTAAATTCCACAACAAAACAAACTGTAAAATGTTGAATCAGGAGTAAAAATGACATTAGCAATGCAGCAAAGATGGATACACAATTGGAGGGAATATTTTGACTATAAACTTGTGGAAGGAGATACTTGAATTCACAGTAATGGATATGAATCTATTCGAAAGATGATGCGTCAATCCATAGGGGCCAAGGTTAATATAATTCCTGAAACTATATTTAAACTCATGTTAAAGTACTTATTTATAATGAATTGAAAATTTTACCTCACATGAACGGATGATTTATCCAGAAAAACCTACATTTGAAGAATAGATATCAAGATAAATTCGTTTTGAAGAATGGAAGAGTGTAATGGAGAGACAGAATATGATGATCTTGCATGGAGACATCAACCTCCAGTAACGAGGGTTCATCACTTAAACTTTCCTGTCCATCTCCTTTTCTAATTTTTACATTTATTTATGTTAGCCCCACAATGACATAATTAATTACAGCGTCCATTCCATGTATGTAGCTACAGAATATTCCTACAACTAAACCATATACACATTCGAATGAACTTGGATGCTTCAGTTCTGTTAACACTGGATCATGGTCCCTAGTCTGACATGATCCACACTCTTGGCAAAATAAAGCGATTTCATGGGTGACTCCAATCCTTTTGAACCCTTGCTGTAGCCTCAGTTCAACACTCCACTCGACGTTATAACTTGTGGGAGTCGATGACTTAATATTTGCCTTTATTTTCACCAACATCTCAGACAGGCAAATCACTTTAATCTTTTGATCTTTTGGCTGAGTAAATGACTCCTCCCTCCACTTGCTCCTCATTCCTTGACTACTCCAGTAAGTTCTCCAATATTGACGTGAGCTCCATTCTCCTCTTTCTGAACGGAATTGACCTTCACCTTCTCGTCACACGTTGCATTCATGAGCCTTTCTTGTATCGTATCGTTTTGTTTTATTCTTCCTTAAGTAGCTCAGTTCATAGGACACCCCTTTCCAGTTTCCCATCCTCCAGAAATATCTCCATTAACTATTTTAGACTTATTATATTAATTATTTAGTCTCAGAACCAGCAAATGTGTACCATACACATAATTATTGTTATGACTCATAAGTAAAAAAGTAAATAAATAAATTATGAGACGGGTTTCTAGAAGCCCTCTTCGAACTAAGAACGAATCCAAATTAATTAATTATTGTTATATGTATATATTCACATCATCTGGGCATCATCAAAAGCAATGAAAGGTCACATTATATACATTACAAAAAAAGCTCCTACTGAATTATCTTCAGACGAAGAATTGGAGGATTCATGAAATTATGATCTCCCAGAAATAGGAGTAGGAGTACAAGTTGAAATGAACTTGATTGATAGGTGCAAAGTTTCATCAAAGAACGATTTACATGTATAATTAAGCTTATAATTAATTATTAGTGTTGCTCATTAGGATTGTCTATTTTAGGGAAACTTTTGTTTCCATTACTTTTGACTTAAATATCTAATAATTTTTTTCCTTTCTTACTGTTCTTATTAATAAATTAACAACCACTGGTTGTAAAGCATGAAAATAACACCATCGCAATTATTAACGAATTGATTTTTAAATTAAAGGCAGATCTGAACTCAACAATTATTGCTCTGTGACTTTTGATTTCATAATCTTTTTGGAACTCTAATATTAGAGTTGGACAAATTTTGAAAATTTAGCAAAAGTTGCCATAAATTCAAAACTTATGAACCGATTTTAAAAATTGAAAAAAATCTTATTCTATTAGAGTAATATCTACAACTTTTGGTTCAATGGCATCTCTCTAAAACCTTGTTTTCAATATTATTCAGAGTTGAAGGGATGGGTGAAAGAGTGTTTGTATGACGTCATCTTACGCCCAAGTATTTATCTTCAAATTGACAGTTTAATTACACGACGAGCTTTTTGGGATAAACAAAAACACTATACTTTATTCTCCCAGCTTCAGTTGATTATTTTCATCATTTGACTCTTTTGATTTAAAGCAGCTGATCCTACGTAATATGAACTCAAAATGGGTAGTAATATTATTTCTGATTTTGATGCATAAAAAAATATATTGAATCAAGGATTGCGCGCCCTTTTTTTGAATTTGAATATACTACAAGTATATATTAACAAGTTGGCAACAAGAAAAATACAGAAGGGTAGCTACCATATGTTTTTCTAAATTTTTCTTTTCCCCTTTTGTCAGTCGAGATTGCGAGTGAACAAAAAAGCTCGACTTGTTACACTCTGAAGGTCCAGGAGTAGATATATTTAAAATTATATATGTCATTTAGCTCTGCCTTTGCTCTCTGTTTTAATTGGGCAACAATGTCTTCAGCAATAATTTCAATAATTTTCATTCGGAGTTACAATTCTGACAATTCTGAATACATAGGACATAGAAACGATGCATGTAAATTTATTTACATAGATTGAGCGTTTAAGAGGAATAAAATCTATTTTCCATGAAGTAAATTTTTATGCTGTAGAGATAAATGATAATTAATCGTCATTGGTAAATAATTAATTCTCTTCACAGAATATCGTTGAATATAATACAAGAAATTAGAAAGAGAAAAAGTGTGTCTATATGAATACGTCTTGGATGGACGATGAAGTAAGGAGGTAGGTGGGGAGGTGTGAGCCGGTTAATCCCTGAAGTGGAAGAATGTGGCTCAGGCGAGAATAGCACAAGCTACCACGGTGCAGGCTAAGACGCACGTTAACTCCTTTTCTTAAAAAGTAGGGGACGAAGCTGAGTCAGAAGTTGTAAAGGAAAATACGTTGATGAGATGATTGATGAATATAAAATAAAGTCAAAATACCCGTTGATGACAAAATTGATTTATTTATAAAATAGAATTATGGTCATATATTATTTTCAATTATTCTGAAACGTAGGAAATGTAACATCAAAGGTCGAACGAGTAGTTCAAATTTCAATCAAATTAAAAATAATGAATTAATGTAATAGAATTATTGTACTCTTGTAATATTCGAAGGGAATTTGACATTTTTGAATTGAGGGACACTTTCAGCAACTAATTGATTTCCTTCCATACAGGCAAATAAAACATTGAAAGGAAGAGATGAATTTGGTCAAGTAAACATAAATAAATGTCTTAATTATTGATTCAATGGGTTTTTTCAACCCTGTATAAAGTCAAAAAAATGGTCAAAAATGGACAAATTTCCAGGAAATCACACATTTGGTCTTGAAATTCTATTACCATAATTTATTTGAAAGGCAAACATTATATATTACGATTATATATTCTTTTCTAATTGTCGTTTCTAATTTTTTTATGGAATGGTTTGCTAAAAATAATATTTCTTATGATTAAAATATATTAATAAAAATGAAGAATTTGTCAGGAAATTAATTTTGAAGTTATATTTAAAGAAGATTCGTAATTTATAATAAAAGTTCAATTATAGTTTTGAATTTTTTTTCATGAAAAGTCCTAGAAGAGCCCTGGAAATTTAATTCTTACAGGAAAAAAAATAGGAATAATTTACAAAATTAGGAAGAAAACGTAAATGCTCCCAATGATAATGATAATTAATTAATTAATGTATTGAACTTGGCTCTATTAATAAAAAGTAGAATGTAGTTTTCGGATCTTTTACTGTTGATGTACTCATCAAACCTCTTTTTAATGAAAAATACTCATTTTAAATTTTTGGCGAAACTATAACTTATTTTAAAAATGAAGAATTTATAAATGCCATTTGAATAACTTCCAACATTAACATATATTTAGTTGTTATATGTAACCTTGTTCTTATATTTGTCTTCTTGATTTATATTATGAAAACATTCTTATTTAAAATCAACTAATTAATTTCCCATCCATCAATGGTCATTCCGATAATTATTTATTTTTCTTTAAGATTTGTTACACCCTATCCAGAAGCAAGCAAATATAAACTATCTATTAAACCCTGGGCACAAAAATGGTGTTGCCTAATGGTATCACTTATCACCCACAACGATTTGATATTTTACTTGTATTCTTATCGGAAATAAAATAATAGATGTAGTGAAAAGAAATTCATTATTTTTTTTCCATGAAATTGAAGGCTTTATACTTTATATTGCTCCTGGGCAATCAAAACAGTGCTTACAACAGTTCGATATTTCATTTTTACTACTCCTAGTATTTAAATTGGATTTTACTCAATCTGAACTTTTTGTTAAAGACTCGCAACTTGACTTGTAGTCCTATCAGGGATATAAAACTTGACTTGAGCCTAAAGACTCAAGGCTTGACATGTAACCTACTTACAAAAAATTGTCTCGTGAGCATTTCTAAATATAAAAGTACAATATACGAGACAATAACACCATGAAATAGCATTTTTGCCCATTTGAAGGTTTCCAGAATAATAAAATTTTCCTAAATAAAAGTACATATGAATGTTTTTGTGGATCATTGTCTCCAATGAAATATATACGTATGTATATATAATCTTGGAAAATGTCCTATGAAATTTCAACTCCTCTTTTTTTCCTTCCTCTGGGTGCTTCCTAAGCAGCCAAAACCGCCTGACTCTCCTTGGTGTTTCTTTTATTTGCGTAAGTGCTGCGGGGAGAAGACGTCATCAAAACAATGAAAAAAAAAAGTAGAGGGACCGTAGCTTCGCCGTCCTAGCGGAGCTGGATGGGGGAGGATGGAAGCTACTGTTCGCAGGGCTTATTTGTTAATACCTCAAAATAGGAACCGGCTCCTAAAGTCGTCTTCCCACCCCCTACCTCATTATTGGCTTTGAAATATATTTCTACATAGAATATTACATATTTATTCTCCTTCATTAATTAATTATTGGGTGTTTTGGAGTTCCCTTTGTTCTTTGAATTTCTTAATGTACAATAATATGGCGTTGCTTGTATATTGTTTGTATTTTTCATCTAAAAAAGTAATAATAATAAGAAGGGAAAAAATTAAGCATATAAAATAGCACAAGAAGAAAGAAAGAAAAATCTTAGCAAGGACAAAATTGGAAGAAGTTATAAATTGTTTATATTGTTTATTGTATGTATTGACTAGGCCAGAAATTAAAAGGAAGAGGGCAGAACAAAGATTATTGATAAATGATAATTTATCAATTAATAAGGGAGTTTAAACGACTAATTCTTTTTTCTAAAGTATTCAAATGAAAATAAATCATTTCGCTATTGATATAATTTAAATTTTGGGTCGAGATAACAAGCTTTAAACAAATGTCATGCAATTTAATTTAGACAGATTGAGCATTTGGGAGAAATAAGATTTATTTCCCATTACGGAAATTTGTAAGATGTACAGAGATAAATGAACATGACTCGTCTTTAAAGAATGATTTTCTTCACAAAATATCGATGAATATAATACAAGAAATTAGAAAGAGAAAAAGTGTGTCTATATGAATACGTCTTCGATGGACGATGAAGTAAGGAGGTGGGGAGGTGTGAGCCGGTTAATCAAATTAGAAAAAGAAAAGGTGCGGGATATATGCTTCTTGGAAGAAGGAAGGAGGTCTTGAGGTGTAGGCCGGTTAATCCCTGAAGTGGAAGAATGTGGCTCAGGCGAGAATAGCACAAGCTACCACGGTGCAGGCTAAGACGCACCAGAAATTAGAAAGAGAAAAGGTGCATCTATATACGTCTTCGATGAACGATGAAGTAAGGAGGTGGGGAGGTGTGAGCCGGTTAATCCCTGAAGTGGAAGAATGTGGCTCAGGCGAGAATAGCACAAGCTACCACAGTGCAGGCTAAGACGCACCAGAGAGGTAAAAAAAGATGAAAATTATGTCTTCAAGAATCGAAATTGCACGTTAACTCCTTTTCTTAAAAAGTAGGTAAGTTGTAAAGGAAAATACGCTGATGATTGATGAATACAAAATAAAGTAAAAATACCCGTTGATGATAAAATTGATTAATAAGATATAATTAGAATCGTATTTTATTCAATATTGAAAGATCCCATTTAAAAAAAAAAAAATAGACGTAGGAGGAAGAGAAATGCTAGGGCAAGCTAGAAACAGAAAAACTTGGCTCAAAGGTAATACAATTAAAGCAAAAATTGATGAATTATTGTAGTAGAATGAGAGTCATCCTTTATTAATAAAGGATTTAATATACTGGCAAATAAAACATTGAAAGGAAGGAACTAATTGAGTCAAACTTTATTTCCTCACAATGTGCTTCAAGAGAGAAAACACCGTTTTTCAGAAAATATAATCGAAACCCTCTATAATCAACTTGAAACAAATTTTTTCTTCAGTGATTCTTACTTTCCATTTTCAAAACATGGGAAAATGAGCAAAAACATAATGATATCGAAAAAAGTCTTCTTCTTCTTTTTTTTTTCTATAGCTTTAGAATATTATGAATACATTGCCACACGGCAATCGTGATTGTAAATTGTAATTCATCACTCACTACATCAACAAATAAATAAATTTTATATATGTTTTAAAATCGACTAGTCTTGATGAGAAATATTCTTACGTTTTAGATATAAGACAATAATGATTAACTTTGTATTGCATACTAATTTAAAAAATATTTAACATTAATAGTTTAAATATAACGTTGTCATTTTTTACTTTACATTACAATATCATTTTTTTATTTCATGTTGACTAAAAAGCGATTGGTTTTGTGTCCTACAAAGTGATTTAAATATAGGTAATATAAATATATTATTATAGTTTTTGAGTTAAAAAGAGGTTTTGTGAGAACAAAAATATAAAAAGATCCGTTATTACATCGTATTTCCAATATGATCTATTCCGCTTTATTTTTATCAATGAAGAATTGTACATTTTTACATTTTCCAATCCTGTATGAAGTTAAAAAAAATGCTCAAAAATGTGCAAATGTCCAGGAAATCACAGAATTTGTCTTGAAATTCTATGACCAGAATTTATTTGAAGTACAAACATTACCCCAATCTCTTTATGAATGTCCAGTTTAAGTTTTTTATGAGATGGTTTTTACAAATAATTCATTGCTAAATAAACCAGGACACATAGACTTATTTTAACTAGGAATTGATATTTTTTATGGGTAAAATATATCAATAAAAATAAAGAATTTGTTAGGAAATTAATTTTGAAGTTATATTTAAAGAAGATTCGTAATTTCTGATATAAATTCAATTATAGTTTTGATTATTTTTTTTTTTTTTGAAGTTTCCTAGAAAAGCCCTAGGAAATTTAATTCTTACAAGAAAAAAACAACCAGACAAATTTTCCAAAATCAGGAAGAAAACGTAAATGCCCCCCAATGATAATAATAATTAATTAATTAATGTATTGAACCTAGCTCTATTAATAAAAAGTACGATGTAAATGTCGGATTTTTTCATCCTTTTGTACTCACAAAACCTCTTTTTAGCATAAAAACTATCATTTTAATAACTTGCTACATTAACATATCATTAATTATTGTTATATGTAACCTTATTCTATTTGTCTTCTTGATTTATATTATGAAAATATTCTTATATAAAATCAAATGAATGTTTCTACATTTTGTTAGGATATAAAATACAAAAAATACAAAAATATCATCTACTTAATCAAAAGAAGTACTTGGACTTTGAATGATGCTTACACATTAAATAAGGATACAAATGGCCACAAGGATACATATTTTTAAAGAGGTAATACTTGGATAAAAAAAATAATAGTCTATGGGGTTGTATAATGTAATATCATCGGATTTACTAATTAATATATTAATTCTTATGAACTTTGTACTGATTCTCCTGTTTGTTATTTATTTTGTTATTGTCTATTATGTGATCGTATTACGATGTAGATTTATTATTATAGATATGTATAATTTATGATGTGAAGGGGCTGGTTGAGTATTAAGTTATTAAGGCATGACATCATGTGATATATCACTTGATGAGAAAGATCTAAAAAGAATAAGCAAGCTAGTGCTCAATCCAAACTGTATAAATATCAAGTGCATTTTCCACGCCAAAGAAATCTTTTTCGACCTTCAATTGATAATGCAATACACTTGTGTTACGTTCAACTAATCAATTACTTATAATAGACAAAATGGTTATATTCTAACCCTTCCCGAGCCGGAGCCAGAAGCATGGATGTGTAGCCCTGGACACATTTTCCCTTCACCCCTCGAAGGATGTTTCTCTTTCTATCTTATTTTCCCAAGTGCTCTATGCTTTATTCAAAATCATGGAACCCATTAACTAGAAGAGTGCCGAAACTTTTGTTTCGATACCTTTTGACTCAAATATCTAAGGTTTTTTCTTTCTTTCTTACTATTCTAATTAATAAATTAACAACCACTGGTTGTAAAATATAAAAACCGCTATTACTTAAGAAACAACCTATCAATTTTAAAGTTAAAAGCATATCTGCACTCGACAATTATTGTTCTATCATGTTTGAATTAATAAAAAAAATTTAACTCTAAAATTCGAGGTGAACCAATTTTGAAATTTTAGCAAAAGTAGCAATAAATCCAAAACTAATGAACCGATTTGAAAAATTGAAAAAAATTATATTTTATCAAAGTAATATCTACAACTTTTGGTTCAATGAAATCTTTCTTAAACTTTACTTTTAATCCTACTTAGAGTTGAAGGCTAAAAAAGTGTTTATATGACGTCATATTACGCCCAAATGATGAACAATGTATTTGTTTTTCAATTGACACTTCATATATATATATATCATGGCGTAATAGTTTTTTTAATATAAATCTTTACATTTACGTCACACATCTGCAAAATAACTTTCTGTTTCACTCGGTTTACGTATTTAGTACTGTGAGTAATAAACACCGAAGATCTAAAAAGATTGATCCCAGGAGGAAATATTTGGCATTGTAGAAGAATACCTTAAATTATTTAATTCTACAATTGATGGAGATCCTAAAGGATCCAAAGGTCCTTGTGAGAATCGCCGATTCCCATGACAAAGGGCTCGATACACTTACTGCGGGTGTAGTAAGAAAAGCCTTTGCTACTTGGGCTCAAGGTTGGCTACCTTGGGCCATGAGTCGTTCCAGCAACACAGTCAGGGTGATCAAAATTACCAAGCTTCTATTGAAACCAAGGGAATGATATCTGATGTATTAAGTAAAACTGTAAGTACTACTAATTTATGAAATATAATATAAATTTAAAATTTTTCTCATTTTTATAGGTCAATAACAAAAGTTATTTGGAATCACATAACGTGGATCTGTGAGGTCTGAATGGGAATGGTATAAGTGATTAAAATATATGACTAACAATTGTTAATTAATCATTTTTCTATTTTGGTAGGATTTTAATAAGGGAAGTCCAGCTCCCAATCAATTTGAAGTATGCAATTATTCATATTATCTAGAGTTTGTATTATAACTTTACTTATGTCTTAGACAACAACTGATGATGATCTTTACTCACACAACTGGGGTTAGTATTTGCTCCATAGAAATCAATTAACATACATTTTACTCTCTTTTTTGATTTTAGAAGACACAAGTCCTACTATTTGCCGATAAAAAGTGGCTGATGGGATTATTTGTCAGGGATAGGAAGATCGTTGTCTTTGTAGACTCCTGGAGGATCGCCAATGAAGATTCTATGTTTTTAAAAATGCATTCAGAATTATAATGAGTCTTAAAAAGAACGAGCTTGGAAGGTCCTTAATAATTTTAAACATGATTATCTTCCTGGGATCAGAATTTTTAGTATAATATACTTTAGGAATCTGAAACAACAAAACAAAACACCATATTTTTATTAACACTATAATAGAATTCAATGTTACTTAAAGTAGTACATCTTATCACATTCGTCATAAACCACAAAACAAAAACACATTACTGTTCATGTTTTTCTAGAGATTTTGCGTCATAAAGTCCACAGAGTGTAGTTGAGGCTTCCTACTAAATTTTACACATCCCTCAACTCATTTACGAAAAGTATAAACGGAGATCTCATAACATTTGTCATCAAAGATTGATCTACTGAGGATTCACGCGGATTGAAAAAGGAAACCAAGCACTTTGTTATATTTTGATGTTATAATATGTTATATTGTTGGATCAATGTGTTAATAAAGTTCCATATGAGTACAAAGTGGATTCACGCTTATTATTAATATTATTTCAACCCTCCGGTCTGCAGTAAGATTGTCAAGCAGAGGAAAAGAATTGACCCTTTTCAACGATTTGATGAATTGATCAGAATGTAAACTCAATATTATAACGAAGGGAATCTTTTTGTTGAAAGACTTTGTAAGTCCCGGTCTGGACTTATGATACGATTGAATTAACAGCCATTTTAACATCATTTGCATCATTTTATGGGGAAGAAAGTGCATCACTGTTATGAAGGGAGGAGGGGTGTAATGCTTGGTGTCTATAACTAATATTGATTAATCCTCTACATTTTAAAGGAAATGATACTATATTATTTACTGAGGAACTAGGTCTTATAATATTTTAATTTGTAATACAGAAACTATTTTTTTGGAACTATAATTTCATATTTAAGGTAAATTATGAAACTTCTTGAAAATTAACTTCCTGAGAACTTTTTTATGTTTTATCTACATGTTTTACCCATAGAAAATATAGGAATATCCTTTTTTGTCAAGGAAATAATTGTTTTTATCAGACCATACTATAAAAAATTTAAAAATATCAAAATAAAGGAGGGAGTAATTTCAAATAATGTATGGTCATCGAACTCCAAGACAAATGTGTGATTTCCTATTTTTGGCAATTTTTAGGACTGGAAAATGTAAAAATGCACTCTTCTTCATTAATAAAAATAAAACGGATAGATCATAAATTGGATTTTTATTTTTTTAGATGATGAAATATTGACTGAAACGACAAATCCTTCCACGTTTGAAATGCAGAAGTGGTCATGCAATGATGGCTGTATATATGAAATATAACAAGCAGATTGGTCCCACTGATTCACAACATTTGAAATATTATGTTCAATAATGACCTTTCCTTGAATATTGGTAGATTTTATGGAAAACAAAAAAATAATTAATTACTTTTAAGTAAAATATACATAGATATGCTTTAATTCAAGCTATCACACCAATAAATTAATAAAATAAAATTAAAAGTGTTTTCTTCATTGGAGTCTTTTATGTAAGTAGATACTGTTCACACAAAACCTCCTATCTTTTCCATGCAAGGACTGTCAACTTTCAAAATATTAAATACCCAAGAAAAAAAAATCCACAGATATCTAATGTATACTCATTGAAATAATTGTTTTTCGCTTACCTATTTATAGGTATGTACTATTCTGATAAGATGCATTACCTACAATATACTTAGCTCTCAAATTTCTTTACTGCAACCCTCTACCCTTTTCAATAGGAGCAAAAAAGAAGAGATGATTTGAAATCCACATGCTTTGAGTCTGGAATCGAGTATTACAGAGCGTGAATCATTATATAATTCGACCAAGATTAGTTTTGAAAATAGATAAGAAAGAAATAGAGGCCTTAATAGATAAGATGTTTCCTTTATTGTAAAACAGATTCACTATCCATCATCAAAATTACACTTACTAACATTAAATAAAAACATTCATTTACAATGATGGGTCAGGTATCCCATATAAAAATTGAGAGCCATTCGTATAATTGATGAAATCTACCAAATGGAATTTTATTCTTCAGTATCAGAGGTCATGAAATTTTGTGCTCCAAATGACAAGACGAGTCTGAGGGGAAATGAGTGTAAGTCCCATATCATAGGCTGATATCTGTAGATCATTGACTTGATCCTTCATAACACTTGCTCCCTTCCGATTTAGAAGATTCGAACTTGATAAGAATCCTGCTCTAAGTCCGTGTCTTTCTCTATTCATGGCTCAGGAGTTCAAAAACTTGAATTTTCTCTTCGCATTCCAGAGCTTTGCAAAAACAGGAAGAGCATTAGCATTAGCCTTAAATAATGAAGGGACTCGAGTCCTATTCTTTGAGAGTCGGGACTCGCCTCGAATGAATTCCTTGAGCCTTGTTTTCCAAACACTCTTCTAAAGAGTGCAAAACTTGCTTGAAGCACTGAATTCGTAAAAGATTCATTCTCTTAAATGCAGTTTAGTTTTGAAATTCTTCTCCAAGGAAGAAGTGGGTTTAATGAGTCACATGAGTGGGTTGAAGGATTCCTATGATATGGAGGGATTCGCAGATTGATTCACTCTCCCATCACGAATGACACTTCCGAATACGTCATTTGCCTTGGATGAAACTGATGAGAAAGGAAAATGGATGGGGTTGAGAGTGGGAGGAATACTTTGGACTGGAGGCTCTTGAATTGGACTATGAAATTGGAGGATAGAGTGGAGAAGAGGTTGAAGAAAACTTCAACTTGGATCCATCCTGGAAATGTCCCTTGAAGCGCTCAGCTGAGAGGAAGGAATGCTTTGCTATGACGTCATGAGATCCTCTCTAGAATGTTTACTCTCTGCCTGCACTAGAGAGTCTCTCTTCTTGGCTGGCCTGGCTGAGCTAACTAACTTGAATGGATGAGAAACTGTTGACCCTGTTCGACTGCTCCAAGGTGCCTCAAGTCAGCTGTTGAATAGACAATGTTTATTTTCACTATTTTCACTTCTGACGTGACTTGAAATGGCGCAGCTCTGGCTTGGACCCAAGGACGTCTCATTGCTTCGCTCTTCCTGACTGCGGAGAATGGGAATGGGATGGGAATCGGATGGGATGAAAGTGATGGCTGATGAATGAGCTTCCAATCAAGGATTGTGACACTAACAAAGAGTTCATTGCACAGAAGAGGCACAAAGAGCAGCAAGAGTCAGTAGATCCAATCCCTTGACGTCGAAAATCATGAATCACCTGATGTGCAGACGATTCGAATCTCATCACCATCCAATGCCATTTTAAAGCTAAAATCAAATTTAACTTTTCTTAGTAGAAAAGTTAAAATGTCTCCTGGATGGGGTTTGGATCATTATTGATCCTGGAGTAATACTTCATAATATCCGCTTCCACCTGTTTTTAGCATTGTCATTCATTCACTCATTCATTCATTCATTCTTGAACTTTCTCACATTAGATTAAAAGTCTCCTAAGGTGCAAATTCAATTCATATATTTTCCCACTATTTTAAAATACGAATTCAATTTGAAATGCTGCTTTGCTTTGAATACCTTTTGAATAAAAGTTGTATTCAGAAAATGAATTATTGATTATTCAGTCAAAAATAGTTATGAGTACCTCAATTCAATATTTTGATTTGTAATTTATTCAAAATGGAACTGTCTCTTCGTAAAGTAGGATTTTAAAATACTTCATGAGAGCAATAAACAAAGCTAGGATCCTCAATTTAATTTAAAAAAGTAGGCAATTTAGTGATTTTATAATCTTTTATTAATATATGATTCACAAAATTTTAATTTAAAGGTACTCTGGATTGATCCACTACTAATTATTTATGTTTGTTATATTGTCAAAACCCATAGATTTTTTAACTCTTTCATTTCAGACTTACTCAATATATACAAATTATACAATGTCAGAATCTAAAATTTCTAAAATAAATAAGATATCAAATAGATTTCAATTTCGAATATCAATTTCCTACTATGACAAAACCTCCGTCCATCAGAGTTGTCATTGCCTCGAAGGACTTCTCCTAATCTATGGTCCTACAAAGAGTTGGTAAATGCTCTTAGTGCCAACTCAAACAATAATAAGTATTAAACGTTAGAAATTAAAGCTGTGATTTTATAATAAATATTAACTATATTAACTGTAGGATTCTCCCCGGATTCCTCCACTACTCAGATAATTTCACAAGGTCATTGTCGATCTCCAATTTTGTTGGAATCCGAGTTCCATCGTATGGTCATCGAATCGTATTTGAAGAGCAAGTTGAATAATACGACATGAGGGAAGGTGGAAATATTCTTTACATTCAAATGCCGTAGACTGAAGGATCGGATTTTTCAATATAAAACATGAAATGGACTGACTAACTCAATGTTGAGTTGGACATTGAAGGAAACAAGTGTCTTGGTTTTATTAGTGATGAAATTAAAAGCATCAGAATTGTCTTCAATTATTACGTCCCTTGAATAAATCTTTAATATTTATCTCGTGATTATGACTTTGAACGTGTTGTATAATTTTTAACTTTCCCAAGGTTTCTGTCCTAAATTCATTTAGACGTCATTTCACTAACCTTGGATGCTCGTTATAATTTTATAGCTTTTCATCTCCATTATCAACGATCAAGGATTTTATTCTTTCTGAATGAATTTATTAAAATTGTGAATCATTTATTAATTTTGTAATTGCCATTAAACGTTTTCAATATATACATACATATATATGATTTTTCCTTCACTAATTAAATTATCGACATCCGTCACAACATTTACATTTGAGGCTTAATCTTACTTTATGTTGAAATTATTTGTTCTAATTTGAGTTTATATATATATATATTTCGTATCAAATTCATTAAAAGTCTTAATCACATTCTATTTTATTGTTTCAATCAAGTAATGAACAAAAAATATGTGTTTATTTAATGGGATTATGCTTACTGCAGTAATTTTAGAGTCAAATTTAGCTAAATCGCCGGAGAAAAAGGGCTCAAGGAGTTGATTTGATTGCACTTCTTGAATCTACATACTGTCCATTTTTAAAGGGGGGTATTCGAAAGGAATACAAGAACTTAGGTTAAAAAAGTAAATGCAATGCTATCAAAAAATAATTCTTAGTATTGCGAACTGTATTTTGAGCCCAATATTTTTATACTAGAATTATTATAAAATGAATTATCAAACGTGATCATCAAATCCATTTTTGTCAAAAGGGCAGGCTGTATAGTATTAAATATATCAATTCAATAATACATACACAGTACTGATAGTTACTATATTTATCAAATAAAAGTAATTGTTCTCTTCTGTTTGATGGTAAAGCAGGAGTCAGCTACAACCATGACGAATAATCAACGCTAATAAAAACAATACAGAATTGATAAAATACTTCCTCATAAATTACATTCAATAATAGCAATCACGACATATTTTATGGTCCATACGGTACCTACAATATTTGTAACAATTTCACCTCAAATGATTCAGTGTCACTATAAAAAGAGAGATACAAAAACATCCTCCGATTATTCATAAATAATAATATGGATATAGTATTCAATTATATCAGAAACAAAGATTATATAGAGTGAATTTTTATATATTTTCTACTTTGAATTTTTAAATTAATGCTTCACACTAGAAGGAGTAAAAATTGCAAAGTGAAGTCTTCTAAAATATGGTTTTGTGATTTTTCACCATTCCAAATCTGCTCAGTACATTCAAATCAATTATCTAAAACCATTCCTGCTATAAAATATAGAGATTTGACAAATTTTGTCTCCATATATAACCTAGCACCATCTAGCGTTCATATTATCATACAAATGATGAAAATAAAAAGTGCCAATATGCATGGTTTTTTTATTAATTTCAACATTCAAAAAATGCTTAGCACATTCAAAAAAATTACCTGAATCTATTCGCCACTTCAATTTGAAGGATTTGCAAATTTCAAACTGGCATGACAACTAGCACCATCTAGGGTTCATATTATCATACAAATGATGAAAATGAAAAGTGCCAATATGCATGGTTTTTTTATTAATTTCAACATTCAAAAAATGCTTAGCACATTCAAAAAAATTACCTGAATCTATTCGCCACTTCAAGTTGAAGGATTTGCAAATTTTAAATTAATTTCAACATTCAAAAAATGCTTAGCACATTCAAAAAATTTACCTGAATCTATTCGCCACTTCAATTTGAAGGATTTGCAAATTTTAAATTGGCATGACACCTAGCACCATCTAGGGTTCATATTATCATACAAATGATGAAAATGAAAAGTGCCAATATTCATAGTTTTTTATTAATTTCAACATTCAAAAAATGCTTAGCACATTCAAAAAAATTACCTGAATCTATTCGCCACTTCAAGTTGAAGGATTTGCAAATTTTAAATTGGCATGACAACTAGCACCATCTAGGGTTCATATTTTTTTATTAATTTCAACATTCAAAAAATGCTTAGCACATTCAAAAAAATTATCTAAATCTATTCGCCACTTCAAAGTTGAAGGATTTGCAAATCTAGCGTTCATATTATCGTATAAATGATGTAAAATATAAAATCAAAAGCATTTGGCTATTATGGTTTTTTATTTTTTTGAACATTCAGAGTGAAGGGATTTTTAGAATCCAATTTAATTATGTCGTAATATTATGAATGCCTTAAACTCAGTTGTAACTTGGACTCAAGTTGCACTTATGTCTTATTATTCGGAGTGAACTAAATGACTGCATATATCTACATTAAGTTATGTTATCGCTTGTGTAGTTTTTTGTTTTTTCTTAGGGGGTGGGGGAACCCCTGCTGTTGATATTGTCTCAACAATGAGATTTGAAATTATTGATTTCTTGAGAATATCTTTTTAATGTATATATGTTTTATTTTATTGTCAAAGAAAATATAAAAATCAGAAAATACCACATAATATAAATGGCAGAAAGAAAGTGTTTGGATAATTAATCTATAGAAGTAACGAGTTTTTGTTAAATTTTGCTGAATCTTTACTAACAAATTATACTATTTGAAATAACATTTTAATACTTAAATTATAATTTGAAAAGCTTTATTCATAAAATCAAATTGAAATAAGTTATTTGCATTTAAAAAAGATAAAGAATACAATAGGTACAGGGATACATTAAGATGAATAGAGAAAATGATGAAAAAACACTTCATATTGTAAATTAATATAAACAACATACACTTTTACATAGCTAGAAGAAAATACGAAAGAGTCATGTTAGACTGGGTGCCATAGAAAATCATAGTGATGAGATGGCATGATTTTAGGTCTCGCGGAGGATATCCCAAGATGTATTCAAAATACAATATCAAATACAATGAGTTTGAATTATGAGTCTGTCACCTTGCTGATTGTCTTTAAAAGAGTTTTTGATTCCTTGTCTCATGAATTCATAATTGAGCAACTACTTCGAAACAGAATTCCGAAACAATTGATAGATATGATCGTTTCCACGATGAGGCTAGCATTCATGTTCCAGGTCCTGAATCAAAACATTACATCAAGAGAGGTGTTCATGACGGGAAATTCCTCATCGGGGAAATAATCAGATCTTAGCAAGCCTAAAATCTATATCTATAGTATAAAGGAAAACATAGATTGACACAGAAACAGACATTGGATTGTAAAATACAACGAGGGGAATTATCTTCAAATGGGGGTGCTTGATTATCTTCATATACAAGCTTAGACCTGGAGATGCTTAACAGTCATAATAACATGAAATTACGATGAGTAGGTGCCTCCTTATGTAGATCTCAATAATTTCTTCAACGATGATTCAGGCTTTTTACAACAAAATAATATCTAAAATAACAAAATGCGAATTATAATCCCAAAGGTATAGAAACATGAATAAAATACTCACAGAAAAGGAATGGTTGGATTGTAAGTTATATCGAGGAGATTGCTCTTCCAACAGAGACACTTGGTTATATTTAAATTGGCCCAGAGATACTTGGAATCCATTTTAACACAAATTGATATAAGGAAGTAACAGCAGCTTCATTTTATAACCCCCGCTGATATAAAGGCTAATTGTTTTTCATCTTTTAACAATGAAGCATTGATACTCGTTCAGAGAGGCCCGGAGATGCTTGAGATCCATAATAATTGATATAAGTAGAAATCTAATTCAATGATGCAATAGATATGTGAAACACACTAATACTTATTTAATAACACTTTCTCTTACCTTGATGTGCCTGAGTAACGACTCATAATAATGAGAATAGTCATCTAATTTAAGTATCTTATGGCCTGTATCATCATATATCGAGAATGGATAATATATTGAATAAGCAAATATTTCTTCACTTTGGTCTTCCGAATTCATGTGTTGGATTATTTTGTATTAATAGTCGGATAGACATGGTAATCAATTTAGGTAAATCTTGTTTTCAAGTATTTTAAATCTGAAAAATAAACTCATTCCTTTTAAATCAATTTAGAATTATAACTCACAATTCGTTATTGAAGGGTATACTTAGTGTGTTCATTGAAAGATTGCTTAATAATGGTTGAGAAATGTGAATTTTGTCAGAAAAAGATGATGAGTCAAT
Organism: Lepeophtheirus nordmannii; assembly: GCA_963680855.1. NCBI lineage: Eukaryota > Metazoa > Arthropoda > Copepoda > Siphonostomatoida > Caligidae > Lepeophtheirus > Lepeophtheirus nordmannii. The sequence continues at coordinate 504,614 of OY804518.1, forward strand.
CCCTAGACGCTTGAAGTTTAACATAATCCATGAAACTATATTTAAATTGAAGTTAGAAAACTTATTTATGATGAATATAAAGTTTTAACTCATATTTACAGATGCTTTATCCGGGAAGACCAACATTTGAAGAATACTTGACAGCAGATCCTCATGCACAAAAACGAGTTTTGAAAATGGCTTACGGATTTCGGATGTCCAAAGACTTAATCAAGTTTTAATATAAATACTCAGCAAATCCATTGATTTAAGAACAAAACATAAGAATGCAATATTGATGCGAGCTCCATCCTCATCTGTCTCAACCCCACCAAGACAGCTTTGTATGCAGTCGAGCTGCTTCACACCACAAAAGCGATTCACTTTCTCGCCACACGTTGCATAAGCCTTTAACTGGATCGTTTTGTTTTATTCATCAAAGGATTGCCTTCCGTGGTTCACTTGCTGACAACACCCCTTTGCTATTGCCACAGTTAAAACCATTCAATTATTATTTCCCAAGGACCTGTTATCCAAACCTTTTGAACAATCACAATTCATTGAGGGTTTCTCTCCACTCAAAGCCCTTCTTTTTAGAGCTTAACACGAAGATTCGTATGAAGCCCTCTGGCCATGCCAAATGCTTTTGGTGCCGCCTGAATTTGAGCACTTGCATGTGAATGTAGGCCCATAACAAATGCTACTTTCACGAAGTCGACCTTGGGACCTTTCCTTAGGAGGCCAAAGAGGGTCTTGACTCGGGTTAAATAGAAGTCCCTTTGAATTCGTAAGACTCAAACTTATTCAAGGAGAATGCTTTGAGAAGCTCCTTTTCCATTCGCCCCTCTTTGAGTCGTCCTGGATCTTGAAGTTGGTCCTTGGTCCAAGGAAAAGAGGAATCCCTTTGAAGAGGTTCTCCAGCAGCAGCAGCTCAAGGACATCTTCATTAGGATGGTCGTTCTAGGATAGCTCTCATATCTTGTACCTTAAATGATAATTTAAATCTACATTAATTAATGAAGATATTTTGAATCTATGAAGTAATAACAATGTGTCACATAATTATTGTTATGACTCATAATTCAAAAATAAATAAATAAATAAGTCAATAAGTTATGAGACGGGTTCCTTGAAGCCCTGTTCGAACTAAGAACGAATCATATATTCTATTAATTAAAAGCAAAAAATAATAATTCCAATTACATAAGTTACGTCAAAAAGAATGAAAAAGTCACATTATACATACATTACAAAAGATGACTCTTCCAAAAAGTTACTTTCACACCTCAAAATGGATCATTGTCCAATATATCTCAAAGAAAAGTCAACATAAATGATTGATTTTTCTTTAAATCGTAATATAAAGTTGATGTTCGAAACAAAGAGACTTTTACAGATGTTTATTATACATCTCCTTAAATTCTTAATGCAACTAGCTATTATAAATTAAGTTTTGACACCTTTCACCTCAGATTTCAATCAAATTTGGAATAAATGTTTCTATATACAAGATATGCACAATATTACAAAATTGAGGTGTGAAATTTCAAGTTATTAAGATGCTTTAAATCTGTTGTAAAATGAATTGATATAAGGAAGTAGCTTCAACTTTCTTATATGAACCCCATCGATTGACTTCTTAAATGATGGGTAAATTCCACAACAAAACAAACTGTAAAATGTTGAATCAGGAGTAAAAATGACATTAGCAATGCAGCAAAGATGGATACACAATTGGATGGAATATTTTGACTATAAACTGGTGGAAGGAGATACTTGAATTCACAGTAATGGATATGAATCTATTCGAAAGATGATGCGTCAATCCATAGGGGCCAAGGTTAATATAATTCCTGAAACTATATTTAAACTCATGTTAAAGTACTTATTTATAATGAATTGAAAATTTTACCTCACATGAACGGATGATTTATCCAGAAAAACCTACATTTGAAGAATAGATATCAAGATAAATTCGTTTTGAAGAATGGAAGAGTGTAATGGAGAGACAGAATATGATGATCTTGCATGGAGACATCAACCTCCAGTAACGAGGGTTGACCACTTAAACTTTCCTGTCCATCTCTTTTTCTAATTTTTACATTTATTTATGTTAGCCCCACAATGACATAATTAATTACAGCGTCCATTCCATGTATGTAGCTACAGAATATTCCTACAACTAAACCATATACACATTCGAATGAACTTGGATGCTTCAGTTCTGTTAACACTGGATCATGGTCCCTAGTCTGACATGATCCACACTCTTGGCAAAATAAAGCGATTTCATGGGTGACTCCAATCCTTTTGAACCCTTGCTGTAGCCTCAGTTCAACACTCCACTCGACGTTATAACTTGTGGGAGTCGATGACTTAATATTTGCCTTTATTTTCACCAACATCTCAGACAGGCAAATCACTTTAATCTTTTGATCTTTTGGCTGAGTAAATGACTCCTCCCTCCACTTGCTCCTCATTCCTTGACTACTCCAGTAAGTTCTCCAATATTGACGTGAGCTCCATTCTCCTCTTTCTGAACGGAATTGACCTTCACCTTCTCGTCACACGTTGCATTCATGAGCCTTTCTTGTATCGTATCGTTTTGTTTTATTCTTCCTTAAGTAGCTCAGTTCATAGGACACCCCTTTCCAGTTTCCCATCCTCCAGAAATATCTCCATTAACTATTTTAGACTTATTATATTAATTATTTAGTCTCAGAACCAGCAAATGTGTACCACACACATAATTATTGTTATGACTCATAAGTAAAAAAGTAAATAAATAAATTATGAGACGGGTTTCTAGAAGCCCTCTTCGAACTAAGAACGAATCCAAATTAATTAATTATTGTTATATGTATATATTCACATCATCTGGGCATCATCAAAAGCAATGAAAGGTCACATTATATACATTACAAAAAAAGCTCCTACTGAATTATCTTCAGACGAAGAATTGGAGGATTCATGAAATTATGATCTCCCAGAAATAGGAGTAGGAGTACAAGTTGAAATGAACTTGATTGATAGGTGCAAAGTTTCATCAAAGAACGATTTACATGTATAATTAAGCTTATAATTAATTATTAGTGTTGCTCATTAGGATTGTCTATTTTAGGGAAACTTTTGTTTCCATTACTTTTGACTTAAATATCTAATAATTTTTTTCCTTTCTTACTGTTCTTATTAATAAATTAACAACCACTGGTTGTAAAGCATGAAAATAACACCATCGCAATTATTAACGAATTGATTTTTAAATTAAAGGCAGATCTGAACTCAACAATTATTGCTCTGTGACTTTTGATTTCATAATCTTTTTGGAACTCTAATATTAGAGTTGGACAAATTTTGAAAATTTAGCAAAAGTTGCCATAAATTCAAAACTTATGAACCGATTTTAAAAATTGAAAAAAATCTTATTCTATTAGAGTAATATCTACAACTTTTGGTTCAATGGCATCTCTCTAAAACCTTGTTTTCAATATTATTCAGAGTTGAAGGGATGGGTGAAAGAGTGTTTGTATGACGTCATCTTACGCCCAAGTATTTATCTTCAAATTGACAGTTTAATTACACGACGAGCTTTTTGGGATAAACAAAAACACTATACTTTATTCTCCCAGCTTCAGTTGATTATTTTCATCATTTGACTCTTTTGATTTAAAGCAGCTGATCCTACGTAATATGAACTCAAAATGGGTATTAATATTATTTCTGATTTTGATGCATAAAAAAATATATTGAATCAAGGATTGCGCGCCCTTTTTTTGAATTTGAATATACTACAAGTATATATTAACAAGTTGGCAACAAGAAAAATAGAGAAGGGTAGCTACCATATGTTTTTCTAAATTTTTCTTTTCCCCTTTTGTCAGTCGAGATTGCGAGTGAACAAAAAAGCTCGACTTGTTACACTCTGAAGGTCCAGGAGTAGATATATTTAAAATTATATATGTCATTTAGCTCTGCCTTTGCTCTCTGTTTTAATTGGGCAACAATGTCTTCAGCAATAATTTCAATAATTTTCATTCGGAGTTACAATTCTGACAATTCTGAATACATAGGACATAGAAACGATGCATGTAAATTTATTTACATAGATTGAGCGTTTAAGAGGAATAAAATCTATTTTCCATGGAGTAAATTTTTATGCTGTAGAGATAAATGATAATTAATCGTCATTGGTAAATAATTAATTCTCTTCACAGAATATCGTTGAATATAATACAAGAAATTAGAAAGAGAAAAAGTGTGTCTATATGAATACGTCTTCGATGGACGATGAAGTAAGGAGGTGGGGAGGTGTGAGCCGGTTAATCCCTGAAGTGGAAGAATGTGGCTCAGGCGAGAATAGCACAAGCTACCACGGTGCAGGCTAAAACGCACGTTAACTCCTTTTCTTAAAAAGTAGGGGACGAAGCTGAGTCAGAAGTTGTAAAGGAAAATACGTTGATGAGATGATTGATGAATATAAAATAAAGTCAAAATACCCGTTGATGACAAAATTGATTTATTTATAAAATAGAATTATGGTCATATATTATTTTCAATTATTCTGAAACGTAGGAAATGTAACATCAAAGGTCGAACGAGTAGTTCAAATTTCAATCAAATTAAAAATAATGAATTAATGTAATAGAATTATTGTACTCTTGTAATATTCGAAGGGAATTTGACATTTTTGAATTGAGGGACACTTTCAGCAACTAATTGATTTCCTTCCATACAGGCAAATAAAACATTGAAAGGAAGAGATGAATTTGGTCAAGTAAACATAAATAAATGTCTTAATTATTGATTCAATGGGTTTTTTCAACCCTGTATAAAGTCAAAAAAATGGTCAAAAATGGACAAATGTCCAGGAAATCACACATTTGGTCTTGAAATTCTATTACCATAATTTATTTGAAAGGCAAACATTATATATTACGATTATATATTCTTTTCTAATTGTCGTTTCTAATTTTTTTATGGAATGGTTTGCTAAAAATAATATTTCTTATGATTAAAATATATTAATAAAAATGAAGAATTTGTCAGGAAATTAATTTTGAAGTTATATTTAAAGAAGATTCGTAATTTATAATAAAAGTTCAATTATAGTTTTGAATTTTTTTTCATGAAAAGTCCTAGAAGAGCCCTGGAAATTTAATTCTTACAGGAAAAAAAATAGGAATAATTTACAAAATTAGGAAGAAAACGTAAATGCTCCCAATGATAATGATAATTAATTAATTAATGTATTGAACTTGGCTCTATTAATAAAAAGTAGAATGTAGTTTTCGGATCTTTTACTGTTTATGTACTCATCAAACCTCTTTTTAATGAAAAATACTCATTTTAAATTTTTGGCGAAACTATAACTTATTTTAAAAATGAAGAACTTTATAAATGCCATTTGAATAACTTCCAACATTAACATATATTTAGTTGTTATATGTAACCTTGTTCTTATATTTGTCTTCTTGATTTATATTATGAAAACATTCTTATTTAAAATCAACTAATTAATTTCCCATCCATCAATGGTCATTCCGATAATTATTTATTTTTCTTTAAGATTTGTTACACCCTATCCAGAAGCAAGCAAATATAAACTATCTATTAAACCCTGGGCACAAAAATGGTGTTGCCTAATGGTATCACCCACAACGATTTGATATTTTACTTGTATTCTTATCGGAAATAAAATAATAGATGTAGTGAAAAGAAATTCATTATTTTTTTTCCATGAAATTGAAGGCTTTATACTTTATATTGCTCCTGGGCAATCAAAACAGTGCTTACAACAGTTCGATATTTCATTTTTACTACTCCTAGTATTTAAATTGGATTTTACTCAATCTGAACTTTTTGTTAAAGACTCGCAACTTGACTTGTAGTCCTATCAGGGATATAAAACTTGACTTGAGCCTAAAGACTCAAGGCTTGACATGTAACCTACTTACAAAAAATTGTCTCGTGAGCATTTCTAAATATAAAAGTACAATATACGAGACAATAACACCATGAAATAGCATTTTTGCCCATTTGAAGGTTTCCAGAATAATAAAATTTTCCTAAATAAAAGTACATATGAATGTTTTTGTGGATCATTGTCTCCAATGAAATATATACGTATGTATATATAATCTTGGAAAATGTCCTATGAAATTTCAACTCCTCTTTTTTTCCTTCCTCTGGGTGCTTCCTAAGCAGCCAAAACCGCCTGACTCTCCTTGGTGTTTCTTTTATTTGCGTAAGTGCTGCGGGGAGAAGACGTCATCAAAACAATGAAAAAAAAAAGTAGAGGGACCGTAGCTTCGCCGTCCTAGCGGAGCTGGATGGGGGAGGATGGAAGCTACTGTTCGCAGGGCTTATTTGTTAATACCTCAAAATAGGAACCGGCTCCTAAAGTCGTCTTCCCACCCCCTACCTCATTATTGGCTTTGAAATATATTTCTACATAGAATATTACATATTTATTCTCCTTCATTAATTAATTATTGGGTGTTTTGGAGTTCCCTTTGTTCTTTGAATTTCTTAATGTACAATAATATGGCGTTGCTTGTATATTGTTTGTATTTTTCATCTAAAAAAGTAATAATAATAAGAAGGGAAAAAATTAAGCATATAAAATAGCACAAGAAGAAAGAAAGAAAAATCTTAGCGAGGACAAAATTGGAAGAAGTTATAAATTGTTTATATTGTTTATTGTATGTATTGACTAGGCCAGAAATTAGAAGGAAGAGGGCAGAACCAAGATTATTGATAAATGATAATTTATCAATTAATAAGGGAGTTTAAACGACTAATTCTTTTTTCTAAAGTATTCAAATGAAAATAAATCATTTCGCTATTGATATAATTTAAATTTTGGGTCGAGATAACAAGCTTTAAACAAATGTCATGCAATTTAATTTAGACAGATTGAGCATTTGGGAGAAATAAGATTTATTTCCCATTACGGAAATTTGTAAGATGTACAGAGATAAATGAACATGACTCGTCTTTAAAGAATGATTTTCTTCACAAAATATCGATGAATATAATACAAGAAATTAGAAAGAGAAAAAGTGTGTCTATATGAATACGTCTTCGATGGACGATGAAGTAAGGAGGTGGGGAGGTGTGAGCCGGTTAATCAAATTAGAAAAAGAAAAGGTGCGGGATATATGCGTCTTGGAAGAAGGAAGGAGGTCTTGAGGTGTAGGCCGGTTAATCCCTGAAGTGGAAGAATGTGGCTCAGGCGAGAATAGCACAAGCTACCACGGTGCAGGCTAAGACGCACCAGAAATTAGAAAGAGAAAAGGTGCATCTATATACGTCTTCGATGAACGATGAAGTAAGGAGGTGGGGAGGTGTGAGCCGGTTAATCCCTGAAGTGGAAGAATGTGGCTCAGGCGAGAATAGCACAAGCTACCACAGTGCAGGCTAAGACGCACCAGAGAGGTAAAAAAAGATGAAAATTATGTCTTCAAGAATCGAAATTGCACGTTAACTCCTTTTCTTAAAAAGTAGGTAAGTTGTAAAGGAAAATACGCTGATGATTGATGAATACAAAATAAAGTAAAAATACCCGTTGATGATAAAATTGATTAATAAGATATAATTAGAATCGTATTTTATTCAATATTGAAAGATCCCATTTAAAAAAAAAAAAATAGACGTAGGAGGAAGAGAAATGCTAGGGCAAGCTAGAAACAGAAAAACTTGGCTCAAAGGTAATACAATTAAAGCAAAAATTGATGAATTATTGTAGTAGAATGAGAGTCATCCTTTATTAATAAAGGATTTAATATACTGGCAAATAAAACATTGAAAGGAAGGAACTAATTGAGTCAAACTTTATTTCCTCACAATGTGCTTCAAGAGAGAAAACACCGTTTTTCAGAAAATATAATCGAAACCCTCTATAATCAACTTGAAACAAATTTTTTCTTCAGTGATTCTTACTTTCCATTTTCAAAACATGGGAAAATGAGCAAAAACATAATGATATCGAAAAAAGTCTTCTTCTTCTTTTTTTTTTCTATAGCTTTAGAATATTATGAATACATTGCCACACGGCAATCGTGATTGTAAATTGTAATTCATCACTCACTACATCAACAAATAAATAAATTTTATATATGTTTTAAAATCGACTAGTCTTGATGAGAAATATTCTTACGTTTTAGATATAAGACAATAATGATTAACTTTGTATTGCATACTAATTTAAAAAATATTTAACATTAATAGTTTAAATATAACGTTGTCATTTTTTACTTTACATTACAATATCATTTTTTTATTTCATGTTGACTAAAAAGCGATTGGTTTTGTGTCCTACAAAGTGATTTAAATATAGGTAATATAAATATATTATTATAGTTTTTGAGTTAAAAAGAGGTTTTGTGAGAACATGGATTAAAAATTGGAAAGACATTATTAAGTGTGGTTTTTTATTATATATATATATAAATATATATATTTCCAAATGGCACCTTGAAAAAGAAAAGAAAGAAAACTCTCATCGGATAAGAACTCTGTCGGTCACTATAAAAAGTACAGAGAGTAAATTCTAAATCTATCCGAAATCCTACACAACATAATATCTAACCCTCAAACCAGGAGTGGTGAGTTCATTGATTCCCTTTTTGAAAAATAGTAAATATATAAATAGATGAGGACCTTTTCTATGGCTCTATGCTGTTTGTATATCCTGTCAAGTATTTATTCAAATTTGAATTAAATACACTTTTTTCGAACAAATTTATTAAACTTGCCAAATGAATATATATATATATATATATATATATATATATATATATATACATATTTATGGGTCCATTGGCCCCACATGATATTTAGTGTGTCGTAAATCATCTACTCTATTACAAGGGCTACAATTTATTATTTATGTGATTTGTGCATTGAGAAGCCGGCTAGAGATAGATAGAGAGATGATCACATTATCATAAAATGCTGTTCCCTGTATGAATCTTTAAATGATTATCTCTCAAAGACCCGTGGATTTTATTATTATTATTATTATCATTATTGTTTAGATTCCAGCTACATATTATTATGTGTATTAAGTCGTCTTAATCAACACCTAGAGTAAGATTAAGGAATAATGACTGAGAGGAGCAGAAATGATACTACTTATTAGTCTCTCACTGATCGTTGACTTTCTTTTGTACATTGGACGTAGATATATGTTTTGTGGATACATAGAGAGAGATATATTGAGTAATTCCAAAAGATACCATGATTTGCGAAGAGTTTGAATTAAAGGATCTAAAGAATAAGAAGTTGAAGAAGATTGAAATATTAGCATTGAGAAAACAGATTGAACCAAATTCGTTTAGAAGAATGGAAGAGGGTTGATCACTTAAACTTTCCTGTCGATCTCCTTTCCTAATCTTTTAATTAGCTCTATTCGGTGAATAAGATACCATTTTAAAAACTCTTCCATCTTTACTTGATATTAATATATTTAAGAAAAAAGAACCCTCCAAAAAACCTGAATTTGAGCACTTGCATGTGAATGTAGGCCCATAACAAATGCTACCTTCACGAAGTCAACCTTTGGACCTTTCTCTAGGAGGCCAAAGAGGGTCTTGATTCGGCTTAAATAGAAGTGCCTTTGAATTCGTAAGACACAAACTTATTCAAGGATAATGCTTTGAAAAGGTCCTTTTCCATTTGCCCCTCTTTGTAAAAGAGGAATCCCCTTAAAGAGGCTTCTTGATCAAGGACATCTTCATTAGGATGGTCGTTCTAGGATAGCTCTCATATCTTGTACCTTAAATGATAATTTAAATCTACATTAATTAATGATTGTATCTTGAATCTCAGAAGTAATAACAATGTGTCACATAATTATTGTTATGACTCATAATTAAAAAATAAATAGGTCAATAAATTATGAGACGGGTTCCTTGAAGCCGTCTTCGAACTAAGAACGAATCATATATATATAATTAATAGAATATATATATATATATATATATATATTCTATTAATTAAAAGCAAAAAATAATAATTTTAATTACATAAGTCACATTATACATAGATTACAAAAGAAGACTCCTCACATTGCTTGTTTTCCAAACTGTTGTGATGGACTATGTCGTATAAATACTTGTATAGACATAGTAATCAATTTGAGAGAGTTTTTTTGTTCTTCAAATTCATTCTTTTTAAACAAATTTAAAATTATATGTAAAGCTTATTTTATCACTATGAGATTGCTTCTTCATCACAAAAGAAGTTATTAGAAAGCTTCACATGTCTATTGGAACATTGAACTATTATAGACCTGAAGCATCTTCAGGCCTATTTAAACGAGTTCAGGAGTCATTGTTTTTAGAGTATTTTTATTCTTACAGTTTAAAGTCGAACCATTCAGTCCCTTTGAGTGTCCATCTATGCTTCCATGCTACAGACATTTCTTCTCTGAATTCAATATTTTTGGGTTTATTCTTGCTGTGTAATATTTCTCCATTATGAGATTTGATAATTGTATTCGTGTAATAATTGATTTCAAGCATTTTCCAGCTAATTTGAATTTTGAAAAGAGCCAGAACATTCATCCAGAAGAAATCGTTTCCATCTTAGACGAGGAATCATTGTGCATGAATTTGGATTCGAGTGAGAATCCCTTTTTATTCCTTGTTTCAAGATAGGTCTCCAAATCATAGTTCTCTAGATTCAAGTGTACCTACTTTTATGAACAAATCGTGGATTAAAAACGGTTTTCCCTCTACAAGTTTCTATAAATCAGTAGAGAAGAATTGCAAAACTATCAACCCCAACTGAGGCTACATTCTTAAATTTATCCTCGAGCATCAACGACACACAATTCCATATTTTCTTTATCCCAAAAATGGCAATTCTAGTTTCTAGGTTGCTAGACTTCAAATACAACGTTAAAATCAGTTATTGATTTTATAAATGAATGGTCATTCACTTCGTTTGTGGATTTAACAAAAAGTGGAACCAAATAAAGTTATAATTTGACTGAGTTCATTCCTTTCATTTTTTGTTTGTGTGTTGCATGTTCTATTTTACTCTGCATTTTTGAGCAAAAAAAAACCAGAATTTGAGACAAACCTGAAATCATATTCTCCAACGATTCTAATAAAATTAATATGGAACTATAAGAAATTTATTACCTTCAATTATTTTAAATAAATACATCCCTTTATTTCATAAGTAAATAAGTATATATGTATATAGTTCAAAGATATTCACAATCAAATCATGATTAAAAAATGTAAAATTATAAGGTTTCTCATCTGAATGAATGTCTAGGTCTTAACCAAGTTAGTCTAGTTACTCCTTTTAAAAGCATTGAATATAGATGGAGTCTCGGCTTCATCCTGGCTATAGATGCAACTGCCATCACTCTCGGAATAATCACATTCAGCCTCTTTACTGCTTGAATCCTCCAGAGGAGGAGGAAGAGTTGTAATCCATCATGTCATCTTCTGAAGATTCATAGTCGGGGAAAACTATAGATTCTGCACTCATCTCGTGATTGTCCAAAAGATTCTAAAACCTTCAATAATATTTAGTATCTCTCACGTCCAAAAACTTTTCGTAAGATAACAGGGATTGCAGTGAAAAATTGCGTACAATTGAAGCAATACAAATTAGAAAACTTACAGTTCTCTTCATTTTAGTTTAATTTTTTTTCTATATTATTAATGAATTCAGTATTGGGTATATTACTTGTTTAATATTAATTAATGTTAAATTAGTTATCATTAGATTAGAGCTCATGATGCCATCTTTGCTCATTTCCACATGCATCAAATATCCGTTGCTAATTAAAAACTATACTTATAAAAAGTGAGATGATTTTTGATAACTTAAAAGCAAATAAGAACCAAGTATGTATAGCTTAAAAATCCGTAATCAATATGTAATTAAATGAGATAAATAGTATTCTGACAAGTGGTTTATATTTTATAACCATTACCTTGAATCAGAGAGTACTTATTAAAAAACTTTATGTTTTCTCTAAAGCAAAAAGGAAGAATAAATAAATAAGTGTAAAAGAACTCTAGCTGAATGATTTATAAAACAAAGAGTTTGTTATTGTTATTGTCTTCCCGAAAACAATAAAAAAAGGAAGAAGGAAGTCGTTCTCTTATACAAAGTATTCAATAAAAGGGAATGAAAGAGGGGGGGGGGGGTCGCACGATTGATTTTGGGAGAAATATTTGTGATAATTGATAAATGACAATGTTATTAAAAGAATAACGGGCCGGGCCTGTGCTAATAATAAAATCGAAATTTGGAAAATATCACTATATGAGTTATAATAAATAAATAATAAGTAACCCAAATGTAATAATGTTATTAACAATTATCACTTTTCTGAATCTCGAAAACACTTAAAATGAAGGACCTGAAGAACGACTCTGACTCTGAAGAGCCCACACTTGTTAAAAGACAAAACAGGACTGTTATAAAAAAAGAAAATGATAAGATTAAAAGTTAAAAAAGTTTATAGTGATATAAATGATAAGAATGAATATTATTGTAACTATTGAAGAATGGTTCATTTTAGTGTTATGTCCAGTTAATGACATTAACATACAAGTTCTTATTGGATTCAATTTACCCGATCAAAATAGTTGAATGCAGTTCATACACAATTCAGTTAATTAATGTTATTGTAACTATTCATTCCACATATTGTGACCGATATTAAATATTAACAAAAATATGAATCCCATTATTAACTTGTGAAGTAAATTATAACATGAATTTAACTGTTCAATTAAAAAGAAAAGCTATGTATGACCATCATTGTTGAAGCCGGTTATTTTGAGGGCATAAAAAATTAATTTTATAAGAATATTTCTCTTCATCAATTCACATTTACTATTTCACAGTATTCATTATAATTTATCTGATATTGCTTATTTCCGAATCAAAACACGTTATTTCTCTTAAGCTTTTGTAAAGACTAAAAGTAAATGAAGAAAAGTAAGCAACGTTTACAAAGATAGGGGTTAGCAAACAAAAAAAAAAAAACATTTGTAGAATATTTAAAGTGTACATCTCAATCTTATAATTTCTTAATTATTTAAATAAATTTATTTTTAGATATAAGTAATACTATTAACAATACCTCATAGTCATAATTTTCATTTTATAATATGTTCAAGTACTTTTCCTTCAAGCACCACCATACGGTCACAAAGATTTAAATTACCATAAAATAAGTAATTGCTAGAAAATCTTTAAAGACATGTGTCTACCTTTTAGATACATATATTGATATATATTTCGAAACTTGTTGGATCATAAATTAACACACGGACTCTATCTACAATAAAATAATCCACACAGTTTTAACAACTTCATGTGTAGCTACACCTCTTTTTGTTTTATATAATTTTGCTACTTCCTTTCCATAACTTCTATGAAAATCGAAAATAGCTACTGTTTGTGTAGTACTTCTCCCCTAATTATATACTCAAGATTTTGCAGTGTCGATGGCCTTCGATGGTTGAAATCGGCGCTGTTGCCCTTTTTTTGGGTGAGGGGCTTTAGTTGCTCTCCCGATTTTTATAATTATATATCTGATTTAGTAGCTTCCACCACCTTGAGTATTTTAAATCTGCATCTTTATTCACAATTACATGTTTACATTCCCTTTACATCAATTTTTAGCAATGTAACATTACTATGTCATCAATTAGAGTGAACTAGAGTGACCTCGTTTGTTCCTTTTATCCGAATCATCCTCCCTCCACAAAAAAGTGTGCATCTGATGGATCCATGTTCAAAGCTCACGCATCTTTATTTCAAGTTCATTAAACACAAGATATTATTGAATAAAATAGACATCGAATACTATGATATTATTTTTTACTAAGATTAAAAACTCAATACAATGTAACATTACTACCCAGAGGTATAATAATTAATAATATAAAAAGAAGAGACAAAGGCACAAAATAATTCCTTTGGCGAAGTCAACCAATCAATATATTTATACAAATGTAACTAATGACAGAAGAAGTTATTGAGTAAATACATCATTTTCCGTAATACCATTTATTTTTGAGATAATTTTTAATTTGTAAGGCTTTAAATTGAACATTATTGTACCTGATTTGTAATGTGAAAACATATGTATACATGTGTATAGGAAAGATTGATATATAAGCCTCATGATGTAGTAAACAACATGAATGTCTACAGTTGAATTTATTTTTATTTGTGTATTGACATGAATCAAGAGTTCACTGGTTTGTGTGGAAATGACTTCAAATAGTAGTTGAAGGAACATTAGCTGTATTCTTCTTTGTATGTTATGTTCACATTGTTATATTTGCTCAATAAATAATTGAAGAATTAAGTGTAGAAATCAGTGTTTGTTTGTTTTTTGATGGAGTAAATCATATTTACAAATATACATACTAGACTCTATTTCTTTTGAAATGCATCAATATGAAAATTGCAATTTAGAGTAAGGAAGAAAAAATGTTGTTGTATATAAAATGAAGTTATGTGCTTAAAAATGTGTAAATATCATATATTCATAGAGTTGTATTATATCAAATTCAATTTATGCTCTAGTTACTGTCCTTTCATGGAAATAGAATTAAAAAACAGATTAGAATATTATATTTTTTTTCTAAGATTTATTTTATATAAATTTATGTTTTATATTAATATTATATTTTCAAAAAACGTTTTGGAAAAAATCAAATCAGGGTGCATGGAATGGAAGTTCCAATCATGCTCCAGATTAGGAACAAATTACTTTGAAAAGAGTCAATTATCCCCAGATACAGCTTTTATAAATACTCTACAACAAGATGGAACCTACTTCATTCCAGATTCAGATATTATCCAGAAAAATATTATATATATTTAGCTTATTTGTTTTGTATTCCTATGTAACAACGCATTATTGGAATTTGGAAGTATATACAGGGACTGTACTGAAGTTTCTTAATAGTAATTGAAACTCACATAAGTTAATTGGTTTCTCCATCTAAATTATAGTCCTACTATACTATACACTTGGAAAGTCCTACATGATAATGAAGCCAAAGAATCATTTGCGTTTGTTGACTTGAATAATTCTTATGAACACCAACCACACGATCACCATATACTGTTCTACAACATCTATATCTTAAGATATTGTGTAACATTGTCATCGCCATGGACTAATTTGAGAGGATATCTTCATTAAGGGTTCAATGAATGGAATTAGCTTCAACACTTTTTATTATTACTTTACTTATTAAAATCTACAACATTTCATTGTATAACATATTAATATACAATCTGTTCTATTGATAATTGAGTAATATCATCTAGGAATAGAAATCAATTTTTTGAGGAATCAGAAAGTACGGAAGCCAGTTCCTCTGAAATCTTAATATATTTTTTCATATTAGGAAAAACAATTATTCTTAAATATTTATACTTGTGTCATTTGGTTATTATTAGTATTTATCCTACATATCTCACTGTAACTAGATGTTGACCATAATAAAATGAAAAATGTATATGCTAACAATAATTTCTTGTTCATTTTTTAATTAACGAAAGGTTTTCATTTTTAATGCAGGGATATACCTATATAGAGAATTGGAAAAGTAGTATTGCTTACGTACTTGTCTTGGTTAATTTAGTTTTACCCAATAGTCATATAACAATTTATAGGAACATAGTATCCTTATGTTGTATAATACATCCATGAAAATTAAAACTTAACGTGTAATTATTCCCAATATTACATATTAAAATTTGGGCTAATGTTCTAAAACACTAAGTTAAATACAAAACGTGTCAAAATTAACAAAAACCATTACTTTTCAACTGCATTTTTAGATAAGTTTATTACAATATCAAATGATTTTTAATGATAAATGAAGAATTGCGATTTTGGAATTTACTCTACTGCTAAATTCAGAACCGTTTGGAGATTCTTCATCTAACTAAAACGAGTCAAACCGTTTATCTTAAATTTTAATTACAAGTATTACAAATTTTAAACATTCAATATAAGGATAACACTACTAGTGGATGAATGAGTATCAGAAGTTAAGATTATATTATATTAAGACATAATAAGGTAGATGACGGCATTTTATATAACCGACTTGGTGCCAGGAGTACAGGGCATTGTTTTTATCCCAAATCCTAAAAGACTAGAAGAAAAGTGATGGGCAAAAATATTTAGGAATCTCCAACATTGATGCAAGTTTTAGATTAAATAGTCATACTCCCAGTGGAGGACATATGTTTATTAATTTTTTTTCTTTTTCCCCCCGCACGGGGGTTAGTATTTATTTCATCTTACATCAAAATATCATCAACATTTCAACAGTACATTTATAATTTTTTCCATGCCTACTAATAAATCTTTCATAAATTGGGTTTTTGTACTTCTAAATTTGTATAAAATAAACTGCATCTTACAAATTTTAAAATTGATTAATTCTTTTTCAGGTCCTGTGTAATTAAAACAATAGTTCTTCGCACTACATTTTATATTATGTTTCATATAAGTTACTTCTGTTAAATGATCCCATATTTTGCGTGTCTCAGTACAATCAATAATCATGTAGGAAATGCTCCGAGGTTTCCCTTTCTTTTCCACGAAAAAAAAAACAGAGTCTATCTTCAGCTGTTCTGCCGTGTATATTTCCGAATGTAAGAGTTGCTGTTATGAGTCTGTATTTGAACCAGTATAAGGAGAAACTCTGCAAATCACTCCTTAGACTCTCCAGGAAATCTGTAGCATCTAGGAAAGTTTGTCTCAAGCATTTATTATATATTCCCTTAATGAAATTAAAATAACAGTTTTGAGGTCCAAACTCTCTGTTTTTAAAACCAACTTCCGACATTATTCTTTCCCTCTCCCGTCTCTCGCTGAGGTTAAAATTCGACAAGTCATTAAAAATTTCACAAATAAACCTTATTTTCTTCTTAATCGATGGTCCAGTGAGACAATTTAGCCTTCCATTACCGACACCCGGTTCCCGCCATCCCGTTAAAGGTAAAGTTTTCATTGCCATCTCCATGTTGATACCAGCGCTTGCATTCCAGAATGGGCTTATATCTTTAGAAGTTTCGATTACTATGGTCGGGACTTTACCTTATATTTCATATATCGAGCGTTCTAATTTATTTCTGAAGATCTTACCCCACACATAGTCCTCCTCCATCAATCTTCAGAACCAATTGAAAGTTACCATCTTTCAAAGGTCTCCAATTGTAATCAGACCTAGCCCAAAGCATTTCTTGGGAGTCGTAATTCTTTTCCATGTTATTAACCTCGATGATCCTCCAAGGAACAAGAAATTGTTACATATTTGATCCATTTTTATTGCGAAGCTCTTAGAGTATGGAGTGACTTTTAGAATATGCATTATCTTTGGTGAAACGAATACATTCCATATGTATATTCTGGCAGCAACGTTCCTTCCCATTATTTTTGTATGTATCGATGTAGTTCTCCTTATTTTATGTTCCATTGACACCTGATTCTCAAGAATATCTCCGTCATCCACCGTCATTATAGATCCCAATATTTTCAACGCTGAGACCAACTGAAAATCTCCCAACATCAGCTCTTTCCCACAGCTCGCCATGATTTTGGACTTTTGGAGGTTCACCGTTAGATCCGACTTCCAACCAAACTCCTCTAGAATCTTCTGCGTTGTCGTTACTGATTGATTGATTTCCTTTGGACTTCCCGTGTAAATGGTAGTCATATCATCCGCATAAACTTCCATTTTATTTTCTGTATCACTAATGTTCACACCCCTAATTCCTCTGTGCTCGTTAATTTCCCGAACTAATGCATCTAGTGCTACAATAAATATACTCGGTGAAATCGGGTCTCCCTGCCGACATCCCTGTCCACCTTGTTCCAGTGGAGGACAGATGTTTATTAGATATATTCATTTGAAAATAAAATAACAAGGAAACGAATTCAAGTAATCAAACGATGGATTCTTTATTCGGTGGATTTGGAGATTTTCAATAGTCCTACTATACTCAAATTAAAAAGGAGTTATGTTATTACTCTTCATATTTGAGTAAAATAGATTAATAAATTTGAAATTATTAACTACAAAAAAGTAGTAATAAAAGTAGATTATAAAAGACACGATTGCAATGAAAAATTCCAGTAGATGTTATATATCATCTGACATAGCAGCCACATTATTGCCTGGAGATCGGACCATTGAGCTATACCAAAATAATTTAACTACTGGTGCTGTTGCATCAATATTTTGCAGTGAATATTCATATTTAACAGTAAAGGCTTGAAATGAAAAAAATAAATTAAAAGGAGACTCGTCAATGGAGTGTCCGTGGATTTTCTCGAAAATAACATATTTAATTAATCATTTTTATCGACTTAATTATCTTGACAAATTGTATTTTGTCGAATACACGAGTTTCTTAACTCCACAATAAAACTAACACCAAAAAATAAGTTGTCAAATGTTTAATTTAAGATAAATACAGAAAAGTCACATATTCTCAAATGTTTCAGTTCAGTATTGTTGTTTTCATCTGATTTTTCTTCCTTTAAATAAGTTTTTTGAATAATTCAAAGTAGATGATGTATTGTACGATACATTTAACACGGCATTTTCATATAAGTAACACAGTTTGCTGAAGAACTTCCTACAGTCATTTTCCTTCTATGAATTAAAACAAATCAAAATACACTTCTGAAATGTGTGCATGTAGAATTATAACTCCCCACATTGCGTAATCTCACAGATTCGATATCGCCAATATAAAAATAGGACCTATTCATCCCATTGAAAATGTTGTCAGCAAAATGAAAGTTTTCCTTCATTAGTGATATAATAACTATTGGACACGGATACGACAGTAAATGAGAGTAGGGTTGGTTTACATCTGACTTTATTATTATCCCTCTTGGACTTTATATAGTTACATATAATTACATTACAAACTAATATCCCTCTTGCAGATTCATGTATTTCATTCATATTGACTTCTCCAATAAACATTGATATAAGCCGTACATGGTTATAAATGGTTACGAGTACGTGTACTTGTGTGTGTCCTTGAATACAGTCGTTTATCACATTATCAGTATTCATTCGTCAATGCAACATTGTGGTGATCTTAAATATGTGTGGATCTTTAGAAGGGGAGATGAGTAAGTAGAATGTCTAGCCAACAATAACGTAGAGAGGGTATCACTTGTTTGAAACCCGAGAATTCATTGACATCATTTTAGGACACGACCAACACTGTTCCTTGCTATTGCATGTACTGCAATGTGACTTTCGTTTTTTTTTAATGAAATTTGATTTGATTTACTGTCAACATTTTCCCCAAAGGAAGACCGTGTTCAGTTTGAAGTTCCTGCATTTTCGTAATCTAGCTCCACCCAATTGTTCCTCTCCCAAGCCAATTCAGTTTTTGCACCATGGAATTTTTATAAACACATTTTCCACAGTCATCACCGAATACCAAATTCTTGCCATACTCAAACGATAACGAATGTAGGCCTATATTTGGCTTCTCTTAGTTAAAAGAGTCTTCAATGGATTCCATTCTAGACGCAGTTATTCTTGTGCCGTATCTAGTGGATAGAAGTTGGAATGATCCTTGTATAAATATTGATGCAACATATAAATATTAGAATTCTAGAAAAAAATACAACTTTTTTCACTTTAACCTTGTTTGATGCATCACGATTATTGCACTTTATTGCACAGCAACTCTGAACCATCTGACATGTTCTGCAAAAATTATAAATAAAACTAACTTGATTATATTATCATTTATTTTATGTAATATCCCTCTGGCAATTCCTTAAATTTTTTATCTTTCTTATAAAAGTATTTTGTATACTTCACATAATAGCTTTTCCATTGAAATAATAGCCTAATTGACATTTTTTGTCAAAATTGAGCTATTCATATAGAGATTAACAACCCTTGCTAAGGTAATACTTTTGAATAGCTCGTTCAAGTTGTTTGAAATTTTCTGAGTAAAATGTGTCAATTTTTTTCTCTAAAATAAAATATTGGATGGACAAGTTGCACAATTTAATGAACATTTTTCAAACATATATTGTTATCGTGGAGGAGTAAATGTTTCTTGTGCTCCGTTATTTCTATGGCTCCTATCACAAATGGTATTGTCAAAAATTGTCAAGCACGTTCAATATTTTTTACACCCCTTATTTGTACAAAAGTAAAATAAATCAAAGATATTAAAATTAAAATAATATTAGTGGTAGTACTACTTAAAAAAATGCCTTTATCTTAAGATACTTGTCGGAAATATGGTGGTCAAACTTAGAAAAAATTGGAGGAAAGAATGGACAGTTCAACGAGTGTCATTGAATGATTAGTTTGTTCAATGCAAGTTAATGACAAACAATAACACTGGTCAACAGTCAAAAATCCTAAGGGGTATAAGTATAACAAAAGTTATTCAGTTTTGCACGCTGATTTCAAATATGTAAAAAAAAAAATCGAAAATCCGACGCTTTTCTAGAAATCGGACCCTACTTTTTGAGCTAATTTGGCTCATTTCCTAACTTGAACTTCAATTTAAGCCTCGACAAATACTCATATTGTGCATTAAAAAAATAATGATCCGCTAGTGCATTTAATGTAAATTCCAATTTTAGGTCCTCTTTTTGTCATTATAAAAAGTATTTTTTAATTTAGAGATGGTAATTTTGTCTATATAGTTTCACAAGGTTTTTTATTCGGAGGCACATTTCTGATTCAAGGTACTGCCGAACACTCAGGTCAATATTATTTTGTAAAGACCAAAATGTGTCTCAGGTGAGCTGCTATATCCTTTTTCATGCCATTAAATCGTATTTTTATACGCCGGATGCACTCATTTCTACATTCTCTGTTAATGGCTAATGTGACATTTTGACAGCAGTAATGTCCGGTATACACGGACTTATGCAAATAAAAATTCATGAACTAAGATGTTGGCGCAAAAATGAATACATTTTTGTACAAAAACGTTCTCTAGTGTGTTACAATAAAACTAAAATTTGTTTGTTCAGTTATAGGTAACACTGTAATTAGGTACTCAAATAATGGTCCAGCATTTAACGAAATTCCTGATTATGAAATAAAAAAACATTACAAATAAATCTTTATTAAAAATAATCATCTTTATGTATTTATAAATCATAATAACCATTGTAAAAAAGGATATATATATATATATATATATATATATATATATATATATATATATATATATATATATAGTTATCAACATAAAATAATAATTACATTAATTTTACAAAAGTTATTTTATTCAAGCTAGCTTTTATTTGGGTAAATAAGCCTACCGTAGCACCTTGTGTTTCAATGTGTTTTTACTTTAAAGCTAAAGATCAATTTGTCTGACACTGCTTCTTGCATTGTCCGACTGATGTTTTTGTTATTTTCTTTGAGAACTGAGAAGTCATTTAATCTAGAACTGTATTTTTGTTCTTACAATACAGTATATGATGAATATTTTGTCTCAAAACTAAAGAAAACGGGCTTTCTACTCCTCAAATGACATGACTTATTAATTATAGACATATCACATTCGGTAAATGGAATATAACTATTTATATTAAATATGAACTAGATGCGGCTAATGTCCCTCTTGGTTTTTTAAATATTTAAAGTTGTCTTGGATTTGAATACATCTGAAAATAGTGTATATACATTTAGGCAAGATCCGTTAATATTATAGATATCTTTATATATTTAACCAACTGAAAACGAGACTAAAGTCCCATGAAATATGTAGGTTATATCCTAAAAATAAAATCTACTCAATGTCGAATATCAGATTTAAATGTATACAAAAGTTGCTACATTATTCGTTGCTAATATTGTATCTATTGTATCTTATCAGACAATGTAATGATTATATTCATCTTAAATATGAAATAGTGGTAATAAATTTATTCGGCATTGATAATTTTATGCATATTGAGTAGATATGATTTTATTCTATGTGAAAAAGTCATTTGGTACGTAGTTTGTGGCCTTTAACTACAAGAAATATTCCTTAGGTCCTTAATGACTCAATACCAATATCAATTATTAGATGTGCAAAGTCTTATTTATACTTGTTTTTTATTAATCTAGAAAAGTTAAATCTTATAGTGATTTTAAACTACACATTATAGTTTAAAATTACTTTCCTAGAAAAAGATCATTAGCTTACAACAAAGCATAGATATAAAAAAGCCCTAAATATAATAAAACATCGATAAAATAGCACAAAAAGAAAAAAATAAGTCTTAGTGAGGAGAAAATTGGGAGTTAAAAATTGTTTATTATTCAGATAATGGCAAGAAAAGAAAAAGAAAACTTGGCTGTATTGACTAGGTCAGAAATTTGTAGGAAGAGGGCTAAACAAAGATAGGAAACAAAACTATTATAAATTGATAAGGGAGTTTATAGGAAAAGGTTGCGCGATTATTGGTTAATAATTTTATTAAGCGTTCAAATGAAAATAAATTATTTCGCTATTGATATAATTTAAATTTTGGGTCGAGATAACAAGCTTTAAACAAAGGGCATAGAAACGATGTCATGCAATATTATTTACACAGATTGAGCATTTAAGAGGAATAAAATCTATTTTCCATGAAGTAAATTTTTATGCTGTAGAGATAAATGATAAATGATAATTAATCGTCATTGACAAATAATTCTCTTCACAGAATATCGTTGAATATAATACAAGAAATTAGAAAGAGAAAAAGTGTGTCTATATGAATACGTCTTCGATGGACGATGAAGTAAGGAGGTGGGGAGGTGTGAGCCGGTTGATCTCTGAAGTGGAAGAGAGTAGCACAAGCTACCGCGGTGCAGACTAAAAAAATATTCCTTCAAGAAATGAAATTGCACGTTAACTCCTTTTCTTAAAAAGTAGGGGACGAAGCTGAGTCAGAAGTTGTAAAGGAAAATACGTTGATGAGATGATTGATGAATATAAAATAAAGACAAAATACCCGTTGATGACAAAATTGATTTATTTATAAAATAGAATTATGGTCATATATTACTTTTAATTATTATAAAATGTTAACCCATTGAGAACATTGATAGATCCCCCCCCCCCAAAAAAAAAGAGTAGACGTAGGAGAAAAAAAAGCCGCTGAAGCAAGCTAAAAGCAGAAAAACTTGGCTGATGAAAATCGTAAGGCTTAAAGAAATTGGTTGTTGTCGGCCCCCAGCCTGAGAAGCCATAAATCAATGGATTTAATATTCTTGCTCTTAAAAGAGCACAACCAACAGCAGATAAATCTACTATTGATTGGAATCGGTCTACCTTCCGACACACCCAATCCCTTCCCATACAATGTCATTTATTCACTTAAGGTACATTGTTATTTACAAAGATAATATTAATACATATACATAACTTTACACTGAATGGATTTATATGTCAAATGGATAATTTACACTGTATGAATTTCGTATTACATAACTATATACATCTCATGCACCTTTTTTGAGAGGGGTAATCTGGGAAATTAAAGCTTGCTATTTTAAGAGGAAGTAGGGGGGGGGGAGGGTTATTAGGAGTTTTTGCCCTTTTTCTTGATGCATTATATACTAGGGCCGACCCAGAAAGAACTCTTAATTGCATATAGACAATGTAGGTCGGGCTAATACCTAGCACTTTAGCCAACAGCCTATACGTTGTTTTCGACAACACTCCCCTCCAGTTAAAAATAACTGGAATCACCTGCACAGCAGCAGGCCCGTGGGTCTTCTCCAGCCCTAGGTGCCTAAGCACCTCGCCCTTGAATACCACGTTGTCGTATTTATCCAGCTTCTTCTGCTCCTCCTCATTGAGCAGAGCCAAGTCTGAACAGATTGAGGGATCTATTAAAGAGAGGAATATTGATGTGTTTTAAAAAAGATAAAAATGATCTATATAGATCGATAAGGAAACATAGGAAATTTATCATCAAAGGTTGAATAGTTATTTCAAATTTCAATATAATTAAAGCAAAAATTGATGAATTATTGTTATAGAATTCTTTATTATTCTAAGGGGATTTGATATTTTTGAATTATACAAGTTATGAGCAAAGGGACAACCTAATAACAATTGCTACAATCCAAATGTATACAATTGCTTCAAGAGATAAAACACTGCTTTTCACATAATATGATTGAAAACCTCTATAGATCAACTTTAAACAAATTATTCTTACTTTACATATCCCAAAATATTGAAAAATGTGCAAAAACATAATGATATCGAACAAAGTCTTCTTTTTTTTTGTATAGCTTTAGAATATTATAAATACATTGCACACGTCTAATGTAATCAATATGGATACTTAATCTAGTTCCCATTCACTTTTTTATAATAAATGGTGTAAAAATATTATATATTTTTTAATATCGTCTGAGTTAAACCATCTTAAATGACCATTGTGATAGTAATTAATCGCATACAACTTGAATAGATAGATAAATTGTTTATATGCTGAAAAGTTGAAAAGTCTGAATTATAAATATACTTACGTTTTACATATAAGACAATAATGATTAACTTTACATTGGATACTAATTTAAAAAAATGTATATCATTAATAATTTAAATATAAAATTCCTTTTTGAGGTTTGCGAACAGCCAGTAGTTATTGGGAGCCAAATCTGGCGAATACGGTGGATGTGGTAGCAATTCGAAGTTCAATTCATTTAGGTTTGCCATAGTTTTGATTGACTTGTGACACGGTGCGTTGTCTTGATGAAACAAACAAAATTTCTTGCAATTTTGGCCTTCAAAGGCTTCAATAACGCTTTATAATATTCATTGTTGATGGTATTTCCCTTATCATGATAGTCGATGAATATTACACAACGCACATCCCAAAATACCAAGACCATAATCTTTGCAGCTGATTGTTGTGCTTTCGGGTACTTTGGTCGACGTTCACCAATTGCTGTCCACTCAGATGACAATCGTTTTGTTTCCAGAGTGAAGTGATGGGTCCATGTTCCATCCATTGTCACACATCGACGTAAAAAATCCAGTTTGTTACGTTTAAACATTGACAAACACTGCTCAGAATCATCAAAACATTCTTGTTTTGGTTTAACAGTGAGTAAACGCGGCACCCACTTTGAACAGAGCGTTCCCATAGTCAAATGATCATGCAATATAAAGCCAACACGTCCTTTTGATACCATTACGATGTCAGTTAACTCACACAACTTCACTTTTCTATAATTTAAAACAATTTTGTGGATTTTTTTGATGTTCTCTGGTGTTACCACAACCTTTTCGACGTCCACTACGTCTCTAGGACCATGTTTGAAGTCAGCTAGCCAAAGTTTTATTGTTTTTTTCTGATACAATGGACTCTCCATAACACTTTTCAAGCCATTGCTTCGCTTGAACAATATTTTTTCTCATCGAGAAGTAGTGCAAATTAAATTAAAATAACAAAAGTAGCGTCACTCTTTTGCACAATAACTCACAAACTAATGAATAAAATATCATGAAATTTTAACAGCTGTCTTTTGAAGCTTAGTACTAACTGAAAAAAGAAGGTGAATGTACTAAAACTAGCGTCAACTATGTATGTCTTAGGCCACGGACGTTTCAGCCCATGTGCTACAACTTTAATTCATTTATTTGACAAAGTACCATTAGTGATCGGAAAATACGGGGGCTGTGCACTGTTTTTAAAGTGGGGTGGCCAGTAACTTGAAATAAATTTCTAGTGTGGCTCAGAGAGATAAAGAAACATTATTACAATAAGTGATAAACTAATATTCAGCCATTCTACCCCTGATCTCCCTTATGCGTGACCCCTAAAGTCCTAGAGAGTCATAAATATATATGAATACATTATAATATTAATTATACTATTTAACATAGTTAATATTATATGTATTCACCCACAATAGCAACTTCACTTAGTTATTCCAAGTACACCAAGAGACAAGAAAGGAATAGATCAATGATTTCCAAGTATTTTTGTGAAAATTAATTATTGAAAACAAGTTAATTGAGAATATCATTAAAATAATTAGCTAATGAATACTTAAACAAGAAAAGTGGGGGTAAATATCAAGGTTTATATAATTACTGATTATAATGCACAATCAAATATCATATAAACATGAAAAGAAGCAACCAAAATAGTCTATGAGGAATGAATAAAGTTACAGCTTGGAGAGGCTTGTTTTTTGATTTTGTGATTTGATATTATATCCTCTTGCAAGCTTGTTCCTTCTTTAAGCTTTAGTATTTATTGATAAAGATAATTTCTAGTCATTTAGGTATTTGTTATTACGACCAGCCATCCTCTTCACAAAATATCGTTGAAGGTAATACGAAAAATTAGTAAGAGAAATTACTCATGACTCATTATAATTAATTATTTGCCAATGACGTCGAAATGTCCCCAACCTTTTTCTAACTGCGGACAAGTCAACGCTTGACAATTTTACTGCGGACCGGGGGGTTGAAATATTAATAATAACTAGGAATGTAAATAATATGCAAAATTCCGAGTGCGAGACTTTGTGGAGTTGGCTCTTCAAACAGGTCTTTTTGTTTTCCAAAGCTGTTATCATTTTTCCTTTATTACTACTAAGGGGAGAACATCTACCTGATAGTAAAGATCTCGCATGAAGGAATACATGATGCATTAAGGTTAATAAAGCAAATAAAATGTAAACAAAAAGGGCTCAAGTCCTCGTATAATTATAATCGTTTATTGTATTGCAACCCATTTTATTTTTTTATGAAGTCCACTGTTCACTCAAATTGTAGTTCCACAGACAAATACTAATTTTTAGTTATATTTTTATATTCATTCATGACCTAATTAACTATCTAAGCTCACTCTGTCGTAATTTCTTAGACTGTGTTTTGTTTTTATTTAACTTTTCAAAAGTTTATAATATATGTATATAAGAGACATACACTTGTGTCCCAATGAATTGACTTAAATTTACAATTTGGTCTATTATAATAATAATTAATTATTATGAAAAAAGATTGGACAACATCCCTGTACATGACAATCAATTAAATTTAGTTTTGGGAAATACTACTAAGTAGAGTAATAGGTTAACTATGACATATTACTCCATGGAAAAGTAATTTAGGGATATTATGACCTAATTTACATACTTGTGAGCAAAAATAGTAATGATACTTAATATAGATATATTAATAAATGTAAACATATTGATGCATGATGTAATCTAATGCGGCATTTCATAACCGGCGATCCCCAAAGATGTTCAAAATTGTGTTTTAAATCACACAAAAAAACTACTTTGTTAAACATACATAAAAAGAATTATAGTTTATTAAAATTGCGGAAAAAATTAGGATAATATTTCTCTTGAACCTAATATGATATGAACTCCTTAAATATACAGGTTTAATTTAAAAACAAAAAACATTCCAAAATCAAAATACATATATATACATGCATCAAAATTAAAACGAATATTGATCGTTTCAATATATAAGAATGATTTGAGTTAGAATGTCATGAGTCACTCAAACAATGAAAAACAAATTTTCACTTTTCAAGACTCTCAAATTTATTATGTTTATTATTCATATACATGTCCGATGTTTCCTTTTGTTTATTTTTTGAACGTAGATTCTTTCCAAGATTAAATACATCAAGGACAGTATGTAGCCAATTATTAGTAATAAGTATATTAGTACCAAACCATGAATATCTAGGTTTGTAGATTCCACATTTTTTTTTCCTTGTCCATTTAATTTTGTGATTTTATCAATCATTCCACTGCTTTTAAGTAGATATAGAGCCTTTTCAAATGCTTGAATGAGAGGGGAATTAATTGGAAAAATATATTCATCGGTGGTATGTACTGGATCCACGATATCGAATCCTCCATACGTTACTTTGTTCTGATAGGATTCTTCGATGAAATATCTATAAAATATGAACATAATTTCAGAAAATAAGTCATAGGGAATGAAGGAGCTAGTTGGTGTAGGGCTTATTATTTGGCAATCTTCCATTTTCTAAGCATATTTCCACAAGCTGGTCTGGTGGTATTTTGTGGAATAACCTTCTATTAAGGGAAATTTAAGCACAGCTTTTTGAGAGCGGTGAGAATATGTACTAATTTATGATATATCTTCTTAATTTTCAACAATGTACAATCTACATTTTGAATGAATATACAAATAATTGTGGTCAACTTAAGAGTTCAAAATTGTTAATTGCATAAATATTCATTAGTACTTGAAACTTAAAGAATTGTTTAGGGGCAAGTGGATACACGCTTGATGGGGCAAATTGGTCATTAAAAGATGTGTTAGTATTGCAAGTATTTAGTATTTAGCATAAATGGTTAAAAATGATGAGTGAATCACGAATCATCTCCAAAACATTGTACATATTGTATGGAGGTAATTGATTTTGAATGAATAGTCAGGAGTAAATGATAATTATTTTTGATACTATGCTACTAATTTTGTGTCCAAATTTGTTTTGAAATTTATAATAAAAAATTCCCAGTACAATGTCACTTCTCTTTACAACTCTGAGTAGTAAAATGCCAATTTCGAGTCAACTAGCCCCTAAAAATTTGTTTTTCCTTACTTAATTCTTGTTATAGATGCAATAAAAGCCACCTTTTCATTTTTAGCTCTTTCCAATCCTTCCGCAATTGAAGGAACACTAAATTTTTTTGGATCATATGCATCTAAAAAGGCTTTGTTATTAAATCTGGACTTGAATAAGTTTATATTCTCTGCTAAATGAATAAACTTCCAACTAGAGTCTGACAAAATATCTGAAACTGTGTTGTTGATTTGACAAATATAAATATAAAGTCACAATTGATAAATGAATAACTACTTTTTTTAAATTTGATTTGTGCCGTGGTTGAGCCCAACATCGTTATGATCCCACCAAAGTACGCATACAAAATGACAAACATAAAAGAGAGGCTTGTAATTAAAAATTTATAGCTTTGACTCTCAAAATAGCTCTCAGCTCTATAAAAATGAATGACTCCAATGAGGAATGTTGATGCTCCAAAAACAATAGCTAACACGATCCATACTTCCTTCCTAAATGCACTTAGGAAAGAGTTCAAGTCTGTTGGCTTTTTATTGTAGATTATAGCCCCATTTAAATATGTTGAAGACTTAAAGAAACAGAGAAACTATATATATTATGCAAAATGATACATTATTCATGGGTCATACCACGTCAGCTCAACATATGAAAGTCACAGAATTAGTTTATTTTTGGCTCAAAAGCTCCTATTTATAAAATAGAAACTACATCAAATTTCAACTCACTCTGTGTCCGAGATGTGAAGGTTTTATTCAAGTTCTCCTCCACCTCCAAATTCTTTTCACTTCAATTAGCTTTTACTTGTGTATAACTTTTAAAACCACTCAGGTAAATCCCATGAACTTTGTAGTTTAAAAGGTAAAAAAAGCTGTAAATTAAGTCCAATTTAAAAAAAAAAAATACTTTGCCGTAATAAAAAATGAGTTCCAAAAAGTATTAGCTCTTTTTCTACTTTTGGATCGAGTAATGTCTATTTTCATGGTCTATACAAAAATTACCTTTAGACAATGAAACTTAGAGAAGCTCTTGTATATATGTTATAAATCAATGTATCCCTGGGTTCAAAGAAAATTAATGGTTACTTTCTTTTAATAATAATTATTATTATTAATCAAATTGAGCTCCCAAAGTCTCTTGGCAACTTTTTTTTTCTACCCATCAAACTGAGCACTGCCCAATTCAAGAGTAAATAAATATTTTTTGAACCCATTTTGTGGTATAAAAAATGAAGGAAAATAACTTTTGACTTCATTAAAAGTTTTCCTATCCTTTAAACGAAATTGTATGTGTTTTTAAATGTAGATGTAAGCTGTCAGTAATAATGTAGGAATCGTTGAATTTTTGGACCAGGAGAGGATTTCAATAAAATGTTTATACCTTAGGAACAGTTGTTAACATATGTGAGCAAAAGTTTAGTATACATTCTATTCTTATTCATATAATATACGCTTTTGTACTCAAAATAATCTAATTTTGTGTTCTTATTTTCGTCGATTTGACATGGAATCACTCTCAAATATCGATACATTACCTCCACAAAATCCAATAGGCTCAGTCTTTGTACCGTTCTTATGAAGACAGGCAAACCAAAGTCTGATTCTCCATGCAATACATAATCCATAACGCTCACTGGAAGCTTATTCTCTAAATTATAATACCACTCATTGCTTTTAGGTCTATAGCAAGAATATGTAAAATTTAAAATATTTGCAAGGATATCAGTCAATTCTATTGCCCTTCCAGTACAATTACAAGGGATATCCAAATCCTGAGAACACTCCATGTTCAAATATGCAAACAATGGAAGAGCATATGTCTATCAAATATTATAAAATGTACTTTGAGTTATGATATGAACGAATTATACATATTTTTTATCGATTTTCTTTTCTTTTTTTGACAATGATGTCAAATTCAAAGTAATGTTGAATCGGTCATAAGACTTTGTTCCTAATCAGTCTTTCCTCTTCCCCTTCTTAGTCTTTTTTTTTTATAATTGGTTCAATCCTTTTCACTCATTCAACAGTCCTAGGAACGATTAGTATGTTCTTTAGTCATGAAGAATACAATAAAAACAAAGACTACTGAAATTTCAACAGCTGAAACTACGTAATACTGTAAGACCGACCAATACCGGTCCTAGAACTGATAAAATTAATCAGGATAGGATTAAAAGAACTGCAGTCTTTATAGTTTTTGTAGACCGACCCAACACTAATTCAAAGTTTTTTTTTTTTCATTTAGTAACTTGATATAAATAGAACTATAAATAAACACAAACATACTCATACCTTAAAATGCAAGCCATTGAAATTGAATAAGTCGTTCTCCACTTTTCCAATTATATTATTAGATCTAACACTCCTTAAGATGTGTGAATGATGTTTGCCCAATAAATGAACCTCGAATACATAATTATTATTATCACCAATCCAAAAAAAGCTTTTGAATATGGATATATCTGATAGGAAGTCTCGAATTTGATCTTTTGAGTAAGTACTATGATCCACTTGAACAAGGAATAAATTGAAACTACCTCGATTTTTTGAAAATATCTCTATATTCGCCTTTGTTTCGTTTGTTAGTGTTTTCCATAGAATGGCTGTGGGACAGGTTTCCAAATGTTTTTCACTCGATTGAAAGATTTGAATCTTCACGTTCGCTTTCACAAAGGGCCTTGCTTTTAGAAGAAGAATATTTTAATCTTAAACTTATACAATTAATTATTTATTCAATTAACAACAATTTAACATAGAGATTGATGTTTTAAAAATAATAATTACTTATTCAGCAGATATATTGAATAGTTTTTGAGCTTCAATGTATATATATATATATATATATTATAAAAATACTTACTAGAAATGCTTTATAAAAGT
This sequence comes from Lepeophtheirus nordmannii, assembly GCA_963680855.1. Classification (NCBI taxonomy): domain Eukaryota; kingdom Metazoa; phylum Arthropoda; class Copepoda; order Siphonostomatoida; family Caligidae; genus Lepeophtheirus; species Lepeophtheirus nordmannii. Next base: position 536,084 of record OY804518.1, read on the forward strand.
GTATGATTGCAAATAATTATGAATATTAATAATACCTATAGACTTAAATTCATTCTTAGTCACATTTTTCTCAAGAATAAAGATTAATTTATCAAATCCCATTTTTTGAAATAGATTCTTAAAGTATGCTTCATTTCTTCCAAGGCAAACACAGATGCAGAATTGTAGCAGAATGATTCCAAAAAGGCGCATTACTATTTTATTTTATTTTGAAATAAACTCTATGTGCAAGCTGATCGTTGTGGTCACATGAGGCACCGTTTAACAAATGATAGTTTATGACTCTTTTTGTGTTATAATTCCTTTGGAGAATAATAGCTTATAGTCGATAACAATTTTTGATTAGATCGAAAAAAAATAATTATGTCTTCTAAGCTCCACTGTTTAGAAGTAATGATTTTTTATTTATTTTCTCATTAACTATTTATTAACAAGTAGAAAATTTAATCACTGTAATTGTAATTATGTCTCAGTTTAGTTGTAGTGTTGAGTTAGAATATGACTCAAACTTGAAAAAAAAAACCAAAAAAAAAAAAAACCACTTGACTTCAGTAAACTGGGTCCAAATCCAGTTTCGGAACAGATTAACTACTGAATTTAATAACCTAAAATACTTCTACCTTATTTTTATTTTATGTTTGACTATTACAAACAGATTTTATTTAAATAAATTATCGCTAAGGTTTAATATTTGCTATTTTTAATCAACCTGTTAAGATTAAAATATTCCTCTAAAAGGAAGGCCCTTTGTGAAAGCGAACGTAAAGATTCAAATCTTTCAATCGAAAAAAAGAAAGTTCGATTTTAGTTGTTCACAAAAGGCCGACCCGTATTTCAAATATTAATGAATATTTTGACGTGTAATTTGGCATAGATGTCAATGAAGGTAAATTTTAATTATGAATGAGGATAGCTTATATGTATTAGTAAAATATAGTATAGAAAATTGAATTTGGAGGTATATGGAAGTTGAGATACGCATTCATAGGTACATAACATTTAATTAACAATGACTTTCAAACTATGACGCCTGTAATCGTTTTTAAGGTTTCAGGAAATGCTTGAGATCCATAAATATACTAATTGATATGTGTGAAAGCTTCTTTTTATTATCATCCAGTAGATAGGTAAAGCTCCCACATCCTTCTTCCATGACGATAAATAAGTATCTGAAGGACACAATTAGCCTTAAAATAATGGAATCTGAAATTAATTAGGGAATGGATTTAAACTTCAGATTAAACAATATGACAACGGAAAAATCACTCAAACGGATTTCAATCTGAGGGCTAAACTTTCCATCAATAACAAGTTTCTTTAATGCTGTGATCATGATACCTTTTATGCTAAAAAACAAAAAAAATCGAAAATTTAGGTCAATAACTTTATTTTTGTGACCACAGGATTCTTTTTACTAAATAATGATTTTTCATCTGATAACATCAATAAAACTAAAATTTTAAGATAACGAAGAAAGTTGCTTTAATAAAGTATAAAAACTTATTGTGGATAAATATCTTGAGATTTTATAAAAGGTAATGAACATTTCTGTACCTCTTTTCATATTTGATAAAATTCTTATTGAATGCTGAAAATACAAAAAAAAGTGAATAATCTCTTTAGAGCTTAGTATCTTTTTTCATTTTTGACACTAAATATAAACAAATATAGTAATTGAAATAAGAATTATATATCTGAAATAAATAAAAAAGAACTTCTTTCAAGAACCACTTCTTTAAAAAAAATATTAACTAATTAATATAAATTATAGTAATATAATTATGAAATATGGAATATAGAAATATGGCAATGTGTTTATAATTAATTAATGTCAATAATATTATTTTTTGAGGTTGAGAACAAAAGTTCTAGTTTTAAAGGATGGTTTAAAAAAACAAAACACACTTGAATAACTTTTCAATGGAATGCAAAAGTGAAGACATGTAAATGGTGTCAAAGTTAGTGAGACTGTGAATGATGACTTTTGGGAATAATTTTCAAAATCAGGAAGTTTTATTCGATTAAGCGGATGAAACATATATTGTCCATGAGTAAATCCATTTTACATATGATGAGCATTGAGTCTCAGAACTATGAATCTCCCCACAGCTAGAAAGAAAACTCTATGTCCGCTAATAACAAATTTTAACCTCTCATCTTCAGAATTGAAAGTGGAGAATGACTCGAATGATAAATAGAAGACACTTCTAAGCATTGGTCTCGTCAATAAAAAACTTCTTTACGGCTAAACCATTTGAAACAAGACCTTCGTTCTCCAAATTTATCCGGTGGTCCCCCAGAACAAGAACAACCACTTTAAAAAAATATCAACTTTTTTCTTCATCCACAATACGAAATGTTATATCTGGATGCTCAGTAGTTTGGGTATCAGGTATATTTTACACAAATGAGGATCTTTTAGAGGAAAACATAGCTAGGAATGAAAATCATATGCAATTCGGGCGTGTGATAAAAAAGTGGAGTTGGCTCTTCAAATAGGTCTTTTTGTTTTCCAAAGCTGTTATCATTTTTCCTTTATTACTACTGATGGGAAAACATCCACCTGATTGTAAAGATCTCACATGAATGAATAGATCCATTAAGTTTAATAAAGCAAATAAAATGTAAACGAAAAGGGCTCAAGTCCTCGTATAACTATTATTAGTTAAAAATATGTAATTTCCTGACATTAATTTCAGTTAATTTTCTGCCTCTCATCTATGTTATTATTTATTGTTGTATATATAATGGAGAATAGCAGCTTGTAGCTCAGTAAAACGCCATGAGAGCTGAAGCTGCTTCCCCCCTCGACATTCATTAAATTGTCAGGGTTGCCAGGTTGATTTTCTCTTTCTTTTTTATTACAAGCCCGAATTGCATATGATTTACATTGCTAATAATAATATATAAAATCAAGGATTGGGTGCCCTTTTTTTGAATTTTGAATATATTAAAAGTATTAAAAATTGGTTTGTGATTGGTATAATCTATAAATATATAGTATATCTAAATAATAAATTCTGCATAATAGTAACAAGTTGGCAACAAGATAAATACAGAAGGGTAGCCACCAGTTGTTTTTCCGAATTTTTCCTTTCTCTTTTGTCAGTCGAGGTTGCGAGTAGACAAAAAAGCTCGACGTGTTAATTCACGTTCAGTTCTTAGACATTCATTAGTCATTAGTACACAGGTCAGAAATTTGTAGGAAAAGGGCGAAACAAAGATAGGAAACAAAATTATTATCAGCTGATAAGGAAGTTTATAGGAAAAGGTTGCGCGATTATTGGTTAATAATTTTCTTAAGCGTTCAAATGAAAATAAATCATTTCGCTATTGATATAATTTAAATTTTGGGTCGAGATAACAAGCTTTATACAAAGGGTATAGAAACGATGTCATGCAATTTTATTTAGACAGATTGAGCATTTAAGAGAAAAAATCTATTTTCCATGGAGTAAATTTTTAAGTTGTAAAATGAAAATTAATCATCTTTGAAGAATGATCTTCACAAATATCGTTGAAAATAATACAAAAAATTAGAAAGAAAAAAAGTGTGTCTATATACGTCTTTGATGATGAAGTAAGGAGGTGGGGAGGTGTGAGCCGGTTAATCTCAGAGGCAGAGTAATGTGTGTTAGGCGAGAATAGCACTCACTAGTACGGTGTAGGCTAAGACTCACCAGACAGGTAAAAACGTTGAAAATAATTTCTTCAAGAAATAAAAATGTACGTTAACTCCTTTTTTTAAAAAATAAGGGACGAAGCTCAGGCAGAAGTTGTAAAAGAAAATGAATATAAAATAAAGTAAAAATACCCGTTGATGACAAAATTGAATAATTTATAAGACAGAATAATGGTCATACGTTATTTTTAACGTATTGTCAAATGTCACTACGTTGAGTACATTCAAAGAACTCATTTAAAAAAAAAAGTAGATGTAGGAGAAACGAAAAAGCAGAGGCAAGTTAAAAGCAGAAAAACTTGTTTGGATTATCAAATTGAATTTAAGAAATGTACTAAAGTCAAAAAGACTTATTCATAAATATTTTACATATAAGACAATAATGATTAACTTTGTATTGCATACTAATTTAAAAAATATTTAAAATTAATAGTTTAAATATAACGTTGTCATTTTTTACTTTACATTACAATATCATTTTTTTAATTTCATGTTGACTAAAAGACGATTGATTTTGTGTCCTATCAAGTAATTTAAATACATATACATATTTGAAAGTTTTTGAGATAAAAAGAGGTTTTGTGAGAACAAAAATATAAAAAGATCCGTTATTACATCGTATTTTCAATATGATTTATTTCGTTTTATTTTTATTCATGAGGAAATGTCCATTTTTACATTTTTCAACCTTGTATAAAGTCAAAAAAATTGTCGAAAATGGGCAAATGTCTAGGAAATCACACATTTTGTGAATTCTATGACCATAAGTTGTTTGAAAGGCAAACAATAGCTCCTTCTTTTCAGATTGTCCGTTTTAATTTTTTTTATGGAACAGTTTGTTAAAAACAATTCATTACTTGACAAAACAGGGTACTATACCTATTTTGACTAGGGATTGATATTTTCTATGATTAAATCTATAAATAAAAATAAAGAATTTGTTAGGAAATTAATTTTGAAGTTATATTCAAAGAAGATTCGTAACTTACAATAAAAGTTCAATTATAGTTTTGATTTTTTTTTATAAAAAGTCCTGGAAAAGCTCTAGAAATTAAATTGTTACAGGAAAAAAAATTTAATTTTATTATTTGATTTATTTAAAAAATGAAGAACTTTATCAGTGTCTTTTTAATAATAACTTGCAACATTAATATATAATTAATTGTTATATGTAACCTTATTCTATTTGTCTTCTTGATTTATATTATGAAAATATTCGTATGTAAAATCATATGAAGTAAAATGTTCATACATTTTGTTAAGATATGAAAAATACAAAATATTATCTACTTAATATGATAGAAGTACCCTTAGACTTTGAATGATGCTTACACATTAAATAAGGATTAATATTGGCACAGGGATACATATTACGTAAAGAGGTAAAATTAACTTCCGGTATTTAAAAAAATATCAGTCTATGGGGTTGAATAATAGCAATAGAAAAAAATATGCAAGTGTATCTACTATGTTATGAGAATAATTTGAGTAGACGATACTAAGAGGTAAACGTTGAAAAAGAGGTTTCGATAGTATGATAATAGTACGATTATAAGAAAAAGAACACCTTTCATCAAATTATGAAGCATTAACGAACAGAAATTATAAGAAGAACAATGGAAAGGCAGTCAGTCATTCCCGAATCATAATTCATATTTCCAACTTAACTGAAATCATAATGCTGCAGAATACAAATATATTAGACAGGTCTGAAGAAGTTTAAGGTCCATGAAATGAATAGGATCTTCTTCTGTTATTAAACCGAGAAACAAGTAAAGTTCAATTATGATTGAGAAAGCTTACATCAACGAAAATGAATTGTAAAAAATTGAATTTGGAGTAATATGGAAATTGAGATAGACATTCAGAGGTATAGAATATTTAATTAACCATGACTTTCAAACTATGACAGTTGAACTCGTTTCTACAGGTCAGGAAATGCTTAGAACCCATAAAAATACTAATTGATATGAATAAAAGCCTCTTTTTATGATCCAGTAAATAGGTAAAGTCCTCTTAATTCTAATTTACCCGTTCTGGTTGATAATAATAATTTAATAAATAAATTATCTGGTGGATCATAATTAGGAATGTAAATAATATGCAAATGGGGTGTGTAAAATACAGAGAAAGAGAAAATCATCAACCTGGCCACTCTGACAATTTGAGGAATGTTGAGTGGAAAGCAGCTTGAGCTGTCATAACATTTTACTGAGCTACAAGCTGCTATTCTTCCTTTATATACATATACAAATGAAGACATCAATAATAAATAACAACATTATGTATGTAAACCATAGATGAGAGGGAGAAAATTAACTGAAATTAATGTCAGGAAATTATATGTATATTTTTAACTAATAATTATAATCGTACGAGGACTTGAGCCCTTTTTGTTTACATTTTATTTTCTTCATTAACCTTAATACATGTATTCTTTAATGCGAGATCTTTACAATCAGGTAGATAACAGCTTTGGAAAACAAAAGGATCTGTTGAAAGTGCCAACTCCACAAAATCTCACAATCGGCATTTTGCATATTATTTACATTCCTATGTATAAAAAGGGTCCATATGTACATATAACTAGGAATGTAAATAATATGCAAATCGGGCTTGTAAGAATAAAAGAAAGAGAAAATCAACCTGGCCACTCTGACAATTTGATGAATGTCGAGGGAGAAAGCAACTTGAGCTGTCATGACGTTTTACTGAGCTACAAGCTGCTATTCTCCATTATATATACAACAATAAATAATAACATAGATGAGTGGCAGAAAATTAACTGAAATTAATGTCAGGAAATTATATATTTTTAACTAATAATTATAATCATACGAGGACTTGAGCCCTTTCTGTTTACATTTTATTTGCTTTATTAGCCCCTTAATGTATGTATTCCTTCATGCGAGATCTTTACAATCAGGTGGATGTTCTCCCCTCAGTAGTAATAAAGGAAAAATGATAACAGCTTGAGAAAACAAAAAGACCTGTTGAAAGTGCCAACTCCTCAAAATCTCACAATCGGCATTTTGCATATTATTTACATTCCTAATCATAATATGAAGATCTGAATTCGCTCTCTCTCTCTCTCTCTCAAATAACATATACTGATCCATTTCTATATGAACGTTATCATCTATTATTTTCTATTCTTGTTTCTTTATGATTATTGTGTTACATTTCATAAATTGATCAATAAATTATTATAATTCAACATATATGAACGTATAAATAAATAAATAAAAGGATATACATAAAGGATATGCCAGTGTTAACCAAGAGGGAAAATGAATGAATGAATGGTGATAGACCATGCAGCAGCAAGTCATTCAACAACTACTACTATCAAAATAAACAAGAATTTATAAAAAAATACTCTAGGCGTCTTTTGGTCATTGATAAAAAAAATAATAATAATAAGTGCTATCATCATAAAAGGGTAATTAGAGCGCACTTGAATGTAAATACAATTATAATGAGGCAACATCATGACTTTTTGAGGTATGATTGGTTCGAATCTAATTTATGAAATAAATAAATATGCCATGCATTTGAATACATCTATGTTTCTCTATAATCATATATATTTTTTAAAAATAATTAAATAACCAGGGGAATTAAGCAACGAGGAAATAATGACCTGCTAATAATGATGAAAATAGAGCTGTAGCAAAAACAGTATTGATAAAAAAACCCAACAATAAACATAAAAATTACAAACTAGATAAATGCACATGAATAATAATAATGATAATAGTATGTATGAATCTATGTAATTAACCTAGGATTTAAATTTTATTTTTAGAGAGGGCGAAGACGTTCCAGGAGCAATCACATTGGATGAAATGGATGATGAATCCGTAGATGTTAAAGAAGAGGATTGAGAGCGATCCTAGAGGGAAAAAGAAAGCGGTGCGTACAATTACCTCAATTCCACATTAACTTTTCTCACTCACTCACCTTTTCTTTTTTTAAGAGGAAGTTGTTCCGTATCAATCGATGCTGTTCTTCAAGGGCCTCCTTTTTCAAAAAGTAGTATTGGTCCAATCTTTTACGCTCCTCCACACCCCGCCTGATGATAAAAGATCGTCTTTCTCGTTTAAGCCTATGAAAAATACATGGATGAGGAAGAGTATGTAGAGTTCACATATGAACAGATGAGAAATGAATACCTAAGGATCTCCTCTTTATTCCCATCCTTTGGCTCACGGATTTCATCATTAGCTTGACTCTCAATGGATTTCATCATATCTTCGATATCCCTGTCTTGATAAATATCAAGTGCTTTGAGCTGACTACTCTGCGAGGATTTCATAAGCTTCTCTGCACAATACCAAATCTATAGGAATCAGAAGATTTAGATTGAAGCATTTACATGTATAGATTATATGTAGGTATTATTATTATATTGGTTGTTTTTTTATATATATATTAATCATTCGACATCAGCACATACACTCTCAAAATACTTTTCCCTCAGCTCCGTCTCTGCCTTTTCTTTTTCTTTGGTAAGTGAGTAAGTTTTATCTTCAAATTGCTTACGGGCCTTTGCCAATTTATCAGATGACTCAGAGAGGGGTTCATTGTTGACTCGAGATACATCTCTGGAAAAAAGAAAGAAAGAAAGAACGTAAGAAAGTAAATAGAGCTTCCCCCTATCCCCCATACAAAAATAATCACACTTACAATGCTTTTTCTGACAAAATTTTGACTAGTTTATTCTTAGCAGAGGTCTGTTGGCTACATTTCTCTGATGCAACCTTTTTGCTATATTTTTCTTCTTTGGCTTTATAGTTCTGCGTTATCCGATCAATCTCCTGGAAGGAACAAAGGGACTCACGTACTTAATTGTTATACCAACTACTTATTATATAATTATAAGCAAGGATAGATAACTACTACTTATTATTTCCCCTCCATAAACTAATTTGAGACAGCCCACAAATAAAGAAGGAGATAAAAGGAAACAGTTAGTTCTTCAGACTTAATTCATGAAAATAAAATAGTTGACGTAGTTGAAGGGGTAGGACGTTTCCTTCTATAAGTTATTTTGATGTACATCATTTTCAGGTATACATAAATGAGCATGAATAAACAAATCCCACAAATTGAAACATTTTGGCCATCGAAATGATGGATTCAAGCTATTTACTATAGAAATTCTCTGACGTAAATTAATACAATAATTTCTATTACTCTCTTAATGTATTTTGGGTTATTGTATATCCTTTTCTTTAGCCAAGAAAATACAATCATGCATAAGTAGGTATATGTAATATGTATGAGCATACATATATTCTCTTGCCAAATCCACCATAATGAAGAAACGGGTGGAATGAATAAATGAATGAGTGAATGAGGAGTCAAGTAGCAAGTAAGGAACAACCAAAGAATGACAAATGAAATCACTTACTTTTTCATGCTTTTTGTTTAACTGCTTCAATCGCTTGTCCAATTCAATTTTCTTCTCCGATATGGATTTATGAGAAAGAAAAGTATCCACAGACTCTGGAGTCAGGTACAGGTTCTTGGTATAGGGCCCAGAGGAGGAAGAAGAAGAAGAAGAGCCCTTTTGCAAATAATGAACATTGTTATTAATATTGGTTAAGGAATGGGTGGTATTTGAGGAGGAAGAGGAGGAGGAAATAAGGACATTGTGGCTGTTTTTATTATTGTTATTCAAGGATGATGCATTTGCACTGAAATAGGTGATAAGGCTGCTCTTGTCATTGAGTGAAGCCGTTGCTTGATGAGCAGTTTTGGGAGACATTCCTGGACTAGAATGTACAGAAATGCTTCGACCATCATCAAAGGATGTCGTCCAACGCTTGGAAACTGATGAGGACTCCCCGGATGATGTAAAGGGTAGGATGTTTGATATAGATGATGAAGAGGAGGAGGCAGCAGCATTGATGGAGATGCTTGACCTTGAAAGCATGGATTGCTCTTCAATTTGACGAGAAGATCTTGAAGAACAGTTTCTAATTGAGGCAGAGTAGCGTAGAGGATGCCCCTCGTTGTCCTGAAGAAGATCATGAAACATATATTATTATTTAAAGGTAAAAGAGTAAGTGTATGTTTAGTTAGATACATTTAAATCAAGGAATGAGTGTACAAAAGAAGAGAAAATGGAAGATTAAGAAGTTGATGTGAGTGAGTGTTTAGTGAGGAAAGTAGGAAAATTAAATAATTAGATTAGTAGTATTATTAGTATTAGTATCTACTCCATCCGTCACCAGAAGGAAATCAAAATAAAAGGTGAGATTAGGAATAATATTATTGAATAAAGGAAATAAATAAATTGATGTACTTTTGTCTTTATGAGGAGGAAGCGTGCAAAGTTGGGGAAGTGTTTGATCTCGAAGCTCTAAATTAGAGAGTATGAATATTTACAAACATAGGCAAAAAAGAAAAAGAAAAGAAAATATGTGTAAAAGTGTAAAGAGAAAGAAGTAAGATGATGTATAGTATGTATGTATGTATGTAAGATATATGTAGACCAGGGGCGTAGTGGGGCGAAAATTTCCACCGGGCAAAGAGTAAATATCTTGTACGATAAAGGCGCATTATGCTAAATCGAAGGGGCGCCTAGTAAAGATTTCAGAGGGGCGCACCGGTCATTGACCGGTTGACCGCCGGGCCAGTACACCCCTGATGTAGACTCGTGAATATAAAATCATTTCAACAACAACGTATCTGCATCGTAATGGGCCGTGTTTGAGGATGTTTTAAAAGCTCATCATCATAAAAGTAAAATAAATAAATATTTAAGAAGAGAAAGAGAGAGAGAGAACAAAAATGGGGGGCGAACAAGGGCAATCCCGATGTGGATAATAAATAGTAATAATAATAATGAGTAAAGGCAGGACGTAGGATTAGATTAGATATGATATGATTTTGTACCCCTGACGTGACATTCTTTCTTGGACGGAAGGAGTATTTTTTCTTTACTTTTGGAACAGGTGCGGGCGTTTCGTTGATCTTTTCCTCCTCAGTAAGAACAAGGAGCTGCTGAGTCCGCTTATCCATTTGAGATTGATACCGAATGGGATTCGCAAGGGCGTCTGCAAAGTCTGAAAAGCGATCTGGTACAAAGTCTTGAACCTTCACATAGCAAAATAAAGAGGGGAAATGAAGATGCTTTCCTGACTCATTACGGAGAGTTATGTGTCTATAGCCTGGTCGAAGGGCCGAAATGGGGAGAACACGATGTCCAATAAATCTTCCAGACTCTTCATAAACTGCAATGCGTATGACAGCCAAGTCAGGGAGCACCACCTATTTAAAAAATTAAAAGTTACAGTTCATGTAATGAGCGTTATTTATTCACAAATGAATTGAATTTGAAAGGTCAAGAGGACCTTGAGCACCTTTTCTCCTTCCTTTGAATATATATATATACCATATATTTAAATAAAAAAGAAAAACGGGGAAAGGAGAATTAAAAGTAATTGTACAGAAACGAAATAAAGTTTCCTTTGAATATAAGTAATTAATATTTATTATTACTCCCATTCAATTTTCTATTTTTTCCTCTACATGCATGGAAGAGGAAAAAGAGCTGAAGGACGACAATTCCTACGAAATTACTCACCTGTTTGAAAAGAAAGGGTTCATCATTAAATACAGGGCAAATTCCATTGTTAGGAACGACTTTAGTTCGAAATTTTCTTCGCACAGTGTCACAAGGGAGTCCAAACATATCTACATCCACATAGGTTCCAACATGTCGATCCGTGAGAAATTGTCCGGAAAGAACTTGAATGGAGACGGTGGCTGGAACAATACCATCCACGGGTGAATCTGCGAAAGGATCAAATGTTCGATCCGATCGGCACATAAAAGAGGGTTTAGGAAGATAGCCACACTGTTGATTGTACTCAAACATGCCTATGTTTAATTGCATTGCCAAATCTATGTAGAAAAACAAAAAAGACAATAGAGAGTGTTTAAAATATACATTTGTAATTCAATTACTCAAAATGTGAAAATATTAAGATAAGTTAGAATAGAGTTTGAATAGTGAAAACTCCAGAAAGTTGTACTCATTCAAAGGACGTTTTCCTAAAAAGTATCAAAATGTACGTAACCTACTTACTCTCAATTTTCAGTATTTTAAGCACTGATGGGTTAATTCAAATTAGCTCTATTGCACCACTAAGAACAATGACTAACCCCTGATTTTGATCCTTTTTTCATTCCTTTTTTCATAAAATGGTTGAGAAATACAAACTTAGACATACACTTCACGTAGGAATGAATAAATTTTAAAGCAAAAAGTGACCCCTCGATCATGAACACAACCATCAATTCATTTACATAGCATTAAAATTAAACAAGCATAATAAACAATTCTATCAATATACAAATCATACTTGAATATCAAAAATTCAAAAAAAGGGCGCGCAATCCTTGATTTAACATATTTTTATTTATCTATCAAAATCATAAAAATAATAATAATAGCCTTTGTGAGGTCATAACACGTAGAGTCAGCTCCTTTAAATCAAAAGAGTCAAATGATGAAGATCAGCTGATGGGAGAATAGTACAACAGTGTGTTTTTGTTATTCCCAAAAAGCTCGTCGTGAATTAGTGTCTCTCCTTAGTTTTGTACACACAATCTTATGACGTATAATCTGTCCAGGGATCAAAGATCATTAGGAATGTAAATCATATGCAATTCGGGCGTGTGATAAAAAAGTGGAGTTGGCTCTTCAAACAGGTCTTTTTGTTTTCCGAAGTTGTTATCATTTTTCCTTTATTACTACTGAGGGGAGAACATCTACCTGATACTAAAGATGTTGCATGAAGGAGTACATGATGCATTAAGGGGCTAATAAAGCAAATAAAATGTAAACAAAAAGGGCTCAAGTCCTTGTATAATTATTATTAGTTAAAAATATATAATTTCCTGACATTAATTTGAAAATTAACTTTCTTCTTCTCATCTATGTTATTATTTATTGTTGTATATATAATGGAGAATAGCAGCTTGAGGCTCAGTAAAACGTCATGACAGCTCAAGCTGCTTCCCCCCTCGACATTCATTAAATTGTCAGAGTGGCCAGATTGATGATTTTCTCTTTCTTTTTTTATTACATGCCCGAATTGCATATGATTTACATTGCTAAAGATCATTTGATATACGCTAGGCTAGGAATGGATCCGCCTTTTATTCAAGATCTAAGTTTGAGTTAAAAAAAAACAAAAAAAAAAAAAATAGTTTATATTCTATTTATATCATACGAAAAAAAAAAATCATATTTCACTTCATATATATATATATATACATTTGTTCAAAACTGTTTTTTATTCTCCTATTGTACTAAGAGTTCTAAGAATCAAAATTATTGGTTATATATGTATACATACATATGAAATACAATTCATATGATGTTGTGTAAGTAAGATCGGTAATTATTATCATTATCAATAATATCGGAATTTTTTTTTTCATACAAAAAAAAAAAGTAATATGTTTATGTAACATGAATGTAGTAAGTCCGGTCAAAAATACAAACTCTTAAATTTACCTAATTTAGAATGATTTGATAATCTATCTACATCTTTGTATCATGACAATTGCAATGTCAAAAATATGTTGAATCTTATACCCCCCCCCTCCTTGTTTGACCCCTTGCTCATAAACACTCAATTCATTTACATAGTATTCAAATCCTTTATAACATCAGTTACATGATGTGTTGAGTACTGATTTTGAAGGCTAGAATCTTCTAAATTTCAAATAGCTTTAATGCAGTGAATATATAGATATTATATTTTAACAGTACTAATTCAATGGGTCTTATTATGTCGATAAATGATATTTATCGAATATTGTAGAAGAAAAAGAAGAAGATAATTGAGAGACTTATTTTGTATAAAGCATGCATGGGCAACTTACGGCCCGCAGAAGCTTTTCATCCGGCCTGCAGAGACCTATGAAATCTATCATTATCATATAATTAAAAAAAAAGTTATTATAAAATAAGTATAACTATAACAAAGGTTGCCCAGCCATGGTATAAAGTATGACGAAAAAGAAAGGGACAAATGTTTAAATAGGATTAATTTCCTTTGATTGCCTTCATAAGTGGTTTAATCAAACAAGAAAAAAATATTTTAGTACATAATGTATACAACGGAATCAATATTGACTCAACGTCATGTGTAATTAAAACCAATTTTTTACAAGGCTCAATCGATATCATAAACATATATATATATAAATAATAGGGCTGGGACGATACGAAAGATCCACGATACGGTATGACGGTTCACAGAAAAGGCGGACTCCTCATAAATTTGATTACGTTTATATTTTTATAGAACAATTTTTTAAAGGGAGAGGGCGGGGGGACATACAATTTGAATGACCTTTTTTAAAGACAATTCTTTATGTATTTATATTTATATAATATAAATATCAAGCTTGAGCTGAACCAAATTTAGCGTATGGTACAGAAGCATTTCGTATCATTTCACGGTTCCATGCTGGATAGTTCTAGTTATATATAAATATGTATTGCAACAAGTTATACCCATAATGTAGACCAGCTGTTGGCAACCTGTATAGCTTTATGGACCACATACTAAATACTTTGAAAATCAGTGGATCATCAATTTAAACATAACTGATTAAAAAAATCCAATATACAGTCAAATTTGATCTAAGTGCCATATTCAGTTCCCACATAGTAAATTTATAACATATATACACTGTATTAAGTGTGTCCCTGCAATCCCCGGCCAGGGGTCACCCAAAATAATGCATTTTTAGCGTTTACTGATTCTTAAATACAAAACTTTAGAAGCTGATTCATAATAAGAATTAATTATTCCAAATAATAAGTTCTAATCCTGGCCACTCTGAGATGGTACAACGATGAGTATTTTTATACCGTAAGTCCGATCGTGTACAATTCGGATTCTCCAGAATATAAATTTGTATGGTTGTACATAAGTAGATATTTTTTCTCTCACTGAGAATGAATATGACAATTGGAACAAACACATATTTACATGGCTAGTCAGTTTGAGCAAACGGAAATTTAAATTTTTTTAAAATAATGTTATTGAAAGTTATTTTAAATAATTAATTTTATTCTAAATTGTTATGTAAGGGTATATTGATACATATAATAAATAAAGTTAATTTTATTTTAATTTTGTGTAGTTTTAAATAAATAAATATATATATATATATTATTTGATACAGTTAATACTGCAGTTATTGCCCTATTTTCTACGTCATAGTTTTTAAAAAAATAATTACCTGCACTAAGCGGTCACTTTTTTAGTTTAGTTTTCCTTCTTTGTCTGCTTAATACAGGTTTGACTGTAATTGATGTAATTTTAATATTCTGCCAATACATCAGCAACAAAATTAAGTATGCTAAATTTATTTAAAGGATTTGATATACAAAATTGTATAAAATGAATCTGTACTCACTATTTTTGTATATTTTTTTTTACAAATGACAAAATAAACACATGCAAAGTTTCATTGAATTTCTTTGATGTTGAATGGGTCAACCAGGCTGCCAAAGTTCTCAAACTTTGTTTTTCCTGAATAAAATGTTGTACTACAGAATAATAGGATGAAAATAATAGAATTACTATAGATTGATTCTCTTTTTTACATTACAAAAGCTTCTTTTGAAAAAGCCTCGTGGCAAGACGCCTCTCCACTGCGTCATATTATAAAACCGACTTAAGGCCAGGTAAACACTTCAGTAGTAAGGAAAGTAGAGGTACAAAGTTAAGTCTTTATTGCTACATTGGCAATTGATTTTACAGACTCCTCTGAAGATGAAAGAATGATACTGCAAAAGGAATGACCTAATATCTCTGAATTCAAGAGATATGTTCTTGAGATACATAGATTAATGATAAAACATGTTTTGGAGTGTCCTTGATATATATCCAATATGAAAAAGTTGGCTAGTTCATCAACCACAACTTTGATTATTCAAGGACAAGAAAAAAGTTTGGCTATACACAAAAAATACTCAATAAATGAACAGACACGTTACTTCAGATTTCATGGCATCGTTGTAAAAAACATTTGAACATGTGCAAAACAACACACAGCTGACAACAAAGAATTCGTCACTACCACATTTTTGCATTAATTCTAACAAAAAGTAGTTTTTCAAACACATTTCTTAACATTTTGAGATTTATTATTATTTTTATTTTTTGTCTCAGTTTTTCAACTGAGATTTTTTTCCTTCAAGTTTTATCCTCCTCTGTACAAAGAAAGCTCATGTTAAAATATTCACCTTTATTTTCTCATTCATGAGCAATTTCATTTGAATAAGAAATCAAAAAAGAATAATGATAAGATGGAATAGAATAATTATAAATATCGAAATAAATATTGAGAAGAGTAATATTTGGAAATTAAGCTGTATTTACCAAATATGAATGTATAATATTTTTCACTTCCAAAAAGCAAGAACAAATCAATAATGCTACAAATGGGAAAACAGTTGAATGTTTTATCGTCAAATCATAATAACCACTAAAACTATATTATCAATAATAAAACACATAGTAGTCGCTAAAACTCTAAAAAAAATCATTTTAAACTATGCAAATATCTTTGTGCACCCGGTATGACTTATTAATATGCCATTACCATTGTGCGACTAGATAGAGAGTAGATAAATCACCCCATGACTTTAACTGGAAAGTTTGATTTCATCAACACTAAATGTAGGAATGACTCTTAAATTCAAAATCTATAAACCAACTCAAATTTCATAACATTACGAATGATTTTCTCAGAAAGCACCAACAGGGAAAACTATTATTCTTAGAGTTACTTTTGTTGATTTTTCCTTCATAAAACCTCAAAAAATGATTGTGATATACAAAAAGAGCGATCAAAATACAGATAAGTAGCTTTAAAGAATCAAAGCAGTTACAATAATATAATTTATTTATGTATATTTATTAAATGCTTGAACAAAAATGTTTTTAAAAACATAAAACCCCAAAAAGAATGATTCATTATAACTAAGGAACAAAATCGTAATATAAAGAAATTATATTATTAATATTGCAATCATCTAGAGTTTAAACGTCGATTCGCAAAGAAATAATTTAAACAAAAAAACTAACGATAAATGAAGTTTACGTAGCTTCACCTTTTTAAAAAAAAATTAATGTAAAAGTATGACTTTAAGGGCCAATTAAAATTTATCTAATATTATTTTTGACATTTGTGATATTATTGGTACCTAAAATTGACTTTTTGAAAGAAAAAAAAAAGAATATAAATTTATATTTTTATTTAAATAACGATAGTTTAGAATATTGGAAACAATGATCAAAAAATTCATTTACTGCAGTAAAGTTTTTTCATAGAAAATCGAATTCATTTCTCACAAAAAAATTATTTTTTCTGCAATGGTTGTTGGCTCATTCATTTTTTCATATTTTACGCATAACTTCGTGGTTTATACGTATTTTTTTAGTATAAAAAATAGCATTTTATACTTAATTTTAAAGAACTGATTCAAAGTCATATTCTTAAAAATTCAGAAAATTGCAATATAAAAACAAATAATGAGAGAAAATAAATTTCAGGGCAGATATTTTTGTCCAGAAAGTAATTCTATGAAAACTATAGGTGTAATAATAATAATTGACTATTATATTAAGTGCTATTAATGTCTTACCAAGAGTTTGAAAATTTAAAGCTACAAATTGACAACCGGCATTCCAAAAGACTTGAGGCATAAAATTCGAGGAGTCCATTCGTGTTCCACGGGGGAAAATTCTGCTCAGCTGTCGTTTATTATAATTAACAAATTCTATGGGTTGTTCCTTGAGGAGGCCCACAGCATTTGTCTCCTCAAATGATGACATTTCAAAGGACAAATCTCTTTCTAACATTAAAAAAATTGTTAATTTAGTAATCTTACATTAATGATAATTAATAGTTATTAATTAATTTACTCTCTGCATGTGAAAATCCATGGAAACGAACGGCTTGTACATAGTTGACAAGGCGAGAGATCTCTTCAGACACTTTAGTTTCTCTCCCTGTATGAGGAGTGGCTCCACTAGAGGGCTGGTCATCCACTGGAACTTCTGCACTACTCACATCCAAGTCCTCATCATCCGAATCACTCTCACCCCCACCACCGCCACCGCCACCACCACCTTTATCCTCCGTTGAAGAAGAAGGAGATGTTGATATACTCGGTAAAGGAAGATGAACACTCTCCTTGACAGTTTGAGCGGATTGCATATTTTGATCCTCATTCCCTCCTTTGGGTCGAACATGACGTTTCTTGTTTTTTATTATTATTTTACGCTTCAAATCATTTGGGGAGGGAAGCCTCTCTCCCTTCTCCAACTGCAATAACAAAAAAAAAAATGATTATCGAATAAAAATAATGGAATAAAATTGCAAATCCCACAAATATAAATGTTAATAACTACAAATTCAAGGAATTTTTTTTGTACTAAAGATATATCATATCATTTTACCAAAAGACCTTCTTGAAGGGTGGATTAAATTGATATGAATGATTGACTTACCGGAAAATTATCCAAAGGCTCTCTCAAAAGCATCTCACCAAAGAATTCCTTACAGTAATTTGCGACTTTGATTTGTTGTTTGGGTTTACAGTGATTCTCGAAGGAGAGTATGACTGGGAACTCGGAGGTCTTGAATGCAGACTCTGCTATAGCCATGATGACATCCTTAGCAAATATCTCAGGGACTAGAGTATATCCATGCTTGATGACAGGCTCTTCCTCCTTGGTTGTTCCATCCCATAGATCAAGTTCGATACAGCGACAACCAGCGAGAAGAACTTGTCGATATATTTCCACAGAGGATCGGCCTGTCCATTGATGTCCTAGTCAGTTAATGTAAAGGAAAAAAAAAAAAAAGAACTCCATTAAGAACAACTTATTTTTGTAACTAGAATAAATGATCATCTTAGAGTATATTTATAATGAGTGAGTCATTATTAGGAATGTAAATAATATGACAATAGGGTGTGTAAAGTAAAAAGAAAGAGAAAATCAACTTGGCCACTCTGACAATGAGAGGGAAGCAACTTGAGCTGTCATGACGTTTGACTGGGCTACAAGCTGCTATTCTCCATTATATATACAATAAATAACAACATAGATGAGAGGAAGAAAATTAACTGAAATTAATTTTCAGGAAATTATAATTTTTAACAAATAATTAACTATAAGAGGACTTGAGCCCTTTTTTGTTTTCATTTTATTTGCTTTATTAACCTCAATTCATGTATTCCTTCATGCGAGATCTCTACTATCAGGTAGATGTTCTCCCCTCAGTAGTAATAAAGGAAAAATGATAACAACTTTAGAAAACGAAAAGTACTGTTAAAAGAGTCAACTCCACAAAATCTCGCAATCGGCATTTTGAATATTTTTGACACTCCTAGTCATTATATAAGATCCCAATTCATATGCCATACTGAGGGTGAGTTTTTCTAATGTTGAAAATGTGGATACAGTTTTTTCCTATTCAAATACAACATGGTCGAGAGAAATAGGCTTGAGAAAGAGAGAGAGAGAACGTGTGTTACACACTTTAAAAAAAAAAAAAAATCAAGATAAGAGCATTAAGAAAGCTTCCCTCGTGTTTCTTCTCCTCTCTACACAACCATTCACCATATGTAAAAAAAAAAAAATGTAACCATTGTTTTTGAATAAAGGAATCAAAAGCGTCAACCATTCAGAAAATAATCATTGTGACAAGCACCGGAACCAGCTTGAAAGTAAAGTGGTTCAAATTAGGTAATATATTTACAAAAGTCACACAGAAAATCAAATAAAGAACTTGAGTGTCTTCAAATTCCTTATTTATTTAATCCTATGTAGATTTGTACTGCTCTTTTTATAAAGCTGCTAAATAAGAATAAACCAGCAATATTTAGCATTCTTCATTGATGACGTATAAAAAGCACATTAGAGGTGGATTAGAACCTTAAAGAACTTTTTTTTTTAGATCCTCACATAATGATCATAATCCTAATAGAATATGAATATTAGTATATTGACATATTCCAACAATATGTTGCTACTTATAAATCCAAATAAATGAAACAAACAAGCGCTTAAAAGTGTGTACATAGTACAAATGCTCTGTATATATTTACTTTTTAAGAGTACATTCATTCAGTGCTCCTAAAGAGGTGTGGAGTCGGGGGAATCATTTATTTAATTATGTTCAAGTTTAAATTCCAACTTGATTCACTATTTAATATATCACAACATAGCTTTTAGTATCTGCTAATACCCACAAAAAAAAAAAAAAATATGAAAAATCCAGATGTGAGTTGATCTCTAAATCGACTTCAAGGCAAAATAAAATTACCTAGGATGCGGCGGCATATGGGGATATGTGAGAGCTAGAGATGTGAAAAACGGGGAATCTGGCGTGTAAAATTTTGATGACGTTAAAAATGATGTGGTAATCATGGAAGCCAGTTTATTTGATATCGATATAATACTATGAATGTAGATGTGACAGCTTTGAAGCAGGCTCATGACAGCTACTCTTAGACTTGTAGTAATTAATTAAATTAAATTGTTGTTATAGAAAAATATTGCTGAATTCAAAGTTGTAGATATTACTTTAGCTAAACAGGGAATTTTCTAAATCGGTACATTAGTTTTGGATTTGTATTAGTTTTTAAGATAAATAAGTACATAAATACTAATCTCTGCTCTGAATATGTATATAATTATCTTCAAGTTTTGAGTTTGAAAATAATTGACTTTAATGGATAGAAGTATAAATATTTATCTTCGAGCAATTTTTTTTCTTCCATAAACTCACTTTTTCGAGAGATATTCACATTAAGAAAGTTTTCAAGCAAAATTGAGGGAAAGGTTGTGTGATACTACCGTGACTTTTAAAAATAGATAATATAATATATTACATTTACTAAGACTTATTATGTCAAAAGGAAAAGGAAAACAGCTTGATGAAAGAATATTATGTAGGGTTTCAATTAACATGTATGCATTTTGAGTACAGCTCACAAGCTGTTTTTCACTTTATTGGACTGAGAGCAGTTGAGAGCCCCTGTAGTCAATCCCCCTTTCCCTTTTTCTTTAATATGAGAACTCAATGTTGATTTATTTATTGCCCCAAGTCAGACTTCATATTTTTGCACCTTTCCATGAATCATTCAAAATGAAATGATTTTTATATGTACATACAAGTAATATATGTACACGTATGTATGTATGTATGTATATACAAATGATTGTACGTGTAAATTTTCTATTCACATTTCAAAATGATTGAATGTCATAAATGTACTGATAAGCCTCAGACACACTTGATAATAAATCTTCTACCTATCAGAATATTTTATTATTAAAATAATAAATATCAAGGGGCAAATAGATAGACATGAACACTAATATGAAGTGTCCACCACCACCACATGTATGTAAGGTTTTTGTAGAGCCATGAATCAAGGCAGGCCTGATTTTAGTAGTCATGAGTGAATGGAATGTCCTCTGACTAAGCAAATCAATAAATACAAGATATAAATGACATTTTCTCACCTTCAAATACTTGTATGTATATATATATAATTATGTACATACAATCATAATTATCCTACACAAATGTGCAAACACAGATAGGATTTTTCTCTGCAAAGTTAGCTCAGGGGATTTATTATATGTATATACAAACATATAATAATGTAGGTATATATATATATTTTCCATAAATCAATTTGACAACAAAATTGGCCACTTTGACAAATTATCTTTACATTTAACATACAATACTAATAATTGAAAGAGACAGACGCCACCATCACGGGACGAAATGCAAATTATTTTTATTCGTAGTGTTTCATGTAAAAGTTTAATATACAGTATAATATATTGTATAAATTGACATATTATACTACATTTTAAGTTAATATACATAGAACTTGTGAGCAAAAATAATTTCTTTATTTATTTCTCTTTAGAAGGAAAAAATAAAGAAAAGTTATCAGAAACTTGAAATCTATTTTCAAGTCACATCTATCCAAAGTAGGGAATTTTACCTCATTGAAGTACACCTTTAGAAACACATTAAAGTTTGGAACTCTCATTTGTTTTAGCATTGAATTAGCATTAAAGTGCTAATTCACATTCGTCAGAGTAATCTTTTGTCGATTTTTAACTTGGGGAAATGTGTCAAGGACTTTTGTTCTAATGTAACCATCATTATAAATTTTTCAATTTGAATACAAGAGACGATTGCCCGCCGCCCCACTGATGAACCGTGTTTCCGCATCCCTGTTCTAGAGCAATGATAATAATCAGTGCCGACTATTGTTCAAACTTAAACTTGAGCATATTTTGCAATCAAAATACTTCTAAAGCCTCAAATAATTGATCTTTTTTGATTCACTGTTATTCCTTATTTTGAAAATTAAAACCTCATCAGGTAAGTAAGTAGGGATATGCTGTTTCTTAGAGTTACCACGTGTTAAACAAATCATCATGTCAGGTGAGTGGTTTTTACACTCACCTGGATTTTAACTTTGAACTATTTATTTGATTCCTTTTCATCATCAAGTGAAATTTAACGAATATGAATAATATGAATATGGGAGCGATACACTTGGTACCATTGATAATAGAACCTCTCCTCAAAATCTGCTGCTGCTTCTTTGGTATGAGTTAGGAGGGTAAAGTTTAAAGGATATGAATACTTCTTATGCTTGTCCGAACGAACCTTAGCAAGTCAAAAGTATACAAAATATGTCATATATATTTGTGTCATTTTTTCTCATTTTCTCTTTGAAAATTAAGGTTTCAAGTAGATTAAAAAGCTAGTCGTCGTGGCAGAGAGGAGAACCATACCCCAATCGCTTTTCCTTTTCCTATAATATAACAACTTTGATCAACAAAAAACCCACTCCTTAATCCTCTAATAGTAACTCTATTCTAATTAAACAAGTATATTAAAGTAAACTTCATTTAATTAACTCAATTGACGACTCCATGTAACTTGTGACAATCAATCCTACACATTTATGTACATTGGAGACTCACAATCCGCATACCTTTATACTCATTTCTCCCTATTTTGAATAATATAATAATACCATACAGCAGATGAAAATCTTCTCAAAGTAACAATATATTACAAAACATCAGCTCAGGAGATGACTCTACACACACTCTGGCCTTCCGGACCTTTTCACATCCCTACGAATTACTACTCATCTCAATCATAGCTTCAATAATATTCTATAGGCCTGCCCTAAGGAACGCTGTCTATAAATTATAATCTGTCTGTAAGTTATAGTTAATTTTTCGAAATTCACAAAGTGGAAAAAGTGCCTTTTCAATGACACTTTAAAATGTTTTTACATGGCCTACGTATGTGAACTACCCTCTGGATAGGTCTAAATCATCATCACTCTTGATCTTCATCATGAAATTTGCTGATGAGTCACACTCAAGTATATGTGTGTATAAAGTCCTTCCTGAAGAATTTGAAACAACAACATTGTTCGAAATGTCTTTTTTTGGATAATTATCATTGTCACAACATTTTCATACAGAGAGAAAATGACGTCATTTAAGCTATCCAGAGTGAAGTCATGACAGGCCATAAAATGACATTTAAAAGAACACCTTTCATCAAAATATTCTTAAGTGAGTAATTCATTGAAATGAATTTATAATTTTTTGTCAAAGAAAATTCAGAGTGTATTTAACTACATAGGTCAACAAATTAGGGGTATAAGTATAATAAAAGTTATTTAGTTTTTTCACGCTGATTTCAAATCTGTAATCATTTTTTTTCTACCAGAGTCCGACGGTTTTCGAGAAATCGGACCCTACTTTTAAGTGTTTAAATTTTCATTCAATTTCGAGCAAAAATTCGCTAGAACTCAAAGACTCACGGTAGTGGAGCTACTTAAGTAGTAGCGTGGTGCTGAAGGATTAAGAAACCAGCTGAAATCCTACTGCGTAGTACGATTTGTACACTTCCCCACCTCATGTCTCTGAGTCATAAATCAATGAACATGATTTATGTTTTGATAATGATGAATCGAATACTCGTAGATCATTTGATTCTAAAATGAGATTTATTTTAATCATAGTCCTTTATTTTAGGATTCTAATGCTATAAATTCAGGATTATATGTATTTAGCTTAGTAAATTTTTACACAAAATTAAATTTTGTGTTTGAATAACTGAATTTATATCTCACTGAGAACATTCGGCTTGTAAAAAGAAAACTCCCCCTTTAGGGCCATTTGAACTTCCTTGTTGGCATAACGATATATTATATATGGATGTGGCTATCATTGCATTGCTGCTACAAACTAGAATTGTGAAAAGAAGTCCTTACAGCGAGCGTTTTTCACTTCAAAATCGAATGTACCATCATTCTTTCTTAATTTTTGTAGAGGAAGCACATCTACTAAATAGTCATAAATTATTTAAATATGCCTAAATCATACCCTTTAGAACAAAAAGGCGCCACAAAATACACATCTTATAAGAAGTAATGACTTCTTACTTCGTTCTCGTAGCGATGTGCTCAAATGAATTTAATAGCAGTTGCTTTGTGATAGAGCAGATAAAATATAACAGCTTCTTCATTCCCTCCCTTATTTAAAAGTCGACATCATATCAGCTGACATGATGTCTCTCAGTGTTGCCATATATATATGTATTATGACGATATCTTAGACATGGTTTCTACACTCACTGAGAGAGCTCTTTTTTTCAAAACACTCTACTTATGACAATAGCAGTTAATAAATAGTGAATATAGTATTATCTTCAAGCCTTAAGTTTGTGAATGGTTAATAATTCTTTTTTAAAAAAACAAAAACAAAAAAAAACGAATATTGGGGGAAATGGGGGGGGGGGGGAAATGTCAGTAACAAATATATTTACACAATAAGATAATAACATTTTAGGAAAGTTCAAGTTCCTTAAAAGGTTAAACACTCTTTCAGCGTCATAATTAACTAACATCTATGGACGGTAATCCAGGATATTGATTGATTTATTCCCACTATAAATTGTCTTTTAATAAGACCAAAGGAAGCGAATTAATTACTCTGGCCAACCCCTACACAATTTCTTGAACTTTGTGTTGCACTAGAGTTTACCAAATTATATTTAGTTTAAACTGTTGTTTTTTTTAGAGCGAGTGTAATCAGCTTTTATAATGATAAAATCTTACAATACAATCTTCCTATTGTACAACGTCAAAAGGAAAAGATATATTCTTATCTCTATGAAGCATTCATTTTGGGGTTCTTTAGTACATTTCCATTTGAATTTTATTTAAAATATTTCAACATAAAAAAATACATAGTCTCTTTATTCTCTCAATTTCTATGGAAAACGTCGTTTAATTTAGTGTTATACGAAAAAAGAAGCGTATATTCATTTGTGATGTCATCATCAAAATAGTAGAGAGAATTGTACAAATGATTATGAAAAAAGCCTTCAAAAAAGGAACAGGTTCAAAAAATATTTAATTTTAGTAAGAGAAAACACCTTAGAACTAAATATACATTTCCAAGAAGATCTGTATGAAATTTTAATATCATTTAGAAAAAATATATAGCACACTACACTTTAAATTTTAAAGATTTATTGCAAAATCAAACTTTAGTTTTTGACCCGATAAACAAATGTGATATTTGACAAAAATTGATTGTGGCATTACTTAAAATTTACTCAGATAGTACAATATACACTTTGGTACACTCAAACTGACTTCATAAGTTTTGGGATCGATCTTGAAATCTATTTATTCACTTATACAAAACCAATTATATTTATATTTACTTATTTCCTTCAATAATCATCTATCTAATAAGTAATATCATTCATTTTCAAGGAAGTGTATTGGTAATCAACCTCCGTGACTCCTTTTAGCAATCAATTTTACCCCAAATAACCTTATCAATCAATCCTTAATGTATGTACATTAATACATGGAATATATACTACAACCAATCAGGTCTAATTGTTGATTCTCTCAAATGATTAGGAAGGTAACTTTGTTATTTACGGGCCTCAATCTACATACATCTAATGATATTTGAGATGCAATTTTCTTACCTGTCAGATACGTGTTGTGTGAAGATTGTATAAAATAGTGGGACAAGGGTTCATTCATTGAGTCATAGAGATCTAAATGCTCGGAGCCAACGATTTGATTTTCATCTGAAAGGAGGAAGCGAAGAAAGCCTTCCAAACTGATCTTTCCAGCCTGAAAAAAGAACATAAAATAAAAATATTACAAATCTTTGTTTTGACAAGTGCCTTTAATAATAAATTTTCAAAACACGTTGCCCCCCCCCCCTCCTCGTTTAACTTGTCTTGAGATACATATAATTGTATGCACGTAAGGATAAATAAACAAATGTATGTTTGTACATATATTTACTCAGTATCAAAAACATAAATCTATATAAATACACGGTGGTGTATGTATGTATGTAAATATGTATGTAAACAAAATAATCTCCGGATTTAAAAACAAAACAACATATGACGTCTTAGAAAGAATTTCAATAACTTGTATACATATATATATATACATACTTATATTCATGCAATACAAGGTGGGCCGGGGAACGCTGTGATTTGTAACCAAGAGATGAAAAAAGCCAATACAAGTTGTAGAAGTGCATACCTATATATGTAAGTAGTATGCTTGTGAAATACTCTGGATATTCGATATATATATACAGGGTTATTCATAAGTTTTAAAGGTCCCAAAATAGGTGATATAATCTCATATTTAGTAGTCATTATGCACCCATTTAAGGAAAGTGGTTGTTGAAGCACTTTAAATTTTTTGAAAGACGTCTTTGAGGGTCTGGATAGGATAGGAGTTTCAAGCTCGATGATAATCTCCCATTAGTTGTTTTTTTCTAAATGAAGGTTTTCGTATAAAATAGGAAGACTACATTACGAGCCTGTTGTATTCTTTCTTTTGTTTAAGGAGCATAAAAAATAAATAAATAAATAAGAGCATGATTTTCCAGCAAGTTATTGTTCTCCAATTCATAATGGTATAAAATCTCAGGAATGGCTGACGGAAAGACAAAGACGTTCACTTTAGGAAAAATCAATATGGCCGCCCCCTTCGAGTCCAGATCTTAACTCCCTCGACTTTTTGTTTGGAGTTACCTGGAGGAGTCAAAGGGTTCATTCCTATCTCAAATATCCCCACAATGCAACCGAAGAAGCGTGGGTGGAACTTCCGAGAAAATACATTCGTACAGCATGTAACACTTTTCGCTTTCGCCAATTAGGTGTATTGGCTAATAATGGCAGTGTGATAATGAATATGTCATTCATACAAAGTAAACTCAAGAAATTAGTCTAAACTTTTATTTTTACAATTTAGTAAATATGTTATTGTCTGATTCAGTAGTACCTTTAAAATTTATGAACAACCCTATATATACGTATGTAAGCACACTGATAACCCTTTAACGAAAAAAAAAAGAGTCCCTGCAATAGAAATAATGATGCACTGACTCTCAAGAATGTATTTCATTCTAATGATGGGTTGATATCTATATAAGTATGTAAATATGTGTCAAGTCAACAAGAAACCAAGTTACTCTGAAATATTTCAAAAATGAGTGTGAACTGCACTCATATTTTTTTAAAGACATTCTCTTCGTTTTTGTTAATAGTAAGTATATTTGGATTAATTAAATAATGACTCCGATAATAATTGCAACTGTATTATAGGAGTCAAAAAAACCCGGCCACAATCAAGAATAAAAAACATTTGATATTTCTGACTATGTAGTTACTATAACTATGATTCATGGTTAGCATTAAGTTGATTCTTAATAGTTCTACAACAGATGATGAACTTGTTTTAGCAAACTACAACTAAATGAATCTCTGGGGCTATGAAAAAGACAGACGTTCTTTCAGGGACCATATCGGCTCCTTGTGCAGTCGACACATTTATCCGATTGTTCAATTGGATAGATAACAATCCTTGGTTGTTTCTCGATATAAAGTGACATTTTAGCAAAAAAAACCGGTCGCGATAGGTCTATAAATGACTCCAAAATAACTGGCCGTTATATTTATGAAGTAAAAAAACTACTTATAAGTGGATTTTCTCCTTCTCAACATTTGAAAACAAACTGCCTTTCTTGTTGACTTGACACATATATACATTAGCGAGCAATGAAAAAGCATGAATTTAAAAGAAACAAGCCGCACTTTTTAAGTATTCCTTATATAGCTGCAACAAACATCTGAGCATAACTTCAGGTCCATTTATACTGCCACATATTCATTAACTTTATATTAGCTAGTATGGTTAAATAAGAGAATATAATTTCAATAAAGTGCCCCCATATCTCATGAACGACTGATTCTAGCAAATTAAATTTGTTTTGTTTTAGTTGCTGTTTTTTTTTTTGCCTCAAGAGTGCAGCTTGTAGCAAAATTTACATACATATAGATAAGAAGAGAGGTGTATTTTCTTTGGATAAAATGAGGGTTTTCTCGTTGAAAGGAATCCGTATGCAAATTTTATATGTTATCGTTTTCCGAATGGGAACAATAACATTAATTATTTATTCAATACTCATCGCAGAACTTTTTCATTTCATTTTTCATCGTCTTCTTCAAAAATATTAACAACCGTTACTTAGCATAATATTTTAATTAAACTTGTGCAATATATTAGTTAATTTAATTTCGATGAAATGTATAGTAAGAAACGCATTCCTTTCTCCACGTGATAGGATATCGGTACCTTAGAGCAGTGGTCCGTGGATCAATCAGTACCGGGCCACACAAGAATTAATTAATTATTTCTGTTTCATTTATTATCTAACTTTGGGACGATAAAGATAAAGAGGGACTTACTACTTCATCTACAGACTCTAGGAGAATAAGAAAATATTAAGTATAAAATCAAGTTACAAAAGATAATTAATTGTGCGGAGTAGTTGTTAATTATTCTTGGGTTATTCATCGATTTCACGGGCAACAAACTGCAATGCCTACTTCATGTTCTCTGCACATTTTGTTGCAAATAAACAAGCTCAGAGCTCCCATTGGTTTAGCGTTCCAGACAGTTTTTGATATTATAACATGTTATATCGTTGGAGCAGATTGTTAATAAAGTTATTAGTTCCTAATGTTTTGTCTTTCTCTGTTGCACACTAAACATTCTGCATACAAAACTTAGTTCCGAAGATAGAAGCAGTTGAGGGGGAAATAGTCCATTCGCATTGTTAGAAGTATAACTGTATTGTAATGTTGGAGCAATGTGCTAATAAAGTTCCAGATGAGGTCACAGTGAATTCACATTTATTGTCATTGTTAATATTTCAACCCCCCGGTCCGCAGTAAAATTGTCAAGCGTTGACCGGTCCGCAGTTAGAAAAAGGTTGGGTAAAATTGCTTTAGGGTATATCATATCATATCAAATCGAGATATCCCCGGTTTTACCATTTCGAAAGTCAGTAACTTTACTCATCAAAATATACATAAAAATATTATTTTCTGACATTTATTTTGAATTAGTTTTCCTGGTTTCTATAGAACGATATCTCTTTGCGCACCGTCAAATCATTTCTATTCTATACAATTCTGATTCCTTAAAGATTTTCATTTTTACTTCTTAATAGTCCTCTTCATTGTTTTCAAGCTCAGCATTGAAAGAGACTAAAATACATATTACTACCATAATATTCTTTCTTTCATTCTTTCACACCTCTTTTTCCCTGTCCTTTCTCTTGATGAACTGAATAATATTTTTTTAAATGCAATCCTGTCAATGGGTCCTAGCATCCTCGTCCCATCTTTGATTAATGTAGCCATTTCACTCTTTCACAGGGACCTTTTTAGTACAACGGTACTTGTCCATAGGGATTTTTTTTTATGATGTCAAAAACGTTATCACATTCCTTCAACTCATTTTTTTTTGGCGGTATCACTTTTTAAAAATCCATCAACAGGTTCATATTCTTTTAATCACACTATGTATATTTGCTTATGATTATGAAACTTTCCTTAACTGAAATTACTCTAAATACCATAGATCTGTGGTTTGGCCTTTGACCCCAGAAATACTTTCATTAAAAGTTTCCTTCCCTATTAACAAACACCAAAGGACATCTTTGGTTCACGGAATGAAGACTGGATTCAAATCAATGGATTGATCAAATTAAAAATTGACGTGAAGCCCTACTACAATATATTGATCAAAAAGCCATGATTTCTGAATTTCTTCTTTCAGAAAAAGAAAAAATAAGAGAATAAAAACAAAAGATATCTAAAATATAATGCGTACTTTATATTCAAAGTTGTTGTTTTTTAACTTGAAACTTTTGTATGAGTATTTTATTAATCGATAGAAGAGTCACAAACATAACTTGCTCCATAGAAACATTATAGATAATTATTTTAGAAAAAATGTTATAAAATAATATTTTTATAGTAAGATGAATAAAAACAAATTATTTTAAACAGATTTGCAAACATTTGAGTGGATGGTGATAGAGAGGAATGTAAATCATATGCAATTCGGGCGTGTTATAAAAAAAGAAAGAGAAAATCAACCTGGCAACCCTGACAATTTAATGAATGTCGAGGGGGGAAACAGCTTGAGCTGTCATGACGTTTTACTGAGCTACAAGCTGCTATTCTCCATTATATATACAACAATAAATAATAACATAGATGAGAGGCATAAAATTAACAGAAATTAATGTCAGGAAATTATATATTTTGAACTAATAATAATATTACGAGGACTTGAGCCCTTTTTGTTGGACATTTTATTTGCTTTATTAAACTTAATGCATGTATTCCTTCATGCGACATCTTTACTATCAGGTAGATGTTCTCTCCTCAGTAATATTGGAAAAATGATAACAGCTTCGAAAAACTAAAAAACCTGTTTGAAGAGCCAACTCCACTTTTTTATCACACGCCCGAATTGCATATGATTTACATTCCTAACTATCAGGTAGATGTTTTCCTCTCAGTAGTAATAAAGGAAAATGATAACAGCATTGGAAAACAAAAAGGACAGTTAAAAGTGTCAACTATACAAAATCTCGCACACGCCATTTTGCATATTATTTACATTCCTAGTGATAGATCTCTTAGAGACTTCCAATTAACTTCAACATGCAATTGTAGCTAATACCATTAAAAGCTTACACAAAAAGGATAGACTGTGTTCTCCATACCCATGAATTAAATCTTGCTATTAGAAGGTGTTTAAATATATGTAATAGAGATCAGAGGCAGTTGCAATCAGCCATTTTTCATTAACTTAAAATCCACGTTATCATTCTATAGTGTATACTGTCGATTATTGTTTTAAAAAATAAAGTCAATCTTTTTTTGTCAACTTCGTCTTTTGAGATATTGAATAAATTGTGACATTGATGGATGAAAAGGATTTTTTTTTTTAACGAACATTATTTTTGAAATAGTGTACTCAGTGTTTTTAAATCATTTGAATTATTATTGATTTTTTTCTTCTTCTATCAATTGATCTATTTAATTTATCAAACTTCTACACACTCATAGAGGAGAAAAGCATGAATTAAGACTAGCCCAGGACTTTTAAAGAGAAGGATTGAAAACAAAATTGAGTGTGCTCCTCTTCGACTTAAATTCATTCGTTACTTCTCTATAAGACACTATTGTGGTGTAAAACATATTTTAAACATAAATAAAATAAAATATATTTGGAATAATATTCATTTTATTTTTCAAACATGTATAATTAGTTCTTAAAAATCATTTTAGACTTTAAAGAGAAATTAATTTGAAGAAAATAAATTAATTTGCTAATAAAATTTATATTTTTTATCAATTTATCCTATAAAAGTCAAGAGCAAATAAAGAGAGGATTTGAAATAACTAAATAAAACATCAGTCTCACTTTGAGCACAAAAATCACAATATAAAATGTTGCAAGTGGGTTACATACGGCTTAAAATGATGAGAATGATGGTTTTTTGGGGTAGCAGCTATACTTTAAAGCTTTTTGCTAAATGACACAATTAAGTTTAAAGGAGCTTAAATATTCATTTTTATATTTGTAGCATGCTTAACTTTAAACATCCACACTTAAAAGGCAAACTTGTGGTTACAACCAAACCACGCTTTAAAAAGGGCCTAAAAATTAGGATAGTGAAATAAATTATTATTTTTTGAGTCCTCTCAAGTAGTCTTTGGACTAACCTGTAGCTGTTTTCATAAGTTAAATCTTTCCTATTTAAAGCAGCTGATTCTACGTATTTATGAGGCATTTCTTCACTTGTCACAAGGTAACTTAAAAAGCCAGAACTATACATACATAACTACAATATATATATATATATATATATACCCCTAATCGTTCATAGTGTTTTATAAGAGAGCAAAGCAGACGTGTACTGATTAGGAAGATAATTTCTTCGATCTCTAATATAAGTCTTAATTGGATAAATACACATTTCGAACGCTGAACTTCAAAATAGATTATCCTGAATATTTACCAATAAACAAGGAAATAATTAAGCCCATTTAGGTATATTATACTCAAGCAAACCAGGCTTTATCCATTGCTGCTGTATAGGTGCATACAGGAAATAATTGAATATAATGAAGCATTTGATGGATAACATTGAAATGCAATTTGTGAAAAAACTACTGATTGATATAATCTTTATATAAATTATATCAATAATTTAAACGGATGTAAGTATGTTGTGTTAATTTTTGACCGAGACTAAATTAAACCAGCTCTGAGTAATTGAGCCAATATGAAAGGGGCGCACGCATTAAGGTGAATGTCACTGATTATAACATAGGTATATACATATATGTATGAGTCAAGGACATCATCCTTACCTAGACAATTACCATCCGACCTCTGCTCTTTATCAAATGATGATCCAATTAAACAATTATCGCAATATATTGTTCCGACTGCATAATCTTGATCCAAACATATAGAGATGAACCTACCCTTTAGGAACAATGCACCTATATATACAGGATGATCATATAACTCATTCTATGCGTTGGCCAAAGCCATCCAAACACTTTTACTGATCAAATCAATTTTCGTTAAATATATATATATATATATATATATATATATATATATATATATATATATATATGAGTGAATGCAAATGGTTCTCAAAGTTATACAAGTTTCACATTAAGACATACCAAAAAGTGACAAGCCATATAACAAAGGAGGAGGGGGGATAATTATACTGTTACGATTTGTGTATTTATAAATATTTGCAAGCATAGGCAGGGTTTTGCAAAAATATACAAACATAAATATATCAAATGAAGTAACAAAGGAAATGATTTAAAATAATTTGAATGCAAAAATAAATCAAAATAGAAGCATGGAAACTACAAAACGTTCACTTCCCTGGAAAGAAAGTATGACTGACTTCCAATTTGTATTGTCTCCCACATTGAAATTACTTTAATATTTACTTGGGTTAACTTCATTGTAAGTGTTTACCTGGCCAGGGAGGGAACGTGCAAATAGTAGATGGTCCTACTTTTCAAGTAAAAATATCACTTGGAAATTGTCTTACCATGTAATTATGTACATAAAATCATGTTTGTAGGTATAGGCACCCCTTTATTTATTTTTTTATTTAAATAAAAGCTCTGGCCTTGACCAAAAACACCCTGGATCCAATATTTTCCTTATGATTCATGAACATACAAAGCGATTAAAATCTTAATTTACCTGAACCTATTTAAAGTGTATGTATTTCAATAGTTTACTTCTACGATTGAACGAAAATAGGGGCAAAGGGCGTTGATTTTAGTCTACTTTCTCTATTGATCTCAAAGAAAGGGGTCTAGACCACAAACCTATACTCAAAACCATATTAAAATCTCGAAACTCGAAGAAGAAAAACCTTCTTAAAAAACCTCGATTCATTTATTTGCCTTCAAGGCAATAATATGTTTTAAGTTGGTACATAGTTTCCATTCATGGGAGACCTAAGTCACACTAAGTCAAAAGATTATAATTGAACCGAAGCTAAAAAAAAGTTCATTAACTTGATGAAATTGGGAAATTTTGAATTGTTGAAGAATGGGCAGAAATGATGAATGAAAGTCAATGATACTGAGAAAGGAGTTCATAGTCATTTATTGAGATTGTAATAATATATATCTTTAGTTGAGAACGGACAAAAATAATGCTGATCATTAGCATTATACTAATGAAACAAATCCAATAGGGCAAAGATATTAATTATTTATTACATTATTTATCATTAGAGAAAAAGGTTAATTAATAACATTTACTCTGACACCTCTCATTTAAGCAAGAAAATACTTTTTATGAAAGAAATGAGAGAATGACAATACGAGAGAGGGACACGACTGTACATTTGTGTATGTAAGTAAAATAAATAAAAAGAGTTGCTTGGAGTAAGGACCCTTGGGTTGCTACAGACCCCTAGCTATATTTACATAGAATATTTCCATTCATAATACAGGCTCTTCTAGTAAAAAGAAATCCATAAATTTTTGCAATAGATGATGGCTTTAGTGATCTGTACATCTCGCGTTGACTGAGTGCGATTATATTATGGCTGGTTGGAGTTAGAAAGATGAGATTTCGTACTAGGGAAACTTTCACAGGAAGTTTGTAATGGCTTGACTCAGTAGTGTTTGAGTGCGCGTCAAGGATGGACACCAGGTTGGAGAAAAACCCACGCTATATTCTACAATTTTTATTCGATAAAGGCAAAAACGCAAGTCAGACAGCTGAAAATGAGAATAGTGCTTATGGTCCTTATAGTACTGTAACAGCCAATCAATCATGCACAGTTTTGGTTTCGTGGATTTGAAGGACAATTGTCGAAAATGTCAATAAATGTCGGTCAAACTCTTAATTCATACCTGAACTGTCAATAATTGGACCGTTTGAAGGTAGCAATGACCCAGAAGCGCCCAGCTTTGGCCAATAGGAGAGGGATTGTGTTTCATCAGGACAACGCTTGGTTGGGAGGTTCTTATGCATGGACCTTATAGTCCAGACCTCGCTATCACCTCGTGATTATCACCTGTTCCTGTCCGTGGCAAATGATTCGGAGAGTCAAAACGTTGCCTCAAGAGAAGCTTGGCAAGTTCGACTGTCCCAGTTTTTTTACTTATAGGGACGAGGGTTTTTACATATGAAAGAGTACCTTAATGAAAAGATAACCTTCAAAATGGCAACAAGTTATCCAACAAATAGGTGTCCATATTTAACCTAACTATACTAAATAAAGCCTTATATTTCATGCAAAGATAATGGATTTCTTTTTATTATGAAGACTTAATATAAGTTAGTAGCAGGAACAAAAGGCTAATTTGATAACTTGTTCACACACATGTATAATTCATTGGCGCCGAACGAGAAGGAGAGGGAAAAAGAATTTCCACCACCCACTTTTAGAAAAACATTAACAATGAAAGGTTGTGTTTTTAACTGCCCTCTACATTTGAATTAGTTTCGGGGGTCCCTCCCCTGGTGGTATAATTATATCCACATCTTATCCTATCATAGGGCTATTGAAACACACACAAGATGAATTTTCATGAAGAAGGTTAATCATCAAAGGCATAATTGGGTAACTATATGTATATTATGTACATATACATACTAGAGTCTTCTAGTTCCTTTTTATGATCATATAACATATGTATATATTGCACACACTCCAGATACTTAAAATAGTAGTCCTACCCTCCCCCCCCCTCTCTCTCTCTTTCTCCCTCCTACATATTATAGCAAAGAAATTTAATAACTTTTGTTTTTGTTTATAATTTATTTATTCAAAGAATAAATTGTTAAAAAGAAAGCACAAATAAATTTCTAACAACATTATTATGGTATTGTAGGAATATATATATATATATTAGGGTTAGAGCGACACAGTAATAAACAGAAACAATTCGGTTCAGCTCGAGCTTTATATATATTTATATAATTTATAGTCGTATTTTTAAAAAAAAAAAAACAACCAAATTTGTTATTACCAATTGAAAAATTGAAATTTTTAGAAAATATATATATGTGTACTGCGTATAATGCGCCTTCTTTTATTTTATTTAATACGAGAAGAATGCCCGTCGTTCTTTGCACGTGAATTTGAGGCTGACAATACAAATTCAGGGCTTTAAATTATATATTTTCTAGAAAAAAAACAACAACATTTGAAGAACTTAACAATGAACACACATTCGTAGCAGTTTCTCAACTTACGCGCAAAAAAACAACAACAACAGCTTAATAGGCTATTAATCTGTTGATTTGAAGCTAAATTATTTATTATTTGGCATATATTTGAAATTTAATTTTAAAAATGTATAATATATTGAGATATGAATCATGTCTTACAGTAATTAGTTATACATGGAGTAGGCTTTATTTGAAATGAAATGATCCATTAGATTAAGAAATGTTCCTCAAATATCAAATAAGATCAAAGAGTGCGCGTTACACGCTGTACATTTATTTTTTCTCCCTTATTTCTCCTTCATTTGTATCACACAAAAAACTAATAGAAAATGAGTACAAATACTTTATAAACATTCAATTAAAAAAAAATAATTAATTACTATGTACAATATTATATTTGAATGTACTAACGATGATAATGGCAGAAGAAGAATATGAAATTTTTTCTTGAAACAATTGTCTGAACTTTTCTGAAGGCGTGGATCGAGCTCTAAATGTTCAGATATTTCAATTATAGGATACTATACAAAAAATCTAGAGGATAAGGCATGCAAAATTTAATGCTCACACCATAATGATAGACACCCTAATACAGGGGTGTCAAACTCATTTCACATAGCGGGCCAACACGATCCCTAGGTAGACGTATTGGGCCGGACCATTAAAATTATAGCAATCTTAGCTATAAATAACCAAAAATAACAGCATGTCTTTCTTTTGTTTTGATTTAAAGAAGAACAAGGACATTCTTGTTAAATTTAACTCAAAATGTATTGAACTACACTTTTACAAAACATTTCACAAAATTGCACAAACTTTAAGTAACTAGAAAATTGAAAATTATAATACTAAGGAACTTTACATTATGAGATTACAACATGAGACTTATAAAGAAAGACCCTAGCGGATAATTCATGAAATACATTTAATTAAAAAATTTAATCCATGTCTTGTATGTGTTTTTTCCACTTTCAAATTATTCTGGAGGCCTGATTGAACCTCCTTACGGGCCCACGGGCCGTATGTTTGACACCCCTGCACTAATATAACATATATATATATATATATATACACCAATTAGATCAAATGTAAATAAATGCCAAATGCACTCTTTACTCTGTTATAATAGAGTTTATAATTCTATGTACATACGTAATTATGTAACTCTCTTCTCTCAAGGGATTTCAAGTTGGCACTCTTTGTAGAATAAATTGAAGAAAGAAAGAGAGAGAGAGAGAGAGTCTTGCCAATACATAATAAGGATAAATAGGTCCACGCAACCCTTGGGTCCAAACAAACTTTAGATCAAATAATATGAATGGTATTTTGTGTTTCATAATTCGAGTTCAGCGGTAGGTTTTTTTTATTTATTCAAATAAATAAGAATTTGTCATTTCAGTCGACTGTTTACACGACGAGCTTTTCGGAATAAACAAAAACACACTTCAGCTGTTTTTCAAATATTGACGCTTTTGATTTAAAGCAGCTGACCCTACGTGTTATGAGCTCAAAAAGGATATTATTATTATTAGTTATGATTTTGATATTATATAAAAAATATATTAAATCAAGGATTGCGCGCCCTTTTTTTGAATTTTTGAATATTGAACAAGTAGTAACAAGTGATTTGTATATAGGTAGAATTTATCAATGTATAGTATATTTGGATAATAATAAATTCTGCATAATATTAACTAGTTGGCAACAAGGAAAATACAAAAGGGTAGCAGCTACCAGTTGTTGTTTTTCCAAATGTTTCCTTACCCTTTTGTGAGTCGAGGTTGCGAGTGGACAAAAAAGCACGACGTGTGTGTGTGTGTGTGTGGAATAATTCCTCGACCAATAATAGAAATAATAAATTATGTAAAGAAAGGGACTGACTGACTTGAGCCCATAATAATTACGTCAGCCCTTACAAAAGAGCATTCATGGAGTGTGGAATAATGATAGCATTACATCTCTCCTCTCTCTCTCTCTGTTACATAAGTACATATGTATACTGCGAGTGAATGAATAATGTAGATTATAATTTTATAAGTTTCCTCCTACATTTGAAAATTGAAAAAGAAAGATAAGGAGCTCAAGCAGGCCTTGAATATGACGAGTCTGTGATCTCTATCTTGTTTATTATTATTATTATTATTATTATTCATGAAGCTGCTCCTCCTGCATTCAACAAATATGTACACCTACATTTTAATTAAGTAAAATGTTTTTTTTCTCCGTCAGTATAAATTGCATAAAATATTTCCCTGTCTACCCCCCCCCCATTACTTTATCTATCTATAAACCTACTTACAATTATGAGTACATACACAAAGGCTGATGATGATGAATCATTCAAATGACTTTGCAGGAATTTGCTTCTTTATACTCGTTTTTTTTTTTTTTTGTGTGTGTGTGGATTATTAAGCTCATTAAGAAACTAATTATTAATTATTAGTGAGTTAAAAACTTAAGCCATTATCACAACCTACATACATAGATAATACATAACAAGGGTTCAACAACACAAATCCTTACCTCAATATTGGTGGCATTTGGTTCGTTGATTTGAATGAGATACTGTGCTTTGGCCTCGGTACAATAAGGAAAAAGGATTTCGTTGAGTCGGGGATCCCGTTGCTCATTGACAAACTTGAGAAACTCTGCTCGACTCATGACTTGACTTCCTGGATCCTCTTTGCAGCTGAAATGTATATATATATATATATATTATATAAAAGGAGTTATGAATATATTCATCCATCATTCTCATATATGTATAGTGATGTAAACAAACTGGTTTATACCCCACCGCAACAAGCACAGGCCATCAGTTGGAGAGTAATGTAATTACATATTTCGTGGGTCTGACATATATGAGATGTAGTAATGTAAATCATATGCAATTCGGGCGTGTTATAAAAAAAGAAAGAGAAAATCAACCTGGTTGTAACTCTGACAATTTAATGAATGTTGAGGGGGGAAGCAGCTTGAGCTGTCATGACGTTTGACTGAGCTACAAGCTGCTATTCTCCATTATATATCCAACAATAAATAATAACATAGATGAGAGGCAGAAAATTAACTGAAATTAATGTCAGGAAATTATATATTTTTAACTAATAATAATTATACGAGGACTTGAGCCCTTTTTGTTTACATTTTATTTGCTTTATTAATCTTATTGCATCAGGTATTCCTTCATGCGAGATCTTTACTATGAGGTAGATGTTCTCCCCTCAGAAGTAATAAAGGAAAAATGATAACAGCTTTGGAAAACAAAAAGACCTGTTGAAAGTGCCAACTCCGCAAAGTCTCGCACGCGGCATTTTGCATATTATTTACACTCCTATACATACATATAAGAAGAGTTGTGAAAAAAGAGCCCTCCTGAAGAGTCTCAGATGTTGTTATAATAAAAATTATAGAGACCCTGGGAAACAACTTATCTGTATAATTTAGTTAAATAAACCGACATATATTTTGAAGAGACAAACCGAGAGCTTTAAATCAAGCCCGAGCTTTTCAATTGTATTTCCAAAACATGTTTTCGAAGGTTTATATTAAGCCCTTTATAACTAAAAACTTAATGGGCTTAAGTCTTGTTTACATCACTACTCACCAAGAAGATATAATACATATTATGCTTAAAATAGTACATATATTAGACTCACAACTTAAGAAAAATATCACTGACTTCCTTCCGTTGGCAAAGATTGCGATAGAATGAGAAAAATGATTTGAAATCAAATGTAAGGGGATCAATGACTTGACCCTTTCGACAGGGCAGATCCGAGAGATCCAGAGCTCTCTCCACAAACTTTCTATCCTCTTTATTTTGTGCAAAGAGTTTTAAAACCCTGAAATGAAATCCTAGGAATCAGCACTTTAAAGTCAGGGAAAATAACATGAAAAAAGACTTACGTTTTAATTGGGATTTTCCCATCAGGATTTAGTGCTAAAGTTATGAGCGTGTGAATTTTTTTGAGGGATTGGAGTGGAGAAAAATTAGAGACTTGGAAGTTTGACGTTACTTTGAGGAGCTCATCATACCATCTCTAAAGGAATAATAAAATTATGAATTAATAATTTATTTAAAAAAAACCTGGTTGAATTATGATAACTTTGATTCTGAGATGAATAATTTATGTAGCATATTTTATTCTCATTACAAGATCTCTTCTTCATTATTTAGATATTGTGTGTCTTTCTCATATGTGTACACTAAAAATTACTTTTCTTCCTCGACGAATCTTTCCAAATAAAACTTATGCCTTGTATTTCGATACAACTACTACATGTAAGATTTCAAGTCTCAACGCCAAAAACCCCTTACTACACGAGATCATCTTATATGTCTATTAACAAAAGACATTCAAATTGAGTAATTAGCGTATTTGTATGATACACGTTTTGTCTTTATAAATTCTAAGAAGGCACACAACTTTTCCTACAGATTCATCCCATTCTTTAAAGCACATATATGAGCTTTTCTCTAGGTTCAAGGAGAAAAGCTCTGCATTGTGAGAAAAAATAAGATAAATGATTTCTGAGATTCTTTTCTATGTATCCCAGAATGAAGTTCCAACTATGTATATACGTTTCACATTTACCACCCCAAGGTCCAAAAGTGCAACAATGAGGAAAATAAAGCTGTTGGCAAAATTGAGTCATGTTTAATGGGTCCATCAAGACAATGAAGTTTTACTTTTATGGGTAGCTACAGTTTTTTATAGATAAAATAGAAAGTACATAAGAGGACAAAAGTATGGGTTAACAATTAATTAATTAATTACTCTGCCATGTGCACACTCTGTTACTATCATTCGACATGAATTCTATTAATGCAAAAAGATCGGAGACTTAAGTTTACAAATTCAATAACTCAACATTTACTAACTTAGTTGACGACCTGATTCTTGATTATTATTATTGTTTTTATATTCTTCAGTGATATTTATGGATCATATTAACTCAAAAAAATTATATATATATATATATATTTTTAAATCCAATACTAAATTTAGGAAATGAAAAAAGAAAAAGTAATATAATAAGTAGAAATAACCAAACACAAGAACCATTTATTTTCATGCTAGAATTTTTGGTCAAAGAATTATTGTACTATTGAGGAGGCTTCTTTTTCTTTTAGGAACAAAAAAAAGACAGGCGCAGAAAATTAAATCAGTGATTCTCAACCAAAAGTTCCCCCCTACACACACATATACACGTACATCATGACTAGAAATGTAAAAAATATGCAAATCGGGCTTGTAAAAATCAAAGAGAGAGAAAATCAACCTGGTTTGTACTCTGACAATTTGATGAATGTTGAGATTGAAGCAGCTTGAGCTGTCATGACGTTTGACTGAGCTACAAGCTGCTATTCCCCATTATATATACAACAATAAATAACAACATAGATGAGAGGAAGAAAATTAACTCAAATTAATGTCAGGAAATTATATATTTTTAACTAATAATAATTAATCGAGGACTTGAGCCCTTTTTTGTTCACATTTTATTTGCTTTATTAAACTTAATGCATGTACTCCTTCATGCGACATCTTTACTATCAGGAAGATGTTCTCCCCTCAGTAATAAAGGAAAAATGATAACAGCTTCGGAAAACAAAAAGGTC
Source organism: Lepeophtheirus nordmannii (assembly GCA_963680855.1). Taxonomy (NCBI): domain Eukaryota; kingdom Metazoa; phylum Arthropoda; class Copepoda; order Siphonostomatoida; family Caligidae; genus Lepeophtheirus; species Lepeophtheirus nordmannii. The sequence continues at coordinate 577,673 of OY804518.1, forward strand.
TGTTGAAAGTGCCAACTCCACAAAATCTCGCTCGCGGCATTTTGCATATTTTTTACATTCCTAATTATGACTGTACATGGCCAAAATGTTGAAATAGTGTTGATTTTAAGGAAGAAAGTAAAAACAACGGACGGTACCTTCTCTATAAGTGTCAACTCAACAAGAAACCAAGTTTATTTGAAATATTTATAAAATGAGTGTGAACTGCACTCATGTTCTTGAAGACATTCTCTTTCCTTTGTATTAATAGTATATTTCGATTAATTAAATAATTATAGGAAAAAAATACCGACCAGAATCAAGAATAAAAAACATCTGATATTTCTGACTATGTAGTTACTATTACTATGATTCATGGTGAGCATTAAGTTGATTCTTAATAGTTCTACAACAGATGATGAACTGGTTTTAGCCAACTGCAACTAAATAAATCTCTGGTGCTATGAAAACGATGGACGTTCTTTCAGGGACCATATCGGCTTCATGTGCAGTCAACACATTTATCCAATTGCTCTATTGGATAGACAACAATCCTTGCTTTCTGTATATAAAGTGACATTTTCGCAAAAACCGTGCGCGATAGGTCCGTAAATGACTGCGAAATATTTGACCGATATATTTATCAAGTAAAAAAATCCACTTAAAAGTGGATTTTCTCCTTTTTAATGTATAAAAAACAAAGTTGCTTTCTTGTTGACTTGACACATATTGTCCAAGCAACAACTTGCTACAACAACAAGAAGCTCCATTTCCAATAATTAAGAAATGATGTCGAAGTAAGTGTCCCCTTCTCCGTGACTCATAACAATTCAAATTTCCTTTCCGTCCTCTCAGTTGTTATCAGTAAGGTATTAATTAACATTGTCAAATAACATTCAACTATTAGAATGGAGGGATACCAAATAGTAGTTGCAGGCACGTTCATTCACTTAAACATAATGTCCCTCCCCAATCATTACACTATTGGAAGTGTACTGCGATATATTGTCATGACACACCATACAATATTGAATTTAGTCTCACTTGGCATTAAAAACATTGAAATTAAATATAATTATGTTTATCTATAAATGCGTATTTCGTTTTTATTTTTAAAGGTTTATGATGCCATCGTATATTTACAAATGTATATTTACTCTTTTAACATTTCCAAGTCTATCATGATATTCTTATAAGTGGGCAATTAGTAAAAAAGAAAGAAAGAAGATCGATAAAGACTAAAAAGAACAAAAACAAGGTGTGGAACCTGTTATTATTTACTACACTTGAATTGCTACACATGGCAAAAAGTACTATGGAGTGTAAATGTTTTATTTTTTTGGATCAGGATGACCCATTATGTGAACAGCAGATCCCTTAAACTAAGTTTAGGAGAACGGGCCATATATGTAGTTTCGACATAAATATAAGATTTTGACATCCTTTTCGTGGACATTACGAAAAAAAGGTAAATTTTAAAAACTATTTAATCCCTTGGCTTGGGTTAGAATCCGAATAGAGGAATTTAGGATCGTAAATCTGATACTGAAGGAACCCATGGGATTCATTGCATTATCTCACGTCATGGTTACATTTTGCTCCTTTCCGAGTCAGATACGGCGCATGGATACGGATCCCAAGACTTAATTTCCCTTCACCCCTCGAGGGATGTTTCCCTTGATGCCGATCCATTGAACATAATTTAAAAAGTTGAAATTTTGGGAATTGAAAAAATAAAAATAAAATTACAGACATTTGTTTCTAAATTTTGACGAAAAAAAATGGGACAAATGATACAAGACTTAAAGTGACTTTAAAAATTGTTCTTGACTTGATAAAAAATACAGGGAAATGTTTTTTTTTGTAAAAATATTTCTAGCAGAATATTGATTAGAAGTCCCTACTTCGTGAACATTACCCATTTTCATAAAAGAAAAGGACTCGACTATTCTTCATTAGCATAAAGTTTCATAACCTTGAAACCTACAATCTTGAACTAAATACAAATAATCATTAATATGTAAATGAAATTTGTCAAAAATTATTTGAGAAATATGCTAATCAATGAATATTGAATGAAAAACTGCAAAATAATTAGAACACGTGGGTCGTATACACACATAAATGTTATGTATTCTCAAAAGGAGAAAAAAAGGAAACTCATAAATGTTTAAGACAAATGCAAAACGTTGCCCATCAATCCAAAAAAGGAGGCATGATGATGTGTTATAAAATTTTGTTCACAATGCCAAGAAATATGTAATTATACTTAAGTGCACGAACACATAGATATGCACATCCCTCAGGGAACACTCTAAGGGACATAATCAGCTAGTAATTTGAGTTTCCACTTATTTCAATCATTATTAGAGGAGTAGGAAAGGAAATAATAAATACCCTTTGGAACAAGACAACTTAGACTTTACCTCTCTTTCCTTTTGTTATTTCAATCCCACAATTATGTGTATTCAAACGTCATACGTAGACTCTGAGGAGGTAAGAACACACATTTTCTCAATTACAAATATCCAATAATATCAACACAAATCAAGTTTTTTTCTTTTTTTTTTTTTTTTGATTGGCGTAGTACCAAAAAATTGGTTTTACATAATAGATAAAAACATGTCAAGACAAATAATAAGTATACCTACATATGTATACGTCAAAAATCATAATTGTGGGAATGAATGGACCTACTTACTACTACTGCCTGCCTATAAAATGAAAAGTCTTATATAACTTATTTTTTTTTTAAATTAATTCGACGGAATAAGCAGAAACTTTGCTGCCTTTGACAAGGTATCAATCAGGGTTATCATCAAATATATTAGGTCTACATAATAAAAAGAAATCCATTATCTTTGCATGAAATTGAAGGCTTTATTTAGTATAGTTAGGTTAAATATGGACACCTATTTGTTCGATAACTTGTTGCCATTTTGAAGGTTATCTTTTCATTAAGGTACTCTTTCATATGTAAAAACCCTCGTCCCTATAAGTAAAAAAACTGGGACAGTCGAACTTGCCAAGCTTCTCTTGAGGCGACGTTTTTACTCTCCAAATCATTTGCCATAGACAGGAACAGGTGATAATCACGAGGTGATAGCGAGGTCTGAACTATAAGGTGGATGCATAAGAACCTCCCAACCAAGCGTTGTCCTGATGAAACACAATCCCTCTCCTATTGGCCAAAGCTGGGCGCTTCTGGGTCATTGCTACCTTCAGACGGTCCAATTGTTGACAGTTCAGGCTCGAATTAAGAGTTTGACCCACATTTATTGACATTTTCGACAATTGTCCTTCAAAATCCACGAAATCAAAACTGTGCATGATTGATTGGCTATTACAGTACTATAAGGACCATAACCACTATTCTCATTTTCAGCTGTCTGACTTGCGTTTTTCCCTTTATCGAATAAAAATTGTAGAATATAGCGTGGGTTTTTCTCCAACCTGGTGTCCATCCTTGACGTGCACTCAAACACTACTGAGTCAAGCCATTGCAAACTTGCTCTGAAAGTTTCCCTAGTACGAAATCTCATCTTTCTAACTCCAACCAGCCATAATATAATCGCACTTAGTCAATGCGAGATGTACAGATCACGAAAGCCATCATCTATTGCAAAAATATGTAATGGATTTCTTTTTACTAGACCTAATATGTATATAGTTAGGTACAAACTATGAATGGACAAGCAGTGTAGTTCAACATTTATAGTAATAAGTATGCTGGAGGGGGGGAGGCAGGATGTCTGTGTCAGTCCTCATGAATGCATACATAATCTGTAAGTATGTGACTTTTGAAATAGGAAGAAAATAATACATACATTTGTAGAAAAAAGTGATACTTAGCATTTAGCTAGACAAAACAATATCCTTCTATGTGTGTGTATACAAATGTTCATAATTCTTTACAACATATATGTATTTAATAATAAATAACTACTTTTGAGGACGACGTAAGAAGGAAACAGAGAGAGAGAGACACACACACACGCAGCACAACTTGATTCACATTGTAAAGAATATATATGTAATATATATCTTGAGGGTAAACTTATTTAAATAGTATTTAAGACGTACGTATTTGTGCAACAAATACATACAATATGTAAACACACTCAAAATTGCGGAGTTATATTTTGCAATACCTAAAGAGAGTAATGAATAATTATGATTAGGAATGTAAATCATATGCAATTCGGGCATGTAATAAAAAAAGAAAGAGAAAATCATCAACCTGGTAATAACTCTGACAATTTGATGAATGTTGGGAGGGAAGCAGCTTCAGCTCTCAGGACGTTTTACTGAGCTAATAGCTGCTATTCTCCATTATATATACAACAATAAATAACAACATAGATGAGAGGCAGAAAATTAATTGAAATTAATGTCAGGAAATTATATATTTTTAACTAATAATAATTATACGAGGACTTGAGTCCTTTTTGTTCACATTTTATTTGCTTTATTAGCCCCTTAATGCATGTATTCCTTCATGCAATATCTTTACTATCAGGTAGATGTTCTCCCCTCAGTAATATTGGAAAAATGATAACAGCTTTGGAAAAAAAAGACCTGTTTGAAGAGCCAACTCCACTTTTTTATCACACGCCCGAATTGCATATGATTTACATTCCTAATTATGATCAAGTTTGAAGGAGCAGCCTTGTAGCACTGATTTCCTCTATTTTACCCTATTATGGATTGGAGATTATTTTAATGCAATTGCATAGGTTGCGCTCCAACAAGTCTAGCAGAATGTAGATGAGTAAATGAAAATTCATTCACTTGGAATATTATTTTTCAAAAAAATATTTGAATGGTAATAGAATCCTTGTTCCTTACCTTGGCCACATGAATGAGAGAGGCACAAAAGTTGACAAAGTTAATATTGACAAAATCCGACCCATAGACAATGGTGAGTGTTCTTTCTTCAATAGATCCATGGGGGGAGTAGAGACTATCACGGAGTTTTGCCTCCTTTGGAACACGTGCAGTGGGTCCTCTTCGTATATCACGAATGAGTGAAACATCCAACAGAATCGTTTCCTAGATCAGAGAGGAAAAAAATAGTAGAATACAAGACAGAAATAATCAAGGATTCAAATCCCAACTAAATAGATCACTAACTCCTTTCAAAGGAGGACAAGGGGGGTAAGGAAAATAAAGGTATACAAAACTCAAAATATGTAAAGTAACTTTTCAAATAAATATTACATTTTTCAATTCATATTTCTTCTTCTTCTTCAGAGTTCTTTACAAAGAATAAAAGCGCTAAGATGGTCATCATAAAACTAACAAATGTTATAAAATCTATAGAAAAAATAAATAAATAATTTATTCCTGACAATTCAATTCAACTTTTTTTTTTTTTTTTTTTTCCAAAGATGAATAGATATGAAAAGAATATATAAATATTTGACGAAGACGAAACACGTTTCTATTTATGTCGAATAGTACTCATATAACACAACTAATAATGTAATATGAAACTAAAACTGTATGCAGTCTATTTGAACACATAATCCCACTCACTCACTCACTCCCTATTAACCATCATTATCAACATAATTGACCATTTTTAAACATACATACATACATACAAAGAGAAATCCTTAATGCAAAGTATTTCTATTTATCAAAATTATTATCCACATTGAAAATAAATTTTTTTAAAAAATGAATAAAGAATAAGGACATAAGTACATAGGACCTCGCACATTTGAGACTTTTTAATTCCTTTATGAGTACACTTCTCTTCTTTTTAATCAAATTAAAATCATTCAATATACACTATTTTGTCCAACTAATAAGGACATCGAAATATGTATTTTAATTTAAAGAATATAATTACACAATTAAAACCATACAAAAGATCTTTTGATTGCTTTACAAATCATACTAGTGATTGAGCCAAGAAAAAAAAAATCATGCTTTTATGAATAAAAATAGTATTTTTTTTTTAGTTTTTATATTATTTAAAACATGAATAATCATCCAAATCCAACCGGAATTTTAAAATATCCGACCCCAAAATTATTATTCTTCATAAAAATTGTAAAAATATTTTGTGACTCAAATTAGTCGTCAATGGTCTGTACGCGTACGTCTCTGACCCTGTGAAGTACAAATCAAATCTCACTTATCTCAGTTATACAATTATCATTATTATTGACTCAATATGAAGTCTCATAACTTGATTCCACAGCTCTTCTAAGGAGTCAGTAGAGGATTCTCTACTGAATCATGGCTCAATAAAGAAGACCTCATTAGAATGTAGCTTATACATATACGTCCGTAAATACCTATTTGTATACATGGAGACAGCAAAGATTGTGGTGTCATTTACCTTATCACGGTTTGAATCCTTCCAATAGAGAAAAAATCCATTTGGATCCAAATGAAGTAGAATGGACTGAGCTAGAGTTGTGTCCTGAAAATGAGAAAAGAGAAAAAGGTGAATGAATATTTTGAACATCCCCCCCCCCCCCCCAGTAGATTAAGTATTAAATATTATAAAATCATTGAAGATGTATGTCAGTGATGTCAAACCTACGGCCCGCGGGCAAGGAGGTTCAATCAGGCCCGTAAGATAATTTGAAAGTGGAACAAATACACTAAAGACATGGATTACATTTTATAATGAAATGTAATTCATGAATTATCCGCTAGGGGCGATTGTGAGTCTTTCTTTATAAGTCTGAATGCTGTAATCTCACAATGTAAAGTTCATTAGTATTATAATTTTCAATTTTCTAGTTACTTAAAGTTTGTGCAATCCTGTGAAATGTTTTGTAAAAGTTTTGTTCAATAGATTTTTAGTTAAATTTAACAACAATGGTCTTGTTCTTCTTTAAATTAAAACAAAGGAAAGACATGCTGTTATTTTTGGTTATTTATAGCTAAGATTGCTATAATTTTAATGGTCCGGCCCAATACGTCTACCTAGGGATCGTGTTGGCCCGCTGTGTGAAATGAGTTTGACACCCCTGATGTATGTTTTATTTGTATGGGTATGCAGTTAGATAAGTCAGGTAAAGAGTCAGGGATGTTGTTATTAGCTATGTATATGATAAATCTATCTTTTACCTTGAGTCGAGAGTCTGACGTCAAGTGTAACCTTGTGCAATTTTCTTTTAATAAATGTCATGTGTGATTGTGTATAAGCATCTAAGTTTGTATACATATTTAAGCATGAATTTGTATAATATACAAATATGTATAGGTATAGAGAACTACATAATTGGCAGTAAATGATAAAACACTTTTTCTCTGGCTTTAACATCCAGCAATTAACAAATTATAATATTTCATAAAATCCGTAGATATATGATTCTAAGTCAGTAGTACATAGTCCCCTACACCAAGGTACGCATTTCTGGCAAAATTGAATCAAGGACGGACATGATAAGAAAAACGCTTAGGAATGTAATCAGCAAGGCAAATACATACAGGCATAACATCCTGATAGCAAAATCAAGTCATCATGCCTTGTATAAATTACAATTTGACGTCAATCAACCCCTTCAAAACATACATACATTCAAGTAAAATGGACTTGAACCAGTTGAAAAAAAAAAAAAAAATAATCCTATGACATATTTATGTATGTATGTATTTTTGTCACCTCTCTCTTTCTTTTAAAAGCAAAAAAAAAAGAAGAAAGTTATATGTAAAATAACTTAACAAAGACACACTCTAATTGATTTATCTTTGTTTTAAAGTTTCTTAGTCTTAGTATAGTAAATGGGGAAAAGTTTTGTCATTTATTCTGCTTATTCTATATTAGGTAATACTTATGTTTTAATCACAAATATGGTGGAGATGGGAAGGATGTAATGGGGTGACAAATAGCGAAATATAAATAAAAGTTGGTTTTCTTATATATACATGTGGCTAAAGATTCAATTCTCCAATACCTTGAACGAACATTTTATCAGCTATCCTTTCCTTTGTCTTTCTATGGTCAAAATGATTAAAAATTATATCAAATGGATTAAATAAGCATCTTGTTCCTTCGCTCAATCCCTCATTAATGAACTAAATGCTAATTAGTGCAATTAGTGAAGGGTAATGTAAATAATATGCAAAATGCCGAGCGCGAGACTTTGTGGAGTTGGCTCTTCAAACAGGTCTTTTTGTTTTCCAAAGCTGTTATCATTTTTCCTTTATTACTACTGAGGGGAGAACATCTACCTCATAGTAAAGATCTTTTGGTTAATATAGCAAATAAAATGTAAACAAAAAGGGCTCAAGTCCTCGTATAATTATTATTAGTTAAAAATATATAATTTCCGAACATTAATTTCAGTTAATTTTATGCCTCTCATCTATGTTGTTATTTATTGTTGTATATATAATGGAGAATAGCAGCTTGTAGCTCAGTCAAACGTCATGACAGCTCAAGCTGCTTCCCTCACAACATTCATCAAATTGTCAAGAGTTATTACTAGGAATGTAAATCATATGCAATTCGGGCGTGTGATAAAAAAGTGGAGTTGGCTCTTCAAACAGGTCTTTTTGTTTTCCAATGCTGTTATCATTTTTCCAATATTATTGAGGGGAGAACATCTACCTGATAGTAAAGATCTCGCATGATGGAAGAATACATGCATTAAGGGGTTAATAAAGCAAATAAAATGTAAACAAAAAGGGCTCAAGAAGTCCTCGTATAATTAATTATTAGTTAAAAATATATAATTTCCCGACATTAATTTGAGTTAATTTTCTTCCTCTCATCTATGTTGTTATTTATTGTTGTATATATAATGGGGAATAGCAGCTTGATGCTCAGTCAAACGTCATGACAGCTCAAGTTGCTTCCCCCCTCGACATTCATTAAATTGTCAGAGTTATTACCAGGTTGATTTTCTCTTTCTTTGATTCTTACAAGCCCGATTTGCATATTATTTACATTCCTAATCATCATATTCTCTTTTACTCGTAATCAAAGATTCAAATATTATTATTATTATTCATTATTTTTTTAAAGTGATCACATAATATAATTTAATATATATATAAATAGCAATATATAGTGAGAGGCGGCAGGATGAAAAGACCAGAAAATAAAGTACTTGATAATATGCTTTCCTATGCTTCACTTACTTTTAATCTCCTTTCTTAATACTACTTCTTTTTTAAGGAACACAGAGCTATAAAATGTAAAATTATCTCATATTTTATTTCAAACTTAAGTTAATTTCACATGTACATTATCTATAAATATATATATGTATATAATATGTAACTCCTTATCTCCTCTCTCTCTCGTGTTCAATTTCAAAATGAAGGTCAGGTTAAGTATGAGAATATTAATTTTAGGTTGAGCATAAAAACATGAAAATAGTAAATATAATAATTCAGTTGTTATAACCAATCAACTACCTCAACACCTAATATCCATCAATTAATACTTTTATTTATTAATTAATTAATTAATTTCATACATAAATAATAGTAACTTTGTTATTATGATTCACCAGACTCAGCAGTTAAGAGAGAGAGAGAGAGAGAACTATGTATGTACTCACTATAAAAGTTACGACTCAGCAAATAAAATAAAATTTTAATACAAATATGTACATACATATAGGAGAGAAAAATGAAACCCATTTTAATTTAATAGAAATGCTTCAATAAATTTGCTGCGCTAGGAGTATAATTATTATTATTTTATTTTTATTTTTCTTCTTCAAACGTCAAGTTTCATCCATTCCTTTAACTCTTCACCATGTTATTTACTTATAAACATCATCAGAACAACTAATTGGTAGTAGTAATGTAAATTGTACCATGTACATATTAATAAACGTTAATCATTCCTTCCAGGTTGGTTTTTACTCCTCCTAGGGTAGGTATGTCCATAAATCTTCATCATTGGTTTGATGGAGTGAGAACGGACTCTCATTCTATTTATGTATGTATGTATGTATGTATCTATCTAAATATAATCTACAGAGCCGAGCTCTAAATAACGTATAATCAATAGATCAATTGAGCATTAAATTCCAACAGGAGTAGGAAAATAAATCCCTCCTCCTCAATTAAATTGAAGCCGGGGAGATACGAATTAATATTTTGAGAGTCTGATGATTGGAGATGTCAAAATTGTTAGTGGGTCCGAGCCACTGCTGTCAAATGAGTATGTGACTCATTGTGGAAAAATTATAAGCATTTGGATAATGAATGGAATTCTGCGTCTCTTTAATTCATGATTGAGACAGAAAGTCATGTTCCCCCTCTACCTTCCCCATTGGTAGAAAAAACAAAAAATAAATCCGAATACTATGCAGCTACTTCCACGGTCATAAGAAGCAACTAATAATAATAAATTAATTATTCAACCATAGTTCAATAGTCAGGGAAATACGATTTCAAGTTTATGAAAGGGTAAAATCAATTGGTGGTGGTGGTGGTGGATAATGATACTAAATAAATAAAATTACACATAAATACATATATTAAGTATACAGCTAGTACAACATAAAAAGATGTCCACGTCAACCAATAAACTTGTGCATTTCTCAACAATACATTTGAAACATTCGCTGATTTATGAACCGTATCATAAAGTTATTCTCCATTGAAAATGTCAGTTTACGAGTAGTTATTTGCAAAGGGGTTTTAATTCTCTGATTGAACATGATATAATACTCACAAAATACTCAAGGACAGACAGACATTAGTAAAAAAATTGAACCTTGAGTGGTGGTTTCAGCGCTTCAAGACCGGTAATTTTGACATAGAAGACGACGAATGACATGGGGGTGGAGGAGAGAGGAGGGTTTTTATAAATATTATGCAGAATTGGAGGCATCATTGTATAACACAAAAAGAATTGACAAGATCATTGAGAGTGACTCAGCAAGCAATTTCAAAACGTATGATAACCATGAAAATGATTCAAAAACAAGGAAATTGGGTGCCCTACGACTTGAAGCCTACGTAGAACGTGACGATGAACAGCGTTTATTTGCATGTAAACAGCTCCATGAAAGGCATAGAAAGTCATGCCTCCGCGTGAATGGCCAAACCAAACATTCACAGGTCATGCTCTGTATTTGGTGGGATCATCTCGGCAGACTTATTTTTAGGAGAGACTAAGACCGTATGAAAGAGTCATAAACGAAATCATGTATGTAAAGCAATGAATGCATTTAAACCGAGCTCAAAGACAAAAGGCAGCAATAGTACAAGGATAGACACACACGATAATGTGATTTTGGAGCATGATGCAATGCTCCATCCTCTGTCGAAACGTCGGTCACAAACATTATAGGAAACGTTGAAATTCCTTCGATGAATGAAACACCAGCGCTTACGTTCTTATGAAGAGGTTACAAATTGGAAGGATGTGTGGATCACTTCAAAAAATGAGCAGTTTTTTCGACGTGGGATTCGTAGACTGTTCAAAAGACGGGGAAAAATAGTGGACAGGGGGATGAACAATATTTTGAATCGTAAATGATTTACCAATTTTTTTATTACTATAAACCCTCCAATGTCGAAGAAAAAAAAACCCAGAGAAAAGGAAGTTGTAAATATATTATGTATATATGTATATATATGCATCATTAAGTCAAGTATAAAATTGATACCAGACATGGAAAAATTATTCAGGGGAAACTTAAACTCAAAAATTAATGTATCAAATCTACGGATGTTCATATTACTTATTTGCAAATAAATATGTGTACATACATATATAGGTACTTGCTAGAAAGAGGGTGTAGAGCAGACCCGGACATTTTACGGCCCGCGGGCCCACACTGAGTGGCCCACGAAAAATTGCTTGGACTTAAGAAAACTAACTAAAAGTAGATTTTAAACAACTTTTGGTCTGGCCCTCCACAATATTTTCTGCTTATCATTCGGCCCTTGAAGAAAAATAATTGTCCACCCCTGTTATAGAGTTTTAACTGCGAATAAACAGACAAACTATTATACTCTTTGGAATGTTATTCTTTTACATCTTTTAAAGACAAAATATGTATGAAAAAAGTTTTTAAAGAAGATTAGATCATTGAGAGTGGTTTGCTCCTTTGTTTTTCTCTCTCCCTAAAAAAAATGAATAAATCCTTCATATGCTTTTACGTAAGAACAATCATCATACGATAATAGTATCAGGAAACAAGAGAACAAAAACAAATCTTATTCAAAGAGACACACAAAAAAATAATTCAATGAAGTTAGTTGAGCCAAATCTATAGGGGGATATCGACTTCTTTATGTTCGTATTCTTGCCTTGGTTCCTACTAAAGGGGGTGGTGGGGCACGCCAATATATCTCTGAAACTTTTTTCAAAAACACTGATTATAACAGACATGAGGTTATTGACACACACACACACACAAAAGGACATTTCAATTCAATAAGAAAAAAACTCTTGAAAGTAGGATCAGGATTACTTTATTGATAGTGATTTCAGGTGACTATTTAACATGAGTCGTATCCTACCTACGAATATATTAGGTCTTCATAATAAAAAAGAAATCCATTATCTTTGCATGAAATTGAAGGCTTTATTTAGTATAGTTAGGTTAAATATGGACACCTATTTGTTCGATAACTTGTTGCCATTTTGAAGGTTATCTTTTCATTAAGGTACTCTTTCATATGTAAAAACCCTCGTCCCTATAAGTAAAAAAACTGGGACAGTCGAACTTGCCAAGCTTCTCTTGAGGCGAGGTTTTTACTCTCCAAATCATTTGCCACAGACAGGAACATGTGATAATCACGAGGTGATAGCGAGGTCCGGACTATAAGGTCCATGCAAAAGAACCTCCCAACCAAGCGCTGTCCTGATGAAACACAATCCCTCTCCTGTTGGCCAAAGCTGGGCGCTTCTGGGTCATTGCTACCTTCAGACGGTCCTATTGTTGACAGTTCAGGCTCGAATTAAGAGTTTGACCGACATTTATTGACATTTTCGACAATTGTCCTTCAAAATCCACGAAACCAAAACTGTGCATGATTGATTGGCTATTACAGTACTATAAGGACCATAAGCACTATTCACATTTTCAGCTGTCTGACTTGCGTTTTTCCCTTTATCGAATAAAAATTGTAGAATATAGCGTGGGTTTTTCTCCTACCTGGTGTCCATCTTTGACACACACTCAAACACTACTGAGTCAAGCCATTGCAAACTTGCTATGAAAGTTTCCCTAGTACGAAATCTCATCTTTCTAACTCCAACCAGCCATAATATAATCGCACTTAGTCAACGCGAGATGTACAGATCACTAAAGCCCATCATCTATTGCAAAAATTAATGGATTTCTTTTTACTAGACCTAATATTTTGAATTCAGAGAGCTCATCATCACAATTACTAGACATGGAAACTTTTGTCGGAAGGAAATAATATTGAGAGCACACATTCTAAAGATCATCAAAGAGATACAGAATAATATGCACACAATGCATGTACATCAATCCATCATTACTTATTGCATGGAACTTTAATTGATAACAACTTATTCAAAAAAAATTAAAAATAAATAAACATAGAATAAACGTGTATATTGATGTATCCAAGTGCAAAAAAAAAAAAGACAAATATCTGCGATAGAAGAAAAAAGAAAAGAATTTATTTGCAAATTAACATTACCGAACATTAATAAATTTGTGCAAAATTACATTCTTATATATTATTATGTACTAGGAGATATATAATAACTGCATTTAGTTTCATTTACTTTCTAGACTGGAGTCACACTATAAAAGAAAGCAAAATTGGTTTTGGAGAGGAAGGGAGAGAGAGAGAGAGAGAGAATATTATTATTGCTACACATATATCTATTATGTACTATCATCAGAAATTGAAAAATGATATAATATCTCTTTTTCTTTTTAAATGAATGAATGAGACTACCTCAAATATCAGATAATATGTAAGGAGAGATACAAATTATTCATAAATGAATGAGTCAATGCCCAAAAAAAATGTGAGTAGGATAATGAAAAACAAATATGACTTTAAAAGTAGTTTATTTTGCATCATCATCATTTTTATACCACTTTATTATTCAAAAATTTTGTTAAAAAAATGACCTATAATCAAAATTATTTTGATGTTTAATAGGTTCAAGAGGCGTGTTTATCAAAGTTTCCTTACACTTTTTGTGCTACGGAGGTACAAAATATTCGCAAGGGAAAAGTAGACAAGTTTATACATAATAATTATTATTAAATATATTTATCTAGAGAGAATTTCTACACACATAATATAATTATTAAGAGATTGTACACAACAACTTAAGAACTTCTTTTTCTGAAATTTTGTATTTTACGCCTGTCATCCTCAGCGTCTGCACGCATAACTCCCCTGCAGACGACATTTAATCAGATCTATATTTTACATTAAGCTCAACACTATCATTCAGGGACTTTAAAGTGACACACCAATTGCTCTTGTATACAGAAAGAGCAGGTTAGAAAGAAAAGTCTCACTCAAGAATATAGAGAGAAAAAACAAAACAAGGTCAAACTCCAATGAAGTATCTTTTTGTTTTAATAGAATTCATGATGATAACCATTCATTCATATATAAACTCATATATACATGTAAGGGACAAACAAACAATAAAAAAAAAAGTGATTTTTTAATTTTTTTAAAATTGCAGCATTTCTTTTTCTATTTTCTATGTTACATCCAAAGGATATATATCTCACCATAAAGTAAAATAAAAAATTATTTATTGATAAGGAGTTAAATAAACCCCTCACAAATTCATATGTACAAAATTATACGACAAATCCTCATATATTTAAACAACGTCAGAGTCAACGAATGTGCAAACATAGCTAATTAAAATGTTAATTGAATTGTATGCATACTAAGATAAGGAGTCCTTGTTCAACAAGGAGGTAGAGAGAGGACTCACACAGAGCAAATGAATGAAGGGATGCAAGAGAAAGAAATAGAAAGAGAGAGAGAGAGACGCCAAGTTTAAAATTATTTCAGTTGTAAACAAAGTTGACTGGAGTCAAATTGGAGCAAGTAGTCCAAGGCCAGCAGTCTATAATCCGTAAAGAGCCTTTCCCACAAGACGTCGTGACTATGTAAGTCGGTCATTTTTGTGGCATAAAGAACCAAATTTTATAGGAATAAAGCCCTTGTATCAAAGTTCAACAAATTTGAACTTTCAAAAATCCTAAGGGGGTACAAGTATAACAAAAGTTATTCAGTTTTGCACGCTCAAATTTTTTAGCTTTTTTGACTCATTTTCCAACTTTAATTTTAATTTAAGCCCAGAAGAATACTCATTTTGTGCATTAAAAAATATTGTATTTAATGCTGATTCCATTTTCATTTTTGTTTTGACCTAAAGGGACTCCTAGGGGCGAAGAGGGCAGAAGTAGGTTCAAAAGTCGGCCAAAACGTTTGTACTTCAATAACTCCTTGAATACTAATTGAGATGGTTTAATAAGAAATGCATACAAGAGATGAGACCCGCAACTTTCAAACGAGATGTCAAGCGCGGGATAAGAGTCGTTAACTTTGAAGAAATCATCCATTTAAGTGTGTAAATTTTCATCCAATTTCGAGCAAAAATTCGCTAGAACTCAAAGACTCACGGTAGTGGAGCTACTTAAGTAAGTAAGTAAGTAGTAGCGAGTAGAAGGATTTCAGTTGGTTGCTTTATCAAATTTTAATGCACAAAATGAGTATTCTTTTAGGCTTAAATTGAAGTTGAAGTTGGAAAATGGGCCAAAAAAGCTATAAAAGGAGGGTCCAAATTCTCAAAAACCGTCGGACTTTTGAAAAAAAAAAAAAAAAAAATACAGATTTGAATTCAGTTTGCAAAACTGAGTAACTTTTATTATACTTATACCCCTTAGGATTTTTGACTGTTGATCAGTATATTTAGACTGTCAGAATGGTACGAAAAAATGAAAGAATTTAAATCCCTACCGTCCATCAAAAATATCCCTCCCTCTCTTTATTAAATTCCGACTCTAATAAGCATTAAAAATATATTATTCCTTCACATTTATAGAATATAACCCCAAAATTAAAGATTACTTTTGCAAGGATTAGACATTATTCTCCTTCTTTGCTCATCTCTAATACATCTAAAAAAAATCAATGTACAGATTTGTCGATTTTATGGGAATTTTCAGCTCTTACACATCATTTGATCTTATTCAAAAATCACTATTTCTTCTTTGAATCACGAATTGTATTCCATAAATGTGTTTTGTCTTTCTTCATTTTTAAAGCCATTTGATAAAGCTTTCTAAAAGCTTGTCGTCTCTTTATTTAACATATGAATTAGCCAATCAAAGGAGAGGAGAAAAGTATAAATACACTTAATTTTCTTTCTAACGGAATTAGGACTTTGTGTACAGGACTTTGAAATTTCATTACTCAAAATCTTTTATTTCTTGTTGTTGTTTTTTTTAAATCACAAATTGTCAACAAAAAAAAACTTGGCTTTTTGGCAAAATATTTTTTTAGAGAGTAGTGAACTCCACTTCTCTACACATTCCGTCATTAACAAAACCCGCGTAACAAGCAAAATTAAAGTCCTTTGAGTTTCACCATTATTTTGTTATATTTTATATAGTTTGCTTGCAGCCTAAGAGCTCAAAAATAAGGTAAGCTGTTTCATACTTCTAGCGAGCAAAAAGCTTAAGCCCATAGTTGGTTTTTTTTTTTTTTTTCATGGTTTGGTCCAACAACTTAGTTTTTATGTAGATACAATGGTACAATATTTGTCCTTATGCATAGTTTTTACAAGGAAGTGTCATTCAAAAACCCTTGCTTCGTTTAGAATTTGACAAAAATATGACATTATCTTCTCGTTAAACAAATTCATGGTCCAATAAAGCACGGACTTATTACAGCGATGCTTCTTGACAAAACACAGCAGTGTTTTGTCACATTTTAGAAACTCCCCTTGTCTCTCTTGAAGTAAGGATCTTCTCCCTCTATTCCACCGCTTTCCCAGGTATGAACTTTCTTTCTAGTCCAAAAATGATGCTTATGATAGACAGTATTTAAAAGTTCTACAAGGTACTAATATTTGTTTGTAAACTAAGTTTTACTCGTACGACAAAATATTAGCAAAACGAAATTAAATTTTTGTATCGTCATGCAAGGACGTCACGAAGTCGTAAAATACTGGAAATTTTTGTTCGTCATCTTACAAATCATTTGTATATCAAGGCAGTCATAATTCAAGGTTTCATTGTGCTTTTAACGAGACGACTTTATAAGGGAGGGGAAAAAGATAAAAAAATCTAGTTCTGGTTAGAATCATGTTTCTTATCTTAATATTCATTCAAAAAGGCTCTCACAAGTCATTACTCAAATGTCAAAATTAATATGTGTTATTACGAGATACAGAAGGAAAATTCCCTTTGCTCTCGTTAGAAAAGTAATCGACTGTATGCGGATAAATGGCGTTTATCAGCTGACAATTCCTCTTCAATTATATTATTGGTTTGATGGGTAAAAAAAAAAATCAAATCAAGGTATAACACTAAATAAATGGATTTGATGAGAATGAGTTGTTGTTTTTTTTTAAATAAAATTTGGGAATGGCTTCATCATTTTTTTTAAAAAAAAAGAATGCCATTAAATTTTTTTATCAGATTATTTCAAAGTAGATAATAATAATAATAATATAATTATTATGGGCAGGAACCACTTTTAAAGTGGAAGAAGAGGAAGATAATTATTATACAATATATTCATGAAAAAAAAAGAAGAATTTTAATACACCTCTCTAGAGATTCAATGACCTCTTAAATCTTTACGGAGAATCTTGGGAGTAAAGTAATAATGGTAATAGGATGATAGATCCTCTTAATTATCCTTTAAGGTTTATGGTGTTGACTTTAATAATGAGAAACCTTTCAGAGTGTAATAATCCTTGTGTACTGATACAGGAAGTCATTGAGTACCCTGGTTTTACATACACTCTTATTATTGAACCTTTCTCAACTCTTATCCATTGATAATTACTTAGAACGATTTCTTTATTTCAAAGCAGAGATGAGCACTTTAGTTGAACTTGGGACTCGGGGTCAAGGGACTTGCTCATGTGACTCAATTCGCTCCCAAGCCACAATGAATAAGAAACTCATTAGTGATTAGATTCGGACACCCCCTTCAATGACAACAATTAATTATTAAATATCTCAATAAGGTTTGTAGGTGGATTAAAATGTAATGTTGGCTCGTAGTAGAAGAGTGTGACTCAGAAATAAGTCGGGAGTGACTACTTTTTGTTCATTTGACTAAGAAAAACTTGATTCAGATAGCCGATTAAATTCGACTCAAGAAGTATTAAGTTGTAAGTCCATTTCAAGATTTGCTACTGATCCAAAGACAAACAGATTGTCTATTATTCTATCAACGATACCTCAGAGTCTTCTCAATTTTAGAAAAAGAGTTTCAGTACGTAGATGAATACGGTACAGAGGGTATAAAATTAATCTTAGACTCTCAAAATCAAACCTAGAGTTCCTATACCTTTGATGGAGGGAACGTATATATTTTCCAAGATTATGATATAAATTCATGCAAATATATGTACATATATATATTAGGAAGGATAAAAAGTGGAGCTGATCAGTGAATATTTGTTTGAGCTTTGCAAAGATAAATTTCTTTTTTTCTTATAGGTGATGATGGGATCAAGTGTCTTCCATGCCTTTAGAAAACGACGACACATAATCTGTACATGTTTACTCACTATCATTCTTTATACGTATGTAAATACATATATATAAGTACACATAGAGGGGGCTCGACTTTAAAGTAAATATGATTAATATAGACCCAATAACCCCCCCCCCCCTAATTAGGTATAAGCATAGGAAATTAAATAAAGAAAAGTTGCAAAATGCATGTGTAGACATACATACACAAAGGGATAAAAGAACAAAATATTATATGTACATAGGGGCAGGATTTGGAAGTGATTATCACGTTGTCATCACTAGGAATGTAAATCATATGCAATTCGGGCTTGTAATAAAAAAAGAAAGAGAAAATCAACCTGGTTGTAACTCTGACAATTTAATGAATGTCGAGGGGGGAAGCAGCTTGAGCTGTCATGACATTTTACTGAGCTAATAGCTGCTATTCTCCATTATATATAAATAATAACATAGATGAGAGGCAGAAAATTAACTGAAATGAATGTCAGGAAATTATATATTTTTAACTAATAATAATTATACGAGGACTTGAGCCCTTTTTGTTTACATTTTATTTGCTTTATTAGCCCCTTAATGCATGACTTCCTTCATGAGAGATCTTTAGTATCAAGTAGATGTTCTCCCCTCAGTAGTAATAAAGAAAAAATGATAACAGCTTTGGAAAACAAAAAGACCTGTTTGAAGAGCCAACTCCACTTTTTTATCACACGCCCGAATTGCATATGATTTACATTCCTAGTCATCACTGATTTGCAAGCAAACTAGGGGCCTGCTGTTTAAATATTCTTTGAATCATGATCCTTAACAACAATTAGTTGCAAGACTCACATACAACAAACTGTTTTAAATGTGATATATATATATATATATATAAATGAAACAATATCCGTGTTGTGTTTGTTTTTTTACAAGATCTGTATGTAGGTACTTCAAACATATACATACATAACATTTATCAATAATTATGTACTTAATCATGTTCCTTCATTGATGATATTTCCCACATATTGTAGAAGGAAGTGTTCGTTTTTTTTTTTTTTTTTTTTTTTTTTGTGGTGATGGCGGTTAGTTAGTTCGTTCGTTCGTTTTATGATGTGCTCCTTGTCATCAATATATAATTTCACATGAGTACATAGTATTAAAAAGGTATGTGGGTCTCTTCTTTACTTGTCAGGGCTGTGAAGGTAGGTAAAGTATGAATGGGATTATAGACTAACATACACGATTACTCATTCTAATGACGAAGATCATTTCTTATAATACATATTATATTCATCTGTGTATATCTCGACACACACACACACAGAGAGAGAGAACCAAACCACAATAAGATAAAGAAAAAGAAAAATATCCCTAATTAATCAAATTAAAATTGAACGTTCAATTATATTCACCGAGTGAACGCTCATTTGCAAATCTAAGAAATCCACTTATTAAATACACAAAAAGGATAGATATTATTATTCAATTATTCAATGTTCGTCAAGAATCATTGCTCTATTGCAGCGTTTCTCAACCGGGGTTCCGCGAGAAAAATGAGATTATATAAGCTATTACACTTTTCAGTCTTTTTCTACAGTGTGGTAAAATTTTGTCACCAGAATTTTGACTTTTTTTATAGTTTAGGGTTCCGTGAGACATGAGATATATTTTGAGGGTTCCGAAAGGGAAAAAAGGTTGAGAAACGCTGCTCTATTGAGACGTTCTTCAGTACATACTCTAATATTAATTCTAAACTTTCAAACTTTGTATCTACATATATAATACTAAACATCAAAATGTGACAATTTTAAGTAGGTAAACATTAATTTTACTCTAAATATGAATAAAATAATTGAATCTGTGCCCTTGAATTTATAGTATTGTAGTAGACGCTTCCTCTGATCTATATAAAAAAAAATATACATAGCCATAATACACAAATTTAATTTCCTAAACAGTTCATAAGAAACCTAATTTTGTATGAATTTGGATGCTAAATCAATGATCATTTTACTCCAAATATTTTTTGGTGATCCAGCCCGTGATTTAAATATACACTAAGACAATTATATATTTGTTCTTTATAGATGAAATTTTATAGATATATCATAGTTAAGTTATTATATACTTATGCTCTGGTTCTAGTTTATTTGAAATTATAGACATGTGTCAAGTCAACAAGAAATCAAGTTTTTCTGAATTATTTCAAAATGAGTGTGAACTACACTCATATTTTTTTTTTTTTTTTGAAGGCATTCTCTTTCCTTTGTATTAATAGTAAGTATATTTCGATTAATTCAATAATGACTCCAATAATAATTGATGCAACTGTATTATAGGAGTCAAAAAAGCCCGGCCAGAATCAAGAATAACAAACATCTGGTATTTCTGACTATGTATTCATGGTGAGCAGTATAGCGGATGTAGTTGATTTTTAATAGTTCTACAACAGATGATGAACTGGTATTAGCCAACTACAACTAAATAAATCTCTTGAGATATGAACAAGATGGACACTCTTTCAGAACCTATAGCGGCTCCTTGTGCAGTTGGAACATTTATCCGATTGCTCTATTGGATTATAGACAACAATCCTTGATTGTTTCTCGATATAAAGTGACATTTTAGCAAAAACCGAGCGGTATAGGTCTGTAAATGACTCCAAAATATTTAGCTGTTATATTTATGAAGACAAAAAACTACTTAAAAGTGGATGGATGATTTTCTCCTTTTCAATATTTGAAAACAAACTGCCTTTCTTGTTGACTGTAAACATATATAGTTAACATTGTATTCAATTCATGCTTTTTATACCTATAAGTACATAGTTAATTTCACATATAACTTGATGACTCTATTACGTAATGAATCTACAAAGAGCCACTCAGGAATCAAAAGAATCAGCACATTTAAAAAATCAAATCTCTAATTGGAGGGAAAGTTCCCATCACACATGGAGCTCGCATGTGCACTGTCATCATAGATTATAGCAGAAGCTTTTCTGTATCCCTTGCTTTATTTCACATTTTATAGATCAAGCCCCTTAATCAATACACTACACTTTTGTGTCTCCTACTCTTTGCTCCTGAATTCAATATTATAGTCCAATTTATTCATACATACGGATACTTATATATTCTATGGGCTCCCATAGAAAGGGACAGATATTTAAGGAAGAGGAGAGGACCAAAGTATTGATTTGCAAACATGACAGAAACAAGAGAATTCACGCCCCTATCACTCTATTAAATCAAGGTATAAACTTACCTGTAAATAAAAAAAGGAAGAAAAGGAATTAAGAGTAGAAAAGGCTTAGTTTGTTGTTCTGATCATGCATGTGCTTTATGAAGAAGAGGAGGGGAGAGAGAGAGAGAAGGAAAATAAACTTCATTTGTCCAAGATAATAAGTTAAAAGTCCTTCCTTCCTTCCTTCCCTTTTCCTACTGGATGAGGCCATGAATTTAAAAATCAATGACTCTCTGTAACTATTGACAAAAAAAAAAAAAAAATACCACTGCGAATTAATGTCATCCCTCCATTAGATTCCTTCTAAAACCAAACCTAATTAGAAGTGTTTTTCTAGTGTGTAAATAAAACAAAAAAAACCTCTCATTACTTCTAATTGGCCTAAAGTTACAAAAATAAAGCAAAAAAAAAAAAAAAAAACCTAGTATTGAGGGCTTCACAATTAGATTCAAAAGAAGCATTTGGGAACACAGGGAGATATTATTGAGTCTCCTCCTGAACGAGGGATCCAAGTATAGGAGAAATTAATAATAATAATAATTGACAGACGATCTAACAATTTATCCTTTCCCTCCTCCTTCTCTTCATTGCTATGTCCTTGAAAGGGAATTGAAATCCGAGAAGTGAGTGAGTGATTCATATGGGAATTTATATAAGTAAGAAATAACAACATGAGGAACAGCAGTAGAGTTGTTCACACACATAGTAGGCAGCAGAGAATGAAATGATAATGGAGTCCTCCTCCTCCTCCTCCAAGAATCACCACACTTTTTACAAAAAAAAAAAAGAAGAGAAATTCTTCAATTCCTCAAAGACAAATTAAATTCCATTTTTAATTTTCAAATTAAAGAAAAACAGGAGTATTAATGTGAGTTTCAATATAATGAGGTGTCTCAAAAGACACAATACAGAGTAGTTTGAGGTTCAATGATAAACAGTTGAAAGAGAGGAACTATCAGGAGGAATAGTTGTTGTACATATCAAATATGCAGACTAAATGAATGCAACATAAATAAAAAATTAATAAGGAGCTCTTCTTCTTCTTCTTCCTGTTTGCTGCCGACTATGAGTTGTTAAAATGAATTTGAGTCTCTTTTTCTGATGCAGAAGAGTGGGGGGGGGGGGGGGGGGGAGATATTCAAATTTTGTTTCCAAGTATTCAACATTACGGAAGAAAACTCTAGATGTTGTTGTTGTTGTAGTATATAGGTATATGTATGTATTTGACCTTCAAAGTCTTTCTGGTGAGAATGCAAAAATAACAAAATGAGAGAGAGAGAGAGAGAGAAAAACGTCGAATAACAAACATCCCAGTTGCTGATTAGCCATACAATCACATTGTGTTTATAGATACATACAATCATACGCACACACACACACACAGAAAGAAAGAGAGAGATTTGATAGCTATTGTGAATCAAAGAAGGAACAATAATGAAGAAAAAATTGCCTGAGGTTCGTTCTGATGAATAAAAAGATATACATACATGTATGTATTTTTGTATAAAAGGTACATATATCTAAGTAGTCAATAGATACTAATACTTCCTAACACAAACAAACAAATAAGCTCAATAAATGATAATAATAATTATTATTATTATTATTGAGAAATGCTCGTCCTTCTGAGGGAACCATTGTTTCATATACAATAATAGTAAGCGTGTGTCTGTCGTCTCCTTTACGTAGTATTTAGAGGACTTCAACCATGTGAATACAAACATTTGAGGACTCTCAGGTTAAATAATAACATGAACGGTCAATGGCTCCTGTCCTTGAAGTAGTGCAACACACATAAAGGGGATATGTGGACCTAATTAGGTCAACAGACAACGTACTCCCAAAAGTATCTCTATAAATATACCTACATATGTAGGTAAGAACAGAGAGAGAGAGAGAGAGGAGTAAAGAAAAAATAAGTTTCTTAATCAAGCTCATCTAAAGCAATGGTGAGCAGGTAAAAAGAAGAAGGACCCTCCTCCTCTGTTGTTGTTAAAAAAAAAAAAAAAAAAAAAATGTAGACACTAGAGCAACTTTTCTTAAAAGGCACATATCCTCAAACTTGATATGTAATTGATTGGAAATCAATATATATATATATATGTAAAGAGAAAGAGAGAAAGTCGTTTGTCCAGTGACTAACTACAAATTACACTCATGATGTTGGGTCGGTCCACATTCTTTGAAGAGGTGTATGGGTTGAACCCCCCTTATGTTCATATAGCAACAAAGACATTCTTTGACGTTTCTATATATATGATCACTCATCTGAACACTACCATTTCACCAAAAACCTCAGGGCGTACTCTCATATATATACCAACATACCCAGAAATTCAATACTTTGACAACAGGCATAGTATGTACATGGAATGAAAAACAAAATAACTTGAAATTGGGTTTTTTTTTTGTTTTTTTTAAGCTCTAAATAAGGATTAGAGCTTTTATCGATACGATATTTCATAAGATAACTAATGATATATATATATATATACCTACAAAAAACAAAAAAAAATTAAAAACGATAGCTATAAAATATCTGATATTTATGTTGTTGTTTTTTTCAAAAGTGCATATACAGTTATTCATTATTGATAGATAGAAATGGATTTAATTGAAAGTTTTTAATATGAATATTTTTTTAATCTTCAATATGGAGGAATGGAGGAATATATGGGGGGAGGGGGGGGGAAGAGAAGATACTTTATATTTAATATTATAGTATAACTCATTTCAAACTTTTATTCCCCTCTCGTTCGTTTGAGTTTGATGATGAAAAAATATTATTTTTTTTTCTGTAAAAAAAGCAACAGCCATGGAAGAACAAATGAAATAGAGAGTAATAAAAAGTCCGTTTAACATCTATTTATAATATATATATATATATATATACGTCTTTGGAACATCTCAATAACAACCTAACATTGGGTCACATCTTGGACCCAAAAAAGAATGGAAATGCGCTATGATTATGTGATACTAATGATGTGAGGGAATGGATGGATTTATTTCCTACAAAAAAAGTGACATACTTTGATGGATAAACCATTTGAAGTAGGCAGAGAACGTTCCTCTCAATTAGTGCAGAAATGGAAGTCTCATTAAATTTGTGTGTAGGATATGGGAAGGATCCTGTTGTTTCTGCTAATGAAAAAGCAACCATTCATCAAAATAGGAAAATACATATATGTATGAACAAAATTTAAACTAATCAAAAAGCAAAAAAAGACTTATAACTAGGTTTTTTATATATTTATAAATATAAAAAGATCCTAGATAAAATAATAATAAAAATAATAAGAAGAAAATAGTTTTTTGATGAGCTCTTAAGAAAATAAAAAATAATGTTTTAAAGGTTTAGTTTGTATGCTATTTAAAGTAAAATAAATAAATATATATATATATATAAAAGAACCTATAGAGAAGAGACAAAGCAACTACAAAACATTGAAGACCACAAAAGAAATAAATTGAAATTCAATTTATTTATTTTTAAATACAAACATGTAAAAAGGAAGATACAATTGCAAAATCAATCTCAAGGATATTTACAAGCCTTGAGTAACATAATTAGATTGATTATTTATGAATGACTCTATGATTTAAAACACGGAAAAGTGCTCCTCTTTTTAAATTATTTTACGTAACTTCTAATAGGCAAGTATAATTATAAAATTAATAGAAAAAAACACCTTTAACCTTTGACAGGGAAAGCCCACACAATCAAATATTTGTTTTTTATTATGTATGTAGTCAAATAAGGTCACTTTTTTTAATGAAGGCATGACACTTATGTACATCTTAAGTCCAGCTTGACCTTTTATAAATAATATGAACCTGTAAGCAGAGTTTATTTAATTATTTAAATAAATTTAGAACCATTTGTTTAAAGAAATCAATGGTTTTCTTTTGTTTTTGCAATTTGATTCACACACAAAAGAAGTAAAAAAATCCGGATCTCCCTAATTTTGAAATTATTACATCCCTGTTGATGGATATAATATGGTTTTTCAAGGGCAGGAAATCTGTAAATTTAATACATTTTCAATGTAAATGTATTTGGAATAAATGTATACTAATATTAAAAGTGTCTGTCAATGCAAAGTTGTCTAAGAAAACAAATGAAAATTTGATCCTTTGCAAAACTTAGTTTCTATCTGGATTTAACAACTACCTACAGAGAGGAATCATACAATATGCTAAATAGTTGTAATAATATAAGAAAGTAAATAATGATACCACTCAAAGGTTTCAAAATAAAAATCTGTTGCTTTTTTTTTACATTATTTTAAAAGGAAAAATAAAATCCTACACTATTACAATCAAATATATAATAAGAGTGTCATTTCGGATGTTTGTAGGGAGTTGAATGAGGAGTAGCAGCAGCAGAGAGAGAGAGAGAGAGAGAGAGAGATCAACTTGGGCCTCTGTATGGTGTACATATGTAAATATGAGTCTACAAAGATAAGTAAGTAAGTAAATAAATAAATAAAGTGTCAGGCAGGCAGAGTAGTCAGAATACAATAATAAATGCCTCATCAACACTTTTCTTCCTTCTCACTTAAAGAAAGAATAAAACAAATAAACATAAGATAAGAGATAAGAAACTTCCCTTTAGAGAATCAAAGGGTGATGTGATGTAGATAGTAAAATAATAGAAAAGCATCCAAGAAACTACTAAATGAAGAAGTGATAACATAAGACAACAAGGTACATACGTTGTAGAATTGCTCTATGTAGAAGAAAAGAAATAAATGATAACACTACTACTAAAATAACACATGAATCAATAATTTATAAGTTTGATAAGTTTCCATAAAACTACTGTTGTTCCCTTCTTCTATGTATTTTCTCTCTTCGTCGTTGTGCCCTATAGATCCCTCCCCCCCCCCCCTTCTTCTTCTTCTTCTTCTCTCTCCTTCCTTCAGTATGTTACATTGATATACATAATAAAAATCCTACGATTTTCTTACTATATATATATATGTAAATCAATCACAAAAAATAAATGCATGTATGTATGTATGTATATATTAAGTCGATTGAAATTCAATTTGAAGGCTTTTTTCTTCTTCGTTTTAAATGTATGTATGTATGTATGTTCATACATACATACATACTGACTTAGTTCCTTCCCATGATATGGAAGAAAAAAGGAATTAAGAAAGGGGAATTACTATTGATTAAATAAAAAGAGTACCTAGGTACATACGTAAATTAATACTACCTTAAGGAAAATGTCAATAACAAACTCTGCCTGTTTGTCTGTCAAGGGGTAAAGAAGCAACTAACTATCATCATTCTTATATATATATATATATATATATATGTACGGAGAAAAACATGTTGCTTTCATTTGAAGAACGAACGTTAGGTTCATGCTATCGGAATTGTATTCTCCTATCAATGGATGAAATCCAATAATAACAGCAATATAACAACAGAATAGTAGCAGTGATGCTTCAAAATGTTTCTCAGTGGGTAGGGCTCATATTTTTTAAGGGTATAGACTCATAAATCACACGAGTATTATTGATGACTTGATTCATCCTTGGAGAGCACTGCGTGTTGTGCACATTAAATGGCATTTTAAATGCGGATAAATGTGATAATAATTTAGCAGAATTGAAAGGGGAAGAACAAAGTCATGGTTAGATTATGAATACATATATATATATATACTACAAGGGGGACAGCAAACGCTATGATGGATCCTTCGTTGTACGGAGAGAACAGTGTGTGTATATTAAAATGAAATAAAGGTCTTTATCGCCAAAAAAAAACACACAAAAAAGAGTTGAAATATCTATTAAAAAAATAGAGAGAATCAAACAATATATGTACATAATCAAATATCGAAAGAGGAATTTGAAGAAGTTATTATTATTATAAATTTTGTATAGTAGCTCGTCCAGAGGAGGTAAGACAACTCTACATATATTGACAATATGTATGGATAGACCTTACCTACTCCTCAATAAATAATAACCCAACTTCCAACACCTACAGAGCAAAAATAAATAAATATGTACATCAATAAATACGCACGATGCATTTCAATACACAACTTGACTCCTTTTCTATTAATATCACACAATATTATAAATAAAAGATGACGATCAAATACTAAGATAAAACGAATTTTGATTCAGGATTCAAAATCTAAAAAAAAAAATATATATATATATATAATTCCCAAAGAAGTCTTACATGGTCCGTCCATTTGAGGAATTTTTCTCCAGAGAGTAGGGATGAATCCAGTTCTACCCTCTCCAAGGCCGACGACGACACATAAATCCCTTCAGTACCCATCATCCTTTTCTTATTAGATTCCATCAAATAATCAATCAAGGAAGGAAGGAAGAGCACCAGGATTTCTTGTTCGTTTCTATCTTCAAGGTTGGTTAATACTTATAAATTTTACTTCTATGTTCTTGGGAGATGAAAAGGAACACACTTCAAATAATTGAATTGTATCTATTAATGACGATGAGACTGATGATGAAGGAGGCCTCTTCCATTTTAACCATGAAATAATAGGAATTTACTATCATTGGTGGATTTGAGGAGGACTCTCACACTAACACATTCACGATACTAACGATTACACACTGACACACACACACACACTCACACGCTCCCCACGAACTCACGAGTAATTAGTTACTGAAGGCAAAATTCACAAAAAATTTCCGCTCCCTCTAATGAGATCCTCCTTTGGGTGCGCGAACGCCCGTATCTCTCTTCTTTTTTCTTCTACTTCTGCTTCCAAATCATTCGTTCCCTTTTGTATATGTAGTATTAATAATAATAATAATAATAATAAGACACATACATACATATAACTTATAAGAGAGTGTGCTCTTCATAAAACAGGGAACATTCAAAAACCCCATTATATATAGTTTTTTATCATAAATCTTTTTTTACTTTAAAAAGTTACTCCATGTATGTAAGAGAGTGCGCGTTTTTTTTTTTTTACCTTGGTGCTTTGTACCCCTTAGCCCGCCAGGACAAGCCAATTCGCCTAACCTTCTTTAACTCTTTTCTTTTCTTAATTGTTTTCGCCCAAAAAATTTCCATTCTTGTGAAATCTAAAGGTGTTGTTGTAGAGTAGAGTCTCGTGACGCCATAGAGTTACGCATATTAGTATATATTTTATATATGGATGCGTCACTCAAGCGTAATGAAAACTGTTGCTTCCTCAGTCATCATAAAATAATTTGGCGTGTGCACCTCGTGTGTGACATAATAATAGGATAATCAGAAAAAAGTAGGCACAATTTGAATGCCATTTTATTTTATTACTATAAAATGCCCCTGGTGGTGAGTCGTGGAGTTAAAATTTATTTCCCTTTATCAAGATGTTATCTTTGTTGTATCTTGCAACTTTTTCCTTCAAAAGGAATGGTAAAAAGGCCCAAACTTAGTTGGCTTAGTCAGCCAATTTTCCACAACTGTGGAATTATTCTTATCATGAATAATAGAGAAATGTTTCCAGTTTAACGAGAATTAATTTGATTTATACCAATGGATGCTCAGATGACAGAAGAGAAGTAGAAAAATTACCAGGTTACAAAGGAAATACAAAGTCTAAGAAATTTGTATATTAGACAAACGTTTCCCCAAAACATCAGCAGCATCCATGTATTTATTTCGTCAGCTGTCGATTTTTGGTATATAAACTTGCCTCTAGAGAGTGTTCTTGGCTGAATCTTTGCTGTTGTTAAGCTCTGGACTATTAAATAAAAAATAGTCCCATGGTTGAGAAGAATTAGCCAACTACCATATAATTTCAGACTGTATCTCTCCTCTTTTTTAGGGAAAGATTGAGAGATACTATTTTTTAAATAGGAAAGTACATTCTATATAGAAATATGTGTGCATAGAGCAGTGCTTCTCAAACATTCTTGTACCTTACGACACATTGAAAAGAATAGTTTCTTCTTGGTTTTTGTATTAGTAGAGATACAATTCAATTTAATTTCTTCTCTTAGAAAAAAAAAAAAAAAAGAAGCATCTTGCTCGTACATAGTTTGAGAACTAATGACATTATAGAGCAAGAAGAAAGAAGTATTTTATAGAAATAACAAGATGGTTGTAGGTGTCAGGTTATCATTCTGAGGCAAAGTTGAGAGGTAGATATTCTTTTTTTTATTTTTAATCAGATGAATTGATTATTCAATCACTCAAAGCAACATCCCATAAGGGTTGTAAATTTACACCCAGTTAGGTTAATACCATAAGATTGCTGGTATTTTGGTGGTTTTTTTTGTTGTATAACTTCAATGAAAGGAAGTGATACTTTGTGGAGACTTTGTTCCCTTCATTTCCCATGAAAAAATATAATAAATGATGGAGTCAAGGTAAAGACTGTTTTCTTTGAGAAGTTTTGTACAGTTTAGTTTGAATGTACAAACATAATATGAAGGCTTATGATAATATATATATATATATATATATATATATATAACCTCAAAAAAATAAAACCCCACATCATTTTAACTTTTTTGGGAGGGAGGGAGGGAAGTGGTTGCCCATGTATGTAGGTCCATACTCACACCCACAAGCTCTTGCCGTCTCAAGTGTAACAAATATAATTATGATACCTTTATACATCAAAAACTAAAGTTATCTTGAACGACTTTCGAATTATGTACGTACGTATGTTATTATATAAGGTTGTAGGTATATTTAGTTAGTTCCATCATGTACGTACATAGATATCATAATACATCATAATATAATATAATATAAAAATTCTCTTTTTCTACAAAGAGAGCGGAGAGAAAGTAGAATAAAGAGAAGAAATTCAAACCTGTTGCTGCAACATGAATGGTTGGATTGAGCAAAATCTTACATAGAACCATTACTAGATACATACATACATATATACAAATTATTCATCATTTTACTTTCTTTTTAAGGAAACATCTTAAATATTAAAACTAAAATAATCAATAATCAAAATCAGAGCATCAAAAATTCACCCATTTTTTATGATGAATTAATTATTTTGGATCAATCAACTTAGGTTAGGTGTGTATCAACTTATGTATATGTATGCCAATGGTTTACTTCCTCCTCCGTGTATTCGTTTCTATCTATATTAAAATCTCCTAATGTAGGTGTTAAATAAGACTTTAAAAAAAAAATCTCACTTCATTGTTTAAACAAAGAAAATCAGACAAAAACCTTTTTATAAAATATTCATAGATTCTTTATTATGTTACATACAAATATGTAATAAAAAAAATTGCATATTGTATGTATGTACTCATTCAACATCAATTTCTTTTTATTTATCTTTCCTTCATCATCCTTGTTTAAAGAGTAATTGAGGTATTTGCCATTAAAAAATAATGTATTAATCATATCCGAATATGAAATTGTTTGTATATAAAAACTTAAATTAATTCGTCAAACTTGACCCGAACATTTTTTTTTTTTTTTTTCAAAAATAGGTATCCCATCATCTTATAATAATTACACATATATATGAGCTAAATGATGACCAATATATTTGAATGCTAAAGGTTTCCAAAACCATCAGTTGATTTTCCTTGTATCTTTGTAATGAACTAATAAGTGAGAATATTGTTTTAAATTTTGATGTCTATGGGGTTTTTTATTTGTAGAGTCCTTCAAAGTTTCCAAGAGAGATTGAAGGCACAGGCCCTGACCCCCCTCCCCTTTCAAACTAACCCTTCTTCAAATGCAAAATAGTCATTAGAATACACATTTGAATATTATATACAGCAGGTGATGTTAAATATATATATATATATGAAGGCTTCAAACTGCTTTAATTAAGTCACTGCATCGGTTGAGTCAATAGATTTTGTGTCATCTAAGCGTAAAGGTGCTGAAACACAAATTCACAGATCAAATATAACTGATTTTCCAATTTTAGTTGAGGGCCATCATAGAATAAATATCTTCCATCCCTTCATAGAGTGGATCACCACTCTGTCGGATGATAAATTGTCTATATTCATTTAGTGTCTGTAACTTGGTTGCTGTCTGAAAAAACTCACACCACAAACAAAGAAAGAAGTTATCATTAAAAATATCTCTGACTGGTTACTCGTGGGATGTTACCAAAATCAGAGATGCAAACGAGAAAAGAAATCTTCTTCAAATAGGCACAGCGTTAAGCAATCATTAAGATCAAGTTTTCTCAAACATTTTTTTCAAAAAATTTGATCCTGTATGTTTGCGTTGTTTTTTTTTTTTTTTCTACAGAAAACAAAAATTATTATTCAATGCAGCTTATTTGGACGTAGTGTGGAGCATCATTTGAGAAAGATATGGAGAATCGAAGGTTTTTCCGAGGGTAAGTTACGACAAAATACAACTTCAGAATTTATATAATAAATTAGATAAACTTTCACCCAACACTAAATGATGATATATTAATTGAATTTCCAATTTCTTTTTCAAAAAGCAAAAAGCTTGATATAATAAATAGTTTCACTACATCAGTATGCCCATATTCAATTTTAGCGGTTTGATATTGATAGAGGTAAGAATAAGACTAGTAGAGAAGGAAAAACATACAACTATTAAAGTAGGAATAATCTCCAGACTTGGGACGTCATTGGCCATCAATCACTCAAGAGCCTTTCTTTCTTTCGGAAACAAAAGTTGGGAGACACAATCATTATCGCTACTTAAGTATCTCTACCGTGAGTCATTAATTTCTAGCGAATTTTTGCTCGAAATTGGATGAAAATTTACACACTTAAATGGATGATTTCTTCAAAGTTAACGACTCTTATCCGGCGCTTGACATCTCGTTTGAAAGTTGCGGGTCTCATCTCTTTATTGCATTCCTTATTAAACCATCTCATGTAATATTCAAGGAGTTATTTAAGTACAAACGTTTTGGCCGACTTTTGGGTCTACTCCCGCCGCCTATGCCCCTAGGAGTCCCTTTAGGTCAAAACAAAAAATGAAAATGGAATCAGCATTAAATAAACTGGCGAATCAACATTTTTTAATGCACAAATTGAGTATTCTTCGGGGCTTAAATTGACGTTGAAGCTGGAAAATGGGCCAAATTAGCTCAACAAGTAGGTCCGATTTCTCGAAAACCGTCGGACTCTCTGTAAAAAAAAATTACAGAATTGAAATTAGAGTGCAAAACTGGATAACTTTTATATTAATTATACCCCTTAGGATTTTTAAAAGTTCAAATTTATTGACACGTGTTATGTTAATTTGTAAAAAGTACAGTATATCATTTTCAGTATCAAAGGCTGTGTAACATGAAATTTCATTCCTGGACCCAAGTTTTTGACTTTTTTCTTTCTTTCATGAACAAAAAAGTTAAAAGCTGACTACATTATTCAATCTTGTTATCATCTCTCTGACAATAATAGAGGTTCGAATTCCTTATATATGAATGATATGTCTGCATTTACTTCAGAATCAGAACACTTCAACGTGAATGCATCATATTATATGAATTTTATTTTTAAATACGTCTCGCAAGAAAACTTCATTCATAAGTTTATTGAAATTTATGATCAAGTAAGTAAATAATATCACGTATTTGATTCTAATGGATTGCAAAATATGGTGATTGATATACAATACATACACCAAATCTAGTAATTAGATCAATTGTTACAAGTGTTTCTTAGGATATTTCAATAACCTCAAATAATTATGTACAATATTTGGTTAGTAATACAATTCATAAATATTCCCTTATGTAAACAATGAACTGCAGTTTTGATATTCATAAAGATAAATAATAAAAGTTCTTCAAATACCTACGTACATGGATTATAATTTTCTTAGAACATTGAGCATTTAATAAGTTTAAATACATACAATGGTTCTTCTACATAAACTTTGTATTAAATTCAAGGATTTACACTTAAAGATGTTTAAATGCGTGCATCTGGCGTATAAAAATAAGCCTTGATATCATCAAAAATGATATGGTATGATCATGGAAGCGAGCTTATTTGCAGTCGATATAACACAGTGGCTTTGATAGTTTTGCTCCAGGCTAATGACAGTTTCTCTGAGACAGACTTGTAGTATTAAAAGTAAATAAATACAAAACTCTGTTCTGAATATATAATTATAACATATATCTTCAAGTCTTCAGTTTGATAATGTAATCGTTATTTATTCCTTAACAAAAGGAATATCAGGAAAATGAGAAAAAATA
Source organism: Lepeophtheirus nordmannii (assembly GCA_963680855.1). NCBI lineage: Eukaryota > Metazoa > Arthropoda > Copepoda > Siphonostomatoida > Caligidae > Lepeophtheirus > Lepeophtheirus nordmannii. The sequence goes on from OY804518.1 coordinate 611,750, forward strand.
TATTGAACAAAAATGTTGAATTAATAAAATAATAATAATAACCTTTTGAAGAATTAAACTTTCATATCAAAAATATAATTAGTATGAGAGCATGTCAATATAACAATATAATATCAATATCATAAATGTTCAGATACAATAACGATAGATCTTTCAGCCTTATTCTATGTAGTGTCAATTTAAATCGAAGTCATCTGAATTTCATTAATTGTGTTTGTAAATTTTCTCGTATTGTCTTGTTGGAGGTGAAAAATGACTGAAAGGTAATAGCTACGAATTACTCTACAACCAAATTACTCAAACACCTGACCTGTGAGGGAAAAACAGAGATTAGTTTTGGATTTTGTGCTTAAAGATAAACTTCAACCAGGGGCGTACTGGCCCGGCGGTCAACCGGTCAACGACCGGTGCGCCCCTCTGAAATCTTTACTAGGCGCCCCTTCGATTTAGCATAATGCGCCTTTATCGTACAAGATATTTACTCTTTGCCCGGTGGAAATTTTCGCCCCAGTACGCCCCTGACTTCAACCGACCAACAACCAACCAACTCTTTCAAAGTCCATAATTATAATTTTTACCCCTACAGTTGTTCCCTTGTAATTTTTGCTTAGTGAATTTTATTAGTATCTTAAGATACATAAACCTGGTCAAGAGTCAAAAATTCTAAGGGGTATAATTACAATAAAAGTTATCCAGTTTTGCACTCTGATTTCAAATTTGTCTGACGGTTTTCGAGAAATCGGACCTACTTGTTGAGCTAATTTGGCTCATTTCCAACTTCAACTTCAATTTTTAGTTCCTAAGGATACTCATTTTGAGCCAAAAGGCGGCCAAATTGTTTGTACTTAAATAACTCCTTGAATATTACAAAAATTGGATGAATAATTAATGCATTAAAGAGCTGAGACTTGCTCCTTTCAAACGAGATGTCAATGGAAATAATTTAATCCTGAGAGACAGGATATCATTTGATGATGATGATGATGGAGTCTTATGAGAATGAAGAAGCTCTTATTATAATGCTACTCTATCTCAGAGAAAATTTTACAATACAAGAAAAGGCATTAAGAAGTCAAAATATAGTCTCGATTTGTGCTTTTTTTTTGTATTTTTTCATTGCTAAGGATTTAAATATGTTTTAAACATTTATTTTAGCTCATTAACATGTCAAAACATATTCCTTTAATTAAGGTGTCCTCCCTGAGATTTTATATTTAAGAATGAACTTAAAGGAAAATAATAATAATAATAATATATAGCTTTCTTGTGAGCAACTGAAATGATTTAGGGGTGCACGACACACGTTGAGAATGGATCTATTTTTGCATATTTAAGGAAAATGAATAAACTTTGATTCCATTTCCTTGCACTCCCTTGCAATGTAAATCATATGCGATTCGGGCGTGTTATAAAAAAAGAAAGAGAAAATCAACCTGGCAACCCTGACAATTTAATGAATGTCGAGGGGGGAAGCAGCTTGAGCTGTCATGACGTTTTACCGAGCTAATAGCTCACGAATTCTCCATTATATATACAACAATAAATAATAACATAGATGAGAGGCAGAAAATTAACTCAAATTAATATCAGGAAATTATATATTTTTAACTAATAAATAATTATACGAGGACTTGAGCCCTTTTTGTTTACATTTTATTTGCTTTATTAAACTTAATGCATGTATTCCTTCATGCGACATCTTTACTATCAGGTAAATGTTCTCCCCTTAGTAATAAAGGATAAACGATAACAGCTTCGGAAAACAAAAAGACCTGTTTGAAGAGCCAACTCCACTTTTTTATCACACGCCCGAATTGCATATGATTTACATTCCTATGTATTATTGTCAGTGATGGATAAAAAGGGTCCAGCTGACACGCACGCCCAAGATGATGTCATAAATGAATATGGTACCCTTGAAGTAAGGCAGAATTTCAGCCGATCACATTTGAAGGGGCGGAATGTAACTTATTATTTTGATGTTTTAATTAGGAATAGATTATTATTATTTTTGAGTGACATTAAAAATTTGTAAAGGATAAAACACTAAATTTGTAGCAACTAATGCCATAGCATGAGAACTGAGTCATTTTAGAATTGACTCGGACTTGACTCGAAAACTAATTATTACTTAATCAATACTAATAGAGTATAAACCTTAATATGTCTTTGACGGAATTGCACCTCATAATTATAACACTTTTACACATAAGTGAATCCTATAATTCATATTACATATTTAAGAAACACATATGTACAATTAAATGAAATGATTTTATTTAACCATGTAGTGGCTACTTTTTATTATTCAACAATTTAATTATCATTTAAAACTATTATAAAAACTTCAAACAGTCAAAAGTAACACATTTTGTAATCACTTAAATTTTTCCATAAAAAAATAAAATAAGATGAAATTTCATAATGATTATCTCAAATATATATATATAGTTGTATAAGAAAAACTGAACATTGATTCGTAAAACCAATGTGACTCCAATTTAAGTTTTCATAAATAAACACAAAAAAATAGATTAAATTGATAATACAATGAAAATGTACGTCATAATTACAATTTTAAATTTTTCAAATATAATTAAAAAGAAAAAAGTAACAATTGTCAGGCAATTAATTACATTGAAATCGACTACTATAACAAGTCATTGAATCGATTGCATATGTTCTAAAAAACTAGAAACATCAAAAACAAATAAATAATAAAATATTCCATAAAAATTCTTCAAGTCAATGCTTATCACGGCAATAATATTCTTCAACTGGATGTATCAGGCATTCTTTATACTATCCACTTTTGAATGTTTCAAGTGGAATATCTTTTCGACCATTGTCACACTTGAAGTCCTCAGCCTCGTCCATTGTTATAAATCTATAATTTTCGTCAGTTTCCCGTTTCATTTTGAAAATGCTGACTCTACTTAAGAACTCCAATGATTGGGCTACGAGAAAACAAGAAGAAACGGATTTATCGGCGTATTTCTCCATAAATTGGATGCATTTTTGATGTCCTCCGACTGAAAGTGATAATACATGAAGCAATGAATTATGATAGTTCAGATGTGAAATCAAATGTACCTGAATCTTTACTAATACCATGTTTATTGAATGGATCTGGATTTTTCTTGTGACATCAGCGATTTGAAAGTCTCATGATCGGGAATTTCTTCAAGAAGTCGAGAAATGGCATGGCCGGAATGCCATCACACTCGTATCCTGGACAAATTTTTAAGCGTTGCTACCTCCATTGTCGGCGACCCAAGTCCCTGAATCAAATCCTCAGGCATTTTTTAACTTAATTTAAAAATGACACTTGTTGTTTTTGAATGGAATAGAACTGAGTCATAAAAGAAGAAGAAGAAAGAAGAAGAAAGAAAAAGAAGTTTGAAAAGACAAATGTTGCCAACAACCGCGTATTTTTTGCATGTCAGCTGGACCCTTTTTATCCATCACTGATTATTGTCCTCTTTGCTGTTGGGTCCTTATTTTTTTGTTTTTGTTTTTTTGTTAATTCATGTTTTTTGCTATCAAATAAACAAAATAATTAATTCATCAAAAATTTCAGCTCTGATGAAGTAGGCAGTTTGCCGTTTTGTCGTCAGAACGTACCTTCCCCACGCACCCTACAAAATTCATATACATAAAGCAAAGGTATGAAACATGCATTCTGCATAACCATCATTCAAACAATATAAACTTTAATTCCAAGGCCTCCTTTCAAGACATAACATAGAGGAGTCCCAAAGAGTCATACCTCTGTCATACCTATGTATGTATTGAAACTCTAATAGAACTAACGTCTCTGTAAATAATTTCAGATGAGAAAATAGGATTAAATATTGTTCATTGATTCAATGGCCCTGATTAAAATATGTATATTTGAAGGATTTCTAATTATTATTATTATTATTTATTCCTAGTTTGTGTGTGTGTGTGTGTTTGTATATTATGCATATCAAATGTACACAATCTACAAATTATGCATTCAAAAACACTAACTCAAAGAAGAAAAAAGAGCTAAAGGGAAAGAAACAATGCACGTAATGAAAACAATAGATAAATAAATATAAATGACTTTGACATCAAAAAGTCGATAATATTGTATATATGTATGTACTACAAATGATGCCAAATCAAAGTCCATTAAGCAAGAATAAAATATACTACATAAATCTCACTTAAATTTTTTCACTCGAGTCATCATCAACTCATAATTAATCAGTGATGTATAATTATAGGAATGTAAATAATATGCAAATGGGGTGTGTAATAAAAAAAAAGAAAGAGAAAATCAACCTAGTAACTCTGACAATTTGATGAATGTTGAGAGGGAAGCAGCTTGAGTTGTCATGACGTTTTACGCAGCTACAAGCAGCTATTCTCCTTTATACACATATACAAATTAAGACATCAATAATAAATAATAACATTATGTATGTATACCATAGATGAGAGCAGGGGCGTACTGGCCCGTCGGTCAACCGGTCAATGACCGAAGCGCCCCTCTAAAATCTTTACTAGGCGCCCCTTCGATTTAGCATAATGCGCCTTTATCGTACAAGATATTTACTCTTTGCCCGGTGGAAATTTTCGCCCCAGTACGCCCCTGGATGAGAGGCAGAAAATTAACTCAAATTAATGTCAGGAAGTTATATGTATATTTTTAACTAATAATAATTATACGAGGACTTGAGCCCTTTTCGTTTACATTTTATTTGCTTTATTAGCCCCTTAATGTATGTATTCCTTCATGCGAGATCTCTACTATCAGGTAGATGTTCTCCTCTCAGTAATAATGGAAAAATGATAACAGCTTTGGAAAACAAAAAGATCTGTTGAAAGTGCCAACTCCACAAAATCTCACAATCGGCATTTTGCATATTATTTACATTCCTATGTATAAAAAGGGTCCAGCTGCAAGGCAAACCATAGATGGTGTCATAAATAAATATGGTACCCTTGAAGTAAGGCAGAATTTCAGCCGATCACATTTGAAGTGGCGGAATGTATCTTATTATATTGGTGTTTTACTTAAGAATATATATTATGATTTAGTGTCATTAAAAATTTGTCAAGGATGGAACCCTAAATTTGTAGCAACTAATGCCATAGCATGAGACCTGATTCATTTTAAATTAATTATTATTATTTAATCAATACTAATAGAGTATAAACCTCAATATGTCTTTGTCGGCATTGCACCTCAAAATTACAACACTTTTACACCTAAGTGAATCTTATAATTTATATTACATATTTAAGAAACACATATAATTAAATGAAATGATGTGGCTACTTTTTTTTATTCAACAACTATCATTTAAAACTATTATAATAACTTTTAACAGTCAAAAGTAACACATTTTGTAATCACTTAAATTTTTCCATAAAAAAATAAAATGGGATGAAATTTCATAATGATTATCTCAAAAATATATATATAGTTATATAGTTGTATCAGAAAAACTGAACATGGATTCGGAAAGAAAATGTAATTCCAATTTAAGTTTTTGTAAATAAACCCAAATAAAATAAATTAAATTGATAATACGAATAAAATGTACGTTATAATAACAATTTTAAATATTTCTGATACAATTTATATGGAAAAAAGTAATAACTATCAGGCAATTAATTACATTGAAATCGATACAGTGACTACTATAACAAGTCACTGAATCGATTGAACATGTTCCCAAAAAATAGAAACATCAAAAAGAAATAAATAAAAAAATATTACATAAAAATGGAATAATCAAGTTCATGAAAATCAATATACACGAGATGAGCCAAACTTTAATTATGGCATTAGAGAAAAGTACATCCCCTCATTATGCCAAAGCCCCCCTCAGAATTATAATTGAGGATCGGAGCATTTTATTATAAGCAAAAATTCTTCAAGTCAATGCTTATCATGGCAACAATATTTTTCAACTGGATGTGTCAGGCATTCTTTATACTATCCACTTTTGAATGTTTCAAGTGGAATATCTTTTCAACTATTGTCACACTTGAAGTCCTTAGTCTCGTCCATTGTTATAAATCTATACTTTTCGTCAATTTCCCGTTTTATTTTGAGAATTATGACTCGACTTAAGAGCTCCAATGATTGGAAGAAGAAGAAAAAGAAGTTTGCAAAGACAAATGCTGCCAACAACGTCCTTTGCGTGCAAGTTAGCTGGACTCTTTTTATACATTCCTACTCATAATATCCTCAACGGGGAGACCGGAGACAGTAGTTGCAACCGTATTAATTGTTCTTTGTTCCATTATTATTAATTAGAACTGGTTTGACTTCGACACACTAAAATACCTACTAGCTTCTGCCATTGACTAAATGAAATTACCTCAGTGATTTGTAATAATTCTATTGCTAGCATCCAGAATCGTTTTGTAGATGTGATTAATTTTGTTGACATGAGATTTTAATAAATTTATTGATATGTTAAATTTCATAAATGTTCTTCTTTATTATTTATTCCCATATTGAACTTGAAAAGGCACAGACTTTTCAATGTATTGAATTATTACTTTCAATATATATATATATATATTATATTTATAAATTATAACTAGAGATGTGAAAAAGGGTGATCTCCGGGAGAGCGCAAATTAGGAAAAAAAATGTAACTCCTTAATCTCAACAACCTTTTTTTATGATGCTAATTTCTTTTTTCTTCTCTGTTATGTGTAGAAAAGGATGGGAGAAAGAGGCGAGACTAAGTATACACTATTGATAAAAAAAAAACCCTTGACATCTATTATTTGTTATAATATAGAATAGAAAATTAATATATAACTGCACTAGGGAAAGCTATAAAATAGTTTCGGGAGGATAAAAATAGCATTAATGCAAGGAAAATGCTATAATTAAAATTCTAAATAGATATATATGTACGTTATAATTTTTTATTATTCTCCTCAATGATATATATTAAAGAATGGTCATAACTTTAAAAAAAAAAAAAAAAGAAGAGCAGGTGTACCAACCGTTTTTCATTTTCTAATTATACAACTGTTTTTTTTCTCTACAAAAGTTCCATCCTTACGCATTGAACATTAATTGACAATATTTTATATAATATATTACTTTATAAAAAGTAATACATCATACACGTTTTTCGAAAATGAAGTGGCCAGTAACTGAAAAGAAACTTTTAGGGTGGCCCATGGAGATTTTGAGTAACAGGGACTCAGTCCACAGTTCCAATAAATTTCAAAAAATTGGGAGTCATGGCCCCCTGGCTCTTCTGTTGAACAGCCCATGCCAATTGTATTATTCTTTTGATAAAACTTTATGGTTATATTATTCGTTACAAATATGTTACAAAGTAACTTTTTTCGTATTTATTTTTATCTTTAGGTACATTTATTCTTTATTTTACTTGACAAAAAAAATTGAGAAATCTTAAATAAAAAATATATATCAGATGTTATGTACATTTTACAGGTGATATTTATTCTATGAAGCAATTTCTGTAGATCTATTAATAAAAAAAAAATAATTCCCTTCACACCCAGTAGAACATCTGTGTCCCAAAGAACTTGAACTTGAATAATTTCTAATGTATGTGTTAGAACTAAAAGATAAATTAAAGTTATACTTCTCTAAGTATATACTAAGAAATATTTGATTAACAAAAAATTTCCTTGAAAAACAAAAAAGTTATTTGGGTTTATTTATAAATATTTTTTTGCATGTGTGAAAAAATCGTAAGATTTCAGTACCTTGAAAAATATTCAAATCAAATTTTCAGTCAGAGGCATCTTTTGAAAACGGAACGAGCTCATTCGTGCTTCCTATAGATAACATATAATGATATCCCTACAACACCAAAAATTTAATTGATTATTTCTACTATTAAATAGCAAATAGTCCAACAATTTGGAAAAAGAATGATGTAATTGTCTAATATCACATGATTTTGGTATATGTATATCTACAATTAAAACTATTATACCTACATATTATATATAATTAATTTAAGTACCTCTTTTTCTTTCACTATTTCTCTTGAAAAAGTTGATGAATAAGAATTCTCTTATCTTCAATTGTAAACGTATCTCTAGCTAGTATTCAATTTAAAAAATGTCAATACTTGAAAATAATGATGCAATGATTTTCTTTTGAAAGAAAGGTTAGAGTTCTAATGAAGATCCTCTTGTGATTAATGTAACTTTGTATTAGTTGAATAACAACCTTCTATGTATTTAATTTTCCAATTTTTGACTAAGAACACAGGTGAATGGTGGCTTTGATCCATTACATCTTGTTTCAAAAGAGTCATGCCTCATAAGTAGAGCAAGTAGATTTAGTTGCAATACCTTTGGCCTAAAGTTTCTATAACATTTTGTAAATGCTGCTACATAATTCAAAAGGTTACTATTAATAAATGAACCATACAAATAGTAACTAATGGAACTTTTTTTTTTTGCAAAGGTTACTATGCGTACGCTAATTTCATCTTTTTTAAATCCTTATTTAAAAACATTTAGGACCTTGATGTAAACCTCAGAGCTCACCTTAAGCCCCTTCTCAAAAACATGAGGATTCACGTCCCTGTTGGAGACAACACTCAAGACCATGGCTGTGACTGGGAACTTGATGGGCATCACAATAGCTACTACGTCTTCAGGACATTCACAAAGCCTCGTATTGTTGTTTTTATTAATTTTTTTGATCTTGATTGAAGTTTTTTTCAATCAGAAGAAAATTGAGATGTCTTCACAGGTGGGTTTTTGTACTAGTGAAGCAGGGCCCTTGCCTTAACACACCTACACTTTTTGATTGTCTCATCCTTAAACTGCCCCCTGATTAGGGTATAGGACGTGGTGCGAATATTTTCCTTAACAAGATCCTCTGAAATCTTCAGTCGTCGACCAATGCTGCTTATCGAAGTTCTAGGGTCGTCGTTGATGATGGCTTGGATAGATTCTACCATGTCATCACCGCTGAAGCGTCTGTGCCCCTTCCTCTTGACGTTAAATTTGTCGGGGTCCCTACCATCGCAACTAAATCCTTGCCCTACTCATGAGCCTAGATTAAACTTGGGATGACTGAACTCTAAGTATAATTGATATGTATTATTATTTGGCAGTAATGTAATTGGAGCCAAGGGCTGGGTAACACAATTAATAGATTGTAAATGAAGATAATCTGATTTGGCATGAAAATAAAATAAATCTTAGAATAAGGAATTCATTGTTTTAAAATACCTGACGAAAACAGCAAAATCTCAATAATTTCTTCTTTAGCAAATTGAAGTATGGCCATCCCAAAAATGTGTGTCTTAAAATAAATGTTGTTCAATTACAATAAATCAGGTCATACCTCACCTTATTTCCTACTCATGATAAATATTACAATTTCACATTCTATTTAACTTTTTATTGAGCATGTCTTAATAAAATTTAATTTAATTTTAGACAAAATTGAAACATTTCAGTCTCTTTTTTTCATTTTATTCACTTTATATTTTTTCAATAGTTCATTTGAAGGCTCTCATCTTTTTTTTTTTTTTCAGAAAAGTCAAGAAGCGTCATTTTCCCTGTATTTTGTTATCTGTAATATTCAATAACACTATAATAGCTTTTATAACTTTTTATTTTGTCTGGTATAAGTGCAAAAATATGCATTCCTTTCACCCATTGATTGTTGCAAATTATAAATTAATATCTTGGGCTCAATCAATATAAATACTTTGTTGCAATATATATATATATATATATATATATATCAATCTGTTGCGAGATATAGGTCGTAACAAAAAATTGTCAAATCTAGTTACTCTACCTACCAGGAGGATATGTGTCAAGTCAACAAGAAAGGCAGTTTGTTTTCAAATATTGAAAAGGAGTAAATCCACTTTTAAGTAGTTTTACTTCATAAATATAACGGTCAAATATTTAGGAGTCATTTACAGACCCATCACGCACGGTTTTTGCTAAAATGTCACTTTATATCGAGGAACAATCAAGGATTGTTGTCTATCTAATAGAGCAATTGGATAAATGTTCCGACTGCACAAGGAGCCGATGTGGTCTCAGAAGGAACGTCTATCTTTTTCATAACCCCTGAGATTTCTTTAGTTGCAGTTGGCATCTGTTTAAAAATTATTAAGAATCAACTTAATCCCATGAACCATGGTAATAGTAACAACATAGTTAGAAATACCAGATGTTTTTTATTCTTGACTGTGGCCGGTATTTGTTGACTCCTATAATTATGTTGCAATTATTGGAGTCATTATTTAATATATCGAAGTGTACTATTAATACAAACGAAAGTAATACATTTAGTAAGGAAAAATTTGTGAAGTTATTACAACTAAGCCGATTTATCCATAAATCAATTTTTTCCTAGAACAAAATTATTTAATCTCTTCCAATAATAATATTAAAACCCTTTCCTTGCATATAATTGTTAAGGTCGTTGAGATGATTAAAAACATCTGGCAAGTATGCAAGATGCTGTACAAACCCTTAGTTATCATATAACTCTGTTTTATTCACGTCCAGCTTTTTTGTCTACTCGCAACCTCGATTGACAAAAGGGAAGGGGAAAATTTGAAAAAAAAACTGGTAGCTACCCTTCTGTATTTTCCTTGTTGCCAACTTGTTAATATTTGGTAGAATTTATTATTTAGATATACTATATATTTATAAATTCTACCAATCACAAACCAATCGTTACTACTTGTAATATATTCAAAATTCAAATATATTATATTTTTTATGCATCAAAATAATAAATAATAATAATAATACCCTTCTTGAGCTCATAACACGTAGAGTCAGCTGCTTTAAATCAAAAGAGTCAAATGATGAAAATCAGCTGAAGGGAGAATAGATAGTGATGCTTTTGTTTATCCTAAAAAGCTCGTCGTGATTACGCTCACGAAGAAATTGTTTGATCTCTTCAGGAAGTACAAAAACCCAATGCAAGACAGGCCAGCGTGACAGCCATCTGACGTTTTTGTGATACAAGATAACTTTTTGCTCACTTTCCATATTTTTAGAGGAATATTGGAAAAATCGATGATTTAGAGCATTGGTCTTCAACTTTTTTCTAACTGCGGATCGGTCAATGCTTGACAATTTTACTACAGACCGGGAATTGAAATAATAATAATAAACGTGAATCCATTGTGTACACATATAAAACTTTATATGAACATTGCTTCAACATTAGAATTACTTCCTAATGTTATAATAACATTATGTTACATTCAGTTTTCATCTTTTATTCACTGTTCATCTGAAATGTCCTGTAGATACCGAACCTTAATTTACTAACTCCAGACACCCTTTTTGAAAGTGAGTGGAGGGTAGTAATTAGTAGGAATGTAAATAATATGCAAATTGGGCTTGTAATAAAAAAAGAAAGAGAAAATCATCAACCTGGCCATTCTGACAATTTAATGAATGTCGTGGGGGGAAGCAGCTTGAGCTGTCATGACGTTTTACTGAGCTACAAGCTGCAATTCTCCATTATATATACAACAATAAATAATAACATAGATGAGAGGCAGAAAATTAACTGAAATTAATGTCAGGAAATTATATATTTTTAACTAATAATAATTATACGAGGACTTGAGCCCTTTTTGTTTACATTTTATTTGCTTTATTAACCTTAATGCATGTAGTCCTTCATGAGAGATCTTTACTATCAGGTAGATGTTCTCCCCTCAGTAATATTGGAAAAATGATAACAGCTTTGGAAGAAAAAAAAGACTTGTTTGAAGAGCCAACTCCACTTTTTTATTACAAGCCCGATTTGCATATTATTTACATTCCTAGTAATTAGAGAAGCACTTTTAGGGGAGTCCATATAAATAAGTATATTATTTTGTGTAGTTCGTAAGTTCGTTTATATGGAGTAAACTCAAAACTAGGAGCTTCTAGAGAAAATTTAGCATGTCTATGATTGTTCAGCTAGTGATAAGCTAATGTGATAAGCGTTTTTTGAATTTGCTTACATAATTGTAAAACTAAAAGTGCTTTAAATTTTCCCATCAGCCACAAATTGCCCAGCAGCTAAGGAGGATAATATAATTTAAGGGAATGGGTAGGAATTGAATTAAAATAATACTCCCTTGTGTATTTACTTTAAAGTAAATTTCAACCAACAGGTATTCTGCTAATTTTATTTAAGTTATTCCATGTTTATTTTATTCACATTATTAAAGGAATTAATTATCTTTGAGTTAGGAAATGTATTTTTTCTCTTAATAGAAGGAATTGATTAGATCTTTATGACATCATATTCTTCAATTGCTTAATTAAATCCTTTATAAGCTTTGTTATAACGCATTATCATAGTAGAAGAATTTATTTTATCAGTCCTTCAAAAAGATAAACATCAATCAGTCACATTTTTGAGGATTTGTCTAATTATACTTCTAGCTGTACTTACAAAAAACCCACCAACATATTTTTGTGTTTAAAGCTACTTAAATTTTGATTATGCAAAAACCATTTAGGTATAAAATGCGATATATATACAATGAGTCCCCTTATTCCTTAATCAAACACATTTCTTGTATGTAAAGGGCGAAGATGTTCCAAAAAAAAAACGTTAGGGTTCTCAGAAACTCTGTACTTTGAAAAGCAGAAGAGGTTGAGGTTTAAAGATAAGTATTTCTCCCGATTTAGCCATAAATGTGATTGCATATAAATGTGGTGAATTGACGGTATCGTATCTGTATGGTGTTATTTTCTTTTCATGAATGAACTGTATCTCCTTATTCATTATAGATATGGCTGTAAATCCTAAGCTCTGTCTGTATGTATAAAAAATCGTAACCCTGACAATTTGATGAATGTTTTGGAAGAGAACAAAGTCAGCTGTCATGACGTTTTATTAGTTTTAGTATAGGACGTGACTATTCAGCCGGGAGTCTCCCGGTCGGCTAGTACATAAGAGTTTTTCAACCGGTACATAATCACTAGAGATGTAAAAAACGACGATTTTTAAGCGTGCGAGTGGTTCTCAAAATACCTGTTAGTTGAAACCCTATATAATATTCTTTCATCATTCATAAATCATCAAGCTGTTTTCCGTCATCAAGGGGAGGGGCTACTCGCTTGTTTATAATTCGCCGTTTTTTACATCACTGATTATAACAATAGGAGTATTGAATAATTGATATTATTGCGTTTGGGAGATATGTGGGTGAGTACAACCTCTTCATCAGGATGATTCACATTATGTCGGGTGGTGGGTGGTAATGCAGAGGGAGAACCAAGGAAATCGCATAGGGATGGAGTGGGATTTGGGAAATTGGGAGTTGGTTTTGATAATTGTTTTTTCCTATAGAATTGATCGTACCTACAATATCTCATCTCAGATTTGTCTTAAAAATCATTTTTTAACTTTGAGACAAATTAATTTCAAGATTAAGATATTCATTTATCTTTACACTTTATCTTTAACTTCACTCAGATGCGTAGGAAGCACATTTTTGGGGCCAAAACTCAAACCCGTCAAATCGTGTGATTTTATTTTTGCCTAGATCTGTCTTTAAATTTTACAATGCAATCTTCGATGCAATTAATTATTTGATGTTTATACTTGCCAAAATCACTCAAGAAATCGCCTCATTTTTGCTAATGATAGAAATGACAGTAATAAGATTTTGCTAAAGATTTTGATTAATTCATAATGAAATACTTTAAAAGTAAAAATGAAAAGAAACATTCTCTTAAAAATAACACCCATTTTAATTTAGTATTTTATTTTTAACACTTGACCTCAAAATCGATTACTTATACAAGGGCAAAGTTCTACTTTAATAAATAAATAGGGCTTAAAACATTACTGGTGTATAGGTAAATACATACTGGAAATATTTAATCTTGACGTTGAAGTGTACTAAACTTGATGTTTTTCAGAATTCAAGTATTCACCTTATTTTCTATGTTTGTTCATATAAACATAACATAAATCATGGAAGTCTAGGCATAAATGTAACAAATATAATATAATACATATAATACCGGCATAACCTTGGTACTCAAGTCTCAAGGGAGAAATATCTCCATGTTTTATATATTATGTAGATAGAGTACAATAAAGCTTTTTGTGTAGCATTGGGAATGTACTCCCATTACTCATTTCCAGGCAAACTTGTGGCTACAGCTAGATCACACTTCAACATGTCTCGAACATTATGATAGTCCCTATGATGAAATATAATCAGAGTCCTTCCTCCTGTTTTGAGTTGAAAAGCTTAGTTGAAAAAAATAGTTGATAGATGAGACTAAGTACAACATTTACATATTCTTGTACATAAAAGAATCGAAATCGATTACTAATTTCAAAGGACAAATTCATCAGCTTAAGAGCTACATTCAATAACTGATTTAAGCATTCTTATTATAAAACTCTTAAAAGAAGGTTAAATTGGGTTTTTAACTTTAAAACCTGCATTGAGTATATTTTTATTTGCTCAGAAATATTTTTTGAGGATATTGAATATGTTTGAAGCACCCTCGTGGTACAGTTATTATATAACAACGACAAAATATTATTGGTGAATAATTAATTATACAAACGTCATATTAGATTGCCAACAAGAATTTACCATCAAAAATGATGTTTTTTCACCACAATGGGTTGAGTGATTGTGTGCATCCCATCTATGCAATATATGCTGTGAGCAGCACAAGAACGTCTCTATGCTTCGTATGGGCTGTGGACTTAAAAACGAACACCCCTAAGTATGGTCTAAAACTGATAGTGCAGTAAGAAAATATATTATAATGATATAAATCAATTCAATTTCTTCTTTCTCGCCATATACTCTGTGAATGTTGATAAAACATTATTTTTCATCAACAAAGATAAATGTCATTAATATCTATGTCGTAATGTGAGAAAGTTCAAAAATGATAGTATGACAATAACAGAGTATTCAATTATAAAAATATTAGGAAACTGTATAGTGATTATTATGTTAAATTTATAATTCATATTGCACATTAAAGAAACAAAATAATTTTATTTAATCAGCATTTAAAATTATCATGACAACTTTAAACAGACAAAAGGAAGGTGATCAGTTTAATTTTTTTAACAAAATGTTAGATGTACGTCGAAATGGTATTTATAAATGATTGATTCCAATGTAGGTAATTCAATTACATTGAAGTTGATGTAGTGACTACAACAGTGAGTCACTGAGTCAATGACATGTATTTTTTAAAGAAATAGAAAGCATCAAAAAGGTTATATAAAAATGAAATAAAGAAATTCATGAAGGCCAATATACAAGAAATGTGCAAAACTTTTATTTTTCAGACAATGCCATCTGCTCTATGATGCATGACAGCCTTGATGATTGAGCTGGCTCCAAGTCTGGGGATTCTTGTAGTCTGCAGAGCAGATTCATAAGTCTGATATATCCTCAAATGTTCCTTCAATTCTATACATATATCAAGTAGCTAGTATGTTGATGACTTCTGTAACTGACTTGATCTTATCCTGTGATTTTGTACAATATTGCTGATATTGTGATGCCATTGAACACTTTGAAGGTGGAGTTGTCTGCAATTTAAATGCCCTTGTCCTCAGTAGCTTCAAGATTGAGCAAGAACAATTTGGGTGAAATAAGAAGAATAAATCCTGAAGGTGGTGTCTCTAGTGACAACTTCTCATGACACCTTTCTCCTGATTCTACCTCTTCTTCCATTAACATCTCAACCTTGATGGCCTCTTGATGCTCATTTTCGAGTTGAGTCCTTGGCTGCTAGTTGAAGCTTGGGTGGGTCTTATCGGTGGTTAGTTGAGATAATCGTTGAGACTCCTGCATAGTCTTAAATTTTTTCTCTCATTTTAATTGAAGCACACGATTGGAAGCATATTAAAGCCTCTCAAAGCACATGTCGTCAGGGTTCTTGCGGGTATCGTGATATCCCTTTCAGGATCTGGGGGACAGTGCACTTCCAACCCATTCTATTCGCGTCCACGAGTCACGATTTAGTACTCTTTGACACAATCCAAAACATGTCTAACATTAAGAATTAGGACTCTGTTTGGAACCGGCCTGTGTTTTTCCCCCCTGAGAGAACTGTCCAGGCCAGGGGTTGCAAGCTGCAGAGAGACGTCTATGAAATATGTTGGTAAAAATATTAGAATGAAAGAAGAGGGAAACGTGAAAAGGGGTACCAGATAACTTTGAACCTAGAATTAAAAAATTATTCAAATTATTCTACTATTGATTTTGTTAAAGTACAATTTAAGTATTTATATTTCAATTTATGGAATGCATATATTGTAGATTAAGGTTTCCCCCCCCCCTCCCTCTTACAGCCAGTAAGGATTTCTTTCTAGGTGGTAGCTCCGGTTGGTGCTCCTGTTTTTTGTCTCCCTTGCTATGTAAAGAAAGAAAGAAAGAAAGAAAGAGAGAAAGAGAGAAAAGGGAGGCAAAATCCGAAGTTTGATTAGTGAAGGATATTTCTAAATTCTCAAGTGACAAGGGCTACAAGGAATCCTCCAAAATGACGATCAACTTCGTTATACCGATGGAGAGGGAGGATCTCCTCAAAGCAGACTCTCTGGACCAATATGTTGTTCGAAATATTTTGAATGTGCGTGACCTGAAGCCCCGGATGAAGGTTTGTTCATTCTTTTGAATCTCCTCATTGACGAGCCCCATTGCCCCATTATTTTTTGATATAGGAAATTGAGTTCGACGTTTGTAATGATGGATCCCGTATTTTGGAGAAGGGTTGGTTTGACTCCTTTTATTCCGTCATCTCACGATTTCACGAGGATCTCCCTCCGAGTATCAAAGCAACAGCCCATGACTGCCTCTTAAATGCAGGAGATCAACTCCTTCAAAGGATAGACTTCATCCTCAATGATGAAGGTCAAGGTAACTCCTCCGTCACATCCATTCGACAACCTTTTTTTAGTTACTTATCTTGTTTTTCCTTTCTCCAGATCCGACTGTGAAATTGGAATGTCTGACTGACATGAAAATGATTGTGTATCTTATTACCCAACTCACGGAATTGATTGAGCGTGAAACTGTTGAAAAATCGTCTCAGATGTCAACTGCTGCATCCTTGTCAGGGAAGGGAAGAAAGAAAAGCTCTTCAAACGGAGATGACGTGGGAGTAGGATTAAATTGGGAGTCCTCCCGAATGAGTGCTATTAATTTTATGTATAAAATCCTTCAACTCAATGTCAATAGACTATTTTCTCCACCCGTAGCAGAGGAGGACTTTATCAATTGCTTTGCGAACGCAGGTTTCAGAATTTTGGAGAATCCTCTTATGGCCCATCAACGAAATCGGAGTGTTCGTATGTCGGTCATTCAAGTTCTAGGCTCATTGAACTTGCGCTTCGATTATTCGTTATCATGTAGTTTTAAGCTAGTTCAAGAATTGAAACTATTTGAGCATATGGTCTCTCCTCTCGCGGAGGCTGTTGAAGTCTTTGTAAAAGAATTCAATTGCAAGTCGATTGTCATGGAAATCATTCAAGAAATTTCAAGGTTGGATTTGAAGGAACTAAATAGGGATACCTCTGCGACAAGATCCTATTCCCTTTTCTTGTTCGAACTCACTGAAAAACTCCCCGAGTATGTAAGACCTTCATTAAGTCTATTAATCGTTCATTTGGACGGAGATTCTTATATGATGCGTAAAAGTATACTTGGCATACTTGGAGAAATTGTAATTAAAGTTCTAACAAAAGAAGATCTTGACGAAACAAGTAAAGATAATCGTAATCAATTCCTAGAATATTTGGAGGATCACATTCATGATGTTAACGCGCATGTAAGATCAACAGTACTTTCAATATGGAGCAAGTTATGTGTGGCTAAATCGATACCATTGGGTCGTCAATATAATGTTTTAAAGTTAACTATGGGCCGGCTTCTTGATAAATCTTCGAATGTTCGTAAACAAGCCGTTCAACTTCTTACTTCCTTGCTTCAGTGTAACCCTTACACATTTTCTCTTCCTATCGAAGAACTTGAATCTCAACTAAGTGTTGAGTCTAAGAAATTGCAAGATTTGGAGAGTTTAATCAACAAAGAACAAAAAAAATGGGAAGATGAAGAAATTGAGTTGCATTTGAAAGAAATAATGGAAAGTGATGACTATGATGAAGGAAATCTTCCAAAAGAAGTTGTTTGGGATGGAGCGGTTCATGGTGAAGTCTCGAGAAGAATTAAGCATCTTATAGAGCGTAAAACTTATTCTAATGCAATCGCTCTTTTAATTGACGCAAGAATCAATTTCCCTGAGGAGTTTTCTCCTGAAGCTGAAATTTTATCCAGTCTTGAAAAAATATTTTTTTCTGTACCTACGTATGATCAACCCGATGAAGAATTTTTGACCAAGCAAAGAATTCTTGTTGCTTATCTCAAAGATTCTGTTTCTTTTGGCAAACTTATGAACGACTCACTTCCTATTATGTGCAAGCTTCTAGGATCAAAGCAATCTACTGATATTCTCGAAGCTATTGATTTCTTCGTCACAGCATTTGAATTTGGTCTCCTTAATGCAATGATGGGCGTTAGAAAAATGCTGTCCCTTATCTGGTCAAATGAATCAGTTGTAAAAGAGGCTGTTGTTAAAGCATACAAACGTTTGTACATTGATGTTGGCACTAGATCTGGAGGAGCCACGCAAATAGTTAAGAATATAATTGCTCTTGTAAGGGGATCAACTTTGGGTGAATGCACATCACTTGAAGCCCTTGTGGGTATGTTGGTTGAGACCAAAGATATAGGAAAGGAATGCTTTCAGATTCTTTGGCAAATATTTACACTCGTTATGCCGGATTCTAATGAGGAATCATCGTGTGATGCTATAATGATACTTGGTATGATTGGTCTCAAAGAGCCTTCCGTTGTATCTAGTAATATTAACATCATTATTGAGCATGCGTTTGGAGAACGAGGACTCAATAATTTTCAACTTGTTTGTGAAGCATGTAAATCTCTCTTGAAAATAGTTTCCCGACAGAAATCCGAAGATGTTGAAACTCCTTTTAGATATGATCCTGATGATGAGCTTTTTGAATCTCTGCATAGAATTATTGTTGGGGGTATAACCCACAGTGAAAGTCAAAATTACATTCCCATGGTGAAAGTTGCTGTGACAGTTATCTACGAATTCTCTGAACATCCAGATCGGCGTATGGCACAAATAGCTTTAGACTTAACTAACTCAGTCTATGATAATAATAATAATATGACAGAAATCAAGAGATTATTATATGTTGTGGGACAAATTGCTGTTTGCCAACTCAAGCATTTAGATATTTCACTTTTTTGTGAGATGAAGAGACGAAATCATTTGAGAGAGATGAAACAAGAAAAGAAAAGGAAACGTAAGTCCGTAGCTAATATTCCTAATAGTGCAAGTGAAACTCCTAGAAATTCTAATTCTAATAACGATGATGATGAACTTGTTGGAGCTGAAGGAGATGATGCTGAAGCGGAGTTTATAAGAAATATTTGTGAACATGAGACTGTCACTGGAGGGAATCTTTTATCACACTTTGTTCCATTTATCGTGAGTCTCTGCTCTTCTCAAGACTATGATGATTCTTTAAAAACTGTTGCAGCGTTAACTTTATCTAAGTTTATGCTAGTTTCAAATGAGTTTTGCGATCAACATCTTCGTCTCTTTTTCACTCTTCTTGAAAAAAGCAAGAATGAAACTACTCGTGCGAATATGATTATAGCAGCAGGAGATCTCTCGGTTCGGTTTCCTAATACATTGGAGCCTTGGACTCCCAGGATGTATGCTCGATTACGAGATGAGTCATCTCTTGTCAGGAATAATACATTAACTGTTCTTACTCATCTCATTTTAAATGATATGATAAAAGTGAAGGGGCAAATATCAGATATGGCTCTTTGTATTATCGATAGGGTTGATCGAATTTCTAGTTTGGCTAAGTTATTTTTTACTGAATTGGCTCGCAAAGGAAATTCTCTTTATAATGTAATGCCTGATATCGTCTCACGGCTCTCTAGTCCTGAAGTTGGAGTTCCCGAAGACGAATTTAGGGAGATAATGAAATTTATTATATGCCTAATTGAAAAAGATAAACATTTGGAATCTTTAGTTGAGAAAATGTGTCATCGATTTAGAGTCACCAAAACAGAAAGACAATGGAGGGACTTGTCATACTGTCTCTGTTCTTTCAGTTTTAATGATAAAGCAGTAAAGAAACTGAGTGATAATTTCAATTGTTATTGTGATAAACTTTACGTCCAAGACGTCTATGACTCTCTTACTTCTATTCTACTGCTTGCCAAAAAGACTGTTAAAAGCGAAACGAAAGTTATTATTGAAGAGCTCGAGAAAAAAATGGAAGAGGCTCATGAGAGAGGTGTAGAAGACCATACTGCAAATCAAAGAGCTCATAAGGCGAAAGCTGGTAAAGCGAACGACGCCAATGGAGAATTGGATGATGAAGAATCAAATGATGAAAGTTCTATGAATAAGTCTGGGCTTTCTCCTGGGACCACAGGGAGGAGACATTCTCATAAAATTCATTCTAATAGTGGGGTAAATGAAAGACTTACACCAAATGACACTAGGCTGTCAGGGGTTCAAATCAGTAGCAGGAGAGCATCAAGAAACAATGATCTAGATACAACACCTATAAATTCAACGAAACAGAAGGAAGGAGGTGGTAGCTTGATAGACTCAGATGATGATGAAGTTTCTTTTCATCCTCGTAGCCTGCCAAAATTAAGGGTTAGTAAATATGATAAAGAAAATGCTAACAAAAATAGGAGGAAGTCTGTAAACTATGATGTAAGTTTAACTCCAGGTATTCGAACCAAATTCAAGGAATTTAAGTCTCTTAGAGATAAAAGATTGAGAGCTAAAAATACGAATGCCTCTGCTGAATCATCAAAAGAGGATGCTCAATCAAACTTCTCAGTTCCGATCAAAAAGAAAAAGAGTATCATAAGAACGAACTCAAGTAAGCGCAAATCTATCAATAAATCATTTGAAAATGGCTCTTCTGAAGAAGAGTTCTCATTGAGGTCTTCAAGCAAAAAAACAAGGACCACTCCTACGCCTCGAAAGTCTGTAAGAAAGAAAAAAGCTGATGTACCAAATGTTGAGTCAAGTAGTGAGGAAGAAACCATCAATTCCGTAAAAAGGACAAGTGCACGGTCTACCAGATTAAAATCATCTACATCTAAAGACAGTCAAAATATAATTGATAAGCCTTCTACTGAGGAGGAAAGGACTAATACAATTTTAAAAAATAATCTACCTTTCATCAAAATTACAAGAGTTGATGCTCTTCGAAATGTGTCTTCGTCTCGAGACTCGTCCATTTCTCGTAGATCTCCTCATATTGAAACTAATACTCCTTCAACTGAGACTGTTCGTCGCTCTTCTCCTCGATTAAAACGCGAAGCCTCCTCGTCTCCTGGAGTTTATGCTCACAAAAAAGGAATGAGTGTCCGAGATACTGATAAACAAAAGTCTTCTTCTTTATCCTCTAGAAATAAATTAAGTCGAAAAAAGTAGCTATCATTTTCAACATTCTAAATTGTTAACTCATAGTACAAAAGATAATACATTTGATCATATAAATATTTCAATTAGATTAGAAGAGTACAACACTGTATAGTTATTTTCAAGTAATTGATAATGAGAAAATTATCAAATTCTAGAGGGCATTCCGCCAGCAACAACGATCGTTTCTCCTGTGATATATGAAGCATCTTTAGATGCAAGAAACGCAACGATTCCACCGATTTCTTGAGGATCCGCAAATCTTTTGAGGGGAATGTTGGCGAGAGCCATTTTTGCTATACTATCATTATCAGTTAACTGGAACGACATTCAAGCATTAAATCCTGCATAATAAGTGTAAAATCGTTTCTACTTACTGCTGAAGCAAATTTAGTTTTTACTATACCCGGAGCAACACAATTAACTCTAATTCCTTGAGGTCCTAGCTCGTTACTGAGAGTTTTGCTTAGTGAAATAAGGGCAGTCTTACTAATGGAGTAGGGTCCTAGCATCTATTACAAGAATGAATAATTGGACTCAAGAGTAAGGTGAGACGTGTATTTTACCGGCATGGGAACATATCCAGCGATGGAAGAGACGAATGTTATGGAGCAGTCAGATGAACTCCTCATTGCGGCTACCATTTCTTTTGCTAACAAAAATGGAACCTTAACGTTTATATCCATAATTTTATCCCATGCTTCCTCAGGAGTGTCCAGTGTGGGTCCAAAAGTAGGATTCACAGCCGCATTGGACACAAGAATGTCCAACTTGCCCCCAAAAGTGTCGAGGGTCTTCTCTAAGAGCCTTTTTCTATCAGAGGCCTTTCCCACGTGGCACGGTAGGCCAATCACGTTCGGAGAATCAAGGGATTCCAAGGCTGTCTGAACGTTCTCAGGCTTCCTGGACCCAATTGTTACTTTGGCTCCCTCTGACAAAAGTTTTTTAGCTATGGCATATCCTATTCTTCGGGTTACATTAAAGTGAATAATAATAATAAATAGGTGTTTATTAAACCTCATCCATTATGCATTACCCTTCGGTAGAGGCTGTCACGATGGCCACTTTACCATCGAGTCGTTTAGGCACTGTCCCAGTGCAGAAGCTCCTTGATAAAAGTCTCCCAATGATCTGCATGTTGACGTTGATTTTGTATTATTGAATAATGTGACTCGTCAGCTGTTAATCATAGAATATAGACATTTTTGTGATAGATTAAGTTTATCAAATAAGCTTGAGTCTTAAACAATCTCTTCTGCGGAAGGATTTAGTAATTAATGAGGAATGGAGATATGTATATTTTCTTTTGTAAATAATGTACATTTAAAAGACTAATAAATAAATAAATAAATTGAATAACATTACATTTGGGGTTGACTTAGTGTAAAATGACGTCAATGAGAAAAAGGCTCCTTTCTTTGATATTTCTCAACTATTGGTCGATTAGCTTTAAAGGTAGTATTTTGGTTGGTCGCTAGACTCAATCGATAAAAATCCCTTTGGGGAAAAATCTTCATCATCTTTACAAATGTTTCTTGGAAGAATAGGATGGATCATCGTCGAAAATGCACAAATCGTCCACTTAAAATAATCACTAATCTCTTCAGCAGAGGGAAACTCAAGAATCGAAGTAATAATGGGAATAACAACAACAAGGCTCTCTTAGGTATATTTCACTCAATTCATTTATTTAAAGACGAAGGCAAAGTAAATTGAAATATTAGTTTATTATACCATTTAAAAGAAATGTACATACATATGATCACTGTTATGTTTGCTTATGAAATTATTATTCTTATTCCAATTATGTATGATAGAAGACTAGATACACTATATCCTTTTTTTTTTTTTTTTTTAGATCACGAAAATAATCCAACTACCCCTGGAGACAATGGGTTAGATTGCATTTCTGCAGGCTCAACCTGTCGCTCAACCGGTGATTTAGAGCTTGATGCCCTTCATCTGTCTCGAAGGGACAACCCATATTTACAAATTCTTAATTCTCGGGAATGTCTTCTCTCAGAGTCCCCCCCTCAATCCTTTACTTCCCCAACCAGATCCTGCGATCCTCTCATCATTTCTCCAGAAATACATTCTCACTTGGTTCGCTCCCCTCCTCCTATCTCATGGCCTATTTCACCAAGGTCTGGAACATTTAGTCCTACAGAGTATTCATCTATTGATGGACTCGATGAATATCGACGATCCCATTCAGAAGAACATATATTAGGTTCCAGGAGTGTGAATGCATCTATGATGCTTAGTCCCGTAAGAGGAGCTACCCCTGACATTGTTTCTTCTAGTCCTAGCTACTATGGGGGAGGAGGTGGTGGCGGTAGACATTCTCGTTTTGCAAATTGGAGAAACATTGTGAAGTCCACTGAAAACGACTCACTTTCTCCCAGAAATACTCCAAACGGTTCGTTCTGCATTTGATTATAGTTATCAATTAATTATATGTATATTACTATTCATATAACAAATTGTTACCTGATATTACTATTTTTTATACATTACATATCTAGACGCAGGTGCTACGTCAATGAATTTTAGCGTCGATGAGCATGACGGGATTCAATCCTATCGACAACACTTTTTGTCAGGAAGTCGTTCTTTGATTTCAAATGGAGGAAATCAATTTTACCGGTCTAATCGAGCTTCATCAGCCGTTCGGAGGGATTCATACTGGCAAAATCAGTGGCGAAATAAGTCCGACATCAAATCCATGGAAAACCTAATCAATGATGGTGGTTATTATAACGAGGATAGAAAATCTTCCTTTTCTCAATCTCAACGTGGGGACCCTCCTACTTCTTCCCCCAGGTGTAATCGAAGTTTTTACCTTCGAAAATCTATTACTTTACGGCCTAAAAGTGGAGACGGTCCCATATACATGGATATTGAGTCACAGTCTTAATCAATAATTGTAATTAATGCTCTAGTCATTCCTATTCTTATAAGTCACAGTTTCATATTATTATTATTTTTATTATTTATGTGTAGGTTTTATTATATCTTATATATATATTTATTTCAACGTAATTATGTCGTCACATCATGCATACATAAATTTCGGGTGTATGATTATATTTTTGAGTTCTTACATTTAAAATTATTCACTCACCTGTTTTGTTTTTGGGGGTACTACAATTAATTTCGAGATGATTCTCAGAGTAAAACACACACTTCCCTTTAAAGTAAAGAAAAATAAAGATGTATGTAATCTTACAATTTGAGCTCATTAACTCTCAATCCTAGATTTTGTAATTGAAGCTCAGTCTTCAATCTACACTTTTTATTTGATTACGTACGTACAAGAGGAATGGATCATGTAACAACTTTCTTTTGAACATTCTATTGAATGGGTTTCAACTTCTTTTATATGGAATGATCCATTTCTTAAAAGATACGGGGGGTGGGGGGGGTTATGAATATTTTTCATTCTAAGTTTATGTATATTATCTGCTCATTCTTTGGTTTTACGTCATTTAATGCTCAACTGCTTATACCATGAATGCACAAGGACTTTACAGCCTATTTGTAAGTAGCATGCTACATAGCTTTATTCAATTTCTTTATTCGAATTATGCATCTACATATATTATTATTACTTTTAGTCATCAGTCTGTACTTTAACAATTATTATATATATATATATATACTCGATTTTGTTATCCGTTTTATTTTCAATATTATTGTACAAGAACTAAGCATTTCAGTGTTTTATATTCATACTGTTTTAATTTTTATTTGTTAATAATAAACAAAGAGAAGAGAGTCTGCTAGGGATTGTCAGCTGAAAATTCTTTCGACTCCAGTTCATTGTCAAATCATCATAATATATGTATATTCCTAATACTTTTAATATTTCTCAAAATTCCAATTCTGAAGTTTCATAGACGATGTTCTAGTTTTTATTTGAAAATACATACATATGTATGTATATGTATATATATATACATATATTCGCAATCAGATCCCAAAAATTGAGGTCAGTGATTATTTTGTCTACAAACGGATTCCGGATCAAGTAGGATTGAGTGGTAAAACGGGGACAATATAGTTAAGGTTGAAGAAATCTCTGAAAACTAAGAGAATGTGGCGTTAGTAAAAGGAATGTTGAAGAGGAGCATAGGATACGTTAACGAAGAAATCTTCTTCTAAACATAGATATCATGTAGTTTAATTATATTGAAATCGTGGGTTTTTTTTTTTTTTTTTTTGTTTTTTTTTTTGGTGTCTAATATTCTAATTTTCAACAAAATAATTGGAAATACATATCTATGTATGTGTTGCAAACATAGAGGGCGCTTATAAATGTTTATACCCCTATTTGGTTTTGAAGTGTGAAGGATATATATATATATATATATATATACATATAGAGTGTAAACTCCATATTTTTCCCTCGATTAACTATTCTTAAAGGATCTTTGTGACAATTACCATCATCATTGAGTTCAAACTTGTTCTTCAAAGCAAGGGCATCTCCATTCCAATTGCGCATCGCTTGAATAAAGCATTTTTTAACTGATATCACAGATTTCACCATAAATTTAGGGGACACCAAGTTTGGGGTCTATGGTTGGTATATATATTTATTAAATAAAATGGACAAATATTCAAAAAAAAAAGAAAAAAAATAATTAAGGACGTTTTATTTAACTGCTTTATTAATGAAAAAAGACACAACACCTCTCTGTATTGAGTACAACTTGATGCCAAAGGGAAACAAGGATATTTGAATAAATAAATAAACCATTAAAAGTTGGTAAAAATCCCTTTAAAATAACTATATATGTACAATTATTAGGTTGAGAATCAATTAAGGGAACAAGAAAAGTAAGATAATTGAATAAGTAAGATATCCGATCCACGCAAAAATAATTGTTGATTTATTGCCTACATATGTACACAATATGAATGTATAATGATGTAACTATCCATATCCTTTTAATACATATTATTAGGGTCTGATAAATAATAATGAGTAATGGATTTTGGATTGTAGAGGGGACCTTTTATTAATTGTATTTGTCGTACCTACTTATTCGGACATCCAAATGATGGGCAGTAGTTCACTATTTTCTTAATACTTTGTCGCATTTATATTGTATATATATGTTAGATATTTCATCATGATCCTAAATATTAGGCTTTGCAACAATAAATTATGTAAAATATTATAGCCTCCACTGAGACTTTTGTACTACAATTATACAATTACTTTATTTGGGGTTTCCTTCGCCAAGTGGTGAGTAGATATTTTCTTGATATACGTATATATATATATATATATATATCGAAATGAAGTTAATCTCATTGCAACGATAAATAATTAAACATAGAATCAAGTTTCCACCTACTTATTTTGCTCTTGCACTCATAATTTTTTGTAATAGTATTCTTGGGATTTTATTTGAAGGACTTTTGATGTTTTGATCCACCAAAAATTACAGTATTTTTTTGATAATAGATAGTAGGAGATTTTGTGAGAGCAAATGTGGATCCTTTTAACGTTCCTTGGAAAGCCTCACACATTTTAAAGCGCCCTCTATATTATTGTCACATATTATGTAGATAAGTGTAGTGTACTCCAATGAGAATTGAATTCCTTGAGGTAAAACTTATTCATTGTTATATATATGTATTTGGGCAGATAAATGCACAATAATAGTTTGACATTATTTTAAGTTCAGGACTAAATATTGGAGGTTTGTACCCGAAAAATATAGTTGAGATTTATTGATGATGACGTTACTGGCTGATAGCTATAGTGATGATTAGGAATGAAAATCATATGCAATTCGGGCGTGTGATAAAAAAGTGGAGTTGCCTCTTGAAACAGGTCTTTTTGTTTTCCGAAGCTGTTATCATTTTTCCAATATTACTGAGGGGAGAACATCTACCTGATAGTAAAGATGTAGATGCATGAAGGAATACATGCATTAAGTTTAATAAAGCAAATAAAATGTAAACAAAAAGGGGTCAAGTCCTCGTATAATTATTATCAGTTAAAAATATATAATTTCCTGACATTAATTTCAGTTAATTTTCTGCCTCTCATCTATGTTATTAATAATAACTTATTATTTATTGTTGTATATATAATGGAGAATAGCAGCTTGTAGCTCAGTAAAACGTCATGACAGCTCATGCTGCTTCCCCCCTTGACATTCATTAAATTGTCAGGGTTGCCAGGTTGATTTTCTCTTTCTTTTTTTAAAACACGCCCGAATTGCATATGATTTACATTCCTAGTGATGATGTCATTGATCAACGTTTGTTCTATGGGATTGCTTTTAAAAGCGTAAATTTACGCCCGATTCGAACGCATCCTTAAAATTTAGAAGAGAAATCTACGTGACTAATAATAATTATGGATTCCTAAAAACTATGAAATGGTGTAGGAAAACTTAGGAACACATAAGCCACATAAGTTTTTTTTTAGATTTCTTTCCTGAACTGATACAAAAAATCCTTGACTAGACCAAAACTACATAAATATAGAATAGAAGGGATATATTTCTACCCCCCCCCCAAAGTGGCCGGTAAATGTATTGAGTTTATTCGCCATGCTAAAATTGAACCCAATTTTGGTGGGTAGTAATTTTTTTTAGTCCTGATCAAAATAGTATCCTCAACAACTTTCTTTTTTTTTTCTCAACTGTCAATTTTTCTACTACTCGTGATCAGAATCTTAATGAATTGAACTCAAATTAACCCTGGATATTAAGCTCTGAACATCTTTCTCCTATTCTATTTAGAATGAAGAATTGTCCAACAATTTGTTAGAATTAGATAACTACCAACTGACTTTGAGCGAGAAACAAAACAATATTAATCGACGAGGCTCAGCCATCTAATAAGTGAGAGATAGTAGCTGCTCTTTTATCAGGGCAAGACCAATATAACTGGAGCATAGGGTATACAGGGAATAAAGAATATATAATGTGACTGGGTATAGCTGTATACATTTCAAAGGCTATGAAATACAATAATATACTTTCCTTTGATATCATATAAATATTTTATCACGCAAGACTTCACCAGTAAGTAATTAGTTTTATTTTAAGTATGTAGATTTATCTTTCTCTCAAATTTTATGCAGTTAGTTAAATAGTTTAAGATTTCTTTGTTTTATTTATTTTGTATTTAAAAAAAAAAAAAAGAATTTGATTTTCTTTAATTTTTTTTAACCAAATTTAAAGTTCCCCTCATTAGAATAACTATTTCAATTGTAAATCTATGAAATTAATTCTGATTAAAGATTTAGACTATGGCTATAAAAAGAGAGAAAGATAATGGAAGTTTTAAGTGGGAGTAATTAACAAATATTTCTGAAAACTAATAAATTATATATATATATATATATAAAAGAATTGGAAGGGCATCCCTTTGCCTTGATGGATTTACCAGGATGTGAAGTATACATGTAAATGTAAATATATCGGATAGGTGTATATTTTTCGTTAACACAAAAGAAAAGTAAGGCTAACTTTTTTCAAAATGAAGTCCTAAGATCCTTTCCATTACTAAATTATTTGTATGAATCCTCATACTGACTGATAAATTTCACTTAAAGGTCATCTGGTCACAATAAAATTAAAGTAAATTTATAGATTCTTATATTTGAAAGGTCAACTCAGAGCCAAATAAAGTTTCAACGATCAAATGATGGCTCTATATAGATCAAGGATACTCAATCTTTTTTTCAATAGGAGTCATGTTATAAATATCAATATATTCAGTTTTGTGGTCTGAGACCAAGACAAGAACTCTATACATATAAACACAGAACACAACAATATTTTCTCGCCTCTGACGTAGAAAAAACATAAATTCTTCTGTGATCGTAGAACGGAAAACTCTGGAGGTCTCATAGAGCACAATTTACAAAATAAGCGATGGAGAATGAAGATACTTAGAGTCATGTTTGTCAACGAAAACTACAGTAAAGAGTGATCGGAGTTTGAGAGGTTTATTGTCAAACTTTGATTATGCATTAATCCCCAAAGGAACGACTTAAAACTAATAAAAATACTTATCAAATGTTAATGACTAGCAAAATAAATTAAATTTACTAATTTAGACACATGAAAAGAACACTCTAGAGGATGAAATTTATTCAAAAAAATCAATTAAAATCTGTAATAGGAAAGGTAAGTACGTAAAAAAATTCAAAGATGGGTCCACAAGTATCCTTGCATAGATAATTAAAACCGACTGTACTTGACCTTGTAAAAGCTCAAGTATCGATGTCAAGGTTCATTCCATATCTAAGAATTCCGACGAAATAGGTTCAAATTATTTAATGGGACACAAGACCTGGTCCAGAGCTATCAATCATCAAAACAACATTGAAATGACACAATACTTTTCATACATTTGGATTTGAGTTATCCAACCTCGAATCTTTAAGAATTTAGAGAGTATCTATAGGACAAAATTGTTCTAATATAATTATCTTATTAGGCACTCTATGGTTAAACATCTTGAAATAATTTGTATCCTCTCGTCAATTCAATATCCAATAGGACAATTTATGAAATTTGAATTTAGATTTACACCATTTATGAGGAAAGGTAGTCTTAACTCCCAAGGATTCGGTATGAAATTTGGTTATGCCTTGATGATGAATTTTTTAGTCATCTGCAGTTTTGGTATGACAAAGTCACTAATTTACCAGTTTGAGTCAAGTTTCAAGTTTTTGTAACTTAAGACCCAGTAAAGTCTCGTGTCGTTAAAGCTCAAATTCAGGTCAAGTTTCAAATCAGTATAGACCAGGGGTGTCAAACTCATTTCACATCACGGGCCACATACGACCCCTAGGTAGACGTCGTGGGCCGGACCTTTAAAATTATAGGATGCTTAGCTATAAATAATCGAAATACCATGTCTTCCCTTTGTTTTGATTTAATGAAGAACAAAGACATTGTTAAATTTAACTAAAAATTTATTAAACAACACTTTAACAAAAGATTTCGCAAAATTGCAAAAACTTTAAGACACTGGTATCGAAAATTATAATAGTGAACTTTACATGAAATTACAACATGAGGCTTATGAAGAAAGACTAACATGCACTCCCTAGCGGATAATTCATGAACTACATTTAATTAAAAAGTTTAATCCATGTCTTTCATGTATTTTCTCCATTTTCAAATTATGCATTACGGGCCGGTTCCGGCCCGCGGGCCTTATGTTTGACAACCCTGGTATAGACAGTACTTTTCGAGACTCATTCTTGAAGGTCCTCTTTTCAGTCTTGACTTCTCAGAGTCTTCATCTTTTAAACATTAAAAGTACCAAAGTAACTATGTAGATTAAAATTTTCCTTTAAAAAAACAAAAACAAGATTATTGGTTTTAGCTCCCTTAAGTCTTGCTTGGATCTCGGGTAGAGCTGGGGACTCGAGTCGCACTTAAGTATTGTTAAACTGCAACTTCAAACTTGACTTGGAATCAAGTTCAAAGGCACAAGACATGACTCGGACACTTAAAAATTACTCGTTAACAATGCAGAGCTATGAACTCGTACTCACGATTTCTTGGACTCGAATCTCACTTAAGTCATATTAAACTGTGATTTCAGACTTGACTCAAATTCAAAGTGAAGAGCTTCTCAACTAGAATTGGACTTGAGCACAAAGACTTTAATCGAACTGATTAAAAATAATTACTTGTGAAGAGCTCTGATTTTGGGCAAGGGGATTTTGACTTCAACGCTAAAATTAAATCTCAAATATTTTAAGATAGTTGGGGATCAAAATGATTTTTGTAAAGGATCATTTCCACAACGATAAACAAAAATATTCTCCTTTCAACTGTTTCCATCAGTTGACTCTTCTGATTTAAAGCAGCTGACTCTACGTAATATGAATTCAAATGGGGTATTATTATTTATGATTTTGAGATATGTATATAAATTTATTTTAATCAAGGACTGTGCGTCATTTTTTTAACCTTTGAATTTCAAATAAGAACAAATTATTGGTTTTAATAAAATAAAAAGTATCAATGTACACGACGAGCTTTTTTTTTCACTTGCAACCTCAACTCTCAAAAGGGAAAATTTTGAAAAAACAACTGGTAGCTACTCTTCTGTACTTTCCCTGTTGCCAACTTTTTAATATTGTGCAGAGTTATTATTGAGATATACTATACGTTGATAAATTATACATATATACAAATCAATCGTTAATACTTGTATAATATTCAAAGATTCAAAAAAAGGGCGCGCAATCCTTGATTTAATATTTATACACCAAATTCATAAATAATAATAATACCCTTTTTGAGCTCATAATACGTAGGATCAGCTGCTGTAAATCAGAAGAGTCAGCTGAAGGGAGAATTCAGTGTACAGTGTATTTTTGTTTATCCTAAAAAGCTCGTTGTGGTATAGTCTATCTAAATAATAGCTCTGTTCAATATTAAAAAGGTTTGCAATGATACCATATGTTTGTTTGTTTTTTAATTTTCCTTTTGAGAGTCGAGGTTACAATTGGACAAAAAAAACTTGTCAAGTGCATTGTGGAGGCTCAAGTATTAGTGTCAGAAATAAATAATTCCCTCAATGAAATATGGATCTGTTTCAATGTATGTATGTTGATTTATGTTAATAACCTTACGCTATCACAATATGCTGTCTATAAATTCCTCGAAAAATATAGGCCAAAATTTGTCTGAAGCTCTATTTTCACGATTACAAATGCCTAATATTGTTTCAAAACGAATATGTGAGTACATAGGTACAGGATATCCATCATCCTATATGTCATCTATGCATCCTCTTCAAATAAATAGACTCAAATTCATAAGATGATGCATGTCTGTAAGTATATATTTGAACGATGCAAAATACATTATATAATTATTTTTGCATATTGGCTGAATGCAATTTCCTTTAAAATGCATCCTGTTGAATGCTCTACAAACATGTATAAAGAATGCAAATCCAATGAAAATATAAAATATTTTGATTAACTTGCTTTTCTTGCTGCTTACATTAATTAACTAATTATTATTATTGTTTTTAGGAAAGATAAAGAATGTGATCATAATTACTAACTATGTAAATGATAATTGATAATACAAAATCCATTTGACTCTCACTCTCTCGTCAGTGCAAATACATTTGTATGGACCATCTGGCTTTTGGTGTGTTCCTACCTATATTTAGCATTTGTATTGGTTTTAATACCGAAAAATAAACACCTAATTAGAGCCCTAATTATATATTTGCAAAATATGTATCCATACATAGTTATACTTATTTTATAATATATTTTTTTTTAAGTTATATGATAATTATAGATTTCAAAGGTCTCCACGGGCCGGATGAAAAGCTTCCGCGGGCCAGATTTGGCCCACGGGCCGTAGGTTTCCCCATGCATGATCTAAATCAGTGGTTTTCAACCGATTTTAAGCCATGCCCCACCTAGACGTTTCTAAAATCCTGATGCCCCTCCTGTGATATTTAATTTTCGTTATTGAAAATTTTACTGTTATACACGTGAAGGAAGCTTAAAAGGCCATTAACTTGGTCTCTCAACAAGCTTTTAAAGAAAACAATTCAGTGTTAATAACTCATTCTCGAATTGCCCCGTAGTCTTTGGTATAGTAAGCCGAAGGGTGCACGTCCTGGCCATGCCCCACCAAAATATTGCCATGCCCCACCGGTGGGGCCTGCGCCCCACGTTGGGAACCACTGATCTAAATAATAGCTCTGCCCAGTATTAAAAAGTTGGCAACAAGGAAAATACAGAAGGGTAGCTACCAGTTGTTTTTCCAAATTTTTCTTTTCACTTTTGAGAGTCGAGGTTGCGAGCAAACAAAAAAGCTCGTTGTGTTTATATGAGGGAATGACTGAGTAAAATAACATAAATACAATATGTTTTTCCAAATTTTTATTTTCCGTTTTTTAAGAGTCGAGGTTGAGAGTGGATAAAAAAGCTCGTCATGGAGAGGGCGGAAATCATGACTGAGCTATAATAGCCTTAGCCAATAGTAAACAACGCTTACACCTGATTCGTGGAAATATCAAGAGTAGTTCACTAGTTTGAGTCAAGCGTCTAGTCCAATTCGATTCATGAGTATTTTATCTTTGAGTCCAAGTCAAGGATGAAGTTGCATTTTAATTAAACTTGGCTCGAGGAAGAGAAATCGTTAATATGAGTCACCATCAATTTTAAAATTCAAATATACAAATAAAAAAAAAAAAAAATAAGAAGAATGTTTGTGAGCCTGATGCATCGATGAGTTTTCCTTTTCATGTTGGATATTTTAACTTTTATTTTAGTCGATAGCAATCTTTTAACTTCGAGTCAAAGAAAAACATCAAATTACAGTTCAATGGAGCATAGGTGCAAAATTAATGTATTGGTACTTTTTTAAAGTATCAAATTCATTTTCTCATGTTTTGATTATATTACTAGGCACTTTATTATTATAATAGATATTCTTAAATCATTTATAACTTCAAGTTAATTAATTGTATACTCAATATGGTATCTTATGAAATTTGTATTTTACTACAATATTTAATTAGTTAAGTTAAGCTCAAGGCCTTAGTCATTTGGTTGCTCTTTGATGATACTTTTTCAGTTATTTATCATGAATGTAACTACATAGTAAAAGTCATAAGAGACCCGTTGTTCATTCCTAAATAATTAGTTTAAATAAATTATATCCCATTTGCTCTCCATTACTTTTTAACCTTCCGGCCATTGCATAAATCATGCACAATTCCTAGTTATATATTATAGATTACAAATATGGACATCCGGCGAGCTTCTATTGCCTCAATCATATCATATAACAATGAAAATGACTATTAGTATGCATTGATTAATTATAATTATATTATTCTATGTACTAGAAATTGACAACGACTAAGAGTGTTTTTGAAGGTGATTTTTGCTTAAAACTAAAATTCAGACTTTCAACTACCGACTTTAGTCAAGTCCAATTTTACGAGCACTAAGTTGGGTCGAGTTTAACTTAGGATACTATGGTAAATTTTACTTTGAGTTTCTATAGTCGGATATTTTTAAGCTTTCTTGATTTATTTTCTATAAAGCTCTGAGCTTTTTAAGAAACAATACGTCAATTGTCTTTCTCAAACATGGATTACTTGAATTCAAGGCATGGTAATGAGTATTGACGATAATATAAAAAAGATTTTAAAACTTTTAAACGTAAATCTTTCAAGTATTTTTTTTTTGTCATTTAGAGGAACCAATAAAAGCGATGAATCTTTGAGAATAGCCACAAATATTCAAAAATGTATGGGCCTTTATCATAAGGATATGAGCTCCTTAGAGAAAAACAACCAACTCCATATTTGAAGGACTATAAGCTCAACTATATTCTGGATCATTCGATCACCAAATATAAAAAATGTATCATTTTGTTGATCAGTGAATGGTTGATATTAGTTTAATCTGTCTTAACAACTAATGCAGAGTTTTAAGTACTTTGATTTACGAGCATGCAGACGTAGCATAGAGCACTACTCAAGTTTATTTAACAATTATTAATTTATTATTAATAATAGAGCAACATCCCCGAGTCGCGTTATCCAGATAGTTATCTATTTAACGACATTTAGTGTGGAAACAGTTGTAATAACAATTACAAAACCCCCCGGTTAGTCGACCACGTGGATTAAGACCCTAAGTGACAGAGCACATCTAATCAGTGAATATATATAATATATATAGAAATAACACATACTCAGGAATTATTTCACCCTAAATGGAAAGGATAACTATTTGGAATATGATAAGAGAATATTCTGATGATTGAATATACAAGATATTTCTATTTGATAATACTTATTATTCCAATTTGAGTTCATTTAAAATAAAGGAGCTGAGGAAGAGAAGAGAGAGAAAGGTTTCGTGGTTTTCCTTCTTTTCCTTCTTTTATCTTCTGAATATCATTATTTTTCTCTCCTCTTTTGACTGTCATCGTTGCTCCTGCTACTAGCTCTACACTTGTATTAAATAGCTAACAAGGGAGATCGTGTCGGCACTT
Source organism: Lepeophtheirus nordmannii (assembly GCA_963680855.1). Lineage (NCBI taxonomy): Eukaryota > Metazoa > Arthropoda > Copepoda > Siphonostomatoida > Caligidae > Lepeophtheirus > Lepeophtheirus nordmannii. The sequence continues at coordinate 647,323 of OY804518.1, forward strand.
GAAATAGACTTGAAGGCATGGCAAATGAAGAAAATCATCAACAAGTCGCTCCATCCGAGTCGGGAGGAGGTGTTGGAGCGGTAAATCCATTTATTTTGATTCTTTGAGTCCTCCGTATAGCCACTGCTTTTGAAGGATGAATAAAATATCTTCAAATATCGATTTATTTATATTGTGGGAATTGCCTTTCTATTGAAATGACGACTAGTATAAAAGTTTAAAACCCATTTTATCCCTGATATCTTCTCTTCCAATAGGAAATCCTCAACAATCAAATCAATGCTGAGAGAGAAAGATATCAACCCACTGGGGCAGAAAAGTTTTTTGCCGTCATCAAATCCCTGCTCATTCGTGTTATGGTCATTTATTTTATAAGTCAATTCTTTCGCCGACCTCAGGCTCAAAATACACCTGGGGCAAGTAGTCGTCCGGATGGATCCACTCAAGTTCCAGCATCGAATCTATATCAGCCTGGAACTCTATTTGTAAGTCTCGTCTAGACATAGAACAACATTTTTTGATGTAGAGTCGTGTCCGATCCATAGGCCTTTCATTTTTATTTATTTTTTTCAACAGCCTATAGCTCGAATCTAAACTAGAAGAGTCATATGCAGATCTTATCTATATACTTTTATCCCTGATAATTATAGGTGAATGTAGAAAGTAATTAACATCATGGCTGACGATTTTATTTCTTTAAATTAACCATAGTTAGAATATCCTTCCAAAGCCTTCTTTTTTTGTTTCTTAATCACATTAATTGCTCTCTAATCATGGTCACAAAAGCAATTGCTAGCCTTTTTGAATTTCCCTTAACCAATCATCACTTACAAACTATCTCAAGACCTTAAGGCACTCCGAAATGTAAACTATCAAAATAGGAAAGATTTTAAAACTTACTATTTATTAGTAGTATGTTGATCAAAGTTTTTTGTTGAGGTAGACCTTTGGAATTCATATCTTGAAGTCATATTTTAAAAAAAATTAATAGAATGCCAATGTTTTCGAACACGACTGTTAATATATTGAATTGTACATGAATGTATACATATTGAAGACTTCGTGCTCATGAATAAAGTTTCATTTGATTCTACATTCATACATGATTATGAAATGTATTAAATTGTGCATTGTACTAGAAAACTCTTTTTAAGGAGGCTCATAGTTAGAATCGTATTCGGAAGCATTGCCATCCCATTTTATACCTATACATATATATTATAACATTTCAGTTCTAGCCTTAACAAGAAGGCTCAGACAAAAAAGTTATGAATACATTTTAATAATATAGGATGAATATAAAGACAACTTCATATCGCTTTAGTTTGACAATGTCATTGAAGGTTACATCGAATAAAACTTGATTCCCTGATCCTGGGAAATTAAATACATATTTCTTTGTCTATCATTCTACTCCTTTCATTACATTTTTTAAAGTCAAATTTGAAACTCAAATATTGTCTCTCCCTCTCTTATGACTCGATTTGCTATTAAGTCATATTTTTATATATTCAATGAGATTCTAATTTTTTGAGACCCGAAAAGTGTACATTTCTAAAGTTTAGTGTCGTTGGGCTCGCGCTGGGCCTAACCTTGTAATCAAACTTTTGGTGTAAATTGAGTTTTTACATATACTGTTTCTATAATTGTGGATACCAAAAAGCCCTTTTGTGCTTCCAAAAAACACTACAAACCTTGACATATACAAACTTAATTACTTTAGTTAAAACTATGCTGTGTACGATAGTTATCTACAAAATAGATAAAAATTTAACTCTGGGACTTCTCAAAGACTTATAATTAAAAATACTGTTCCCTCTTAAAGTTGTCAACATTTTGTGTAGTTCCAAGGTTTGCCCCTACCCACCGACGATATTAGGAATTTTCTTTAAACCAGTAGTGGTTTATAACGTTTAAAGCTCATGTCTATACTTAATATTAAATGATAGTAATAACTTAGTTTTTGATACGCACTACCAGTTGCCGATTGCACAGCTTTGAGTCATACGAACCAAAGTCCTACGAATCACTGTATTGGTATTTTTCACATGCATTCATTTTAACTACCTATATAAGATTTTCAAGCATTCAATTCGGTTTTTTTTTGTTTGTTAGTACAATTCCCCATTGATGTCACTTTTCAAGACTAATATACATACATTACTATCAATCATTAGTTTGTATTATATATTTTCTAGACTGTTTTGAATGATTTATGAATTTGATTCTATTATTTATGTTTATGAAAACAAATTTTTAAAGCATGGTCTTCAAGTATTTTTTTTAAGATAATGAACAATTTCCAAGAATGGTGATTAGTTAAATTTGGTTCTTTCTAATTGTGGAATCGTAATTGGTTTTTTTTTTCTTCATTTCAGGATATCTTCGTGTACTTGTCAGAAGAAAAAGAATTTGGAGATTTTAATAACTCAGATTCTTTGATATGGCAACTCAAATCTATTGATTATGGAACTTATGTTGGAGGAGAAAATAATGATGGAATCTACAGTATCTCCACTACATTTTCAACATCTGAGGTACAAACACATATATACTCTCTCATCGTCATTTACTTATAAGTCATTTTTTTATAGAGCTTACGTAATAATGGATCTATTTATTTGCATTCATTCATGGTTTTTAGCGGTAAATCCCCTAACCCTAGTGCTGGTAAAGGAATATTCTCCCGTAAATCAACAATCCATAAAATGGTCCAATTAAACAAGTAATCATATATTTGAGTGCATAATTATAAACCAAATTTCCTTATTATTTTATTATGTTAATTTACCCTCAGATTTAAGAAGAAAATTTACAAGAAAACTGCCAATCTTCTCACTGGTGAGACTGAAGCCTCTTTGGAAGAGCAAAGGAAAGCCAATGAGGGTATTAAGCATGAAATTATTTCTCATTGGCATCCCAATCTAACAATCAATGTTGTTAATGATTTTACGGCCTGGACGCCTGGAAGTGTGCCTCCTCCCCTCGACGAATTTGTTGAATTCACTCCTTCACTTCAGAACTATAAGCCAATTATGTACCTGAATGATTACTGGAATTTGAACAAGGACTTCACCGTAATCAATGAAACAGTCAAGTCACTCAACCTTAGTATAACTTTCCAACCCATTTCCCTTTTTAAATGGCAAATTTATTGCGCTCAACAAATGAAAAGTCGTTATAACGTAATGGCCAACTTTATGGGAGACGAAAATGATGAGGATATGGACTCTATGAAAGAAGCAATTTTGGAAACAAATATATACATCCTTGGTCTTACATTTGCTGTGTCGATACTTCATTCTATTTTTGAGTTCTTTGCTTTCAAAAATGGTAGTATTCTACCAGTAATTTTCATTCATGATATTCTTTTTACACTTTCAATTACTTTTTAGATATTCAGTTTTGGAAAAATCGTAAAACTCTGGAAGGTCTCTCCGTGCGCTCCGTGTTTTTTAATGTCTTTCAGTCCTTAATTGTCGTTTTGTATGTCTTTGATAACGATACGAATCCTATGATTAAGCTTAGCTGTTTTGTTGGCTTTTTTATCGAACTATGGAAGATCAATAAAGTGCTTGATATACAAGTCGATAGGAGTCGTAAACTCTTGGGATTTATACCTTATCTCACATTTAAAGACAAGGGATCCTATGAAGACTCTGGAACCAAGGATATTGATCGACTCGCGTTTAAATATCTTGGTATACTTCTTTTTCCTGCTGTGATTGGGTATATGATTTACTCGGCTGTCTACAATGAGCACAAAGGATGGTATTCCTTCATACTTGGCAGTACATATGGATTTTTACTAACGTTTGGTATGTTTGTCAATGCGTTTATATGCATATATATAATTTATACCACTTCTTTCTCTTTCTTATAGGCTTTATTATGATGACTCCCCAATTGTTTATCAACTACAAACTCAAATCCGTGGCCCATCTTCCCTGGAGGATGATGACCTATAAGGCATTAAATACATTTATTGATGATATTTTTGCATTTGTCATAAAAATGCCTACTGCGTATCGTCTTGGTTGCTTCAGAGATGATATTGTCTTTTTCATATTTTTGTATCAACGCTACATTTACAGAGTAAGAGTCTTGATCTTTATACAAATGATATTTTAAATATAATATTTTCCATTTAAGGTCGACAAAAGTCGTGTGAACGAATTTGGCTTTTCTGGGGACATGGAAGAAACTCCCAAGGAAGGAGCTAGCACGAATGGAAATCCTGCTGCTATTAAAAATGAAAAAAGTGAAGAAACCAAAAAAAATGACTGATTAATAGATTTCTTAAGTAATTCGATGGAAATAACGTTGATTACTTATCCAAGTTATTGCTTGTTGACCATTTTTAGACCTTCGCATATAATTTGCTATGCATCAGAGGGAATATTTAGTTGATGAAATCGTCCCAAAATACTGTTTAATTAAATATATGTTAGGTAAAGTCAATCATCATTTTAAATTATGTCATGTTAAAAATAATAATAAAAACATTCATCTCGTACTTTTATGCATTACTTTTTTTCCCCAATACTCTTTAATATGTAGTTTACTTTAGGGTATTATGTTCTAATAGTAAGTAGTAGTTTATGGGTCATAAATCTATGTATCGATTATTAAATAAATATAATACATTATACATTACCTATTCTAAGTCGATAAGTTATGTTTCATAAGTAAACGAAGAATATATAGCAGTTACTGCAAATAGTTTCTTAGCTTTGAACGATATCTGCCCAATAGCTAGTCATTTGATTTTGATATCCTCTTAAGAAACTCCGTGAGAAGGTTTATACAATTTGTTAATCATCGTTCAAAAACATGAAGATATTAATTGTATGTACTTATTGGTCATATCAGTGATATGACCAATAAGTACATAAGTGATATCACTGATATGATATCAGTATCACATATGAGTAGGAATGAAAATCATATGCAATTCGGGCGTGTGATAAAAAAGTGGAGTTGTCTCTTCAAACATGTCTTTTTGTTTTCCGAAGCTGTTATTATTTTTCCTTTATTACTACTGAGGTGAGAACATCTACCTGATAGTAAAGATGTCGCATGAAGGAATACATGATGCATTAAGTTTAATAAAGCAAATAAAATGTAAACAAAAAGGGCTCAAGTCCTCGTATAATTATTATTAGTTAAAAATATATAATTTCCTGACATTAATTTCAGTTAATTTTCTGCCTCTCATCTATGTTATTATTTATTGTTGTCACGTCGAGCTTTTTTGGCCACTCGCAACCTCGACTTACAAAAGGGAAAGGAAAAATTTGGAAAAACAACTGGTAGCTACTCTTCTGTATTTTCCATGTTGCTAACTTGTTAATATTTGGCAGAATTTATTATTTAGATATACTATATATTTATAAATTTTACCAATCATAAACCAATCGTTACTACTCCTAATATATTCAAAATTCAAAAAAAGGGCGCGCAATTCTTGATTTAATATGTTTTGTATGCATCAACATCAGAAATAATAATAATACCCTTTTAGAGTTCATAATACGTAGGGTCAGCTGCTTTAAATCAAAGGAGTCAATTGATGGAAATCAGCTGAAGGGAGAATACAGTGTGTTTTTGTTTATCCCAAAAAGCTCGTCGTGTGTATATATAATGGAGAATAGCAGCTATTAGCTCAGTAAAACGTCATGACAGCTCAAGCTGCTTCCCCCCTCGACATTCATTGAATTGTCAGGGTTGCCAGGTTGATTTTCTCTTTCTTTTTTTATAACACGCCCGAATTGCATATGATTTACATTCCTACATATGAGTTAGTAGTTGCAGAATCTCAGATTCTATGACTTTTATCATATGAATGCAGTTTTTCTATGTTTGATACTTTGTATCCTCGAACTTCCACCCTCAAATTTGTCTAATCCTTTTAAAGTATACAAAAATGAATACTACTAAAAGGGTAACGGAACAGCGGGGTTGAGGGCTAGTCGTAGTATTTTTTCTTAGCTTAAACTGAACATAGACATCTTGTCACTCTTTGATATTACCATATTTTACAGTTTATATTAAGACTCTGAACCTTTGAAGACGCACTCTAATATTTGATAGAGATAAACTCACAGTAATATTTAAAATGGAAGAACATTTAAGTGTCTCTCACAACAAAAAATATGTAAATATGTAAATCCTGGGAGGAGACGTATTGGGGTTACAGAAAATCTGGTGGGGACATGTCTCCCCAATTGCACCCATACCCCCTCCCAATTTTTGTCGTGATCAAATTCGAAGCACCTAGATTAAAAATTTCCTTTTCAAAAAAAAATTAAAAAAATTCCCTGTGTCGATACCTGAAAGTCTCGGTATCGTCTTTGTCTCCATCCCTCAAGACTCTGGTTTCGGTTAAGATTATCCTGACCACAACACTTGTACTTTATGGACTAACACTTATCCTTTTACAATATGGAAAATACCTTAGTCTTATATATGTAAGTGTTTGCAACTATTGGATCAAGTTTACGAGCACTAAGTCGAGTCAAGTAATTGAACCAAATTGTCTTTCATGGAGTTTCTGAAATCTAATTCAAGTTTGTCGTCAAGTTTAACAACTCCAATGTGAGTGGGGCTTAATGAAGTATTTGACATAAAAGCAATTTATCTTGGCAGGTTTAGTTTTGTAAAACTCAAGGTGACATATTTTTATTTTTTTTTAAATTGAAAGCATCCGTTCTGACATTAATTTAACTGTCAACTAAATGTATTTCAGATAAAGAATCAATAGAAGTTTACCATGGAGGATGGATAACAAGAATATTTTAATTTTCCTTCACTTGTTTGTTATTATTTCCTTAGTGACAGAGAAAAAATAATCTCACATGGAATTGGCTGGAATAAAAATATACTTTAAGGCTGGTTTGAACAAAATATTTATATAATCGATATCAAACAAATAGAAACTTCATCACACAAATAAGTATTTCGAGTATTGATGATCCGAGTCCAAACTACGTAGATCGAGTTTTCAAAATTATATTTCGAACGTGTTCAGGGGTTATATTGTTATATTTATACGCCATATTTTAAATTCAAGTCTGATCTGGGGTGCGACAAACTGATAAAATCTGATCTGATCCATTGAAATATTAAAATAATTACCTTAGTATTTATTCATTTGTAACAAACCTAAAAGTAGGTTGTTACTCGTGTGATAAAAAATAGGTTTTTGAAGAAATATAGGAACCATTACTTATACCATTACAGTTTAATGATATTTTAATGTCTTTTATAGGATCTTTTTATATGCCTTTTTATATGAATATAATTCGAGTGAGTTGACAATAATAACTAAAGTTCTTGATAGTTCATTGCCACACTAAAATATTAACATTGAGTTTAATATAATTAATTATGGCAGTTTTGTTAACAATATGAAACATTGTCAAGAGAGATCATACATTTTATCTTTTTAAAATTGTTTTGTTCTTTTCGAAAAAGATTAAATTAAATTTGGAAAACACTCTGCTCATTCCCTTAATTTGATATTTAAATTATAAAAAAATCGGGTTTTTTTTTGTTTCTTTTTATCGATTTACAAGGTCAATAACTATGGTATATCGAAATATTTTTTAGTGTTTATTATATGAAATAATTAAACAATACTTTGAAAAATAAGTCATAGTGTATTGCAATGTTTTTGACACCATGTACCAGGGCCAGTGGGGGCATTAACGTTCTCTTCCCGATTTTGAAAATTCTTTTTGGCATGATTTTAATACGTTTTTCCCCATTTACCTTTGTTTTTGTTTTTTATGAAGTGGCAGTCTACTTCCTGCCTACTCACAGGTCACAGCTCAATTCTGCACCCTGGAGATTTGCCAGTTTTACATCGAATTTTTTGTTCAAATATGCATCCAATGGTTTTAGTCTGGGATAAAAAAGTTTAGACACAATTTAATAAAAGATATATTTTTATAAAATTAAAAAATACATCAAAATAGCCTTCAACATGGCCCACACCCAACTGCGCCCATGAGTCAAAGAATTGATACTTAACTCAAACTGGCGAATTAATAACTTAGCCCTACCTCTTTGGAGTATTTTATCAGCTCGAAAGAACCTTTGTACGTACATACAAGTTATTACTAGCATGCTTTTTGAAGGGATTATGGTATATGTATATCCATTAGTATTCTTACTTAATAATTTGGAGTATACAAATCTATCATCACCTGTTGTGTGTATTTTTATTTTCCTTTGCTCTATTTCCTCTTAAATTGTTTTGTACATGAGTATAATTAACTGTCATTTCTTCAGTCACAACCCTCATTAGTCTCATAAATCAACAAAGAAATTTGATTCTTTTTTCCTTAATGGGGAGGCCCATGAGGTTTGTAGTCCTTATCTTTAAAGTATATATTGATAAGAGGGGTAAAAAGAAGATAACATTGGCTTTTATGAATCATACAGATTTGCTCATAGAATATAAATAGTTGAGTGAAGGAGTCGAATTTGTTTTTGTTTATTTTGAGTTTTGAATATTAGGCAGAGAAATGGATCAAGACGGTGGGATTGAAGACTGTTTTACTCTATCGGGATTTCTCAAAATTATGTCCTCTATATGTATTTTTATATGCTTAATGCTTCATCGAATTGGAAATCGAGGGAACCAGGTAGGACGACTACCTACTGTTACACATTCCTTGTCAATTCATTTATTCCTGATTTTTCTGGACTTCAGAGTTAAAAAGAGCAATATAATTGAGCAGAAGATGATTCTTATTAATTCATTTCTACTATGACTTCATTAAAGCTAAATCTAGGGTTCTGAATTAAATAATAATAATAACAATTATTATTATCAAAACATACAAATTCAAATTTCATAAAGACAATTTTCCTTCGTTATCAATAGTTTATCTTAGCAAATGCATCATATACATACTTGTGAGTCGAGGGTACTAAGAGCTCATCCAAGACCGAGTCAATTTTGAAGTGGAGTTCTAGGCTTTGATTTATGGTTTTTGATGTATATATATATTTTATACTTTTAAAGCTGCTCTCTCAAACATAACATAGCCTTAAACCACCCCGTTCTTCAGTGTTTATTTAAGTATGTTTAAAACTTGGTTGGGAGTTTGAGGTCCCCATAAAACAATTTATTCAACCCACATTGATCTTCATGTTTGAGATTGTCTTTATTTTTTCTAAACAAACATACAATCAAGCATCACCAGCTTCTTGAGGTTTTAAAGTCGGAAATCTTAGGGACATTCAAATAAAAGAATATTATGGTATCAATCCATGACATGATTTGAATGTCCATGCTTTAATCACAGTTATGATAGGCTCCAAAGCATTGAAGCCGTCGTCACTCATCTTAACGTTGATATTCCCAAGACTCAATACATACATATTTTTGTTTTAAAGACTCATTATCATTTTTGAAGGATAACAGGGCCCATAGATCGATAAAATCATGAACTCTATATGATAATATTGGTCCAAGGGTTCGTACATATGTTTATAAATTTTACTCCTTATAAATATGTACAAACTTTAGCAATTATATATATATTAATATATTATTTTCAGATTTTTTTTGGTGCAAATGACATGGAGTTAAATTATAATGACGTAATATTTAAAGAAGCTGATGCTGAGATTCTGGGTACGTACATCCATTAATTTATAAAATCAGTGATTTAGTTTATAATTATATTTTTTAAAGATGAAATACGATGTTTTATTATACTTATCTGATTTTTTTTTACACTCATCATATTATGCTGTTAATAATATAATTAGGTGGAAAAATACCATCCCACCAGATGACTCACATCATTTTCTCCTTGGTGTAAAAAAAAAAATAAACATTTATAGTTATCTTTAGTTATGAGTGCTCATTTGTTGAATTTATCCTTTGAATTTATGTATATTGTTCTAGGACAAGGGACGACAATGGCCTATACGATCATTACCCCCATGTTACTAATTGCCTATGTCGTTGAAGGACGAAGAGTTGTTCAATCCACATCCTTGGATGGATTATTAACTTTGGTTGGAGCTGTGCTTCTCATCGCCTCAGGAGGTAACTCCTTAGTGAATTAGAGTTAGACTTGCTTCATACACACATTGATCATTTCAGGGATTGCATGCTTCAATTGGAATAGTAACTCCAACATGAACAATCTAAGCATCGGAAGAAGAGACTACGAAGCAGCAGGCTCCTTGGGAGTCATGACGATTTTAACAGGGATTTTATACCTTGTAGACTTTTTTAATGTTGTATATCAAAGATCAAGAATTGAAAATGAATATTAGTTTGCTTCGATTGTACTCTCAATATCTCATCCTGAATATTATTTACAGTGCATTGAAATACATTGAATAAATGCATATTACCTTTCTTGGTCCTATTCCTGAACCTTTCCTTAGAAAAGGCCCATAATAATAATTGGTGGTAGTTAATCTGTGTAATTATTATTCATTTCATTGTAGGTAATTGTTCACAGGTTAAGAATACGAGTCAATTTGTGTTAAACCAATTAAAGTTTTTAACACCTTTTTAGGGGTAAAGAAAAGTAGACTTAAAAACAAATAAAACTATTATTATTATTTTTTTTTTTTTTGCAAATATGATAGTGAACATATGTGTGTAATGTCAATAAGAAATGAGCGTGAATCAAAAAACACAAAACGGAGAAAAATCAATTTTTCTTTTCCCATCCATTTTCAGTTCATTAAATAAAACAAGACTATTCTTCTAACACAAAATTTTTGTACTTTTCGTGAAAATTTTCAAAAATACATAACATGACATTATAGCCTAGAGTCTATAGTTTCATTTCATTGTGTTTTTTAGGAATAGGATGCTTCAGAAAATACACAAATGCCTCTCGAACGTGTTAAGGACCAAACATTAACTATATTAACCCTGTAGGTGGCGAATTATTAAGTTTTTGTTCAAAAAAATATCAAAGAATTCCACTTTAGTTGAGTGCCATCAAAATTTTGAGTCAGCTTTCAAAAGGAAACTTTTCCCTCCTTCTAGTACTTCATGTAACTGAACATCGAGGCTGGTCTCAAAAATGGCGCACCAAATAAGGGCATGTGCAAAATGGCGGCCGAAAGTCAATGATGCCATATGGCATCATTACCACCTAAAGGGTTAAGGAGTAAAATATTAGGTTGGTAGAATTAGGTTATTAACTCGCTGATCCCAAGTGACGCTCTTACAAATTAGGAGAACAAAGGTCTCTTATTTAAATACTCTAGCCGCGAAAAAGTTTTTTATCGACGAGATCAATGCTTAAAAATGTCTTCTATATCTCGTCGAGTCATTTTCTACTTTCAATACTGAAGATTAGAGGTTGAAATTTGCTATTAGCGGGCATGGAGTTTGTTAAACAATATTTTCTTTCTTGGCTATGAGGAGATCTATAGTTCTGAGACTCTATGCTCATCATATGAAAAATGGATTTACACAAAAACCATATATGTTTCTTCCACTTTACCGGATAAAACTCGATAAGAGCGCCAGCTATCCTGAGGGAAACTTTGGAAGGAACCAGCTGCTAGATGGTTTGATTAGTCTTTCGCCACTAAATTGGAAAACCATCCAAAAATTGTATTTGTTTCTTAACATCGACATACTTGCTCTTAGCTATTTGCTGTTCTGCATCATCTCCTTACGAAATTGTGAAACATTGTTATTATCATGGAATAATTTGATATCTTCATTGAGGGTTCAATGAATGGATGAATTTGATTGTATAACATATTAACGTACAATCTATTCTATTGATTATTTAATGATATTATCTAGGAGTAGAAATCAATTTTTTGATGAATCAGAAAGTACGGAAGCCAGTTCTATTGAAACCATAAATACATGGAATATCTAATTTCTCGATAGATTAATTTTTTAAAGCGTCATTTAAGTTCTATTACTCCTAATTGTAAATAAAGGAAACAACGATATTAATATTAAATATCAAAGAATTGTTCATTTTATATTTTTTCATAGCTGGAATAGCAGTTATTCCTAAATATTTATCCTTGTGTCATTTGGTTATTATTAGTATTTATTCTGTATATATCACTGTATCGATATAGATGTTGATCATAATAAAAGGAAAAAGGTATATACTAACAGTAATTTCTTGTCCATTTTTTAATTAACGATGGTTTTTTTTTTTAATCCAGGGATATACCTACAAAAAGAACTGAAAAAGTAATATTGCTTACGTACTTGTCTTGGTTAATTTAGTTTTACCCAATAATTATATAACAATTTCTAGGAACATAGTATCCTTATGTTGTATAATACATCCATGAAAATTAATACTTAACGTGTAATTATTCCCACAATTACATACTAAAATTTGGGCTAATGTTCTAAAACACAAAGCTAAATACAAAACTTGTTAAAATTAACAAAAACCATTTCCATTTCAACCGCATTTTTAGATAAGTTTATTACAAAATCAAATGATTTTGTAATCCCCTAGTATATTCAAGTCAAAAAAGAGTTATGTTATTATTCTTCATATTTGAGGAAGCGCCTCCCATTAAATGTAGGAATGCCAATTACTATAGCTTAAATATAATTTAGCTAGATATTTGTATAATATTTAACCTCAATTTGCGTATTTTACAGAGGGTTAATGGAAAAAATTTAGTAATAGAAATTGTAGAGCAGATAACGAAGAATAGTGCCTTGTTATTAACTTTTTTTTTTACTAAATCCCTTCCATGCTCAGTTCTTACTGACATTACACATATGTGCTGAAACAGATATTCAAATTTAATGGTCATGTGTAACATGATATGATCTTTATTATATCTCTTAACCTTTCCTCCTCCAAAAAGAGATATAAAATAGCCCCCCAAAAAATTGCTGATTAGCCAATTATTCCCATCGATAGGACTATTTTTCATTTAATCGTTGTAATGAACTATTTGCAGCTTAACGAGAGATTTTTCTCTTTCAATCAATCAACGGCTCTAGAAAATTTTTCCAAAAACTATTTTATACTAGAAATAAGATATCCATGTCCAGCCAAGCAGCAAAAAAGTATTTCATTTAGACATGGACCGACTGTCGGTTTGCCCTAATATCGGTATCACCCGATAATAAAATGTATTTAGTGTGACTTTAAATAGTGAAATGCTTAAAAAAAATATATATACCTTAAATCAAGGTGGGCTTGGTTTTTTTCTTTAGAAGCTAAGGCCCTGTATTTCCCCTATCCGAACGTCCATGTTATTTACATATCCGTCTTTAAGAGATCTGCAACTCACTTTTGGATTGTAATCTAGCAGTTGAAAAGCACTCTATTAAACTACTTTAAATAGATCTAAAAAGATAATAACAATTATTATGAACGAGCTCAATTCTGACTCCGTTCTGAATGAATGTGAGTCCACCTATTGGGAACCCCAGATCTAAACGATACCCTACTAATATGCTTATGTTTTTACAAGGAAACAAAAATTCAATATAAAAACTTTTATTTATACAGAAAAATAATCAAGTCTAGAACTAAGTAAGTCGAAAAAATGATTTACTTCGATATTTTTTCTTAGAATTCAATCAACGTTCAGAACACAACAAATAAGGGATACGTTTTTTTTTTGTTAGTGACATAACATTTGACATTTGTTGTCAAAAATCCAATGTCAAGTCCAATTACTTACAAAAATATATGGAGTACCAAGAAACAAACAGTTCAATCAGAATTACTACACGTAGCAACTTACATATATGTCAGGAGAGATAATTTGGGCATAAAAAAGTTTATAAGTAGAAAAAGCTTTTGTTATGGACATCAATTTCTTTACTTCCTCTTGATTTTTATTTTCGTCTCTTTCTGTAACTTTGAATAATAACATAATTGTAAATTAATTATATATTTGTAATAATAATTTGGTTTTTGGCCGCAAATCAATTATTGAGCCAATTTTTGGCTTCTGTGAGTTGTGAATTGAAGCTTTGTTCTCTTAATGCATGACCCCTTGATGCGAACAATTGACAAACATATATTTGACACCAACCCTTTTGTAGATGTGGGTAAAGGTGGAATGAACATTTTCATTTTGTTCTGGAATATTCCTACAGTTCGTATCAAGGATTTTTTATTTAAAAGTTGTGATGTAATACACTAATACTATAAATAGAATAGTTGATAGTGATGCATCTGAGATTTTAATAACTATACATGGTAGCTTAAATTAATTTAATTATATCTTTACTGTGATGAAAGATATAATTTATTGAAATAATTTCCTTTTATGCAAATAAATATTTTCTAAATCAAAGGTCTTAATTGTTGAAATTAGATTAAATAACAGAAATTATTTTTCTTTGTCTCATGACTTTAATCGAACTTGATTTGACTCAATACTTAATATTCAATTACTCAAATTTGAAAGAAATTGATTCTATTTGAATGTACATACACACGTAGATTGATTCAATTTTTCATAGTTTGAAAATGGTTCTATTAAAATTAAGGTTTGATAATTTATCATTGAGGCTTTTTGCACGAATCATTAATTAGTCTTGATATACATATATATGCTTTGCTATTAATTTCAATCCTAGCAATAAAGGGTTTTGTAAACAATATATATTTTATGTGTCAAGGATCTCCTTGCTTGAGGGAAAAAATATACAAATAAATAATAAAGACTGCAAAATATATTGTTTAATAATGAATACAATTTACTGGCTACGTTCTTGTCTCTCATAAATGCATTTTAACTAAACATATGAATATTTGTTGATCTCTTACAGTTAATATAAATAGCAAAAAAGTAAACATAGTCTTTCAAAGAGAAAAGCTATTTTATTTCTTACAGTAAACTATATTGTATTGGATGAGGTTATGAATGAAATTTATTTGAGCCAAAGATATGAAAATAAATACAATACGAACAGTCACAACACTGATTTCAAATCTGTAATATTTTTTTTCGAGAGTCCGACGGTTTTTTGAGAGATCGGATCCTACTTTTTTAGCTTTTTTGGCCCATTTTCTAACTTCAATTTCAGCCTAGAAGGAAACTCATTTTGTGCATTAAAAAATGTTGATTCGCACGTTTATTTAATGCAAATTTCAATTTGAGTCTTTGTTTTGATCTAAAGGAACTCCTGGGGGTGTAGGGGACGGGAGTAGGCCCAAAAGTCGGCCAAATCGTTTATACTTAAATAACTCCTTGAATATTACATAAAATGGATGAATAAGGAATGCCTTCAAAAGCTGAAATCTAGAGCTTTCAAATGAGATGTCAAGCGCTAGATAAGACTTCTTTACTAAGAAGAAATCGTCTATCTAAATGTGTAAATTTCCATTCAATTTCGATCAAAAATCCACTGAGAATCAAAGACTCACGGTAGAGCTACTAAAAAAACAAGTACAATAGACGTAAGTAGTAGCGTGCAGAAGAATTTCAGCTGATTTTTGCATCCTTCTGCGTGCTAATTTAAGAAGTCACTCCACATAATATGTGTGTAATTATTCCTAGTTATATCTAAGGATGGACATTTTGTTGAGGTGAGAAAGCATGTTCATAATTACTATCTGGTGCGTTTGTATTTTATCACCTGATTGTTATTTGACAATATTAAACAACACTCAATAGTTACTTATAATTACTCAACGATACAGAGAAGACTTAATTCAAATTGATCATAAAACTAGTGTCTGATATTTTTCTTTTCTCCCTTAAACCCCAATTTTATCTCAACATTTTGATCATGTCTACTTATATTGTCTGCATATGCATTAGCTTTCATTTCTCTTTTTTCTACTCTTATAGACTTTATATTCCCTGATGAGTTGATTTGTTCAGTTAATGTATTCTATGAAAGTATGAATGGAACTCTAAAAGGGAAGAGATATGTTTCCTAATCACATCAAATTTTATTATTTCAATCAAGTATTGAAAATAAATAATATGTATATTGATTTAACACACTACTGCACATTGGTGTAATACTAGAACCAAATTTAGTCACTTGACCGAAGAAGGGGAGCTTAAACAGTAATTTGGATTGCCCTCCTTGCATATACTACAATACGCACTCTTGAGGCTTACAGTTGAAAATAATACAAGCTTTTTGGTTAATAAAGCAAGTACGATGCTAACAATTTAGGGCTCGAGTCCAATTCCTTGTAAATTATTATTATCAGTTTACGACTAATTATCTAAAAGTATTTAATTTTCTAATGCTAACAATTTAGGGCTCGAGTCCAATTCCTCGTAAATTTTTATTATCCGTTTACGACTAATTATCTAAAAGTATTTAATTTTCTAATGACGTATAAATTTGAGTTTATTTTCTTCAATCTACTTATTCTCTCATCTATAATCGATGTGTTCATCTTTGAATATAAAGGAAAAGAGCAGCTAATATAGTAACCATCATGATAGCTAAAGCTCTTCCTTCTCAAACATTCATCAAATTGTCAGGGTTACCGTATTCATTCTTCCTTTTTTTCTTTTCTTTTTTACGTACCGGCACTGGATAAGATTTACAATTCTAATAATATGTTGGTTTCCTCCATAGGTTCGTATTTCCGACCTAGCTTTTGAAATCTTTTATTCTTAATGTATTTTTTCATTTCAGTTTTAAGATTTCAAAATTATTATATAGTTTTCTTTTTAGAAATCACCCTCTTTATTTTTCCAATTTGAATAAATTAAATATTCCTACGTGACTTTTTGTTAAGGTATAATAAAAAAGAAAAGTAATAATATTGAAAGTCCTACAGGTAACTTTGTTCCTCAATTAAGAATAAAATATTGACAAAGTTTCTTAGCATGATAAGTAAAACTTACTTATATGAAAGCAGTAATTAGATATAATACGCATAATATTATGTCTTCTAGTTGTAGTACAGTGATCCCTCGCCACTTCGCGGTTCACTTATCGTGGATTCGCTATTTCGCGGATTTTCATAATGCATTTTTTTTTTTTTTTGGTGCATTGTGCTCTGCATTCTGATTCGCTAAAAACTCACTCCCGCTTCTTGTATCAAAACATGCTACGAATTGTGCTATCATTTTGTCGTCTCGTGCAGTTATGTGTACGTACATAAAACAGCTTGGCAAATTTACATTAAGTTGGCCAAATTATCTTGTAATATCGAACATCTCCTAAACCCATAATGTCGACGAAACGGTCTGGACCGACAAAAGCACCTGCAGATGGGCCCAAACGGCGGAAGATGCTACCTATCTCAGATAAAGTTAAACTTCTGGACATGATAAGGAAAGGTAAAAGCTATGCAGCCGTTGCTCGCCATTACGGAATCAATGAATCTTCCGTTCGTTACATAAAGAAGGAGGAAAAAAACATAAGGACGACAGCAGCAGCAGCCAATTTTAATACGAATGCAAAAAGGGTTGTAACTGTCCGCAACAAGACCATGGTACAGATGGAGACGGTATTAGCTCTGTGGATTAATGAATCCAGGAAAAAAAACATAACCCTGGATACAAAAAAAAAGTTTTCTATTTCGCGGATTTCACTTATTGTGGGTCATTTTCGGAACGTAACCCCCGCGATAAGCGAGGGATTACTGTATATGTATATATTTGATTCTAGGCAAATTGCCTAAATTCATTAAACATCAAATTAGTATTCTCGAAGCATTAGTAATCTTATATCGTTCCCCTTCATTATAAGAACACTTCCACATAATGAAATAAGCACATACATAGTCTTTTTCTATTTTCTTGGTCTATTCTATTTTTAGTCGTCTCATCAATATTTTCATTTCTTTCCAAGAATCAATATACAAGTAAGAGCAAAAAATACCTGGAAATTTGAATTACATTTCCTTGGGATTCTCAAAGGGATTGATGTTTTTGTTTTTAAGTTGACAAAACTCTCACTGACATCTGTGTCAAATATCACGTCAAAATATTGAGATACGCCTCCTTTTGTGAACAGCTAAAATCGAATTTTCCGTTTTTATAAATGTCTGAAAAACAATGACACAAATTCAATTTTGGAGAAATGTTGTTGTTTAAACCAAAAAAGTTAAAATGAATATTTCAGACTACAATAGTTTTATTTATAATTTTGAGACGGCGTGGCTTATTTCTATAGATACATAACCTATACTCAGTGATGGATAAAAAGGGTCCAGCTGACACGCACGCCCGAGATGATGTCATAAATGAATATGGTACCCTTGAAGTAAGGCAGAATTTCAGCCGATCACATTTGAAGGGGCGGAATGTAACTTATTATTTTGATGTTTTAATTAGGAATAGATTATTATTATTTTTGAGTGACATTAAAAGTTTGTAAAGGATAAAACACTAAATTTGTAGCAACTAATGCCATAGCATGAGAACTGAGTCATTTTAGAATGGACTCGGACTTGATTCGAAAATTAATTATTATTTAATCAATACTAATATAGTATAAACCTCAATATGTCTTTGACGGAATTGCACCTCATAATTATAACACTTTTACACATAAGTGTATCCTATAATTCATATTACATATTTAAGAAACACATATGTACAATTAAATTAAATGATTTTATTTAACCATGTAGTGGCTACTTTTTTTTATTCAAAATTTAAAACTATTATAAAAACTTCATACAGTCAAAAGTAACACATTTTGTAATCACTTAAATTTTTCCATACAAAAATAAAATAAGATGAAATTTCATAATGATTATCTCAAATATATATATATAGTTATATAAGAAAAACTGAACATTGATTCGTAAAACCAATGTGACTCCAATTTAAGTTTTCATAAATAAACACAAAAAAATAGATTAAATTGATAATACGATGAAAATGTACGTCATAATTACAATTTTAAATTTTTCAAATATAATTAAAAAGAAAAAAGTAACAATTGTCAGGCAATTAATTACATTGAAATCGATACAGTGACTACTGTAACTAGTCACTGAATCTATTGCATATGTTCTCAAAAAATAAACATCAAAAAGAAATAAATAAAAAAATATTCCATAAAAATGGAATAATAAAGACCAATATACACGAGATGAGCCAAACTTTAATTATGACATTAGATAAAAGCACATCCCCTCATCATGCTAAAGCCTCTCTCAGAATCACAATTGACGATCGGAGTATTTTAGTACAAGCAAAAATTCTTCAAGTCAATGCTTATCACGGCAACAATATTCTTCAACTGGATGTATCAGGCATTCTTTATACTATCCACTTTTGAATGTTTCAAGTGGAATATCTTTTCGACCATTGTCACACTTGAAGTCCTTAGTCTCGTCCATTGTTATAAATCTATACTTTTCGTATGCTGACTCGACTTAAGAGCTCCAATGATTGGGTTACGGGAAAACAAGAAGAGACGGATTTACCGGCGTATTTTTTCATAAATTGGATGCAATTTTGATGTCCTCCGACTGAAAGTGGGATAATAGATGAAGCAATGAATTACGATAGTTCAGATGTGAAATCAAATGTACCTGAATCCTTACTAATACCATGTTTATTGAATGGATCTGGATTTTTCTTGTGAAATCAGCGATTTGAAAGTCTCATGATCGGGAATTTCTTCAAGAAGTCGAGAAATAGCATGGCCGGAATGCCATCACACTCGTATCCTGGACAAATTTTTAAGCGTTGCTACCTCCATTGTCGGCGACCAAAGTTCCTGAGTCAAATCCTCAGGCATTTTTTAATTTAATTTAAAAATGACACTTGTTGTTTTTGAATGGAATAGAACTGAGTCATAAAGGAAGAAGAAGAAAGAAAAAGAAGTTTGAAAAGACAAATGTTGCCAACAACCGCGTATTTTTTGCATGTCAGCTGGACCCTTTTTATCCATCACTGCCTATACTTAAGAAACGGATCATCCAATTGTTAATTTTCATAGCATATTTAAAATCAGCTGATATTGTTTTTTAATTAATATTAACTTGAATTTTCATGATTAAATAAAGATTTTTTGATTCTCGATATTTTTTGCCCAAGGTAGTATCCACTCTGAAGTGTCTATTGAGTTGTTGTTTTGTGACTATATTTAAACATGTTTGTTTTCTAAATACTCTACAAATACCTAATTTTATTGATTTTGATCACGTTGTTGACTTTTTTACTCAATGTGATGTTGTTTGGTGGATCATATATAATGTATGTACAAACCTGATTATCAAATGAACATTGTCGATCAATACAACAATATTGATCAGGGTTTTTTTTATTCTTTTGATGAAGAGGCACGTGAGTTTTTCCACCTCAAACAGATATATTGATTAAATCTCTTAAAAGAGAAAGAAATAAAAAATGGGGAAGTTAACTGGTTGTTAAGTTGGCCAAGTACGACCCACACAGCAGCCAGGAAATATTTTCTTTCTTATAAACGGTAAATATATACATACATCGTTTTAAGTAATATTAAGTATTTTATCAGGATTCAACAAGGACAGTCGGCAGAAGCATGTATAGGAATGTAAATCATATGCAAATCGGGCATGTAATAAAAAAGTGGAGTTGGCTCTTCAAACAGGTCTTTTTGTTTTCCAAAGCTGTTATCATTTTTCCTTTATTACTACTGAGGGGAGAACATCTACCTGATAGTAAAGATGTAGATGCATGAAGGAATACATGCATTAAGGTTAATAAAGCAAATAAAATGTCCAACAAAAAGGGATCAAGTCCTCGTATAATTATTATTAGTTAAAAATATATAATTTCCTCTCATTAATTTGAGTTAATTTTCTGCCTCTCATCTATGTTATTATTTATTGTTGTATATATAATGGAGAATAGCAGCTTGTAGCTCAGTAAAACGTCATGACAACTTCAAGCTGCTTCACTCTCAACATTCATCAAATTGTCAGAGTTACCAGGTTGATAATTTTCTCTTTCTTTTTTTATTACAAGCCCGATTTGCATATGCATATGATTTATATTCCTAAGCATGTACAACAATGGTTAGAGCTATAAATCCTAAGCCCTGCCGGTATGTAAAAAAGAAAGAAAAAGAAAATGGACTTGATAACTCTGCCTCAGTAGGAATGTAAATAATATGCAAATCGGGCATGTAAGAATCAAAGAAAGAGAAAATCAACCTGGCCACTCTGACAATTTGATGAATGTTGAGAAGGAAGCAGCTTGAGCTGTCATGACGTTTTACTGAGCTACAAGCAGCTGTTCTCCATTATATATGTATACAAATGAAGACATCAATAATAAATAATAACATTATGTTTGTATACCATAGATGAGTGGCAGAAAATTAACTGAAATTAATATCAGGAAATTATATTATGATTAAAATCAGCTGAAGGGAGATTACAGTGTGTTTTTGTTTAACCCAAAAAGCTCGTCGTGTTTACAAGGAAAGATATTGACAATCTTTGAGAGGAAATTAACTCAAATTCAGAGCTATTAGAAGATTATATTAATATCAAGGATCTAAGTCCACTCGATTACATGTTTTCCCTCAAGAATAAAAAAGAATAATGAGAAAATATTTGGAAAATAAAAAATCCTGTATAAATTGCAAACCAATAAAAACATCTCACGAGAAAATTTTTTTTAGGATTTACAGCTCTAACAATGGTATTATTGTGGTGGAAATCTTTGGAGTCACGATGAGGATTCCAGGTATTTCTTTTTTCATCATATAGTTCAGTATTGGTTCTAATGGTGTCTTAAAATCCTTTGTTTCTACTATGAGTCGTCAATGGCTATAAGGACAAAACCTCTGTTCATCAAAGAGTTTGGCATTGTACTAATGCCAAATGGAATCATTTCACCATGAACATTGTAACTCTTCAATTTACAGTTTACTATAAGAGTGTTTTTTATATTTAAAGAGTCATGGTTGATGGATTCTACTAGCATTTCCTTGAGTTTAAGGTGTCCCTTATTCTTCACAATTAGATCCAGACATTTACTTTTGAACGGTTCATGGCATAGATTTTCAAAGATAATTAAACTTGGTAGTAGCTGCATTCTGTCTTTCAGGTCTTCTATGGTAACTTGGATTCGATGCAAACTCTATTGAAGTGCTTCACGTGGTAATCAACTGCTCCCTAGGGATGGGAGTTTGACTTGAAAACCTTCATTTTTGATTGCATTCAATTAGACATTTTATTGATTATTCCTTCATTAAATCGTTAATTGTTCTATGCTCTTTTTGCTTTTGTAATTTCAGATGTATTTATGTTTTATAAATTGTACATACAGTGAACCCTCGTTTATCGCGATGGATACGTTCCAAAGATAACCCGCGATAGGTGAAATCCGCGAAGTAGTCAGCTTTATTTTTATTGTTATTTTACAATGTAATATTGTACTGGAGAATGAAACAAAAAACAAAACCTCTTTTCAGGCCTGCACCTCTTCGTTCTGACTCTGCTGCGCTGTAGCATTGATCTAATGAAAAACCAAATTCAACTTGTTTCATTTCTAGACAGCAGTAACGCCTCTGAGCCAATCAGTATTCATTGTAAAAAAAGCACTGTAAAAAATTCCGCAAAGCCTCAAATAATCATTTTTTTCCATATATACTTATTAATGTCCCTTCTTAATAAATAATTTCTGGGAAAATAATAATCAAAATTTATAGAAAGGCAAAATCAACAAAATTATATTCCTAAATCTAACACGTCAGGCTTTGATTTTAAAATTATTTATATCAGTTTATACTCATTTGTTTTTAGTGCATGCATGCAATAAATGTTAAGTCACGTTTTTGAGGTTTATTTCACAGGGATAAGTTTAAAATAAAATATTTATTAATATTTTTTATAGAAAGTATTTTTTCCTAACTAATACACATACATATAGTATTTATAACTAGAACTATACTGATCATTGACTTATTGATTAAATGTATAATCAACTATGATTTGCTGACTATTGCCGCTTTATCTAGAAATAAATTAAAAATTTATAAAATTGTATTTTATTTTGAATTTATAATTCTCTTTAATAATGTGCAGTCCCAAAATATGAGGACAACTAAGAGTCTTACTTTGCTAATAAGACAGAATAAAATGCGTTCTTTGCTATGAGTTTAGATCTTTATTTCTTATTTACTTATTTTATTATTATTGAAAACTTATAATTGTCTTTTGATATAGACTATTGTTCATAATGTTCAATAGTTGATGACTCAGCAATAAAATCTACTTAAAGTCAAATAGTTTTCGTCTTTAATTAATTATTTATAATCTTACTTAAATTGCTAAAAAAAAATAAAAGTTTATTGCATTAAAAAAATTAGTTATCGATTTATATTTTCCAAATAATGGATATAAGTTCAAAAAAATCAATATCGGTCAAACTTTATTTATAGCAAATGTAGTTATTCATCACGTAGAGATTTTTGTCCGCTCAAAACCTCGACTCCCCAAAGGAAAATTACAAATTTGGAAAAACATATGGTAGCTAGTCTTCTACATTTTCCTTGTTTCCAACTTTTTAGTATTAGACAAAGTTGTTATTTAGATATTTATAAACTCTACGAATATACTAATCAGTATTTAGTACTTTAAAAATATTCAAAAATTCAAAATATAAATATCAAAATCATAAATAATAATAATACCCTTTTTGAGTTGATTGTACGTAGAGTCAGCTGCACTAAACCAGAAGAGTCAACCAATAGAAAACAGCTGAAGGGAGAATTGTTTATCCCAAAAAAGAATCAAACTATGTTCGTATAATTTTTCCTTTCTATGACAATTTGCCCATAACAATTTCGTCTAATGACATTTGGCCAAAAGAATTATAGATTTGACGTCATTATGTAGAAATAATTAATTATGAGGTCAAAAGTTAAGTAGCATGCTGTAACAACTCGCAAAGAGCACACCTTGATATCTTCAGAATGCAATAGAAGTGACAAGAAAAAAAAATTAAAGAACTTGCATCGATATCTGTAAACATCAAGAAAGCATTCGATTCAATGTGTTATAAATGAATTCTAACTAGTTGCATGAGGCCTAGTTTACCTTTAAATTACATTTAAAATGGGGGTCTATTTGCATTTTTGTATGTAAGTGAAGCTAAGGTTCTCCTTCTGACCCTCTGTCACGGCCATTCTTTGTCGTAGTCATTCATCTACTTTATGAATAAGCAAATTCAAATTGACTTAGGGTGGGTAGAAGGTCCATTATTATAAAACTAATCACTAATGACATCCATGGTCATCATAGGGACTAAAAGTGAAGTAGAAACAGCTATTTTGAGAACTAGAGAGGGTGTTAAACCAATTCCAAAAGTCCGAACGTCATTTAAGCACTGTTTCGAAAAATGGTTGATCTCACATATAAAACCAATGCATATTTGAAATTAACTTTTGTTCATTTTTTGTTTTCAATTAAGGTCTCAAACTCAACACGATTTTATCTTTAAAGTATATTTCAGATGTCTCAAAATCACTTGGAGATCTTACAACTAGCTTATCCAAAGTAGTTATCTCAGCATGTGAAAAATTTCCTTTTCTTTTTGAAATTCAATGTTTTGTATGACCAAGGAAGTTAATTGTGTTCAATTGACTTCTCAACCCTTTGAGTCCTTCTTTTTTTCTCCGTCTCAAACTAAGAGCTTTCATTTTTAACACATGAGAATGGGAGACGATGTGAGAACAGAGGGAGAAAAAAAAAAACTCATTTCGGATTTGTTTATTTATATTTTTATGGAATCCTCATTTTTCAAAAGTTAGTCGCACTCTTAACTACGTTTACTGTTTCAGGATGCTTGTTAATCAGAGTGAATGCTGTTATCGATCCCAAGCTACCAATAGAGTTATTGAGAATATTGAATTTTGGTTTGAGGGTGTGTTCCTTGTTCTTGTTGGAACTTTTGGATTATTTGGGAATGCAACGTCAATTGCTGTTCTCTCAAGAAATGAAATGAAGAATGTATTCAATAGACTACTTATTTTTCTCTCCTTCATTGATACAATCATGATTTTGTTTGCCATTATGAATTACAGGTAGGATTTTCCAAGTTGTTGTTTTTCTTCTTCTTCTTCTATTTACCTCTAAATTTTCATTTTGTGTTATTTTTGTCAATCCATTAAATTGTCTTATAAATTTAAAAACATAACCTGTACTTTTCAAAGCTCTACAAGCACTCTAAAATAATTTTAAATGTTGTCTACGATGACTAATCGTACAGCACCTTTCTTTAAGCATTGGATTTTGATTTCTTACTCATTAATTATAATTAATCAATAACTACATATAACAGTACTCTATTCTAGTCTAGTTAATTTATCCATCGAAAACCTCGGATTTATTTAAATGGCTATACCTCAGGGATTTTTTCCCCCTATTCTATGCCTTTCTCCCTTAAAACTCTTATTTATTAATGACAGTCTTTAAAAATCCAATTAATTCACAACTTATCATTACATGATACATATATATATAGCAATATTCTTCCAGCAGTTGTACTGTCTAAGAGTATATTAAGTCTAATTCTATAGCCTACTTTCACACCTCATAAAGCAACGCATATTTTAATTTACCATCTAGGTACATTGAGTGTATCAATTGATTATTTGTTATTAATTAGGATATGAAATGATATTTTTCTATCCGATTTTGTATCATTACTTTATATTTGCTCTTATTCAGATTCACATCGATACTGGAAATTAAATTAAAAATGTAGATTCTTTACTTTACAAATGTATGTATTTCTTGAGCAGTTTAAAGATTCAAACTCTTTTACTAATTTGAAGAAAAGCAAGCAATGAAAAAAAAAAAAATCATCTAATAAAACTTTAAAGAAAGTTTGACAGGCTTTAAAAATTGTTTATGTTAGTTCCTCTACGAATTGGGAATTGTATACAAGGGATTAAAAAAGAAAAATTATTTTTGGGCTCATAAATTTGTAAATTTTAGGAGTTTGGTATTGTATATGGAATGTAATTTGAAATGAAGTAAGAAAAAAATACCTTTGATTTAAAAAAAAAAAGAAGAAGAAAAACACTTTCAAAGGTGCTTTATATTCAAAGTTATTAAAAACTTGATTCTTGAAAGAAAAGAAAAAAAACCATTCAGATTATGTGATAGACAAAGACATACAAAATTGCTTTTGAATAAACGAGATCTGAGTTTGTTTGTTTTATAAATAAAAAAATAATTAATTATTTATAAAAACAGAGCGGAATTAATGCGACGCAGTAATAATTATTATTAATTTAAGAAAATACGGTGATTTCATCAACAAAAGCATACTCAAATCCCTTTTTATCTTGGGATTATTTGCAAATTTGTGAGTTTTAATATTTTCAAATATAATAAATAATTTTGTGAAGATTAAAACTGAATAACTAAAGTCAATATATATGTATATATATCACACAAAAAATAAAAATTTCTTTCGCAGTGTTGTTGAATCATTTTTTCATGAGTGATTTTATGAGTGAACCCATTACATATATATATTTATGTATAACATGTACACATATAAAATTGGTAACTTGAGACGCTGAGATGAAGATGGAAAACATGGATCCCTATGAGAGTGTCAAAGAAATTAAATTCAAATTTCCCAGTATTTTTTTTTTAAAATAAAAGTAATTTCGTGTTTTAGGTATGTGTACATATATTGATTGAACTCAATAACTTACAAACCCACAAAAATAGAGATACAAATAGTATGGTAATATATGCTAGTAGCAATTTTATATGAAAGTCATTTCCCAAGTGTATCATAAATTTAGTATAATAAAAATTCTAATAAAGTATAGTAACATTTATAAGGTATATTTAGTACTCTCATTTACATATGAATTAGGGAGACAAATAAAACAAATGTAACCTAATGTTAAATTCCTAACCACTCCATACATGATGATAATTACTAGTAACTCTCGTTCCTATGTTATTTGCTTTCTTTCCCTTAATTTTTAGCTCATCCGTTTCCTTAATATTTAAGCTTTTCTTAAATATGGGGAGGGGGGAGAGAGAGGAATCTTTCATTCTCATCATGTTGGCAATCCTTTTTCCTCCAAAAAGTTGAATATAAATGAGTAAGGAGCTCACTCTGATCCCCACAATTCATTTTTAATAGAAAGGGTGCTTACTCTTTAATGAGATGTAATTGTAGTTCACCAAATCAACGTTAGGAATTATAGTGCGTAAATGTTTTTATATTTGGAGTCCCACTCCAATTCCCATTGCATCTCTCAACCTTTCCTACTCCAAAAGTCAAAAGGAAAAATAAATAAATAAACCCTTGCCAAAGACTCTCCAAATGTGGGTCTACTTTTCATTAACAGGTGTGGAATGCTCACAGTTCGGCAAGAGGTATCTATCAATACGAATGGGATCTTTGTAGAGGGATCCCAAGCACCGCAACTCCGTCATTAAATAAATATTTGGGAGGAGAGCAACGTCAGCTGTCATGACGTTTTACCATATCAGCTATTCTTTTTTTTTTTTTTTTTTTTTTTTTTTTTTCATGGAGATAGGGGAGAAAGGAAATAAACAGAGTTTTATACCTATCAGAAGATTATATTGTATTGATTCTAAGTTCATTCCATACGGCATCTTATTGATGAATAATTAATTATTATTATTATTATTATATGTAGATGGTGTGTTACGTATTACTAGGAATGGGGATTTTGTTCCCCATTGTGAGTGAGCGTGCCTGGAATTACTATATGGTACCTCTGCATTTTATCGACGGATTGTTATTTGATTATATTTAATAATACTCAAATATTTATTGAAACTGAGAGAATTGAAGCGTATTTTAATCTACCACTGAGAGAAGGTACACTTTCCTTAGCATTATTTCTTAATAACGAATAATTGAAGTACTTAACATTGTCGCAAGTTCTTGCCTCAACGATACAGACAAAGCTGTACTCAAATTGATTATACACAAAGCAGCGTTACGAACCGATATTTTTATTCCCTTCCTTAAAACCAACTATATTTCAAAATTTTGCCCACGTCTAGTTGTTACTCCATTATACGTGGTTAGTCCTACAATTTCTCCCCTCAAGAATTAAAGAACAATGATATCATATTTGGTGAATGAAAAATCTTGGACAGATTGTCAACCACTATAAACATCAGAAGCTAAAAAATGCTATGGATTTACAGCTCTAAAAATTACAGTTTTATGATTAGAAAAGGAAAAAACACTTAGTCCCCATGTTTTAGTTGTTGTTGTTTTTTTTGTCTGGTTCCCGCCTTCTGCTCGTGCTCTACAGAATAACTAATTAGCCAATGGCAGCATTCTACCCAACAGTTGCCCCATTCTGCATTAAATAATAGTAGAGAATCGTTCACAGTTTTGCGAAATTTAATTCGAGTTCAATAAACCAACGTTTGGAACATCATTTTCTTTGCATCTCTCAACCGTTCCTCTCCAAAAAAGATGGGAGGGGGATAGCCCAAAATTAGTCGGTAGACAGCTAATCCTTCTCCCCAAAGTACGCATATAATATGTATTATTTCTAATTAAAAATATGTATCGACACGAATTGATATAAAATCTGTACATCACTTATTAATCTATTGTTAAATTGATTATTTTGTTTTAAATGAGTCTTGAATTTTGTATCAGCCGGTTGGCGTCTTTTGAAGACAGGCTTAATATAACACGCCTTGCAATGATTTTGGAGGAAGAAAAAACTATGACTGATTTTTTAAAAAAATTACAAGATTTTTTCAATTAGTTTGAACCAAGCCTCGATCCCTTAAAGCCAGTGTCATGTCCTCGTCTCAGGTAGAATGATCTTGAGTGCAAAAGTAGTTTGTCTATTTCAAAATTATTTGCATATAAGTATGTGAATATAACTTTAAAATGAAGTACACACACACACACACATGTGGGATAGAAACATACACGGAGCATGGGATTTAACTTATTGGAATTAATTATTCAATGGAAATGTTATATAATAATAAGACGATTTCTAAAAATAAACAGCTTTTATTTTTCATATGTATGTACATCGATTATTTCCTCTTCAATCAGTCCATAGATTTTAAGTAATTATTGCTATAACTGTAACAACAAAATATGTCGATTCATCAAATTTTTTATATGCCTTAATACATTCTTTTTGGATAGTAATTAATTGTATGCTAGACATTCTACTTAGCAATCTCCCCTTCTAAAGATCCACGCATATTTAAGATCGCCACAATGTGGCATTGACAAATGATAACTGATAACTAGGAATGTAAATCATATGCAATTCGGGCATGTAATAAAAAAAGAAAGAGAAAATCAACCTGGCAACCCTGACAATTTAATGAATGTCGAGGGGGGAAGCAGCTTGAGCTGTCATGACGTTTTACTGAGCTACAAGCTGCTATTCTCCATTATATATACAACAATAAATAATAACATAGATGAGAAGAAGAAAATTAATTTTCAAATTAATGTCAGGAAATTATATATTTTTAACTAATAATAATTATACGAGGACTTAAGCCCTTTTTGTTTACATTTTATTTGCTTTATTAAACTTAATGCATGTATTCCTTCATGCGACATCTTTACTATCAGGTAGATGTTCTCCCCTCAGTAGTAATAAAGGAAAAATGATAACAGCTTCGGAAAACAAAAAGACCTGTTTGAAGAGCCAACTCCACTTTTTTATCACACGCCCGAATTGCATATGATTTACATTCCTACTGATAACTGATAATGTGACAAACGACTGTATTCTGTATTCAAGGACACGCACAAGTACACGTACTCGTAACCACTTGTAACTATGTACAGCTTAGATATTGTAACTATATAAAGTTCAAGGGGGATAATAATAAAGTCAGATGAAAGCTAAACCTACTCTCATTTACTGTCGTATCCGTATTCATTATTTTATAACAAAGAGAGTTTAGTTAATGATATATTCATGAGTAACAACTCTTATTTGAGGCTCTAATGACACGGGTACTTTTTCTTCAACATGATCACTTTTTTTTTAAATAAAAAAAGACACTTCTCTCTCTCTCTCTCTTTTGAAGAGTTTGCTTCTTCTTTTTAATAAAATGTATCAAAAAAGATCAAATATATATAATGAAAGAAGTGAGATTTAGCCTGATAATTAATATTTGTTAATTAATGATGTAGAAGGTCATATACATAATATCTATTTAATTCAATTACTCAGAAGAAGGATCAAAGTTAATTAAAAACACATGAGCAATATACTGTATTTGATTAAGGGATCTATCTGTCAACAATATGGGGCATAAGTCGATCCAGTTCCATCCTTTCCCTGACCTTGGTTATTGAAAAACGTTTCAAATTTGAAAGCATTCTCTGCATGCATCATTTTCATACATACTATCTTAAATTTAATCCTCTTTCATGCACAGGAATAGCTTGTCATACACTTCAATTAAGGCTTCATTAAAGTATGTAATCTGTGAAGAAAAAAGAAATCCATTTATTTTTGCATGGAATTGAAGACTTTATCCTATCCAGGCTTATTCAAGTGATTACAATCGGTTTTTGTGTGCAATGTTTAGCTCCTGGGAATCAAAACAGTGCTTATTTGACGGTCGGACTCGACTATAACCATTATTTTATCAATATTTTCGACACTCCAATAATCCGTTTCTCTTTACTACACCTAAAATTATTATTATAAGCCATTCTATGCTTATAACATACCTAGAACATGGGCAAAATGTTGAGATAGAATTGTATTTGATGAAGGAAAGAAAAATATCAGATAGTACCATTATTTTAAGAAATCATGCTGAAGAAAATGTACCTCTTCTCATGGATACATTACTATTAAAATTCGCGTCAACCCTCTCAGTTTCTATGAGTATTTGAGTATTATGAAATATAATTAAATAACAATCTGTCGATACAAGGTACAAAGGTACCAGATATTAATAATATCCTGCTCACTCACCTCAACATTTTGCCCATACCATACATATAGCCAAGATGTATTAATGTTGGCCTCACTATCGGATATCTATGATGGTGTGTCATGTTCGAACGTGACTTTGAAATTTAGGACCGGATTTGATTTCGGAACTGTTACATTCCATTTAGAGATGTAAAAAAAAAAACCAGGCCTTTCCGCTCCTCGTGCTTTTGATAGATGCAGGGAACTTGGAATCGTGAGTCCAGTTGCACTTGAGCCTCATTATTTAACTGTGACTTCAGACTACATGCCAACTCGAGATTTGACTCGGACTCGTGAAAATTGCATAGCTGGGGACTAGTGAGCAACTCTGCTTTTCATTTATGTACTTTAAGAAGATATGATGGAAACAATCTCTAATTTTTTTAAAATAATGGTACGGTAATACCCCAAACAGTCCAGGTAGTGGGTTCTCCAGATATACAGGACTCTTTGAATCCAGAATGCTCAAGGATTTTGGTACTATGTACAAATATTTTATCCTTTTTCATTATTAAAAAGTACCTGATATGAGAAAAGATAAACCGCATGGAATAAACTTTATAATTTTAATTAGTAAAAATTTAATTAACTTTATTTTAAACTATTCAAAAGTTTTTATCTAACATAATTGCATCTCTCAAACATTAACCATTTCTTTGCATTGTTTTCCCTTCTTTTTGGAAGGAAAGTTTAACAGATCTAGTGAAGATTACTATGTGATGAATACAATTGTACCCCAGTAAACATATATTTAAATGTATAATTTGACCATTAAAGAAAAAAAATATTGGGCATTCCTATCCAGTAATACATTCTAATCACATTCATTTATAAAATTATTTTACACTTCCTTCAAATGTAATTTATAGGCTAAAAGATCAATAACAATCCATTAATCATTACTATTGTTGTTTTGCAGTATAATCAATGCTTTTGGAGTCAAATTAGAATTCTACAATTACATGTTTCCGTATTTCGTTAACCCTGTGTCGAATATGGTTCTCTGTGCATCCGTTTTTACAGTCATAGCTATAGCGTTTGAAAGATTCATGGCTGTCTGCTTTCCTCTCAAATATCGATCAATTTCATGCACGCAGTCAGTGAATACAAGAGTTGCAAAGCATGTCATTCCAGTGATTGCTATCTCTATATTTATCAATCTACCAAAGTTCTTTGAAACGGAACTTGTTGAGGTAAGTCGTATAATAATAGCCGAATACATTATTTCTTTTACTGGAAATGATATTTTAAGTGAATTATTATATCATTTGACGATCCTCAACCGTCATAATTTGTTGGAGCAATCAATGAACCCCTACGAAAACTCTATTTTTCAAAATGGAGGGAAAATGTTACTTAAAAATACGTACTTCTTGCGATTTAAATATAAAGTTTGTTAGCACATCTGAGAATTTTCCCTCCGACAAACAAGTAACGCTTCAAGTCACAAACTTCTTCATTTTGAAAGAGAGAGCATTGTTTACGTACTTCGTAGAGTGATTAGTAGAGATGTAAAAAAACGGAAATTTTTAAGCGTGCGAGTAGTTCTCAAAATGCCTGTTAGTTGAAACCCTATATAATAATAATATTCTTTCATCATTCATAAATCATCAAGCTGTTTTCCTTCTCCTTAATTCTTATTATATTATGTATTATAAAAGTATCGATAATATCACACAACCTTTCCTTCAATTTTGGTTGAAAACTTTCTTAATGTTCATATCTCTCAAAAAAGTGACTTTATGGGAAAAAATTGGCTCAAAGTAAAATATTACTTCAGTCTATTGTATGTACTTGTTTTTTAGTAGCTATACCGTGAGTGAATATGAATAAAACTAAGTATGCATAAATTTGTGATTAATGTATCCATTCCTATCATATAATTTGATATCAAATCTCTCAAATTAGTTTTTGTCCTTAGGATTAATGAATTTCCTCTAAACTTTCTTAACAATTATTCTTTACCCCTTACTTTTAGATATACAATAAAGGAACGAATACAACAGAAATAAACTTCGACATAACGGAACTACGAAAAAATGAATCCTACATTTATTTTTACGTTCATTGGGTACGACTGATCGGAACGGGTCTTATCCCAATGGTAGTTCTCATCTTTCTAAACACAAACATTTATATAAAAATTCGATCCACAAAAAAGCTTCAATCCGCCAGAAAGAGAATTGCCGTGAATAGTTTTCCGTTAAAACCCATTGGAAAAAGCCTTGTTTCATGTCCGACTAGAGACAATAAGCAAAGTAATATTATTAATAATAATGTTCCAACAAGGCGAGACGTGAAAATGGCTCTAATTCTGTCTCTCATCGTTGTACTTTTCTTCTTTTCGCATTTACCTCGGTAATTTCATTTTATTTATATTTTGATGTATTCATTGAATGAGCTCTTTTTTCTTGTGTGTGTGTGCATTTATAACCTCGAGCTATTTAGGACATGAACATTAATCCTAATTCTACTTTACATTTTATATTGTTTTATTAATGTAAGGAACAAATGTTTGGAAAAGAAGTTCTTTCCCTAAAAAAATGTATCCTTAGTTTTTTTTAACTAATGCACCTTGATTTTTATTAGAGGCATCTATCTATTCATTAACAACCTTATTTGGAGCTCTATCTAATTAATCATGAAAATATCCCAATATTTGTTCCTTGTATTATTTCAAACAACTTTAGTTCTCTAATAAATAACGATTCCCCTTATAGAATCGTTCTCAATCTACACGAATTTATGATGCTGGCTGATATACGCTCATGTGGAGAAGAGTTCTGTCCACCCGTTTGGTTCATGTGTATGGTTCCAGTAAGTCATTTTGCTCTCGTTATCAATTCATCAATAAATATTCTGATTTATTGCTCCGTGGGAGATAATTTCATGTAAGACAGCATGACCTAACATAATAATTAATGATATGATTTATACAAATATAACACAAAATGTAGAGTTAAAGCGTATCTGTCAATCAATGGTGCGTACTCGGACACATTATGTAAATCTATAATATTTTTAGAACTGTGTGCCAAAGGGCAGGATTGCATGCATATAACGATTTGTTACCTAGTTACATTTAAAAAAAACCCACAAACAAAGATCTTCTTTGATTTATTTACAGAAGCCGACTCTTAACCAAAAAAACAAAGGAAATGACTACTGCTACAGCAGCTGAAATCCCTAAGCCATCTCATACAATTGCTCAAGATGGCGAATGTCAACTCTAAGAATTCAATATTAGACATTACTTAATGTTTATTATATCTTACAACCTT
Organism: Lepeophtheirus nordmannii; assembly: GCA_963680855.1. NCBI lineage: Eukaryota > Metazoa > Arthropoda > Copepoda > Siphonostomatoida > Caligidae > Lepeophtheirus > Lepeophtheirus nordmannii. The sequence goes on from OY804518.1 coordinate 681,484, forward strand.
TCCTTCAAAAAGAAACGGAGAAAAGGCTCAAAATCAATTGGTGATAGTCAATCAACTCTTCCAAACTAGGTAGACAATTGCAATTAGCATAGCAGCAGAAGCTAATTCAATTTCAACGGATCAACAACGCTCAGAGGACTAATGAGAGAAAAAGCAGTAGAAAAATCTACAAATGATAACAAAATAAATAATAAATTGTCATTTAGTTGTGTAAATGGTTGTTTCAAAACCTTTTTCTTCGGATTTAATGCTCGGAAAAGCAGTGGTACCTTTTCCCAATCCCTTCTCATCTATAGACTTCAATAATGTTATGAAATTGACCTCTAAATTCTACAGTACATATACATATATAGAAAATAAAACACATTTCTAATGTACCAATGCGCGATGGGTATTTTTGTTTTGATTCGTTATAAATCCAGAATTTAAGAAAAAGTGAAAAGATTTTGTATGGTGTAGATACATGTGACCAAGTAGACATAAACCCCCCTAAATAAACTAATTATGTCCTTATTGTGGTTTTATTACACCTTAAACGAATTTCTATACGATATGATTAATATGCCCACTAATCAACAATTTGAATTGAAGTAATGAAAAATCATTGACGACAGCTTCCCACAATATCGGATATTTAATGACTCTCCCAGTCTTTCATTTTTCAAAAAAGGAAAGGGAAAAAGCCTAAAATCAGTTGGTTGCAGTTAAATTATAATTGTACTCAAATTTAGGGCTATTTTTCATTTTATTTAAAGATATTTGAGTTCATAGAAAATCGATAGCTGCCTAAGCATTCTAAAAATTGCCAACCTTTCACAAAAAAATACTCATAAACGTTTTAAATAGTGTCCAAAAAACTTTCTAAGAACGTTCAGAAAACGTCCATTTGTTAGCTGGGTTCTTCCAAAGTTACCTTAGTTCAATGCGGAGTCAAATAGAAACTAAATATATCTGTATTATAAACTAAAGATGCGAAAGATGTTCTTTCAATGCCCGTACAGATACCAAAGAGAAGATTTCATCAATAAGAAACTGCAATTGTCAATTTTCCTAATAAATATTTTTTTATTTATCAACATCTATTGGTATAACCTACAGTTCCTCCCACGATGTGATCTTTATTTCGTCAATCGTATCAACACGTTTTCCTTTCATGAGTTTCTTTAGCTTATGAAGTGGGGAAAAGTTGCAAGGGAACAAATCTAGTGAATACGGTAGTTGAGGTATGCACGTCGAGCTTTTTTGTCCACCCGCAACCTCGACTGACAAAAGGGAAAGGAAAAATTTGGAAAAAAATCTGGTAGCTGCTACCCTTCTGTATTTTCCTTGTTGCCAACTTGTTAATAATTGGCAGAATTTATTATTTAGATATACTATATATTTATAAACTTTACCAATCACAAACCAATCGTTACTACTTGTAATATTTTCAAAATTCAAAAAAAGGGCGCGCAATCCTTGATTTAATATATTTTTTATGCATCAAAATCAGAAATAATAATAATACCCTTTTTGAGCCCATAACACGTATGGTCAACTGTTTTAAATCAAAAGAGTCAAATGATGAAAATCAGCTGAAGGGAGAATACAGTGTGTTTTTGTTATTCCCAAAAAACTTGTCGTGCCTATTTACATATGTGGGGCACAAGAAGACTAGGTTAAATTTGTATTTATACTATATTTTATGTTGGAGTACTTAGAGACTATATGTAAGTATTAATTAAGTCATTATTGGAGATGTAAATAGAGAAGTATATAACAAAGATATTGAGAAATAATTAATTGATAAATTAAAGGATTTACACTTTGCTTTCTCTTATTGAAAGACAGGTTGAGAGACACTTTTTTCAAATATTAACTCTTAGAATTGTCATGCATCCAAAATAAAACAACATTAACACTACAATACTTATACAAAAATATATAATGTAATTGATGAAATAACTCTTTGCTTGATAAAGGTAATAAAAAGTTATCTAAAGCAGTTAAAATGAGTAAAGTGCTTATGTAGAATTTACGAGAAGATTCAAAAATGACAATAAACGTTTTTCGTAAAGTGAAGTTTGTGAATATTGACTAAAAAATAAAAGTTACAGAAGATATAACATATAAATCTACGCTGAACACAAACCGAATTTAAGATGAATTGGAAAACGTTTTTGCCGACATTTTGATTGAATTTGTAGTGTTTTATATTCTTACATTTTACTTCATTTTGAACATTACTTATGGGATATTCAAGTTTAATTGTAAATAAATCTATATAATTAATTGGAAGCTGGTTAAAAGTATTTCAATTGAATAGTGACTAAACTTTGATGTATTCATGAGTAAATGTAACTTCAGAAAATGAGGGGGAAAAAAGAGTCTTTTGGTTTACTTTTAAATTTCTTTTGCTAACAAACAATCGAAAATATGAAAACTTGAATAGTCTGGCGTACAGATGGTGTAAAGCATAGAAAGGTTTTTGTTTGCAGAAACGGATCGACTTTTACAATACTAAATTGGTTTCCCAGATGATTTATGTATCCACAGCTCTACCAAGAGTCGGAGAAAAACTCATAAAAGAGGAAAACAAATGGTTAAACCTTTTGTGTAATCATAAATATATGTACCTACTTTGAAACGAAAAAAAAGTCAACTTGGTGGAGGTCTCGTCTTACTTCAGAAGGTTTTACAAAAGATATTTAAATTTCTTTTAAATGAACTCTCTTTTAAACCTAATATAGTATGGCGGGACTACATAAATGGGTCTATCATGAGCAAAATTCTCATGTTTGGCTCTGAGTTGTCTAATCATAGATTAGTGGAACTCTCAAAGGAATGGGCGGCTCTACAGAGAATAATTTGGAGAAATCTTCCCTTTTTGGACTCGAATAGCATCACAGATGTTATTCGACAGAATGTGGAAAAAAAAGCTTTTTTTAATACAATGGAATATCAGCCATAGCTCTAGAAGAAAACACCCTAACTTTTGAAGACTTGGGAAACTCTTCCATTTTCAATATAGGGAGATTTTATTACCCGCTTTGGAGAGGAGCCAAGCAACATATTCCGATGACTCCCTGGCATTTGAAATTTTATACCAAAGACCCCAAGTCAAAAAATGCAATGGATGTGGTTAAAACCCATAACAAAAACCTGGGTCTGACTCAAGAATGGAAGAAGAAGATAATGCAGTCATTGATGGGCATAAACGACGAAAGGAAGTTTACTCTGCACAGTTACAAATACCCGCTAATTTAATCACATTCTCGCAACATTGTAAGGACTGTGGAAGACTATATAACGACATTCACGACGAGCTTTTTGTGATTGTCCTGCGTTAAAGATTTTAGCAAAATTCATCAAACTAAACTCTGTATTTATTTCCAACTTTGAAGGATGTTTCACCAAAGCCACTATTCTTTTTTGGTGTACCGATAAAAGGACAAACTTTTAAGGAGGAGGAGATATCAGACAATAAGTACTTCGTTAAGCAGTTGTAAGGCATACTTAGCAAAGCACATAATTGAAGGGAAGCTATTTTAAGAAAATGATCTAAGAGCAATCTTTATAGCTGCAGCCGCTCGTTACGCATATGCATTTTCCCTCAAGATTCCCGAAAGCTCGTCCTGGAGTTACACCGGCGATGTAATAAAATATTTCCCATCAACTTCACCCCAACATACGAAATCGCTGGAATTAATAATAAAACAATACAGAAAGTTAGGATGTACTAAATAATAATTAATTATTGTCTTTTTTCGTTATATTGGTCGTCTGTTTTTTTAGAAATTTTTACTCTTCTTATTTTCTTTAAAAAATTGATGAATATGTCTATAAATTAGAGGTCTTTAAAAGGAAATTAATTTTAAACTATAATGTTTATTCATGTTTTATACTCACAATTTTCCTTTTTAATGTGTCAGCTGTCATGACTTTTACTATATCTGCTATTCCTTTACCCCTTTACATGGAAAGACATTGACGCTCTTTGAGTGGAAATAAATACAAATTCCTACCTATCAAAAGATTATATTATATTTGTAGACGACGTGCATTGCTCCATTACATGTTGTTAGTGCTACATGTTATCCCCTCAAGCATTAAGGAATAATAATGACTTCTTCGGAAGATAAAAAATTATGTACATACTGCCAACTACTAAAAACATTGCACACCAAAAAATGCTTAGGATTTACAGTTCTATCAATTGACTTTTCTTGACGTCTTTGTTACTTCTTTTAATGCATTTTTGTAGCTTTATAAGTATTATCATAGAGAATGAGCATCAAATGTACAGCTTTCATAAATTTCACAATAAATTTTCTTTACTTAATTTGAAAGAACATCTTTTTTGGTCATATTCTGAAGTGCTTTTACTTACTGAAAATTATTTCGAGAAAAATGCTTAATCATACAGCCAATAATTTCAATGTTTGGTTTTTTCGATTCACTCTCATTACCAATATATATATATATATATATATATATATATATATATTCGAGGCGTCAGCAGAATTTTGTTAGTTTGTGACTCAAAAAATTTACAATGAACCCTGATTTGCATGACATAATTACATAATATATCAAAAATTTGGACAGTTGTGAGTATACCCCCTACATTATTAATATCAATTAATAATAATATTATTCTTATGAAGAAAATTCACGATTTCATTTCCGCTTAAGCACTGATTTATAATTTGTCGTGACACTTTGAAGGTACCCAGGATGTTTCCGACTTGTCAGTAAAAAAAAATCCCTTTTTGATTCTTAAAAGCTGGAGTAAGCAATCTAAGGATCCATTTTGCACTTCCTTGTGACAAACTTAAAGTGTCTTTCAAGATCCTATTAACCATCCATTTGAATGGTTCTATAACTATATATATTTTCCTGATCGTTATGCGACGATCAACCTTTAACTGGTGGATGGCTTCGATAAATTTTGGAGTTATTTTCTTTGATTGGACTTCATCAAGTAAGTTTTTTGGATCTCTTCCAGTCCGAACCCTTGTAATAGTACGAGATATATTTGGTTATCAAACATTGTGATATGGTAGAAATAATACTAATCATTGGTGAGTTTTTTTTATCTCGAAGTGAGTGGAAACAAAATCGTTAGATTTTGTCATATTTAAAATGAACGTAGGGGCTATAGTGGTAACTGATTTTAATGAACATTGTAGTTGTAGAAATAGTCTTATTAAGTTATTCTATAAAAGTAATATATATATATATATATATATGTAGTTTGAATCAAAGTCCTTGTTATGCTTTTGAATAATCAATTAATAAATAAAGAATGTATGAAGACAGCATTTCCAACTTTTTTATACAACCCTCATATATAAATATAGTCATTGAAGTCATCAAACTTTGGAATTCCGTAAAGTACAAAAAAGAATTAATAATAATGGATCGATGACAAAATATGTTTAGGAATGAAACTCGTTTGTATCAAATAAATCCTTATAAGATAAGCAACATGTAATAATATAGTTCAATGAATACATAATATTTAATTGGTTGCATTTCAATATAAGAAAAATTTAAAAAATATATAAATCATAGGAAATAAAATGATTTAAAAAAAAAATAATAACACATCATAAGCTAAATAATAGTGAATTAAATAATTAAAATGAGGGATTGTCGGGTGAGAATTATTTTATACATACATAAGTTACAAAGACGAATGTACTGTATGGTTCTTTTTTTTTTTTGCTTTGATTTAATGGCACAGTGTTTAGAATTGAATTAATTAGTATTTAAAAAAAAAAAAAAACGTAATGAGAAATAAATAAAATGAATTGATAGATAAATACGGACGACTAGCGACTCATTGATTGACTCTTTTTTTTTTCCAATGCTACACACATTAATCATGTTTTTTTCTTGATGAATAATTGTGACAAAACTCCTTAGAATAATTAAGGATAGACTGAAAAAAACCACAATTGTGAAGTTTAAGCTCTAATTCCTGAATACCCGGTGTATATTTTGACAAAAGAAATATGGCAAGAGTGGACAAGGAAAGGAAAATAATGGCGTAGATGGGATGACTAAATATCCAAGAAAAGGTAATATAAAAGAAAAAGGACCAAGTCACAAGGCTAGTTAAGTGTAAATGATTGATCCCACTTTTTGAGGAGTAAGAGTTTTTGTTCATTTCATTTTTAGTATAAAAGTTCTCTAAAAACTTTTCTTTTTCTCTCCAGAGCTCCAAGAGCCATTTTTCTAAGCCAATAAGCGTTGTTGGAATTGATTTACACGGGTGTCTAAAAATAAAAAATGTATACAATCCACTGTTTCATAGATAAACAAAATTTCGATTAGTACCTTTTGACGTGCATATGAACTCTTTTCGGCAAATTTCCATGAACTACATCCATTTCTGTTTCTGGAACGACATCAGGATAACTTAAAGTAATGTCATATATCGCATCCAGTCGCTTTCCTTTCGTATGAATAATTATAATCGTTATTATAAGTTATTAAGATTACCATTGGAGACACTTACTTTCTCTCATTTTATTGGCAAGAAATCCAAATCCCGTTGTTCGTGGAAATAACAGATACTCAAATGGCTTTTGACCATTACTTATTGCGTATTTATCACTGCAATCCTTTGTTTTTGAGGTTAAATTCGTTCCTTCTGGGAAAAGAATGAGTTGAAAGGGCTGATCCTCATCATCTGATAAATAATTCAACATTCGATTCATTCGATCCTCATCCGATGTCCAGGAACGGCATATGTAGAGTGAGCGAGTAAATTGCATTGTCCATCCTTTATCATTATATTGAAATTAAAGCAACTGATTGACAAAATACATATTTTCTACAAGGATCATATTTACCAACTCCAGGGATCATACGAACTTCTTGCTTAAGAACAAACTTGGCATTATTATTTGCTGGATAGGTGACTTTGTGGAGTCCAACAAATAAATAATTCCAGTCCACCCGTGTTCTATGATTCACGACAAAAATACTACTTTCATCACTACGAATGAAATCACCCGAAATAGTCACTTTGGAATTGAATATCAATTCTGTAAGCGCCTAAAATTTGAAAAATATGAGTACATAATTCATATGATCATGTAAAATGTAACTAGTTTAAATACATTATATAAATTTAATTGAAATCATATAGATATTTATTTCTCAACAATCTCCTTAAAAAATAACTCCATGTTATATAATTGCTTAATTGATTTGTTATTTTTGTATAAAGTAAAAACAGTTCAATTTCTCCATATAAAAATTAAATATGCTTTGAAATTACATACAATTTTTTATTTTAATTTGCGTAAAAATTACGTAACTTCACTTATTTAAAAAAATCCCATTATTGAATTATTTCATGTTCCAAATTATGAAACTCATTTTATTTTCTTAAAAGGATTCAAATTATTGAAATAAATGACTGAATACACGACATCCATTAAATGACTAAGAACAATTCTTTATAACTATTAATTTAAAAAAATAAAAAATACTTTGGAAAGATTAGGATATTAATGGCATAACGATGTGTAGGTCTTAAATATAAAACCAGAATTACACAAATTTAACACTCTCCACACTGAACAATGGTTATATAGATGGATAAAAACGGTTTAACCAATTAATTAACCCAATAAGGAATTAGATGTTATTTGAAAAAGAATAAACTGATATATTTTGATTGATATAAGTCCTTCTGTGTGGAGTATCATTTTGTAGTCAAAAACAACTCAAAACAAGACGAGGCCAAGATTTTGAAAGATGTAGACCAAGAAAAAAAAATTCTTCCTTGCTTTAAAAAAAAAATATAGTCTCAAATTCAAAACCAAGACTATAAGGAGTCGATACCAGTGGCACCGGAACCATAGGGGCCAATGGGTCATTGTCCCCCTTTTTTTTTGAAAAAAAAATGAGATTTTGTGGTTTAGTTTATAATAGTTTTGGTCATAGATAAACTTGAGGCGTCATAATGATTGAGTTTGGCTCCCCCACTTACCAATTCATTCCGGCGCCGCTGGTAGATACCAATATCGATGTTGAAACCCACATCACAAGAGGAAATACAACTACATATTGTGTAGTTCCACTATGAATTTGTGGCATTTTGGTTCAAATATATAATTATTATTATATACAACATCTGATCGTAGTATCTGATTCAATATATACTAAATATATTTAACAATCAATCTGTGAGTGAAGAACAAGGAAATGCATAAACAGTCGATTCTATTGTTGTGGTCAGGACCACCTTAACCAAGACTTCCAGGGATCGAGACCAAATGAAACAAATGATAAAATGTTCCTGTTTTTTTTTAAGGAAAGGATTTTTTTATAGCTAGTCTCTTGACCACGAGAACAAGACTTTGAGGAATTGAAATCTAGATTCATTTCAAAAACCACATTATAAGTCAATATTAGCATGCTATAAATGATGCATTTCACATCACCTATTTAGTGTTAAATTACAATGACATACTATTTTCATGTTTATCAGTTAGTTCTATATGTATATATATATATTTTATTCATTAAATTTCTTAGAAGTAAATAATATTTACTACTTCTAATGAATGAATAATTCCATATAATAAAAATTGTAGGATTTATACTAATGCACTGGCATGACTTTTTATAGTAACAAAATAATAGCTCGAATTTCCTTCGAAAGAAATCAAATGAAATAAGAGATTCTAACGAACATAACATGATTCTAATTAAAATTCTGTTATAAAAATATAATACTATACATGCGATACAAATGTAAGGAAGATACAAAGTGAACAAAAAAATGAGGCTACAAAATGTTCTAAAAAATAAAAGTAAAAATAGAACTTAGCTTAAAAAGAAAAAGGATCACAAAAATATTAGTTATTGCAAATATACTGATTTATGCATAATATTAATTATATATCTATAAACACTTACCATATTAAAGGACTCCCACATCACGAACAAAATGTCTGTGGATCTTCGAAACCATTTCCTTTTTATAAAAAGTAATGGTAGAAGAGGAAGATACAAAAAATAGTATCCAAAGAGAATAGAAGTGATCCAAATGGAACAGTATACAAAACCCTTGATTCTTTTTACTATGCCGTCTCTCATACTTGATTCTCAACTAATACAGAGTATAGAGAGTAACTATACGGCTTCTAATACCAACGAAACCATTATTTTTACTAGTATAAATTGTATTGAACATGAATCCCGGGAAGTTTTGTGTGTATGTATGCGTCAACAAAGGCAAAAAAAAATTGAACGCGTATACTTTTTTCCCATCAGTGAAAAGAAATTGAAATAAAAATAATAAGAAGAAGAGCGAATAGGAGCCTGCCATAGCTACCATGTTCATAGCTAGTTGTAGTTCCTTTCTCCAATAATAAAAATAAAAAGCTCATACAAGATGTGCAAGAGTACCAAGCAACCAACAAAAAAATAATAATAAAAAAAATATGCAAATTAAACAATGTATATAATATACATATATCTTTATTTTACTATATGGCTCTTTTTAAACCAAAATAAAAATGTTTAAGATACAACATTATTTGAGTCCATAGATTCTCCCGGAGGCCAATTCAGATTAATTGCCTGCAAATATACATAAATATATTTTAAGAGTATTTGATAGGAATCAAGAGCATGAAAACGAATTTAAATAATAAATAAATAATGAAACTCTACCTGAACATCTAAAGCCTCAATATCAATATCACAGCCAATGATGGATTTAAGTGAAGGAGTTGTTCGCTCAAAATCCCCATGTACGAATTCTTTTACATATGTTCCTGCTTCTGTTGTTAAGCTAAATATAAACCGTTGATCACTTTCGCCCGATAATTCTTTAGAAAAGGCTTCAAACTTCAAATCTGAAACACATCTGGATCTTAAGGCATTGGATCTACGATGAAGTACACGGATCGGTGTCTTTTGAGATAAAGTCACTTTGGAAGTGGGGAGTTTGTCATTTAAAACATCAAGAGTCATTTTGCTATCTGAAGGAATTACAACAACTGATCGATATGTTTTAGTCTTTTGATCCTCTCCTTCTTTGAGGGTCTTTAGATCGGATCTAATCATTATAATAAGTACAAAGTTATATGAATAAATAATTTGAAAATAACATCATATAAGAATAGTTATTACTTTAAAAGTGAACAAAGGCTATTAACTTGAACGTCCTGAGTGCTTGAATTAATGGCAGCTTCGATACTACACAATTCTTCTGGTGTAAAAATAGTTTTACGTGGATTAACAAATTCAAAAGCAAAGGGTCTACCAGAGCCTAACATTCTTGTATCTACGTCTTCTCTTCCAGAAGAGTAAAACTTTGCATCTACCGATTAAGAATCAATAACTACTAAATGAATACAACTTGACAATCACGGAATAGTTACCATCAAATTTAAATATGTTTTTGAATGGCTCAATAATAATTTCCTCTATGGAGGTGTCCAATTTCCTTTCTCCATCAATGATCCAGGGTGTTTGAGGTAATTGCCGTGAATACTTATTGTAACGACCTATAAAACTCCGTGTTTTACAAAACGTAGGATTGAATTAAATGCAGTATACATACCTCCGATATACATATTATTATTATACATTACAACATTCGACTCAAAGTTTGATGGAACATTTGGAGGAACAGAGTACGAGTCTCGAAAATCTGAGTTTGATACACTTGCTAAGGATTTTTCAATCCCTTGACGAGTCACAAGGCCCATGTGGTATTTATTGGACTTTTTTTCACGCATCGTGTACTCTTCCTTACACATCCGGGATCTAAACAAATTCAAAACAAATAAATTTACTGAATGAATAAAAGGACTCATTACATGGAGTTCATTTCGGAATCATCCTCTGCGTATTTAATCCGAAGCTCAGCAAAAAAATCACTATTTCCTCCAGATAGATACGTCTTCTCTGTTTTCAATTGTATCGGAAAAAGCCACTTCCAAACCTTATAGGAGAGAGAAAATCCTTTATAGGTGTTGAGATGAAATTATTACTATAATTTGCTAATAAACCTGCTTTATTGGAACGACGTCATCGCTGCGAAATTTGTCTATTTTTTCTGTAAGAAATACAATCAAGGATCGCTCACGAAGACTGAGGGAAATGGGCAAGGAAATAGCGATGGAAAAGTCTTTTGAATCGTACTCATTACTTTTTATTGCCTTGGATACCTACAAATAAATAAAATACCGTTCACAATCTTTGCAATTAATCAATAACAGCGCCTCAAAAAGTAATCTTTTTCAATGTTTTAAAATAATTATTCAAAATCCTACTTCTTCCAAGCAAGGAAGCATGAATTGATCCTGTAGCACTCCAATACAAGCTGAACAGGGATTCGCCTTGGATATTTTCCCTCCTGGTTCCTTTTGAGTCTCACTCACCTAATTAGATATTTAAAAAGTAAGCATCACTCATTAATATTTTCAAACTTTCTTCTTAAAAAATAAAATCAATCATTTCCTTACCCGGTACTTGTAAACATCTCGAAGACCTGAGTAGCGAAGTTTGCATCGCATGCACACATTTGCCGCTTCTTCCAAAGCTTGAAATATACTTTCCTTGTAGGAAAGAGTCATTTTCTTTTTATTAATTGCAAACTGTTAATAATAATTTATATTTAAAATTGTAAGATGAATATTAAAATAAATATTCACGTTGAGTTTGTTTACATTGCACGTAGGGAAAATGTTTGTTTTGATTCAAGAAAAGATGAGGTTGCGAGGCCTTTGTTCATGTGATCATGAAATTATAAATAATATTTGTATATTATTATATATATATATATGGACCACAATATGAAGAATACTGAAATATGCCTAATATTTATAAATATATATAAACTTAAATTAATGATATATATATATACCTTTAATTCCATTCCAAATCCGTGATATGGAGTGCCAAATTCTTCTTTTTTTTTAATTACCTGGCCATATACAAAATTAAATTTCACAAACACTTTTTTTATTATACTACTTTTTTTAATGAGCCTGAAAAAATATATTTTATTGAACTAATCTATACTTAAGTGCTAAATAAAGTATAGCTAGTGGAAAAATGAACTATGCACGTACCTTAAGAGGGCAATAAATATCTATTTTAAGTGAGAGGTTTGAAGGTACAATAAGGGTATGGCCGAATTTAAAAGGGAATACACATCTAATTTGAGTTTTATTTATATTTATTTTTGAGTTTCGAGGAGGTTTTGTGGACAAGTGTTTGATATCTATGTACGTAGTGTGATTGGCTGTAGTAATTTACTAGTCCAGCAGTACCATGAATCCCTCTGCTACCCCGTATCAATGAGCCTCGAAAAATGTCGGATGAATCCGCTGATACTCAAAAGGATCCTGTTAAAGGGAGTGAGGAGCAAGAGCTCAAGTCAGAAGACTGTTATCGTTATGAGGGAGACGTTTGTGTCTACACGGATCCATGGAATAAAAAGGAGTATGTTTTGAACTCGGCGAGAACGGATTGGGTTCCCCGAGAGGAAACAGACTATGAATTTGATGGAAAAACTTATATTCATCGTGATAAAAAGACGGGACGAAAGAGACGGTGGAATTTAGATTCAAAGGAGTGGGAAACCTCGGAGTCAGAGTTGGACTCTGATCCGGAAAATGAAAAGCCCAAAGTTAAAAAATGTTAGTCGTTATTACTTATTAATAATAACTAGTATTAATAATGATTCTAAGTTATTGTTATTTATTAATACTAGCTATTATTTCATAAAAATAGTGACTCATACATATATATAAATATAATATTTGATTCTATTTCTAGCAATGCCTGGCTGGAATCCAGATAAAAATATATTAAAAGATAATGACACAGGTGTTCAAACATATAAGGATCCAGTTGATGGTACAACCTATGAATGGGATTCGGATAAGAATGCCTGGTTTCCAAAAATAGATTCGGACTTTATGGCTGTTTACCAGCTGAATTACGGTTTTACATCTGATGGGCAAGCGAAGCCAACCATTCCTGATACTCCTGCACCAGAAGCAGCTCCCAAACCTACAGTTGAAACCAAGCAAAAAGAAACAAAAAAACAAGAATGGTTTCAAGTCGAAAAAAACAAAAACACCAAGGTCTACGTTTCAGGACTTCCAGACTCAATTACAGAAGAAAAGTTTATCAGTATGATGTCCAGATTTGGGGTCATTGAAAGTGATGTGAGGAATGAGAACAAGCCAAAGATTAAAATTTATCGGGATGTGAATGGTGTACCGAAAGGAGATGCTCTTTGCTCCTATGTGATGGTCGAGTCTGTAGATTTATCAATACAGATTTTAGATGATTCTCTCTATGAGGACGGGAGATCGAAAATACGAGTGGAGAGAGCCAGGTTTGAAATGAAGGGAAAGGCTTATAATCCGGATCTAAAACCTAAAAAACTACGCAAAAAAGAGTTGGAAAATCTTAAGAAACAAAAGGATAAGAAACTTGCTTGGGATCTTGATGTTGCCCGTGGAATGGAATCTCGCCCCAAATATCATAAAGTAATTGTACTATCAAATTTATTTTCCCCGTCTGATTTCGTGGAGAAACCAGAAAAAATCATTGATGTTAAAAAGAAAATTAGAAATTCATGCGAAAAGTTTGGCGCTATCAAAAGATTGGAGGTCTACGACCAACATGTTGATGGAGTTGGCATGATATCCTTCGATGAGCCAAAAGAAGCAGATCTTGCTATTGAAATGCTCAACGGTCGACTCTTTAATGGAAGAGTATTAAAAGTCGTGGTTTGGGATGGAAAGACCAAATATCAAAATTCAGAAACGGAAAATGAAGAACAAAAACGTTTGAAGGCATGGAGTAAGTTCTTGGAGGAAGGGGATGATGAGCAAAACGATGAAAATCAAGAATCCTTACCAGAAAATGATGAAAAATAATTTTTTTGGAAATATGTACCCCCTTGTAAGGTTATGAAATTATTTTGGCGATATCAGTTTACTTTCTTGTAACTCAAGCCCGGCATCGTGATTATGAATAATATTGTATTGATCAGAATAACCTAATACTTTGTTATTTTTTCCCGAAGAAATATATAATTTATTTAAATTTAAAGAAATATTTCATTTATTTTCTTCAAGAAGATGGGGGAAGAAGGATCTCCTCCGATTCCTGTCCTGAAGAGTAGGGCAAATCCTTTTATTGGAAAAGTAAAGAAATATATAAATTCTCTGGTTTGTTGTGTTGTTGGAGTTGGATTCGGTATTGGGATTATTTTTATTGTATATGGAAATCAAATTCATTTGATCTCGTAAGGGATTAAGTTAAGTAATTATTTGTTTTTCCTGAAATGTACTCCTGAATTTTCAGCAAGCAGAATTATGATTCCTACAAGAGTGACAATCATATAACCAGACATATTTTCAAGAAAATAGATTTAAAAACGTTAGCAAAGTACAAGAATTGGATAGTAACAAACAAGGCTTCAGATCCTGATGAATCCGCCATCTCTAACTGGATAATGTCTTCCTTTGCTGATCTCGATTATTTTTATACATCCAAATATAATGTCCTCCTATCATTCGAAGATCCTTTGAATCCCTCAAAGATTGATGGAATGGATGGTGGAGGGAATATTATATTTAGCTCGAATAGACTATCGATCAGTTCGCATAATGTGTGAGTATAACATGTAGTTTATCAAATTATACATTTATCAAAAAGACTAAAACCTTTTTTGCTTTTTTAAAGTAAACCCCATATATTCTATTCGGCAAAAAAGTCAGTAGAGTCCAACAGTTTGGTGTATGTTAACTATGCTCAAAAAGAAGACTTTGACTATTTGAGAAATGCTGGAGTTAGCACATCGGATAAAATATTAATAGCTCGTTTTGGAAAAATATCGATTGGAAAAAAAATATCAAACTCTCAAAAATTTGAAGCCAAGGGTCTTATTTTAATTGACGATCCTCCTACTAATACAAATGACCATAGATTGAAAATGAATTCAAAGTTTGGACCTGGTGTTTTATTTGATGATTATGGTCGAGGTGATCCACTTACTCCAGGGTGGTCATCTTTAGATGGTTCAGTAAAGCTAAAGTTACTTAATCTATATTCATTACCACACATTCCTGTTCATTATATCAATTCTGAAATTGCTCGGAATATTATGTCAAAGCTTGGTGGGAAGGACACTCCAAATGACTGGATTGGTAGTATGGCTGGACTAAGATACAAAGTCGGTGGTGAATTTCTACTCTCTGAAGAACTTGAAAGAGTCAAGCTACAGGTTCATAGTACCAATGAAATACACAATATTAAAAATATAGTTGGAATGATTAAAGGCTCTATAGAGCCAGATAGGTATATCATATTTGGAAGCAACCGAGCTGCTTCGAATGACTCTCCGAATGAATCGTTGTCTGGTGAACTTTTCTATTAACTATATTTAAATGTATAAAATATCATATATCATAATTTAATTTCTAGGTATATCGGCAATTGTAAAATTGGCAAGATCGTTTTCGGAGACCATGAAGAAGTACAATTGGAGACCGAGGAGAAGTATACTATTTGTTTCATGGGGAGCTAAGGAATTTGGTTTGCTTGGTTCAACAGAATGGGTTGAGGAGAATTTATCATTATTGAAAAATCGTCTAGTGGCTTATATTAATTTAGATGAATGCTACTCTGGGTCTTTAATGTCAATCAAAGCTTCTCCAGGAATGTCCAAAATATTATTAAAATCAGCTAGAAAACTAAAGGATCCATTTGATTCAACAAAGAGTTACTACGATTCAAAACTCAAAAGTTTCAATATGAGACAAAATCAAGTGAATGCTGTAACCAGTTATATGGAACTAGATAATTTTTTTATTGACGAGTCAGACGAAAATACACGAAAACGCTTTTTAAGGGAAGATGCTGAAGATGATGGTTTTTTCGAGGTAAAGATATATAATTATATTTTGAATAGCAATTAAGAGTATAATTATGTAATTATATATAGAGTTACAATGATGACGATCCATTAAATCATGAGTATAGATCTATGGGGTCACTTGGCTCTGAAGGAGATTATTATCCTTTCTCATTTTTGTCAAATACTCCTTCAGTTGACATACGGTTTATATCTCATCAAGGAAATGGAAACAACCATTTTGATACAAATAGTAGAAAGTCCTCCTCCAAAAATCTTAAAAACTTACAACTTTGTATACGCTATGCCTCGGATGTTATGAGAAACTTTGCGGATTCAGTAATTTTACCATTTGAACTAGATGATTATTCATTGATACTCCGGGAAGGGATCCAATACATCAAATCAAATCTCACTTATACTAGACTTTTTTCATCCAAGGATATTTCATTAAAATATCTAGAACAGAGTATTTCAGAATTTACTACCCTTGCTGGTAACTGGACAAATTACATTGCATCCTTAGTCCCCAATCAAAACCCCATAGTAGCAAGAATGATTAATGACCAAATAATTCAACTGCCAAGACTATTTTCAATTTATGACCCTCATCGAAATATAACAACAAACATACTGTACGGCCCAGACGTAGATCCTACAATCTCCGTTCCTTTTCCAATGTTGAGAAAACTTATTCGTAAATTCATAGTATATTCAGAAGAAGCCCTTGGAGGAGACGTTAATAGCGAATCAAATCCCAGGATGGACGAACACATTTTTAACATGAAGAGGCACATAACTGAGCTTTTTATTGCAGTTAAAAGTGGGATAAAACAACTTAGATATTTTTAATTGACTCATTCGTTTTTTTTAATTTTTCAGTCTATTTGTATAAATAAATTGCATATATATGGTATCAATTAAGATACGTGTATAAATATATATAATAAATATGTTTCATTGCATAGAAATCAATTCTATCCAAAATGAAAACATTGCAAATATGTTTATTTAAATAATCATGTAGACACTATTATAACAAAAATACATACAATTAAAATTCTATATTTTATTTTTTTTAAACACTTAATGCATGGACTTTGTTTCATTCCATGTATCAGATAAACAACTAGACACGAATTTTCCTATAATTTCTGGCAATTCCGGAGCGGCATATATATAAACATGGCCATATCCATGAACGCTAGAGAATGGAATAAATTGTATAGGTTTTGCTCTGGAGGATCGTGTCTTGAGAGCAGTTTTAAACAACTTCTCACCAAGTTGAAAAGGAATAACAAGATCGTCCTCAGCATGTAAAATTACAATGGGTATTTCAATATTTGCAATCAAACGATCAGAAACAAAGCCTACATCATTTTTATCCAAATTTCCCGTAAATAACCAATCAAATAAAGGCATTTTTCTCCAGAGGAAAGACATTGGATGAAGCTTAATCTATATAATTCAGAATTATCATGTAAATGGAACTCTTTTTAATTGACGGAGACTTACTTCATCATAAATATTATTGAAAGGTGACTCTAGAATGAGTCCCTCTGGAGGATTGTTCTTTATACTTAGGTCATTTACAAGCTGAGTGGACACAGCAGTTCCTAGGGAATGGCCCCAAATAAATATGGGAGACTTAGCACATTTGGACTGTACATATTCGTATACTGAAATGGCATCTTTGACCACGCCGGTTTTAGTGGGAACGGCAGGACTTGAGTCAGCATACCCTGAAATAAAGAAGTGAATCTATAGTCATTTGTACTTGAATGGAAGATGATTACCTCTATAATCAAATGCAATAACATGATAGTCTAGATGACTTAATATTTTATAAATTTCTATTCGATGATCACGTCCTCTTGAACCTGTGTTTCCATGGAGATACATAAATATTGGTTTCCCAGATTGAAAATGTGTTCCAAAGGATTCCCTATATACATTGAATGATGGATTTTTATTAATAGGAATAACTTTGTATGGAAACGGGAAATTTAAAAAAAATTACTCTGATATAGTTTCATTGGGACTTGAGTCAATTACGGACTTTGGTAAAATATGCCAGACCCCAACTTGAACACCAGGGTCTGTTTCCAAGTAAAAATTCCGCGTTCCTCGTAATCCTTCCTTTTCAGGGAGATCAAAATCCACGTTTTTCGGCCATTTGACTGCAAATTCAGGAATGTCTAAAATAAATATTTGTTGAAATTTGTCAAATATATAAATATATATATATACAAATAATTATCGACAAGCATACAAGGGGTTTTACATATTACATAAAACACAACACAAAAGTAATGAAGGACGACTTTTTTTCAAAAATGATTTTGAATATCCTTTGCATTGCTCAATTAAAAATTATCATCCCTTTCTACTAATAAAATTCTTTGATTCTTCAGAGGCGATGAAAATTGGATTCAAAGCTCGTAAAAACTCCGAGTGACAATCAATTATAATTAAAGAATATGATAAACTCCAACTATTTAAAAGATCATGTCAGAGCCAAATCAATTGTCTAAGATCAAATGAAGGCTCCTGGCCTGCGAGAGGTTTTTATAAGGTCATTAATCAACAGAAAATCATTTATTAATTCCTTATCGTTTGTTAAAACATCAATAATAAGGCAGGGTTTTTTTTGTTTGCTTTTTTTGACAAAGGAGTTTGAGTTCAAGAAAATGATTTGGTTTACTTTTTGGTTTTGCCCTAAATAGTTACCGTATGAAGTAAAACTTGTTTTTTTTTTTTATGCAATAAGTGAAAAAAAATTATTTATATCTAACTTATATCTTTAAAAAATATTAAATTAATTATAGAGCAGAATAACCAACATTTGATTATTTAAAAAAAGATTTAAATTGAATATTTGTAAAAAAAATTTCACTTAACTAATCAATTAAGAAAATTTTACCTCATTCGGGAAACTTTCAGTCAAAACAGTGAGGCCCGAGGGGATACACAAATTCATTTATATTAAGTTTTTATTTGTTCAAAAATCAAATTTCGAGATGGCTAGATCCGTAACTTCTATGAATTTTTTTTTTTTTTTTTAATACTAGCATTCCCAACCCATCCTAGAAATTTGATTATAAAGCTATCAGGGATTGCACACCATTCTTTGAAAGTGAAGGGCAAGAAAAATGACTTCTAGGGTGGCAATGAAGATAAAAAAAGGATATTATTTTTCAGTTCCAAATTCCGTGCAATTTCTAGTGGGGAGCCCTGTTATGGAGTCCCTCAGAATTGACCGGAATAATACTTATACCATTTGTGTAAAGCAAAAAAGTCAGATAATAAATGGGAATTTCTCTCATTTTTTTAATTAACTATTATTCAAAATTGCTTTTATGTTGATACACTTTATATATATATAATAAACTCGTTTATTATAATTGACTTACCCCAGGGAAGGAAAACGAGGTGCCTTTGAATTGTAGCACAGTTATGATATATTAGAGGAACTATTATAAATAAAATGATTAAAAGCAATAGTCCAAAGATTATAATTTGTTGAGTGGACCTAAGGAGCAGAGATTAATGAATGATTAATTATAATTAAAAGAGGGAATTTATAAAAATATAAATGGAGATATATGTTATATGTATATATATATATATATAGATGCATTAAGAAGAAAGATGTACATATACCTAGAACGAAATCAGAACAGTATCTTATAACATAGTAACTATACATATATATATATGTATAGCTCAACAGAAATCAAGTAACAAACAAGGAAAAATCTATATATCTATAATAACAAATAGCACACACTGCATGAAATGAGACGGTAAAAAATGTTAGACTTACATGCCAAAATACGAGGCAACGATGGCTAGAAAGATACCCAAAGACCTTCTGACAGCCATTTTTACAGTAAAAATTAATGAAAGAGGATATGATGGTGATAAGGTTACTGTTCTGATACTAAGACAGCCGGGTTAATGCTATAGATATTTAGACAACTGAAACAATAATATTATGTAGATATATGTAATTATATGAATATGTATTTAAATTGTAGTATCGGGTAATTGTCAAGAGTCAAACTCTGTAAAAATAAAAAATAAAAATCCAAGGATCACTGCTACAAAAGATTATGATTGGACACTGATTAAATACCACAAGGCGTTAACTAACAACTCTCATCTAACATTTAGTGTAATAGTATCTGTTTGGGTCTGCTTTTTTCCTTGTGTCCTATAATTAATTATATGTATCATTCAGTAGAAATTTAAAGAATTTAAGGCAGCTAAAATTTAGAAGTTTGCAATTATTGACTGTGTTGATTTCGGAGAAGGATTATTTCTTCATGGATTTAAAAAGCCTTTATAAGGCAAACATGACAAAGACAGATATTATGAATATGGGTCATTTCACCAGAAATGACAGACTCTGATTTGAATAAAATTTAGTGTGTCATTTATTGAATAGCTTATCATTGCAAAATTCGATAATGCAATTTCAAATCTGTAATTAAGAGCTGATAAACCCTACTTGCAACTTGGACTAACTACAGTCACACAAAGCTATGTCTTATTAAACTACGATTTCAGACTTAGCCCAAATGAGTCAAAGTGCAAAGACTCGCTACTCAATTTGGCCTCAAGTATCATCGAGTATGCAAAACTTGACACAAACTCGTAAAAAATGAGTCACTTACAGCTCTGCTTTAACTCAATTCAGCTTTGAACTCCTTTTTACCAATAATTGTGGCAACAATCGTCTTATAGACCTATGTGTTTGGGATATTAGTTCATGTGTAGACTACCACCTCACGAATGGATTTCTTATACTATAACGATGGATAAATCTTTAATATCCTAAAAAGATATTATTATTCCATTTGCATAAAATTTTAATCAATACATTGTTGAATCGACCAGTAATAAAACCAATGGTTCAGATGCTTAAATGATGCAAGATATCTCTCCTAATCTAACAACCTTACAAGGCTAGTTGAGTTGCCGATTTTATTATTATTGAGTTGGTTCAATGAATGGTTATATAGTCAACATCAAATTTTATACAAATTGTTTGTTTGTTTTTTCATTATTTTTAAATCGAGTACATATTTTTGATATTTCTACAATTGCATGTAGGGCAGCTATAACATAACTGACTTAAGAAAAAACTATTTATAGAGCATTTTCACGTCTCGTCATCATTTTGGAAGTCGGCCATTTTAAGGGCATTGACAATCAAACTTTATAAGAATAAAGACCCTCCCCTGTTTCTTTTATATTAATGATTGCCGTGTACTTATTTGGATACCACTAAGGGAACGGCAAATATTAGGACATGCACCTTTATCGTCTCTTTGTTATACACAGTGTAACCAGTGTAAATTAGTCATTAGTAATTACTTTTGCAAAAATCAGATATATGCTATGTATATATATATATATATATATATAAGTCTACCAATGAGTCATGTCAGAATACTTGAATGGAACAAATGAGCAATAGATAGTTATTAGAATGAATTGAGAGAGAAATTTTCGCAAGAGTTCACAAGAAGTCAGTCAGTTAGTTAGTTATTGGTAAATGCTTTATATAAAGGAGTATTTGTATATTAAAAAAAATAAATAAAGACAGTTTTTGATGAGTCAATCAATCTGTCAAGAAGGAGGATTTACTTATATCTGAAGATTGATCTCCGAAATCTACGTTTTAGAAACATCAAATCTTGAGAAATTTTCTTCTTAAATGTATAGCCATGGAATCCCAGCAGCAGCAGCAGCAAGGATTTGACAAAGAGATCCTATGAAATTAAAAATATAAATAAATAAATTAATTTATTAATATTTTTATTTTAATAATATATTTTATTCATAATAATGTATTCATAATTATTGTATATAGAGGAGTAATTAGAGATAAAGATGAGAAAGAAAAAAAAAAAGGATAAAAATTATATCATTGTATTTCATATTTCATATGAAAAAACCGAATTCAATAGAATCAAAGATATAATATAAATAAAAGGATTTTATAGGATAAAGTCATTCGGTAATACGATCTTCGAGCAGTCAGAGTAATAAATCAAAGGGATTCAATTTGTTTATATAAAATACCAGAGTAAGATCTATTTTCTTAAGTTTTTTTTTTATATTACCATTTCAGCAAGAAGGATTATTAATCTCTATAGAGAGGAAATGAATAGAAACCAAGAGACACTCATATTTTTACTTGTTCTCGGAGCGGCCGCTCAAATTAAAAGTGATCCCATACCCAATGGATACGAAGGTAAGAATATTAATAATGGTTCCGTCAATCATGAAGGCTTTTTTGAATCGTACAACTATTATTTCCCCTTAGGATATGGAGACAAATCTTTGGGTGGTAGTTTATCAAGATGTAAGTATCTTATTTAGTCTATTAAGTATTAGTATGCAACTCCAACTCTTAACTACTACTTAAAGACGAACAAGAGTATTCAAATCCCTATGGTCCTAAACGGGATTTCGATGAGGGTCATAAGGAGGATATTGAACAAGAGAGCATTAAATATCACTCCCTTGTGAACAAAGCCCTCAATACTGCAAAGGACGCGGATCGTTTTGTCGGAGACTCCATTAAGGAACAAGAAAAGTCTCAGAAAGACCATATAAGGTACAAGCGTTCCGTTGTACCCTTGGCCTCAACAGCCAAGAAAACATTTAGACCTATTGCATCTCAAGCAATAGCTCCAGCACTAGCGGTAGAAGCAGCTCCTGTTGCAGGAGCACCCCAAGCAGAAGCAGCTCCTGCTGCAGGAGCACTCCAAGCAGAAGCAGCCCCTGTTTTGGGAGCACCCCAAGCAGAGGCAGAGTCTCCAGCAATAGCTCCTCTTCAACCATTAAAAAGACAACAAGCCCCTATAGCGTCACCCGTTGCAGAAATGGAGGTCGAGAATACTCTTCCACAAGTTGCTGCAGCCAAGCAAAAGGCTACGGATTACGAGGATGAGGAACCTGTTGAACAAGGGGCAGAAGAGAAAAATCCTGTAGAGGGACAAGGAGAGATTGATCCCGAAAAAATAGATGAAATGATCGATCTTATGAATAGTCTAAATCAAAAGTTTGGTAATTTCATGTTCAATGACAAATGAATATAAAATGATTCGAGTTTTTTTTTTTTTTTTTTTTTTTTTGTATTGTTTCTCCTTTCTCCATTGGTAGCAAAAATGATTGCAAATTGGGATGACTATGCCGCAAATCATGAGGCAGGAGGAGAGGAAGCAGGAGCAAATTTGAATGCTGGTGCTGATGGAGCAGGAGGGGAGGCGGGAGGAATTAAACGAAAAGGAGCAAAATCAAAGAAAAAGGCCTCGAAACCAGCAGAAGAGGAAGGGGACTACGAAGCTCCCGAAGAAGAAGGAGAGGAGACAGTGGCAGAGGATGATGTCGAAGAGCCCGCAGTAGGTGCTACCAAGCTAAAGAGAGCCAAAAGGCTTCCACAAATATTATAAAACCTTGTTGTTGATATACTCTCATAGTTTCAATATTATTAATATTATAATTATTCCTTCATTTCTTATAAAATAAAAAGAAAAAAAATCATGAAATACATTTTTTCCTAGCTACAAACACTATTACAGTAGTGATAATTATATTCCATTATTTAATTAATTAGAGGATCATAAATT
This sequence comes from Lepeophtheirus nordmannii, assembly GCA_963680855.1. Classification (NCBI taxonomy): domain Eukaryota; kingdom Metazoa; phylum Arthropoda; class Copepoda; order Siphonostomatoida; family Caligidae; genus Lepeophtheirus; species Lepeophtheirus nordmannii. The sequence goes on from OY804518.1 coordinate 705,028, forward strand.
GTGTGAAATTTGAGAAGTAAAAAAATATTTTTTTAACTTCGCCGATTTATTGGAAGTTAAAATACTAAAGACGTTTACTGAGTGTGTAGAACAATGAGTTATAAAGTGATTGAATTGATCTTCTTCTCCTTCCTGGCCACATCTGGTCTCTCATTTGTGATACAAAAGCCTGATAACGATGCAATACCCCTGAATATGGAGAGGCATGATGTAGAGAATGGAGGGAACATGCAGAGATTAGTAAGAGATGATGTCCTCATTCATTTTGTGTTGTTTTTGATATTATTATTTATATATTATTAACCAAGAGATTATTCCTTTGCACTCACATCGTACTGTGCACTCATTCAGTACAAAGTGACTATAATGAATTGCCTTTTTAATTTGCTCAATCTGTCCGACCATTTTTTTCCCCCCTCTCTCTCTCTCTCTCTGTACGTGTTACCAACTACAAAATGTATATTTGATTCTTTTACATATAAAGGCAATAAACGTGGCCAACAACGATGACGAATTTGACTTGTGGGATTTAACAAATGCACTAATCAAAGGAGGGATAGAAGAAACCGTGGTTGGAGCACTTCGAAAGGACGGAGGAGAAGATAATGAGAACGACTTGAAAGCAATAGGTGCTGCAATAAGACAAGGCTTCCTTAAACTACAAGAAAAAGCACTTGTAGATAAAAACGCAATGGCTAAAGGAAAAGCAGAAGAGAGTTTGGTTCATGTTGGAATACAAGGGCCACCAAATCATGGTAGACAGATTGGGCAAAACAAATTCAAAAATCATTAAAAAAAAATTCTTTTAACAACATAACACAATTTTTTTTTCTGCTCTCTGTACAATATTAAATTAATAAAATCCATTTGACTCAATTGACTTCCACCATTCTCGAGTTTTTTCATCTCAAACACACAAGTTATACAAAAATATATGTATGTAAATCTTCGCTTACAGGAACGAAGGAAAAGATCCGAGATTGTTGAAAAGGATGTAGACATCAGCATGTCGGATATAGATAAGGCAATAGAAAAAATGAATGGCTTAAATAAACAATTTGGTAATTAAGAGTTTATCATTCATAGCTTATGATGAAGTATGTTGTTATTATTTTTTTCATCATCAAACTTCGGCTCAAGCCACACACATTAACACATTTTTGTCTTCCATGATTGATAAATATAAAAACCAATATATATATATATATATATCGTTGTTCCCTTTGGTAATACTTTGATACAGTACAGATATTTTGTATGATCCAAGTTTTGAGAACTTTTTAATAGAGTTATAAGGAAAGGATACTCAAATAATATGCCTACAAAGAACTTTGTCAGAATGATAGAGAAGAATTATACAGAGTCTCAATACTTTTAAGATACCATGAAATATAACCATTGAAATTTGAAGAAACAAATTCAAACCAGACATTATATTAATTAATTGGTTTTTATATCCATCAGTTATTATAATTATATTAATAACAATTTTATCTTACTCTCCCTACTTAGACTTGAGCCCCAGATTTACGTACAAAATGAGAGAGGGGCCAATATTTCTAAATGCAAAAGTACAATGACTCTACTCTATTCGCCCAAGCTGTTTTTTATAATTTCAAGTACATAGTTAATAAGTCTCCTTGGATTCAAAATGATAGAGAAGGGGGGGGGGGATTAGTACAAAATAAAACGAAATTGAAGTCATTTTAATATCATTAAAGTTTTAATTTCATCACATTAAATCGATATAATCGATTACTCAGCTCCGTATTATTATTCTATCTCCCTCCCTTTCTCTCTCAAATAATGAAAGAATATCAATATTCTAAAATAAAATGATAGAAATTACACCTTCAAGGTCAAATAATCAATTCAAATGCATGACCCTTTTCATCCCTCTCACATTAAAGTAGAATACTATTCCCAAATATCCAATTCATAAGCCTCCCAAAAACAACATCAAAATAAATTTTTACATATGTACATTTAAATTTCATATTACAGCAAGTATGGTTGACCTCTGGGACAACTATCACCTTCTAAAGGCAGATGCTGTTCCACCCGAATCATCAAGTAATCGTAATAACGAAGATGAAGACTATGAAAGTGGAGAAGAGGAGTATGAAAGTGAAGAAGAAGACGAGGATGGTGGTAAAGATGAGGATCTAAAGGAAGGAGAGAAGAGGGGTGAAAAGGTGGATCCAGATGAATATACAAATGCCCTGACAGATGGTGGTTCTAATGAGTCATACGAGAATGACATAGTTGAAGAAGAGGATTCAGATGAGGATGACGAGGAAACGAAAAAGAACCCTAAGGATGATGAACAAAGCAAAGATACAATGAAAGAGGGAAAGGAAGAATTAGACTCACAAAATAATAAAAGTGCAATGGATGACTCAGATGATGAGTCGATGGAAATGAATGAGGATGTATCAGAGGACAAAGAAGGATTTGATTCTTTAGAGAGTCAAGAAAATGAGGATGATGATCAAGATAGTCAAGAAAATGAAGAGGACGAGCAATCAGATGAGGCAAAAAGTGAGGAGGAAGAAGAGTCTGAAGAAGATGAGGACTATGGATCAGTAGAGGCTCAAGATGAAGAGGACAAGGATGAGGATATAGATGTATAATCATTATTCACTACCTACCTAGCTGCATGTTTTACAAATTACAACCAAACAGTTATAACTAAATTATTTATACTTGATGACTGAGAAGACCTGACTCTAGAAATATATTTAATTAATATTATTCATTTCTCATGATATAAAAGTTATTTTATTCACACTATATGGGTGTAGTACTTTCCGTTAAGTGACTTTTATCTGAATAATTGAAATAAAAAGTTGGGAACATGTAGAGGCAGCAAATTAGAGGCATTTACAGAGTAAAAGTCTTACTTTTGATGATAACATTTATTAATTTTAAATTTTGATCACTGAAATTGAGTCTTTTTCCATGCTTCATCTAAAAACAAAGGATCTATTTGTCTTTCTCTGTGGATCTATTTATCAAAAAGTACACAAAATCCAGGTAATTAGTAGAGTAAATATCAGTAATTTATATCAATGTATAACAAGGTTTGAAAATTTAAAGAATGACATACCTGTTCAATAATTAATGTGACAACTGTTCATTAAAATAGTGATTTCAATATCATCCAAGAATACGGTGAATGAAATAACACAGGGAAAATTATAGAGTTTTAAGAAAATGTTATCATAAATATTAAAAAATTAGGAGTATCCCTTCTGCGCTTCTTGAATGTTCGTTATTTATGTCAAATCTACGTCAGTCGATCGTCAGCGCCTTTATATTATCAGCTTAAAAAATACGATACGAAGTCTATTTAGCGCCATCTATTAGTAGAATATTCATTCTCTAAGGTGGGAATTTAATAATAAATCGTTGTATTTAATTAGAACGTAGCTGTACGTAAAACCTCCTCCAATTTTGATATGATAATTGAATAATTAATTATGAATATAGATAATTATTTAGTTAATTATAATGGATTGAAAGGACATTAGAGGTATCCTTTTTTTGAGTGAGAGAGAGAGAGCTTTAATTGACTAATAAATGATTCTTAAACAATAATATAATAAATAATAATTCTACAAAATCAGATCAACAAATTATAACAGTAAAATAATTCACTTTTTCCCGTTTGGTCCAGGCCCATGAATGTAATCCGTAATGGCATTGACAGCACTATTTAGGATACCAGTTTCAGATTGAAGTAATGAGCCAAGTACTCCTGAGGTCCCACTACCGGAGCCACCGGATCCCCCAAAGGAAGACAAGAGTCCACTCGCACTTGAGAGCAAACCACCATTATTCGATGAAGAACTCCCCCCAGTATTGCTAGAACCGCTCAGGTATGAGGATAAAAGCGAACCGGCAGAGGACAATAAACCACTATTGCTGTTAGTGTTTGTACTCCCGCTTGAATCGTTTTCCTCCATTAAATCCGAAATAATGGCGCTCACAATTGGACCTATTTCATTGTCTACACTTGGCTGAACGTGATTTATGAGTCCTCCATTATGGTTATTAAAGTAATTTAAAAGACGATCTGGCTCCGTTGGGCATTGACGATACATTTGGGCACAACTGTTACCTCCACGTTCTATTGAATCCGATGCCTGGCCTATTAAACCAGCTCTTATATACGGAAACGCATTCATAGTATCTAGGCCTGTGGCCTTCAATAATCTAAAAAAAAAAATCATTTGTTTTGAGTACGATAGAGCTAAAATACTCATTTATCTTCTAAATTATATCTGTGTACGTATTAATTAAGTTTTCATTACCGTATGATGTTCCCTTGCAAATTGGTGTCTCTCCTTCTCCGCCTTTTCTTACCTATAAAATTTGAAAATAGATTTAAAAGAGAGGGGCTTCCCCCACCACTATTTTGAAGAGGCGCACCAAATTGATTCTGAGGAATAAACTGATTTGGAGGTGGTGCGAATTGGCCATTAAATCCTCCATTAGGTGGAAATTGTTGAGGAAACTGCTGGGAGTTGAACTGTTGCTGAGGAGAAGAAGGAAATCCATTTTGAAAATTTTGATTTGAAGGTGTTAGAAATTGGTTGTTGAAGTTTTGAGTTGGAGGAGGTGAAAATTGACCTCTGAAAGGTTGAGGACCGAAGGGTACACCACCTCTAATGGGTTTTAGTGATCCACCTGGTACGCTTCTATCATCCTCTTTAGGCATCATGTACTCACAAATCATTCTTTCTATACATTTATTCGAGTCATAGTCCTGTAATTTGTGGATAACAAGGTACAATGATGTAAACAGTTAGTGTTGTTAGATGGTATTTCAAGGATATATATATATATATATATATACATACATATAATAATATGTAGATATTTTCATCCTCAAGTTTATTATTATAATTTTACCAACGTAATTCAAGCCGGATCTTAAATTATAATTATTTCTTTAAAATAAACGAATCATTTAGTACAGACCTTTACAGATTTAAATACGTTATCAATGGATCCGATAATACTGGGTGATGGCCCATCTCTAATCTGTCCATTTTCTCTTGTATCTTGTGTAAAAACAGAATGTAAGGCACATAAGAAGATCACAATCCTTCCTACCATTTTTCAAGATAAGAACTGAAAGAACATGGTCGTCTATGATGATAAAAATACACTTTTCTTGGTAAAAAGGGATCCCACTCGATTTTTATCAGCTTCCGCCCATAGTACAATATTTTCATACCAATATAATATAATATAATATAATAATACTCGTACGCAATTTTTCAGGATACGTATAAGAAAATATTTCAATGTCAGAGCTGGGCTGGAGCTGAGGAATCTCACTCTCATTTACTCATCATGTCATAAATATAACACAAGATATTTTTACATACATTAGCCGACCATACCAGTCAATGAATTATGTATGTATGTATGTATGTATAGTTAGACAGTACAAAAAACATACTTCTCCCACAGTAAATAGAAAAACATCCATACATGCAATCGTATTTTGAGACTAAAAGGTACAGCCATAAAAGAAATTGTAATATCATCGTAGGTATTACAAAGAACACTTTTGAGTCATGTGCGTTCAAAAAGACATATTTTAAACATGAGCTTTACTACATACGTATGTACATATACCGGATCCAGCGTTGAGACAAAGAGTAAATTAATCCATTAATGACTTTTGTTCTTTTTATAGATGGTTTCCCTCTAAAGTCAGTCATTCTACGTATTATACTATTGGATACTCTGCTATTTAAACCATCCAATAAAACAAACATAAGATACTAGGCCAAAAGGATAATACATTAATCCCTCGGATCCGGAGATATTTGGTTATTATTGGGTATTTTGAACTACGAGAGCCCTTTACTCATTTGGAAAACAATGCCTTTGAATTGCAGACAAATTATGATCCTTCTTTAGTCACTCCAAAAAGGCCCATTAGTTTCACATCAAAGGAGTCTGATGCAAGAACCGGTCGCCTTCTTACAACTAACATATAATATGCACAAGTTGATCATCATCATCAAATAATAATAATCAATTAATTAATTGTGTCTTTGATTAAGAGTTTTAGCTTACGAGCACTTCTCAAAATAAGTGAATTATAATTCACGCAGTCCAAGTTATTAATTCAAATCTGATATTATTCGAATATAAAGGAGAAGATAGTTTTTATAGATCTCAGAGTACATAGAGTGGTCTCCCCATGGTTGTAAAAGCTTGGAAAATAATAGGGAATTATTTGTTTGTTCATAATAATTGTTTTTTCGGAGTCAGGGAAACTCGTCATCTTTATAAAGATACGAATTAGATAATAATAACAAGAGGCTTAATATAACAAAATGAATTACTTTATATTCACAATGTTTATTATTTTAAAATCATTGTCCATATTGAAAAAAAAAAAAAAAATCTCTAAAATTGACATCTTCTAGTAAAACGGACAATGTGTGTCACCATGTGCGGCCTACTAAAATTCCTCCATATTATGTAAATTAAACTCAATCGTTGAATTTCTTCTTTTTTTTTTTGCTACGCAAAATAAACATATGTCAGAAGTTGAATGAGCTCAAGGTTAGAACAGTCATTTCACTTACATAGCATAAAATAAAGAAACGTTACATAGAAGTTTGGGAATAGAAATAATAATTGCATAAAAAGATGAGGATGTTTCAACTGTTTGGATTTGGCCTTTTTATTATTTTTAAGTATCATTGATCTCGAAACGAATAATTTAATTATTTTAAATATTGGCAATTGTACTATGCAATAGTCATGAGAAATAGATTTTTTGAATATTGTGAAAACAGCTGAGTGTCATTTCCAAATCTGGGATATTAACGGCTGCTAATTATCCCGTTGAAATCAAACGCAGAGGGACTAGGAAAAAGTTATAAAAATTGAGTACTATCTAACCACCATCAATGATGTCCAAAAGATAACATTTTAATACATACGTATGAATAGAGTATCGTGAACGCAACGTTGATTTTGCTACGTAATTACTCATAATCTTATCAAGTCTAGCCAATAAGCAATACTTCAATTTCAAGGACATATCTTGAAGCACCTCACTGAACTTAGAGTGTGTGCATGATATCGTCCTATGCAATCGAACATGTTAGATTATCCATCGAATCATCTCTGTGTAGGCTGGTCACATTGCAGAAGCACAATATTATATAGCTGTGTACCCTTTGAATACAGCCAATTTTTTTTCTAAGGACAGGGCTGCCTCACTCATAGCTTAGTGTAATTAATTTGTTAATTTTTACAAGACAAAAGGTTCACAAGAGTTTAGGGGGGGGGGGCATAATCTGACCCTTGAATTCTGTTTTGATATGATTACAATTAGAAGTTGGCAGAACCAACAATAGTTTCATTTCATTAACTAGTAGAGAGTTTTGAGTCTGACCTGCCCTGCCCTTACTTTTTTTACCTTAAACAATTTCCTCCAGAATTTATTCATTGACATTTTTTTATAATTTGGAATGAAATTTACAAGAAATATTGATGTATCGGATGCAAGCATGTCATTCCATTAGAAGTTTTTTTAAATGAAAATTACTAATTATATTAATTAGTAAGTATTTTATGGTACAATAGATGGAATGTGATTAAAGGATTCACGGTTCTTTCACTTCTAGATATGCATTAAATAAGTGATATTATAAAATCAAAAATTAATTATTACATCAATAAATAGTTTGTAGTAATTAAAAGTTAAAATGACTTATGACTTATTTAATTGAATGAATCGTTAATGATGGGACGTAGAAATTGTAACTTGTACAAAACCCCAGCTTGTAGACAACATTTGGATACTTTACTAATAAATTAATTATTTCAAAACCATTGATGAACATCTATCCTTTATATTTCTTTACTTCTATAATTCAAAGAGACATAATTCAAAGTACATAGAGTCTGGAGAATAATATTAAGTGTATATATTATGATGACTTAGTTACGATGACATTAATTATTATATCATTCATGATAGTGCAGACAATAGTTGTATAATGATTGCGGTTATTAATTAGGTGCGTACATTTCTAGCACATATTGTCGTTAAAAATAAAGTTTGAGCAAGATTATTCAACACTATCACAATATTTGCACATTGTCTAGGTATAATTTTTAAAATTACGTAACGTGAAGTGATTTCTTATTTTTTACTTTAAGAATAACGTGTACGCAATGTGAAGACTGAAGGAGCATTTTTTGATTGTCCATTGACAGACATAGAAAGAAAGAGAGAAATGTCGTTGGATTGTTCATGCTGAAGAAGGAGAGCTGCTAGCTAGCTAGCTGCTATAACCGCCGAAAACAGGGCTCACTGTCAATAATAGTTTAATATCAAGATGGAAGAAAGAGGAAAAGGATCCAAAAGTGGTTCAAACGCCACGGGGACTTCCAAAAAGAATGCCAAGAGTGGAACAAAGCCCCGACAACAACATTCCAAATGGGTAGCTCGAAAGCCCCACACTAACAACAACAACAACAAGGGAACTTTGACTCAAGGCACGCTGAATATCAATGCAAGGGATTGGGAAAACGCATTTGTTCATCAAAGTAACGGAGGGAATGATATTAATATCCAGGGTGTTAAGGATAGGAATGGAGCTTTGCATGGAGATGATGTTCTCATTTGTGATAAAAGTCGTGAGCAGTGGACAGTTCTTCATTCTCGTATTCGCGATTATTTAGAGACTGAAGGGGACACAAACTATAGGTCTTGAATGAATTCATGCATTTATTAATTTCATCTTATTTTTAATTTTTTTTCCGTTTATTATATATAGATTACTCCTGAAAGGTGCAAAAACTTCAGATGGAAAGAACTTTAATTACCAAAGTTCAGATGATGAGGGAAGCGATGATAGAAAGGTATCCAAACATCACCCTCCACCTAATATTCGTAAGAAGAAAAAGGAGTCTACTAAAGCAAAAGTTATTCACGATGCTATATTCAATAATAAGGATTGGGGAAAGGTTCCGGTTCTAAACGACAAGGAATGGGTCATTGATGATTTGCCACCAGGATCATGTAATTCGGCCATTAGTCGCAATATACCCATTATTTCATTAGAAAATAACGCTCCAACACCAGTGACTCTGAAAAAAGAGAAAAAACCCATTGAAATTCTGACACCTGATGCTTTAGATTCAGCTATACCCAACCCTGAGTCCGGCATCACTCTTCCTGAAAACATTCCGGTTGTGACAACGTTTACAAAGCCTATAGTCCCCCCTGTTACGTCAGCTAATGGCTCAAAACCCGCAGTGTCTGTGATATCTTTGGAATCTTTAAAGAAAGAAGTAGCTAAAATAGACATTCATTTAAAAGAATCGTCTGATGTCGAAAACCATGATACAGATGACGAAGAATCCAAGAACAAAACAAATAAAAAACAAAAGCGACGTCGCAAGCGAAACAACATAGATGCTCTGGATAAAAATCCAGATCAAATTAAGAAGACTGTTAAAACTTTAAAACTCCCAGAGGGCCTTGTTTTTGAGATAGAGTCTGTTCTTAAGCACAAGCATTCATCTATTTTTCTACAAAAGACTGCCTATGTCATTAAAATACTTAAAAGAAATCATAGTAGAATGGCTGTTGGGTGTTTAAAGCCTTTTAGCGTGAAGAATACTGAGTATGTTCTTTTTTCGCCTCTCGATTCCCGTGTACCTCGAATGCAAATCCCAATAGCTCAAGCTCCAAAAGATTTTTTGTTGAATTCGCAAAACTACGCTAATATTTTATATATTGCAAAGATAAAAGAATGGAATTCTTTCAAGTTTGCTCTCGGGATTCTAGTTGAATCCATTGGAGAAAGTTCTTCGATTGAAGCTCAGACAAAAGGTTCTTTGATTTCACACGGAATCGATGAATCTGATTTTTCTGAAGAAGTTGCAAAGTGCTTGCCTCAACTACCATTTTCAATCCCTCAAGAAGAGTATGGAAAGCGTCGTGACTTCACAAATGAATGTGTATTTACGATCGATCCCAAAACTGCTCGTGATCTTGATGACGCTTTATCCATCGAGAAAATCGATGGAAAGAAGTACAGAGTAGGTGTGCATATTGCTGATGTCTCTTATTTTGTTCAAAAAGATACTGAACTGGATAAGTGTGCTGCGGATAGAGCAACTTCTGTATATCTTGTTGATCGTGTTATTCCCATGTTACCCAGAGAACTTTGTGAGAATTTATGCTCTTTAAATCCAGATGTTCCTAGACTCACATTTTCTGTGGAATGGATAATAACGGAAGAGGGAGTGATTGAGTCCACGTGGTTTGGAAGATCAATTATCAAATCTGCTGTCAAACTGGCTTATGAACACGCTCAAGAAATGCTGGATAATTCATCTAAAGAATGGAAGCCTAATGAACTACCTCCAATAAGTTCACCATGGAACTATTCTGATATTGTGGCAAAAGTCGGAATGCTGCAGAAGATAGCTTTGAATTTACGCGATAAGAGGAAGAAAAATGGAAGTTTGAGATTGGATTTACCCAAAATGTGTTTTTCCTTAAACGCAAACACCGGAATCCCACAAGGCTTTTATTTATACGAACATCGTCATAGTAACAAACTGATTGAAGAGTTTATGCTCTTAGCTAATATATCAGTTGCGGAAAAAATTTATAAACATATGCCCGAGTTGGCAGTGTTGCGTTGCCATCCACCCCCTAAAAAGGCGATGATATCTAATTTGACCCAGACCTTGAAGCAATTAAATTATCACATCGACCCAACGTCTTCTCATTCCCTCGCTTCATCTTTAGATAAATACTCTAAATCCCCTCATCCCTCTTCAAAAAAAAGATATCAGCTCCTTGTGACTTTGTTAACTAAGCCCATGGAATTAGCTCTGTATTTCTGTACTGGTAAAATATCTGACGAGAAAAAATTTAGACACTATGCTCTCAATGTCCCCTTCTATACTCACTTTACTTCCCCAATAAGAAGATATCCTGATATTATGGTTCATAGAATCCTTGATGCTATTTTGCAAAAGGAAACATTAACCTGGAAAGCTGAGGATATGCAAAAAGCCGCAACGCATTGTAATAAAAAGCGCCTGGATGCACGGAACGTCAGTCAAGCCTCTCAAGATATTTTTTTAACGCAATTCATCTTCAGTTGTGGGCCCATCGAGAATCTCGACTGTATTGTTTTGGAGGTAATGTGTTATTGGCTTACATAATTTGATGTTCCTGAGACGTTTCATTATTCTAGGTGAAGGACCATTCCTTAGATGTGCTCATTGTTGATATGGCAACTGTTCAAAGGATTTATATGAATCAACACGAGGATTTGGATTCTTTTGAATACTCGAGCTCTAGAGGGATAAAACAACTGGTCCTCAAATGGAAAATGGATCAGAATCAAGAAAATAATAGTATTAGTGTTTTGACGGTATTTTCAGAGATGAAGTGCACTTTAAGAAAACAGGAAACCACGAATAAACTTAGTACTATTATTTGTAGACCAAGTGTATTGGTGAAGGAAAGTGTGTGATATTGTTTTCTCATATAGCTTAAATAGATTTATTTTTAATATTAAAATAGGTGAAGCTAAGCGATACGTACATATATATGTTCAAAATTTACATAGAGCGTTAAATATATATATATATGAAATTAATAAAAGGATTCAGAGTGTGAATGCGATAAATAGGGAAACAAAAATTAGTATAGGGACTGCATCCGTAATTAATAACTCTTGAGAGCCTCTAATCTCTCCTGCAATTCCTCTTCCTCCCCTTCAGACTCCTCTTTTTCGGGTATATCTATAGATGCCTGAGGAACAGAGGGAGCCTTTTCCATGGTTTTTCTATCACCTTCTGTTAGTTCTGAAAGAACTTTGTCAACTTCCTTTTGGACGTCCTCTTCCAATTCCTCAGGCTCATTGTCGAGAGCGTCCTCCATCATTTCCTCAAAAATCCCAGCCTTCATCATTTCCTTGGACAAATCCTGCATTGTATGCGCAATTTCCGGGAGTTTGATGAGTTTCTGCATGCAGACCATCACCTCAGTGGACTGGGAGAGAGTGCCAGCGAGTCGCACTTGGGCCGCCTGATTCTTCATCTGCAAAAGGAACAAGTGGAGTGCATTAATAGCTGAATGACACGACACAATATCGTGAGAGCAAATAACCTGCATTTCCACGGAGCTCAGATTCGCCTTTGCCGTGTATATTTTGTTCACGGCCTTTCGTGAGCTAACAACTTCCCGTGCCAGGATTCGGCAGGAGTCTTTATCCCCTCTCTTTGCAGATTCCTTGATGGATCGCGTGACTTTGAGTTCCTCTCTTTGGATTTGTCGAACTTGGCGATCGAGGTTGTAGCCTTCCTTACGAAGTTTTTTGCACCACTCGTTGACGCGCTCCTTAGGAGTAGGACTTTTACTTCTTCCAAATAATCCCATGATCACGCTCCCTCTGATTTCTTCTTTGTACCTTTGATCAATTTAATGTCATAGAACTCAAGACTCAAGTAGCTCTTCAAACACTAGAAGATAATTTCGTAAGTAATATAAATAATAATAAGGATATAAACAAACTTTAATGATGGCAAATTAAGTCACACTGCATTGCAAAATCAGCCAATACTGTCACTCATACTCATAATAATAACAATTTTAGCAAGATAAATATCCTCTTGACGTTTTGCCTCACTTCTATATATATATATATATATATAGCACAATACAAACTAGCTAGGCCATAGCCTGGCACTATCACTATGACGTCATTGGAATGTGCTGTCATCTATACTTTTTTTATCGAAGTAAAATTGTATTATTAAATATATTTTATTATTTTGGGGAGTACGGATCCGGGATCCCCTAATTCTTTCTTTTAGCTTTTGATCTCAACATGGATATTTTCCAACCACCAGCCTGCACTATTCCCCACTGGGCATTCAGATTATAATTTCATGTTAGTCTGTAGTTACATTTAGATACTCAAATTACCTACAATTGGGGGGAAAAAATATTTTCTAAGTCTATTCATTTCCAGAGTTAATCACAAAGACAAGCAGTGCATATTTCTCTTTGAAAAATGTTATACTAAATTATGTGAAGTATTGTTAAAAAAATTTACTGTCAGATTTTCTGAGTTCAAAAAGGTAGAAGCTCAACTGAGTTTCCATGTCAAACATCTTTGATAACTTATGTTCATTGAGAATATACACTGTAACGCTTCAACATGAATTCATACTGAGACGACATTTTGAAAAAATGAGATGAGCAAATATTCAGTAAAAAAAAAAATCTACAATTTATATTGGCGTATATATGTAATATAGTATATAATGCATTCATCGTTGCACGATATGAAATTATACTTCATAACTATGCTAGAGATAAAACACCTGTGTTATTTTCCCATAATATCTCTACGAGCACCTGACTATGAATTCAGAATGAAAGAGCGTCACATATTATGTGTTCTTGAGTTTTTCAAGGAACGGGGCTCATTTAGTGAATTTGATCAAATTCATTGTCGATTTATCTCGAAAACTATATTGCACCTACATACTGTTTGTCAACAATTCTTATGAAAAGCCTAAAAACTGTACAAATAAATGAATTGAGTAATTGACATTTAATTAGCACTCTTAGAACAAACACAAATAATAATTTATTAGAATATGATACGTGGATATCTATCACTTTAATTTAATTCTGTGTAAGTTTTATTTCATTAAAATCATAAATTATAATTAATTAATTTGTTTTATACCTGGTGAATTTACTAAAATGTATAATTTGATCTGTCCCATCATGGAAAAGGGTGGGACATTCCTGTCTGAGACGTGACAAAATATGTATCAAATTGTATTTTAGTTTGTTCAATTATACTTTCTAGGTATAGTGCATTGCCCTCAATGACTCAATAAGTAAATTCAGCTTCTCTTACCTTTCATCATTTTGTATAATATGTTGGTATATCCTACCTTATCCGTACTTCAAATAAAAATGAGCTTTTTGAAAGTAATGTACATATAATAAAAATATTTATGGTGAAGCAAAAAAAAAAAAAAGTTTCTCTAATTACAAACACTGACCTTAAATAGATATTTAAGAATTGACTAATATAAAAATTGATTTATTATTATTCTTTTTGAGATTGTTTAGTAATTTGAGTTACATCAAACATCAAGATAGTTATCGTTTGAAAACTTATATTGTATTTTTTTTTTGTTAAGAATCAATATTCATCCAATGTGTTTCCTTGAGGATATCTATGTGGCTTGGGAATTTATTATACAATCCGTAGACATATCATGTAACATGTTGCCGAGCTGAAAATTGTGGCTATGTTCAAACTACATGGCAATTTTATAAAAAGCGATTGTGAGCATTAACATTTCTCAAAAGTAAATGTTTCACAAATAATGAAAATTGAATAAATTATCCAGTTTAAATCGACCTTTCCATTTTGTGACAATATTTGAAATGCTATAATGGAATGGGCACACGGAAACCCTGTTACATGGGATCAAACATTAATTATATGTTAAATATAGGATGTTAACTATAATTTTAAGATGTAAACTCATTTATAGGGCATATACTCTTGGATTTTCTTCTTCTTTCTACTGTTACTTATACTGAAAACGATTTTCTACGTTCTTTCCAATTTGTTTTCTTCAGCGGGGCAAATTGGCTCCCCCACCACTGGCTTTGCCACTGAAAATAGACTCCTCTTGAAGAGGATGAAGATTGATGATAGGATATAATTGATATTCTAAACCTACCAACTTCACAAATATAGCAAACATTGATCATGAATATTCATTTTTTAATTTTAACAATAAACCAAATATAAAACTTTTCATTTACATTATATCGCATTAAAATCTTCAAATAACTCAATTTCTAAAATAAATGTGTCAAATAAATTTATAATTTCTGAAGCATCTAGAGAACCACTCCTTTAGCTCATTCTCTACCAAAAACATTTGTGCATTTTACACAACGAATTGTATGAAATTACATTGTGGGATTTCATTCCTTATCAGCTATGATTGAGGCATTAGGCCTTGATTATAATTAGTTATTGTTATTTATCATGAGTTGAGCTACCCAGGAATGTTACAAATATTGTATATAATATATATATTTTAGTATAGATCTGAAAATATATTGAATTACCGTAAATTTCAATGATGTTGTATCATAATATAGTTAAATAAATATATATACATACATACATATATATTGACAACTATTGGGTCTAATAATTAATTTGTTATTTTATTGGTAATACTGAAAATAATTGCTTTTGAAATGAAGCGTATTGCCCATGACTCACCACTGCTATTTTTTTTTCATTTTTCACGCTGCACACGGAATCCACACTGGAAAAAGGATTCGTTTTTCTCCACCACCCACATGTTATCCCATTTTTTTTACATATCCTTGTAATAACAAAAGTGACTCTCAGGCAAGGTAAGCTCAGAAAGAACATGATCACGATAAACTTCTACCAAAAATTCGATGACTTTCAGCTACACTTTTTTTTTATCATAATGAAGAACTTTATAAGGAACGAATCCAGCATATCCAATTTGTGAGAAATGTTGTTTACTCTTCAACCAGATGAAAAAACGCACCTTTAGGTAGCTGGGGAATACGTTCTCTCTCTAAGTCCAAGACATAGAGAAAAAATTATATATTTCTTTCCTTATGATCCAAGTCAGTTAATTTCATTTTCCACAAAAGTTTAAAAATGATGATAAATTACTTTGCCAATGGAGTACATAGGTTTTGATTTTTTTTATGTTGATGTATACTTCAGTATACCTATAACGCCCCTATCTAACAAAAATCGATATTTTATAATCGCTTTTACCCTTTTAGTATTTATTTATGTATAACATTAAAGGTTTGGACGAATTTGGGGGTGGGAGTGGGATTAATGTCATAAAGTCTCACAAAGATACATAAAAATTGGATTAAAAAGGATCGATAGGTAATTAGTGCTAGAGATCCTCATTCTATGTCTGAAAACTTAACTGTGTGACTAGTGTTAGGGGCAATATTTCGGAGAATAGAAAACTACGCGAATTAACTTGTTATAAAGGTTGCACAAGCTATCTGAGCCGCGAAAAGGATTATTTTTCAAACGGAATTTTCTCTCCAACCAGTTATCAGATCAAAAACATAAAACCCGATTCTAAAAGCTTGATAGATTCTCGAGTAATTGCCCTGATGGACTTTCCTGGGTCCTCATTGAATCGATTCTGGACACGAATTTTGGGGTCTGGAAACAGTTACATTGCCTTTGACATCAGCCCGCATTGCTGTTGCCGCAATATTACCTTTAAAGGCCTCAAATTACCTCCTAACCTCCATTGAGTCCTAGAGTTTGAGCTATTGTTATGCTGCTCCTTCCCAAGGAGGGCTCCGTGCCTTTTCCAAATATTTGGAACAACAAATTGGTCAATTAATTCCATTTTTCCAAATGGTGCAAGTTTGTCCAAGATAGTCTTCTAAAATGGCGGCATAGAGAGCATTCGCAACCTGTAGTTCATTTACCAACAAATTAGCTTGCAGGTGTGAAATATCGCCAACCCTCGGGTGGATGTGAAATTGGCTATTAAATTATTTATTACTAATTAATAAACATTAATTCAGCAATCAGCATTAACTAGCATGCTAGTTAACTTGACCCACTAGGCGCTACCTTACATATTGCTTATTTCATATTTGCTAGCCACTACTATTTTATTAACAATATGATATATTTTACGGGCGTGCTATTTTTTGTAGTGACGTCACTTATCAGTAATTGACAGATTGTTTATTTATTTATAAATAACATTGCATATGCTAAATTTTATTCATTCACAATTTAAATTAACTTGTAGACAGTTCCAGACAATATGGAAGAGACGGATTTGGAGAGACAATTGGAAGAAATCGAGGCTCTAAAGTCTATCTATGACAACGTATCAAGTAGACAGAAAGACAACGGTGAGTTGGTTGTGGAAATTCGAATTAATGAGCCGGATAGGGAAGAAGTCGTTCTCAAGACGGTAAACCCTCATGATTACCCCTCCAAGTCTGTTCCATACTATGAACTATCAGCTCCATTCCTTCGTGGAAAATCTCGGAGTAATCTTTGCGGTAAACTCGAGAAAATTGTGTATAAAAATCAAGGTATTTATAAAAAAAAATAATTCATTTAATAATCAATGTCATTACTAATTATATCTAACTCGTCATTTATAGGAGAGATGTTATTATATTTATGGATTGAGTCCATACGGGAGTACATCCTGAATCTCACTCCCTCGAAAAAGAAACGAAACACTCCCTCACCGGAATTGTATAAACCCAAGTCACCAAAGGAAGAGTCTCCTCTTCCTGAAATCATAACGAGTCCTACAATTATTGAGGATCGAAAGTCAATATTTCAAGCTCATTTTGCCAAAATACGTTCTGTTAAGGATGTTCGCCGAGTCGTAGATAAACTCCTGGAAAATAAGAAAATTGCTCATGCGTCACACAATATGTATGCGTATCGAATCAACTGCCCCGTTAAAAAATGTTTGGTCTCTGACTGTGATGATGATGGAGAAAATAATGCTGGATCTCGGATTTTGCATTTATTAGATATTGCAGGCGTTAACAATGTAGTTGTTGTTGTGACTCGTTGGTACGGTGGGATTCAACTTGGACCAGATCGGTTCAAACATATTAACAATGCTGCGCGTATTATACTCGAAGAAAACGGAGTTCTCAACAAAAACTCTTCTTCAAATAACAATAAAAAGTCAAAGAAATGAGAAAATTTAATATCACATTCATCCAGCTTCCACGACAAGACTCTTTCTTCAGTAATTGTGATACTATATTTTCCCATATTGCTTACGTTTATTGTTTATTTAAGAAAATGTTTTATAACCATTCCGACCAAATTATTCGTTTCTAAATCTATCTATTCAAAATTGACTGCATCTCCTATTTTTATATTAATAAAATATATATTAATTATTCTCACTGAATTATATTGGGAATAGAGTATAGAGTAATCGACATTTTGTATTATTATTATTATTTGAACTATAAATACCTAGGATAAATCAGAGATCTGAATAGAGATATTGGTAACTGATTCATATATCAATCACTTAATAGGTTTTTGAACAACTCATTATATAATGATTTAGAATACTTTTTCATTTGGAAAAGTATTTTATTCCAATTTTCATACTGTACTTTACAAATTTAAATATTTTAGATATATATTATTCATCGAATTATATATAAAGTGAATAATTCACGTACTTATATAGGTTGGCCAGACTTGGAAAGGCCGTAAATTATAATTATGTCAAAAGTGTTATTACAACTTATACCATTACGTTGCAATATCAACATTGAGTTCACGGTACTCCTTATTTTATTTTCTAAATCTGATACAGTTCAGATACTCATACCCATTTTATAAGCCTTTAATATACCGACAATTTAAGGGTAATAGATGGTGATGAATTAACGAAAGAGTTGTATCTCTAACTGGCTATGAGGTCGTACTTATATCGGATTGTACATCAATTATGAATAGATTTGTAATTTTTTTTCCTTCCCTCCATATTTGTGTTACTGTTGTCCCAGATATAAAATTACGTTCTGTTCACCACGATATTCAAAATACCGATTTCTCATGACTACTTTGTGCTACCGCTGACATTTAAAATGAATAAAATACTTTGTTTCGAGATCGATGTTAATTGTTGAATAAAATTTTCGTGTTCTGATTGTAGCGTTACTTGTTTATTACTATTCGACCTATTTCCACCACATTGTCATTGTGTGTAAAATATTATTTGTAGTATGTCAGTGTTTGGAATAAATATATTCTGAAGATCAAAAAAGTAAGATTGCTAGTCTTTAAAGTGCATCCATATTCGTGGGCTTTGATCCAAAATATTGATATTGATGATTTGAGATATCGGCGAATATTAACGTTTTCAAAATCAAGATATGAATAATTATGTTAAATTTTTGTCACGTAGATTGTATAAATGGAATTCAACATTATTTAGCTTTCAGTATTTGATAAATATGAATAATTATAATAGTAGATTAGTGTGATTGATCTAAAAATCTCATTTTTAACCTAATAGTGATTATTTGCACTTTTATTAAAGGCTCACGATGTATAGATTGAACTTTAATTAATTATTTTATTTTACTATAAAAAATACTGATAACAACTAATGAAAGTTCAATGTAACGGAGTACCTTGGATTGCCAGCGTATTTTATGTCAGTGGAGTACTTTTTATCCATTGACCATTGCTAATTAATAAAAACTATTGCAACAAGTCGAAATCTAAATACATTACTGACTCTAAAGGAGTTTTTTTTGAAGTGATTAAAGAAATGAAGCTTGCTCGTAGTTCAAAACATCTTTCCTTAACCAAATTCAAAAGAGTATTTGGTCTTAACCCGAGATATTACTGTAATTTTACTCAAAAAAAATCATTACATAATATATTTTACCTATCTTATTCCTTGATAATTTTTTTCTTTTTTCTTCAACAAGTCATTTCTCATATTGAAATATGAACTTTTAATTCATTTAAGCCCCATGTTGCATACTATTGCTCATATATATTACAGTCTTATTGTACTCAAATTTAGGACCTTGAATCAGAGCAGTATTTTCATTTGCAATGACTTCAAATGAAAGCATTGATCAATAGAAAATTCTCAAAGGTATTCAATAATTTTTAACTATAAGGATTACATAATACTCATCAAAACAAATAAACTTAGATAAACATATAATAATGCAATTTGGGATATATGAAAAACAATACGGACATCATTTCATAAGGCTCTTTATATGTTTGACTTGATTCAAATATCGCTGTACTTCCTTGGCATCCAATCGAAACCACTACAACAGTTTAGTTTTGTATTTTCTTTTTTAAAGCAATTAGATAAAGTTTCTTCAAGACTTTTGTTCGAACTTTTATTCATTCATTATATGTTGTTGATACATGCCTCCAGCAGGGCATCCCTTTTCGGTTGAATATACAACTGATGACGTCAGTGGCAACTCTATACATATTCTTATTGAAGGTAATTAAATAGTAGTTGCTGTGTAGTAAGGATAAGAGTTCTTCATAAAATGGTTATTGGTAGAGTAACTAATATTATTGAACTCTCTGTTGCTACTCTTTCACTTCTCTCTAAAACTTTGAATGTCCATGATAAACATTAGGTAGGGTTTTTATAAAAGATAAGAAAGTTCAACTTCTTTAAAAAGAGGGGATCTAAAATTAATCGTGTCAAAGACAAAAGAAAAGAAAAGAAGTCTATTTTAATCCGTATACAACTGTACATAGATTGTTTATATATAAATATAATAAATAAGAAGGAGGAGAGCTGCTGAAGGGTCTCCCCATCCCCATTTCTCTTCACGTCGAGCTTTTTTGTTCACTCGCAACCTCAACTGACAAAAGGGAAAGGAAAAATTTGGAAAAACAACTGGTAGCTACCCTTCTGTATTTTCCTTGTTGCCAACTTGTTAATATTTGGCAGAATTTATTATTTAGATATACTATACATTTATAAATTTTACCAATCACAAACCAATCGTTACTACTTGAAATATATTCAAAATTCAAAAAAAGGGCGCGCAATCCTTGATTTAATATATTTTTTATGCATCAAAATCAGAAATAATAATGATACCCTTTTTGAGCTCATAATACGTAGGATCAGCTGCTTTAAGTCAAAAGAGTCAAATGATGAAAATCAGCTGAAGGGAGAATATAGTGTGTTTTTGTTTATCCCAAAAAGCTCGTCGTAGCTTCTTTAGGAAATCTAAAGGGAATTATAGAAACTTCAAAAATACTTATATCATAAGTCAAACTCTATTGTACTGGCCTTTGTTCTCGGAATTCATATCCACCTCTGACACTCTGACATTTAGTCTTTCCTACTTCAATTATGATTAAATATAAAAAGATGAATGGATATTGTTATTAGATATGTGACATTTTACAAATAAATACTATTTTTATGGGGAATAATTTTCCCTCGAACTACTTTTTCTCCTAATTTATCTCGATGGTGAGGGGGAATCATCATCAATGGAGATCCCTCTTCTTCTTCTTCTTCTTCTTCTTACACACACTCTCTTCTTTATTGTAGAAAGCTCATAGTTCTCTAATTCTCTCCCTCTCTTTCTCTCGGCTGTGGAAGAGAAGATAAGCAAAGAGAAGGAAGACAAAGTGCCTCCTCCTCCTCCTCCTCCTACACCTCAAGCAGTGAATATGATGATGGTTTCTGTTGTCTTGACTCACAAAAAGGGTTAAACAAACTTGCACAAGCGCAGAGAGACAGCCCTTTACTCTGACCGAGAAAGAAGAAGCTCCCCTTTGGGAAAAAAAAAATGACTACATACAAATTATTCGAACATGCTCAGTATCGTTCTTTCACAGCGATTGTGTGATCATATATATGTATATGTATATATTATAACTACTTGTTAGTGTTGGTGTGTATAGCTATAGGAGAGAGAGGAAGGATATTTATTCAAATAGTACGTATGTAGGTACATAGAGCCTTCCATGGATAAGTTAACGAGATCCCTTATTGACTGATTTATGTATTTATGCAGTGGGAAATCATTAGAGTACTTGGAGTCTCATCCTTGCGACCGAATGGAGGAAAAAGTAGGAAATGCTGCCGAGGAACTTTGGAAAGCTCCAGGGGAAAATGACAAGAAATGAGGTAATTTGATCCTTGATTTCTTTTATATCCTTCTTAGGCCACCCATTTAAAATAGGAGTATATATATAAATTATTACTTCATAATCAGGATAACTTTATAAAAAGACATTGTACTAAAAAAACAAAAGCTGCAATATCATGTATGTGCATTAATTGCTTGCCTAAAAAGAAAAAAGAAGGAAAGATACGATCCTAATAGCAATAATACAACATACTTGCAATAATAATAATAAAAAAAAGGACATTCAACAAGTATGGTACTTGTTCCTTCAGAGCAATAAGTACAACTATGTACAATAAGCATATAGGGTCTTATATGTCCCATTCCGTAGAGCCAAAATGTTTCTAGCATCCATATATATTATATATACGCTTCTGACTTATAGATATGTACATGTTAATTAGAAACTGTTGCTGGGGGTACGGCAGTTGGAGTTTAGGCTAAATGAAGGCATTGAAATATATATATATATATATATATGATTTATTGTAGTTTTCCATGTTATCTTTTATCATTATTATTATTGAAGCAGTGTTCTACATATTACACAGATATGTATATATTTTATTATTATTATTTATTAATGGTTTTGTTTCAAATCACTTTTACTGCAGAATATATTTTTTAGATAGACTCTTTCTACATCTAAATATATACAGATATATAAATATCTGAAAAATATTATCAAAAAAGAATAATATATATATATATATATATATATATATATATATATATATATATATATATATATATATATATATATAAATGAGTAAGGAACTAATTACATAGATTATACACAATGTTTTGACTCCTTAGTAATCAATTGCTATTGTGGAAAGTGAAATGGAAAGTGGATTGTCGCTCACCCCCCCCCCCCCCCAAGGGCACATTCAATATTAATTAAATCCCTCATACTAGGGTAATACACATAGCATAATGAGTTACATGCATATTATGTACAAAAGAGTTAATTTGGTTATTTGAATGAGGATGAGAGGTTGGACCTGAAGCTCTGAGGAGGAAGGGGAGGAAATGCTCGGATATTTTTTATTTTTTTTAATGAATTCATAGTATGATTAATTAAGTAAGTATATGGATATTCATTTGGGATCAGGTTATTTATATCATCACTCATATAATTGAAGGACCGATCTACATATGCTAGTACGTGGGTGGAGTATGTAGGTCTTTACTAGGGTTTCTCATTTTGATTCAAATATAAATAGAGTTTGTTAATTCATGGATGAATGGAAAACTTGCTGTTCTATCAAAGTTATTATTTGTATATTCATAGTTTTATAATTGCTTTCAGTTGCGTGTTCCACTATTTTCTTCCCTTGTTTCTTAGTAAAATAGGGAAGTTCATGCTGGGGTATGCCATATGGAAAATAAATATTTGATCTTTATTAACTGACCAGGTGTGAACATATATTTAAGGTCTAATAAGATGCATTATTTATTAGATTAAGATGTCTATGCTTTGTAAAAAAAACAAAAAAACAAAAAAACCAAGTAAATCCCTACTTTGATGCAAAGGTCTTTCCACAACATCAACAGCTACTCTTAAATATTTTATTGTCAGCTCTTGATTTGTACCAACAATATTTGTGTTGTGAATGTTGACTTGTTGAACTCTAAATACTTCTTCTTAAGCTGTGAATGTCCCTATTATTAAATGAAAAATAGCTAGTTCAAAAGTTGGTGATAATGAGGTATGGGCTAGCTACCATATTATCTACTAGCTTTAAAACAGAGGCTTGCGTCAGGCTTTTTTTTTTTCTTTTTTCTTTTTTGCTCTTAAAATCTCACTTTTAAAATATTAAAACTGCCGCAAGCTACCTCAAATGACCTCACATTTAATTCCCCTCATTCGACCATTCCCTGTAACTTTTGACTTCATATATGTAGAGCCTAAAATTCACCTTCCCAATTTTTAAAATAATATTTTGCCCTCGAAATCAACCTCCAGTGACCTTGTACAATCTGGAAGGGCGACAAGAGATATTCTATGTCTTTTCTGAGTCTAGTTATTATTCGACCACCCTTCCTCCTAGTTCTCCTGTCTTACTGTGATCCTCGTTTAAAAATACGAACAAACAAAGGGACTCAGGCCATATATGTATGCTATGTATTATAGAAAATGTTTAGTGTCTTTTTCTTCCTCTTTTTTTTCTGGATGAAAGGTTGAGAGATGCTTTAAATATTGCTTTGTTTTAAGCATCTACGTAGAGTAGGGATGTCCAATCTTTTTACATCATTAAAAAAGCCTAAAAGGATCAAAAATATTAATGGTTTTGAATTTTATTCTTAGTTTTGAATTGAGCTAAGGCCGTTATTCCGGATCAGTTTATAATGTATTTTCATGTCAGCTGTCACTTTTTACATTACTTTTACCTCTTAGTAGTATTTAGAGTATGTATTAAATATAGCCCCTTATAGAAATTATCTCTATGAGAATAGGATAGGAAATTAATTTGTCAGTGACTTTTTAACAGAGCCTTTCCTCTCACTAATTAAATTAAATCAACCCTTAGTTTGTGTAGATCGTACCTACATTAAAGATAAAAGTTTGATGTCTCATCTCTTCTATATTTGTACATACTTAATATATATATATATATGTAAATGTAACTGTATCAAAAGTTTCAGAATAATAACTTTATCTTTGGTTCTTTAAACCCCCCCCCCCCAAAAAAAAAAAAAAAAAAAAAAAATTGAAACATAAAATGTAATTCTTTAGTAACTTCATCATGACAAGAACCATGATCCTTTATGTACTTGATTTCAAAAATAGAACATATATACCTACATACATACATACATACAACCACACACACCAAAAAGTCCCATTTATATTCATTTGCCTCCCAGAAAAAGTTTTTACTTCCCTCTTAAGAAATGTATCAAATTCCAAATTTTGATCTATGTACCCACATATATGTGCGCTTACATATTATGTACTTTCAACCCTGGTGTAAGCCCATTTTTTTAAAATGAGTCTTTAATGGAGTTTGAAGGGATTTACATACATACATCTGGTGGATACTCCTATGCCCTTGGCTTCTCTTAAGGACTCATGAGCCTAATAATAAAGGGAAGTAGACCCAACAAACATACCCATTAAAAGGGTGGAGAAGTGTCGACTAAGATTTACACATAATAATAAGAGCTCTTTTAACAGAGATGCATCATTAAAACATCAACGACTATTATATTGTATAAATTTTGTATGCTGCGGATATTTTGATTTTCTTGCCTCTACTTGGTGATTTGATGGATTCTACTCGAATTGAGTTTAGAAACAAGTATTCATAAATAAAAAATTGTGATCCTAGTCAGGGAGCATTCCTGTTCAATTACATACATATGTAACACCTTTCTTTGTATGTAGAGGAGGAGGAAAGGATGCGTGATGGATGGAGGATTCCTATCTGCTAAGGAATAGAATTTATATTCTGCATGTATGAATGATTATGTTGGCTAATCGAAGAAATAAGCTAA
The DNA here is from genome assembly GCA_963680855.1 of Lepeophtheirus nordmannii. Taxonomy (NCBI): domain Eukaryota; kingdom Metazoa; phylum Arthropoda; class Copepoda; order Siphonostomatoida; family Caligidae; genus Lepeophtheirus; species Lepeophtheirus nordmannii. The sequence continues at coordinate 730,328 of OY804518.1, forward strand.
TGAGTTTCGCATTTAATGCATTGTGCATTTGCTGCTTCTTGGCACGTAAGATTCTTTCATCTTTTCTTTTGAAAATTACTTTGGATAAAGGTCATTAAAGAAAATAGATAGAGTGAGAAAGACAGGAAAAAAGAAAGAAAGATAACACAAAATGGAGGAAGAATATAGAAGGAGGCAAACTTTTTTGGCCCGAATCCCTATTTGGTCCACAAAGTAGTCTTCATCCAAAGAAACACTTTACAGCACCATCTTTTTATCTTATCTTTCTCTCTTACGATATAGATATAGTGGATCTATTGTCTTTAATTACGAGGAACCTTCGTATAATTCTCCTTTGATGCTACACGTGCTTACCAAGGAATTTAGTCTAGTGATGGTATCATGGGGACTGGTGAGAGGGATTGGCAGGATGATGGATGGAGAAAAAACCCATCTGCTTCTCATCCATGTCTGCATTAGCAGATTATTCGTATTTTCGAAATATTTACATTGGCAATATTTGCAATATTAACAACCATCAAGTCGAGCTTTTTGTCCACTCGTAACCTCGAATTACAAAAGGGAAACCCTTCTGTATTTTCTTTGTTGCCAACTTTTTAATATTGGGCAGAGTTATTATTTAGATATACTAAGCATTTATAAATTCTATCAATATACAAATCAATCGTTAATACTTGTACATCAAACATTCAAAAAAAGGGCGCGCAATTTAATATATATTTTTTTTATATTATAATCATAAATAATAATAATACTAATACTCTTTTTGAGCTCATAACACGTAGAGTCAGCTGCTTTAAATCAAAAGAGTCAAATGATGAAAACCAGCTGAAGAGAGAACGCAGTGTGTTTTTTTTATACTAAAAAGCTCGTCGTGTATATGGCTAGAAATACTCGTTCTGGCAATTTGAATCAATTTCCATCTACTCTTAAATCCCTTTGTGCACTCTGAAACAACTTGTTGATGTATAGAATATTCGAATATATAAATTATCCTTATTTTAGCAATGTTTGGAATTGGACAAAATTCTAAAAGTCGATATCTGCATAACTGCATTTATAGACATTCGATACGATATCACAACGAGATGATCCTTTCATCCCTGAGAGATATTATGTGCCTTTTTTTCTTCTTTTTTTTCTTTTTGAAAAAGTGAGCCATGCTAGGAAATAAGTAGGAATGTAAATCATATGCAATTCGGGCGTGTGATAAAAAAGTGGAGTTGGCTCTTCAAACAGATCTTTTTGTTTTCCGAAGCTGTTATCATTTTTCCAATATTACTGAGGGGAGAACATCTACCTGATAGTAAAGATGTCGCATGAAGGAATACATGTATTAAGGTTAATAAAGCAAATAAAATGTAAACAAAAAGGGCTCAAGTCCTCGATTAATTATTATTAGTTAAAAATATATAATTTCCTGACATTAATTTGAGTTAATTTTCTGCCTCTCATCAATGTTATTATTTATTGTTGTATGTATATATAATGGAGAATAGCAGCTTGAGGCTCAGTAAAACGTCATGACAGCTCAAACTGCTTCCCTCCTTGACATTCATTAAATTGTCAGGGTTGCCAGGTTGATTTTCTCTTTCTTTTTTTATAACACGCCCGAATTGCATATGATTTACATTCCTAGAAATAAGCTCCCCGCCATCCAAGACATTATTCAAAAAGTGAAATTTTTTGACATTTGAAAAAATAAAAACAAGGATGAGGCTCACAATTAGAGAATTTCCTGTATGTACATATTATATATGTACATACATATATTTTTTTACTAATATGTATGTATGTATGCATATAGGTAAAAAGCAACTAATTTCCAAGAAGTTAAAATAAATAATTATTAATAAGCAATATATCATTTTCATACTCTTTTTATGCTCGCATGCCATTTCGTCACTTTGGTAATTCATTTTGTATGCACATTATATATATATATATATATATATATATATATATATATATATATATATATATATATATAGGCACATCAAGAAAGGAAGCACTCTCAAAATAAAACTTTTGCAGTTTTTTTAAAGCCATTTCTCTATTAATTCCATTAATTTTTCTTTACTGCTTTAATAACATAAATGATGATTTTTTTATAAAACACATAGTGAACGGAAGCCAATGTTTTATTTTGTTATGCTATGTTTTGTTTTGCTTTATTTTGTATTTATTTTTATATTAGTTCTCAGTCTCAAATGTACATATTATTGTATAATGTTCATATAATATATTTATAAATCCTCACACCTGCCTTTTCTTGCGGACGTATTGAACATACAAAGTAGAGTTGATCCGTCTTGGAGCACGCCGCCTGACTTGTATTGTGTCTCTCAACCTCTTTTCTTCGAAAAAAGAAAAAGAAAAGAGAGAGAGAGAGTGAGTGAGGGAAAAAAACAATCAAACAAAAAACTCACTTAATATTTTCTCACCTATCCATTATAATTATTTATTTACTTGAGGGAACTCTTTACTACTATATGCATAGTTCTAATTTAATTTGACTTCCACCAATCAGTGTTCAGAGTACTGTTAATAAGGAGTGAGAGAACTAAACAAGACGTGAGATGATAATAGTGTACATTTTCATAGTACTTAGTCTCATTGATATTTTCATTCCATCACTCAACCTTACTTCCTCACAGAGGAGAAAGATAAAGGGCTCGAAATGAACTGATAGCTTATAATTAAACTCTCATTCCAACTCTGAGACTATTTTTCATTTAATATCTAGTAGGGAATTGTTTAATGACAGCTAATTCGAGTTTAACCCATAAACAACATTCAAAACACTATGAATGGGCAAGAGACGAAGACAAGAAACAAAAATGTTTGATTTTTTGAGGATATCATTGTGTTCAGTAAGTAAGAACGGATTTTGACATCAACAGCTGACAGCAACATACAATCATTGTAGCTCTTAATATAAATCGAGATAATTTTGTAAGTTAAAAAACAAACAAAACAAACAACGTTTCTTTAGGACTTCTTTGTAGAATTTATTGAACCAAAGACTCAAGTTCAATTATCCTTACATCTTGAATATTAAAGATGTAAAAAGAAAAGCTCTTTATCTTGAGGTTTCAATGTAGGCATGTAACATACAAAGGATTTAGAGTCGATCTGCACACGTGGGATGAAAAAAATCCCTTCTCATTGACTTGTGCACATTACAAAGAGTTTAAAATAAAGTAAATTTAATTTTTAATACAAAAAATATGTGTTTGGTTCACATTCAATCAGTCTGGGTTACACGTGTAAACAATAAAATGACGGTTCATAGCACATATAGTCTCAAACAGTTTGGAATTAAACAGTTCGTTACATTCTCGGTGTAGACCAGCGTTTCTCAACCGGGGTTCCGCGGAACCCTAGGGTTCTGCAGACGGTCTTTAAGGGTTCCACGAGAAAAATGAGATTATATAAGCTATTACACTGAAAATAAGATGAGAAAGTATGGTATTAATCATTTTTTGCGCAAGGGCTCCGTGAGACATGGGATATATTTTGAGGGTTCCGAAAGGGAAAAAAGGTTGAGAAACGCTGGTGTAGACAATAGAGCTTATTATTAAAGTAAATGAAAAGGAACATTGTGGAACCTAGAAATGGACCTCGCTAAAACATTAAGTGGGCCACAATGCAGATTACAGGGCTTAGGTTACTATATGGTTGCTGCCTTGGAAAACCTATTAAGATCACATCCCTTATGCTTGACTTAATATTGGTTGATGACTGCAACCAGTTTGGTATTATTCTCCTTCCTTCTTTATTCCTCTTCTAGCATTGAATAGTTATCCTTCTGGTTAATGGAGGTGATTTGCTTTAACAAAAATAATAGTTAAAAAAAAAAAACAATTTTTTTAATTTCTACACTCGTAATTTCCTTAATAAGTTAGGCGTTATCCTCATACTAACATAACATACAATTTCACACGGTCATCATTTGTCAGCATTCGATTTTTCTACTACTTAATAATTGTGTTCAGAACGTTGATGGGCTGAATTTTTTGGAAGATTCTCTGTAGTTGAAGCCCACAAAGAAATTCCCTGCTATTAAATGAAAAAAATGTAGTATGTAGTTGAAAAGAAAGGATGAATGATCACTTCATTTAGAGCCTTCCTCACACCTGCCTTTGCAAGCGGAAATCTTGTATGCTAAGTATATGTACACGAGGTATGTACAATGTTGTAGTTGATCCGCCTTGAAAAGGGAGGTCATATTTTTTGAAAAAAAGAAAAAAAAAGAAGTAATATGGAAATGAAACAACTTTATTTATCAATTCAATTGTCTTCATTTGACACATTTTTAATTGTTTTACCTTTCTTGGAGGTTTTTTTTTTACACACACACTTTAATAGATTATTACCTAGATATTACAAATACTATGCATATAATTTTTGTATATATATATATGCTTCTTAACGATCATCATCCGGAGGAAGTGCGTGCGTTAGTTGATCAAGAGCTCTGCATGTACCTACCTACATGGTATTTATTCCTTTTTGTTGTTGTTATTATTGTTTTTGTATGGTTGTTGTTCATTGGAGCAACCATAAAAAATTCAGTCTATTTCCTTTTGTTGTGATAGCTAAAAGGCGAAGAGGAGGAAGAATGGCTTAGAGAGAGAGAGAGAGAGAGAGTTAGTCGTCAAAATACTTACTTCACAAAAAATAAAAAAAATAATGTTCGTTTGATATTTTCTTCAAAAAAAAACAACAACAACCAAAAACCCAAAAAACATCTTACTGAAAAAAAAAAAAAAAAAAAAAAAAAAGGACAAATATGATACTTCCTTCTATTAAAAATATATATATATATGTTTGTGCCACAGGGAAGATTCATCTTCATGTATTCTTAAGAAAGCTTCTTTTTAATTAGAGTAAGTGTAATCTTTATTTTAAAATAAAAATTGTATTTATAAATAATCCACATTTTTTCAAATTTTGTTTCTAAAAATAGAAAAATTTAATTTTTTTTTATATATAATACAATTTATATAAAAATGTTTTTAAAATTGAATTCAATTTATATAGACAAGTGAAATGAACTCCAAGTGAGTTGTAAAATTTCTGTGTAAAGATTGCTTGGTTTTGATTTTCTTATGAGAAGAGAGGCGTAGAAACACTGATTCTCTGACTACTTTTCCACTACTCCTTCTCAATATTTCAAGGGTTCAGTCAAATAACCACGACGAGCTTTTTGAGATAAACAAAAAATAGTATTCGTTCCCTTCAGCTGTTTTTCATCAGTTGACTCTTATGATTTATGAAAGCAGCTGACTCTACGTGGTATGAACTCAAAAAAGATATTATTTATGATTTTGATATTATATAAAAATTATGTTAAATTCATATATTTTTTTGAATTATTGAATAATCTTAAACAAGCATTAAGATTGATTTTATATATTGGTAGAGTTTTCTCAATGTAGAGTATTTTTAAATAATAACTTTGCCACATATTAACAAGTTGGCTACAAGGAAAATACAGCAGGGTAGCTACCAGATGTTTTTTTTGTTTTTTTTTTAATTTTCCCTTTCCCTTTTGAGAGTCGAGATGGCAAGTACACAAAAAATCTCGTCGTGAACAACAAGTGTTTGATATTTTCTCATTAATTATTATTATTATAATCCATATAAGATTAATCTAAAATAAATAAATAAATGAGATACTCTTTACCTCAAAGTAATTGTGCCCCTCCTAATACCCCCCCCCCCCAAATTAAGACCCATTTTCCACAAGCACAGATAAATGAATTGTCACTACTTTAATGTATAATTAAATTTTATCATTTGGTAATTGATATAAAGAGGGAAATTTCATGCTTTAAACGGATTTTTTTTTTTTGCTTTTCATAGGCATAAATAATGAAGTAGTTTATTTGTTGTTGTTGTTGTTGTTGTTTTTAATGTGTTTTTTTTTCTACTTCGATAGCATAGTGCAGGAATCTAAAGGAAGCCAAAATTTTTAAAAAAGAGCCCATTTTTGATCATCAAAATAAGTAAATAGATTTTAATGCCAAGAAAAATCTGAAATGAATAATTGTTTTTCTTCATGGAGTCACCAAAAGAGTGCAAAAGTGTGCCATGCGGCATCTCAAGTCGTGAACCTTGAGTATAGATAATTATAGATGTGTGCAATGAGTTGAAATTTAAATGAACGTATCTATGAGATTTTTTATTTTTGTTTAAATTATCGTTTTAAGAAAATGTGGCCTAGTTCAGTTTATAGAAGGTGTATCACTCCAATACTTCAAATTTAAAAAGGTTGCATCCCTTTTGAGGAGTTCTTTTTTCAATTCAAGGGGCTCACGCCCCCCTTGATCAGGCTGTTACTCATAGAAATGATTCCTGTGAATGTCCCAATATAAAAATATCGATATATTTTCTAATTTTTCTCTCATATGTTACATATATGTATGTACAGCATAAGAATTTCTTGTATGAAACCCTTTAAAACTCCCACCACCAACACCACCACCATCCATGGCACCTCTTTTCCCATCAACATAATTTATGGATCTGCATTTTTATGACATGAATAGGCCTTTGAAGTGTTACTTAAGCACATGCTCATTAAATACTTACATTTACATGCATAGATATGTAGTCCTTTAATATGACTATTTATTTGTTTTATTACGTGACTCATGTTTGTATGTAGATGAATACATACATCCATGTATACATGACCAGCTCTTCCTTAAAGTGTGGGCTTTAAATTGATGGACTCTGCAGAGAATCTAAAGGAAATCCCATTTATCAAATCGACAACCCTCCTTTTTCTTTTTTCTTTTTTATAGAACCTTGCCCATTAAAGGCCCTGATAAGGTCCATATGTGTATACATCACTATGGTATCCACAAAGCTTCAACTTTTCTAATGCAAACTTTTGTTTGCCAACTGTATGAGTATTTTGATTCGCTGAACTCGAATGAGCTAGCGTAGGTAGCTGTGAGTAATTAACCCTACACATAGTAACACTAAATGAAGAATCGTCAAGGAGTTGAGAGAATTGTTCTATTAAGTTACGTACTACCACATAAATTTGGGCCAATAAGATTCCAAAAGCAAGGCCCTCATATTGTACATACTCACATACTTACGTCACAATGATGATATCCCAAAAACATCAACAAATCATAACTGTATGTATCTAGTTTTTTGTCAGCTGTCGAGGAGTCTTCTCACCTTCTACGTGATCATCTACAAACTGTTTTATTGAGCTGAAATTATGTATTTGTTTTCAAAGAGTGAGTACCCCTACTATTAAATAGTCACATAGTTTGGGATTAGATACATACATATAGCATATGCAAGACGAACAGCTTTTAGTTAATTTTGTGCCTTTTTTCTTTTTCTTTAAAGAGAAGGGAAAGATTGAGAGAGTCAATGAATATCCCCAGATGACAAATGTTCATTAATAAGTATAATTTATTTGTTTATAGCCTAAACGCAGATATAAATATATTAAAATATATGTAAGTAACATGAGAAATATCTTTAAGTCCACGGATTTATGAGCAAGCATGCATACATACATACATACACACAGAGAGGTGATGTCTCTTATAAAAAGATATAATGTATGAAAGTTTTACCCATGGTCCCAAAAGTTTATACAGGGGTATTTATATTTAATTTTTAGCAAATAGCCCCATTATAATTATTTGTTAATTCCTTACACTGTCTTATACAATTATTTTACTCCATACTTTATTGACTGGCTAAATGCATAGACGTTGATGTATATTTAGATAATTTAAGGCCTGAGAGTAAAGGCCTATACTATGGATGAATGAATGAATTAAGCAAACGATTTTCTTTTTCTTTTTTTAGTTAGGGATGTTGAAACAATATGATGATATGTATATATATATATATATATATAATTTTTGAAAAAGATTTGGGCATAGAAAGCAAAGAGAAAAGGCTGAAGAGAGAGAGAGAGAGAGAGAGAGAGAGAGAAGGGGAGGAAAGTGGAAAAAGGAAAGCTTTTATTAGTGAAGGGAGGCCGAAAAAAGCTTCAGCTGTCACATTTTTTCGTTCTCTTTCTTATATTTTCTTCGTTTTCTAATAAAAAATAAATAAAAAAATTTGTATGTATGTATATTTCTTCAATTGATGAATTTTTAAAATTACATAATATTGAAACAAACTTTGACTATACTTTAATTAGTGGATACGTTAGTGGCTCTTTGACTCTTTGCTTTGACATATGTTATATGTATTTATTTGCTATTGGTCTTCTAAATATTTCGCAAATGTTTTATTTAGCACCATAAACTATATTTTGTATGGCTTAGGAGCCTTAAAAAATGGTCTTATTCATTTTCTTATATCATTATTTTTAAGCATAGTTAATTGGTATGTACTCTATTTGAAGTGAAGCTTCTTTTGAGAAATAGTACAATGCTGAATCTCCCCCAGGTGCATGCAAATTCAAATATCTAAAGATTTATATATATATATACATAGAGGGATATAGACACGAGGAACATGTTTTTTTAAAGGCTCTTCAGCCCATGGCGTTTGAAAGGAGATCAATGTGAGACCCTGTGTCAGATCAAAAGGCCCTTCAACCCATTTGAAAAAAGAAAAAGTCATATCTTGACACATTTCTATTTTTCTATTTCTTTGCTAAACATATGTATTGATAACTTACTTTTTGTATATAAAATATAAAAGTTTCCTATAGATACATATGGTAAAGTGAAATTTAAGCTTTTAAGATTGTATGTAGATACATATTGCAGATAAATACATACAAATATATATATATATATATAAACTCTCTATACGTAAAATGCAACAGATTTCTTCATCACTCCTTTCATAATAGTAAGAAGGTTTTATGTACAATTTTCTCTTTCATATCTATATTAAAGATAGCCTTTAATTGTCAAGAGGGATATGAATGACTAAGAATCGCAATGATGATGAAATATTTCCGGGTCTACTTTCTCTTTTATGTATATGTATGTATATTATACATAAAGGAAGAAGGAAAAGAACTAAGACTTTCTCAACAATAAGAAAAATACGAGAAACTAAGATTATTTTTGGGTTATTTGTAAGTTAGTTACATACATATGACCAAAAATAGATAAAAAGGAAAAAAAAGAGACACATACACTCTGTTAATAATAATCAATTATCAATTACTTTTGCCCTTACTAACTTTATAAATATATTTTTATAGATTACTTTCTCTTGGATAAACTTTCTTTTCAATGGATATATTTCTTGAAGAAAAAAAAACCTAAAAAAAAACGAGAACATTTCAATATCTTCATGAAAAATTGTTCATAAAATATTTATATATCGTATACAAGTTGCCATACAAAAAAAAAAAGAATATGAAACATTTTAAATGCCGAATTGACAGTGTATTTATTAAATAATTGAACTCCCATTTCAGGATTGCATTAATTTGTATTAATTGTGTTTGATTTGACTTTTTTTTTTCGAGGAAAATGATTCATTTATGTATGAATGTATTCCGTCAAACATTGAACCGGTGTTTCATGGAACAAACCTTGAGATCCCTGAGAAGAAGCGTTTCTTATTTTATTTGTGTGTGTCAAGGAAAAAATTGAGAAAGGAAAAGAAAATCGTGACAAAGTGAAAAAAAAAAACAAAAAAAAAAACTCAACAACTTAAAATCTCTGATGAATTTCTTGAATGAAAAATAGTTACTGCTCTTCATAAAAGGTTGAAAAACACTGGATTATGCAGACAATTCAAATGGTTCAGGATTTTTTTATTCATAGAATATACCTAAGTAATGATTGTGTAATATTAATACATCAAAACGAACATAAAACTAACCAAGGGGTAGATGTATAATATATCCCAAAAAGTGAAGACCTTTCAATAAGGAAAGACAGAAGAAGATTAGTATTTTAAAATATATTTTTTTTTTTACAAAAAATCACACAATATACGAAATTTCAATATTGATGTTCATTGTTATTTAAGCAAATGATACACACACACAAATATTATAATAGAACAACGGGATTTGGAGTGAAAATTCGCAAAAAGAAAAAAAGCAAAAGAATGAGTCAATTGTTGTGCCAATGAATTTCCAATCAATGATGAATTCCATTGCTTAAGAAAAAGCAATTTTCTTCAATTTGTATTACTTTTGTCTCTAGAGATCATTTTTATGTGATGCCTATTTGCATCACATAAAATATAGTACCACTGATGTTGAGCCTTAAAGAAAAAGATTCAAGATTTGAACGAGCCACTTGAGATCATTAGAATGATAAATATATTAATTAAACCTCACAAGTTAGTAAGTGTTTGTATTTTTGCAATAAGATAGGCTTACTTAGCACATTTTTTTGTTTTGTTTTTTTATCTTCACGAAAGTTTCCTTACATAACAAAAAAAAAGTAATTTCAAGTGCGAACATATAACAACAACTTACATACTAATTAAAAGTACTTTCTTCTTTTTGTAAATGGATTGTGCATATGTACTTTACGCATGTACTTTTACATATGACTTTTTAAGTGTTTACAATATTAAATAAGGAATGTAATGAGTTACTTATTTAATTGAATAGTATTTTATTACATTTATCTATTACTCAATAAGAAAAAGTAATGATACAGTAACTTTTTATTATATTTTTGAATTAAAATGAACAGCTGAACGGGGGGGAGACCCCCCTTTTTTTTTGTTAAAGAGAGTTGCAACATTATTTTGTCATCAATATGCTACACCCTCCATACCTCCATTCACTCATAAATTGTTTCCTGTACATAATTTAATGGTGTATTGCTAAGTATTAGAGTGACTCGTTTGAGGGTTTTTTCTTCTCTTACAAAACAATTGAAAATAATTTTGCCATATTAATAAGTCTTGTGATAATATGATAAATGGGAAATGACTAATTATTGAATGCTTATTTTTAATTCATTACTTAATGTATGCCCTATGTATATGAGGAACTAAACACATCAATATATGTATTCAATTTTTATTTTCTTGGCGCATGCTGTTCATTGCCCCCTTAGTCAGTCAATCATTCCCTCCATGGCATTTAGCAATTTTTATATATGTATACACATAATTAAACATAATTATATGTATAACTGTTAAGAAGTAGATACTATGTGGTTCATTCAGAACTTAGTTTATTTGACGTCTATTTAGTTATAGGTGAATGGGGTTGAGAGGGTCCTCTTGAGCATGTTTTAGTGGAGTCAGACTCAAAATAAAGTCCTGTAATCGAATTTATTGAGCTGTTAAAACGGTAGCCTGCCTGCAGTACATTGTTTTAATAAATATATAGATAGGGGTGGGCTTTTTTTAAGGTAAAAAACATGGCCGCAATTGCTATCTGGTGCCTTTACATTTTATCTGCTGATTGTTATTAAACAATATTACATAATATAGAATAGCTACTTATAATTAGGAATGTAAAAAAAATATGCAATCTATGGTATACATACATAATGTTATTATTTATTATTGATGTCTTCATTTGTATATGTATATAAAGGAGAATAGCAGCTATATGCTCAGTAAAAATTCATGACAGCTCAAGCTGCTTCCCTCTCAACATTCATCAAATTGTCAATTGAGTTACCAGGTTGATGATTTTCTCTTTTTTTTTAATTTTACACACCTCATTTGCATATTATTTACATTCCTAATCATACCCTCTAGACTGAATTCAAATTGATCATCAAGGTAGTGGACCCAACTGATATATTTCTTTTCTTCCTTAAACTCAATTTTATCTCAACATATTGCCCCATATCTATACATACACTGACATGAATAGAATATTGGACAACGATGAAGGAAGGAAGGAACCATCCAAACATCCTCCAAACATCTGAAATAACCTCGTGGACCTTACCAGAATCCACTAAATTGACCGTTTTCTCAAACTTTTGACTTCACATACACCCTCAAATTCAGCCTCCTGTGCCTTCAAATCATAATTTTAATCTCAAAATCAGCCTCCATCGACCTTAAACCACCTCTAAGGCCAACAGGATATAGTATATGTATTTTGAAATCTAGTTACCCTTAGTCCAACCATAGGTCCTCCCGTTGTTGCTCGTTTGTACATACGTACAATCAAAGGGACTCGCGCATTATTAGTTTAGATCTCTTGGTTTTTGGGTAAAATGTCTTTAGATACATAAGTATAAACGTGTAGGATATTATCATAAACGTCTATAAACAAAAATAAGTTTAGCCCCTTAATAAAAAAGCATTTCTTATAATAATAAAACAAGAATACCCATAAAAAAGATAGAGAGAGAGAGAGAGAAAAGGGATCATTCCTTCGAATCCTCTTTGGTCTCCTCATTCCCATCATCAAAAGATAGTTACAACCCTACATACAAACTCTTAAGAAATGAGCGTAATAACCCCAATCCAGCTACGCATAGGGGTATATATAGCTTTAACGTTCTATATATAAACTAGAAAAATAATAGGTATCTTACGGTTTTTGCTTAGTTTTGTTTGTTTGTTTGTTTGTTTTTGTTTTCTAATAAATTATTAATCATGCCTTTTATGTATGTACAAGGATAGATAGGTATATCTACATATGTTTTATGAGTATGCACGTAGATATATAACATTTATGTTGTTTAAGAAACAACATTTCTTCTGATCACGATAGCTCCTTTTCAAAATAAAATAAAATAAAATAAAATATTGCAACATTGAATTAGCATTCTGTTCGACATACCTAACATATGTATGCATTTACTTACTTACATACATGGATGCATATATATTTATCTATACGCATGTGGAGTTGTAATTACTTTCCTTACGTATCACAACCTTAAACAAGGCAATTCTATTCATAAACTCTATAAAGTTTAATTTGCAGCCTTGCTCTTTTAAAATCAATCCTTTTAATTATTCCAAAGAGACACGTCGTCCTTTGTGAGCAAAATGTATACGGATATACTACGTATCGATAGTTATAAGAGAGCATCTTGCCTATATCATTGAATCAAAGTATGCATGTACATAAAGACTAATTGATACTTTAAATATCAATGAAAAAATGAAAAAAAAAAAATGAAGTTTCTTGAATTTTATCACTCATTTGTTTGAATGATCACTAAAGATAGGAAATACGAATGCTGCTGAGGAGAAAACCATGGTGAAGTCTTGGATTAGGTTAGCCTAGTGATGCAAATAATTTAGTTTCTCCTAATTTCAGTGCGAAGCACTGCTGGCCAAAAGTTGTATGGTCAATAATAAGGCTCTCAAAATGCAATGTAACCCTTGTATTGTAGATTATTCTCAATTGGCTTCTATTGCCAGAGCCTAATACAGTTTGATACACACGGGTAGTCTGCATTGGAGTAACTTCAACTAGCATTCCACCAAGTCATCTTTCAAGACCTTAATAGAACATACTACTCATTTGCAATTTTGAGGGTAAATTGAGAAATTGATCTCAAAGATCCTCTCGATGCTCTACGACTTTTTCCTTGTATAGAAGGTTCTCCTGATGCGTGAGTCAGTCTTTTTCTACCATGCAAATAGTCATCCCTTCCCACCCTGTACAGATTATGGGGTCTTTCTCCACCTTTCATCAAAAAAAAAAAGAAAGGCCCATGATCAAAATTATTGTTTCAGGCTTCATAGCAACAACTATTTCGAGTTCAAACCAATCAAAGCTCAAAGCACTTTGGGGCACTATGGGTAATTTGAAAAATCGACAATTGACAAATGTAAGTTTTCATGTTTGTAGGATAACATTTAACCACATTTTTTGTGCCATTGAAGGTTTTTATTTAGCGAGAGTTGTTTTTATTATTATTTTTCTTATGAGATTTGGAAAGCACATATTAATTTTTTACTGCTGACACTTTGTTAGCTTTTGAAATAAAGAGAAACGTATAATATATTTTGTGAGTGTAATGAATCTATTAATTCTGTAATCACAACATAATTTGTTTTGGTATAATGCTTCTCCCGAAAACAGCAAAGAAATAAATATTCTAATTTTAAAAGTATTAAGAGGATTGATTTTTATAATTTTCCACATATAAATGATGTGATTTTTGTTACAAATAAAGAAATAATCTTTTTTTCCCTCCCCCTCAAAAAAAAAAAAAAAAAAAGACAAAGTTAATGTGATTATATTTAGAAAGCAATCAAATGCTTTAATAACAAAAAAAAATTGGGAATTGATTTTTTTTATATAGTTTTAGAAAGTACCATTTTTTTTTTTTTGCATATACGGATGTGCCTCTCTAATAAAAAATTATTGAGATAATTTTAATTCAAATACTCATTTAAACTCACTTTACACGAGGAAATAAATAAGTTTTTAATGCCTGTGTGTCTGTAAACAAAAATGATAGGATGACTAAAGGGAAATCGTTTTAAATTGCAGCTACCAACAATTTTGAGGTATTATAGTATGTAGAATATTATCTTTTTGTGTAGAGGTTTAAAATTCGAATGTGTTGATCACTAATTTGCTATTTGAGTTTTCATACCACAAAATTTATTTTTTACCAAAGTTATTTACAATTTCTGTGAGTTTGAAACAATTTTCAATTGTAGAAATGAGGAGTCTTCATTCAATCCACCAAAAAAGAGAGACAAAATTCAAAAATTTACTAGTGGTAAACCAATTACGTCATTTGTTCCAAGATTTGGACAGTTATTTATTTAGCAACAGGGATATTCAGAGCTTAATAGGTTTAAATTCGAGTTCAATAAATCAACAAAAATACAAAAAATAAATACAAAATATTTTTCATATTCTGTGAATATCTTTGTGTGTAAGAAAAGTTAGAGAATCACCAGCAAATAAATATATCTTTGAATAAATGTGTTTAAATTAAACACATATAAAATCAGCCCATCTTGAGACAAATGAACGTACAAAAAGTTCTTTTTTTTAAAGGGATTTAATTTAAAGGGAATCAAATTTTGAGAATAAAACTGTCATTGATATTTGTGCCAAAGATAACATCAGAATATTCATTAGTGTTTGAGATACACGTCCTTTTGTGAAGAGCTAAAATAAATTTTTTCGTTTTTTTAAATGTCTGTAAAATGGCATTTAGAGAAATGCTGTATAAATAAAAAAATTTAATATGAATATTCCAGACTGTATTATTCTTTTGAAATTTTGTGAATCCGTGACTTATTACCCGATATACATACATAACCTATTATTACAGAAGAAACCGACCATCTAGATAATTGTTAATTTTAATTGCATAACTAAACTCAACATTTGCCTATTAATGAATAGCCAAAGATCAGTTAAGATACATAAATAAAAAAAAATAGTGTCTCATAATTGCCACAGCATTCCTCAAACAATAATTACCCTTTCATGTTTGTAATTGCAAATTTTATTTGATTATAAATGGAAATTGTCAAAAGCAGGAAATATGTACATTAGTGACTAGATTTTAGATTCACTTTTTACTAAATATTGGGGCATCAATTCCAAATGTAGTTCAATAATAATTCATTTTTGTATTCATTCAAATTTTTATTATTTAAAGAATGTTGTTACATTTTGTAGATATTTGTAAATCTAAAAGTAGGGCTTTTAGATTTGAAAGAATTTTTGGGGTATAGTTTTTTAGTTTATAACTATACTTATAAAACCAAAAAATATATGAAACAATACATATATGCAGGAATAAATATTTATCTTGTCAGAGTCAATTAATCGATGTACTGGACTTGTTGAGTCGTGCTAAGTTTTAGAGAAAAGAATATGCTTCAGGTTGTATTCTAGCTCCATGTTCTTAGGATCTAGTCAAAATGGATCTTTGGGCCTGATCTTAAATTTATATGTCACTGACCCCTTTTTAAAAGAGTAAAGTTTGTTGAGCATAATTATGTATATCCCTATATCAAAAACAAGGGGCCAAAAATTACCAAAAACTAAAACTTTTTCCTCGCAATGGAACTCATTTTTCATTGTGTTTCATTTTCGAGGAATAAACAAACAAGAGAAATCATATGGTGGGAAACTATGGGCTTGATCCTGTTCTCTCAACAGCTCAGATTTGTTCATGGCTTTCTATATTTTTATTTTTTGTTCGGGGAAGTTCCTCTATTTGATCGGATTTTATTCACTATTATTAAATTAAAATGGAGATTTAAAATTTTAACAAGATCAAAAATTTTATTTTCTAAAAAAGAAAACAAAAATAATTATACAGACAAAATATATTTTTGTCTTTTAATATTTATTCAGGGTTGATCCTTCTAAACCAGGTGTCATCAAACCTTTCTCAAAGTGATTTGAATGATATAAATAATAATTCCATGCCTTTTCATCGAAAGACCGATTCATAAGGTCGCGTACGCAGATGATCTTGCGTTATGTGTTCGTGGCACGGATCGTCGCACCCTTTTCTGTCTGATGCCCTCGACAAACTTACAAATTGGGCTAATAAGAGAGAAACCGTCATCAAGTTCTAAGACACAATTGGTTTGGGGAAAGAGTTGTACTAGAGTCATCTTATATGTACGTTGTATACAAATTGCAAAATTGTATAAGCAGATTGATTAGTACAAGTAAAAATTGAATATAAATTTCTTGTAATGATAATAATAATTAAAATGATTTATAATTCAGACAAATGTTCAATAAAGTAATGGAGTAATTTGTAACTTCACTTACTATAATTATAAATAAGAATGCATTTTATGACACATAAGGGCTCACAGTTCAATCGCTTGTAATTTTCTTGCTGGAGTAGTCAAAATCCCAACGTGTACACAACAGTTATATTTTTACAGAATAAATTTTTGTAATCTTAGAAATGTATAATAATAAAACGAGACTCGTTCAAGTTTTCTTGACCTTGTCCTATCGTAGATTGGGACAATGTATATAAGATTTATTGAATTTCAGACAATTGTGAATACACACAAATATTATGACGGTCAAATATATTTTAATGAACAAAGTCAACTACCTACGGTGGGCCTAATGAAGGGTCATTGTTGTCATAGTTTGGTGCTTCTTGATCGTAACTCTAGGCCAGTGGTTCCCAACCGATTTTAAGCCATGCCCCACCTAGGCGTTTCTAAAATCCTGATCCCCCCCCTTGTGATATTTAATTTTCGTTATTGAAAATTTTACTGTTATACACGCGAAGGAAGCTTAAAAGGCCATTAACTTGGTCTCTCAACAAGCTTTTAAAGAAAACAATTCAGTGTTAATAACTCATTCTCGAATTGCCCCGTAGTCTTTGGTATAGTAAGCCGAAGGGTGCACGTCCTGGCCATGCCCCACCAAAATATTGCCATGCCCCACCGGTGGGGCCTGCGCCCCACGTTGGGAACCACTGCTCTAGGCTCTCAACTCGTATTATTATTTTTGAAATTCCAATGTCGAGAGACAATTGTGAGAGCCTTATATTTACACAAGGTCACGTCGAGGATTTAATAGCAACTCCTGCTGATTGTACAGTAAACATACATTTATTATATATCTTTCTTTTTCTTTTTCTTTTTTACATCCATTTCCCTATTTTCTAAAAGCATTAAAGATCATTACAAAACTCTTAATAGAAAAGAAATTAACCTCCTTTTCCATACGGAGCAAAGAAAAAGCACTTCTAACTTATTTTTTATGTATGTATTAATACTACATCAGTGCTTGTATAAATACATGCATAAATAGGTGGTATGTACATAATATATCAATATACATACATTCATACATAGGTGTGTATCTACCATGTGATAACTTTTTTTTCCTTATTTTGTATGAGGATTTGCCTCTTCTTCACCTTGAATGAATAAAGGCAATCTATAAATAATAATAATAATAATGAGAAAGAAAGTACGTATCTGGAAGGCATATTGTGAATATTTGAAATAATAATAATAATAATAGTAAAAATAAGTGTAATGAATATTAAATATTTACATACATACAAGGATCTTTTTTTTTCTTTTTTTTTTACAAGCAAATGCAAGGATGATGATAAATTAAAAAAAAAAAAAAAATATTATACTTTCCTTCCCACCAAACGAAACACAAAGAAAGAAACACAAAAAATGAGATTATAAGAGCCGTACAAATAAAAGATTTATTTTTCCATCCTTTGGGCCTTGTTTATGTATATAACAACAAGAAAAAAAAGAACAAAAGCTAAGAGGAGCACAAGGGATTCCTATAGGAAATTATAGGAGTTTCTATTATCAAAAATAATACATTTGATGAAATGAAGTGAACAAAAGGAAAGGGGTGTTTCATTCAAAGGTTAGGGTTTGAAAGGATACACCTCTTCTTACTTTGTATTTGGAGAGATTTGAGGTGGTGGTGGAGAAAAATTGATGAGCATAATTGAAAAACACGAAGACTCCAATTCATATTTTAATATACATACTATACTGACTATGTATGTTAACAGAGTCAGAGTTTATAAAGAATAAACAACTCATAGAAATGCATTTTTAGGGTAGAAATGTGAAAAGGCAAAAAATATATTAGGCCATCATTAAGACAAGTCAATTATAGATTATAAATGTATATATATGCAAAAGGATCCAAAAAAGACTCCTCCAATCTTTGAAACATCATTTTCACTATATAACTACACATTTGAAGTTATTAAACGTACTTGAATATATAATTATTCAATTTTTTTTGACAACCATTGACTTCCTCATATCGTTATTTTAGTATTCATTGTTAATTGAATGTTTTTCCATAAGTGCATATCCAATGGTTTTTGTCCTTTTTTTTTGTAGATTTGTTTAAACTTTCAATGTTTTATTTTTTGATTTTCCTTTTTTACTTGTTTCATAATATTTGTTATCAAACCTTTATCATGTAATGCACTAGGCTTTTTGCTTTAAAGTGTGTCAAGATGACTATATTTCCTGTGAATAAAGTTATGCCACCTGGCCGAGAAAAAAAATATACAATTAAAGCAAGAATTCAAAATCCATGATTGTACATAGATATGTATGGCCACCTGAGCCATGTTTCTTTCTCTCTCTCTCTCTCTATATATATATATATACAGCCCAGATTTAACAACTCAAGGGGTTTTCAACCAACGCAGCACTCCACTAATCTAAAAATATAGATTGTATTTGGTTGTCAACTGTTGATTTCTCTACTTTTCTTCCTCTTATACGTTGTGCTCTGAGTCACGAACAGTATTTTTAGACAAGCAAAAAAAACACTGTATTCTCCCTTCAGCTGATTTTCATCAGTTGACTTTTTTAATTTAAAGCAGCTGACTCTACGTGCTATAAACTCAAAAAGGGTATTAATTATGATTTTGATATTATATAAAAAATATATTAATTCAAGGATTGCGCGCCCTTTTTTTTGAATTTGAACATATTACAATTAGTAACGATTGGTTTGTGATTGGTAAAGTTTATAAATATATAGTATATCTATATACTTGTTGGCAACAAGGAAAATACGGAAAGGTAGTAGCTACCAGTTGTTTTTCCAAATTTTTCCTTTCCCTTTTGTGAGTCGAGGTTGCGAGTGGACACAAAAGCTCGACGATAGTGTTGATTGGTCCAACTCAATTGATGTAGATCATATGGGTCAAATACTTTCAACTGATTTTTGTCCACCATTCCTTTCTTTGAGAGGAAAGGTTGGGAGGTACAAGCTACAGATCACGACAAGGAATACGTTACTCAACAAAAAGGGGCCCCGGATTTATAATATATATTTAATATGTGAAGGATGTCAATAAGGGAACCCTGAATGATAGCCCTCTTCAAGGATTAGTCTCAACAACCTTAAAATCTAAGAAATATCCATCTACCTCTCTATCTATACAGGCCTATGTGAAGTTTTAATGTAGGAAAGAAAAAAACCCAGGATTTTTAAAGAGAAATAAAGAGATTTTATATTTATTTATTTATATATATTATGTAGATAGATATAAGAGAATAAAGAGATTCATAAGTCGACCATCCCTTCTTTATAGCCATAAATTTATAATGTATATATATATATATACTTACATTTTAAGAAATAAGTGAATCTCTACATACTACATACTTAAAAGTTCCCTAGCACAAGATTTAATTTTGTATTTTTTTTTACGTAGGTAGTAGGTACAAACATACATAACACACAACTATGTATAATAAGGAAAGGAATATATTGCAGGGGTTGCTCTTTGAGATTTACGTCATTTTATGCTATACCTATATATATATATATATATATATTGCTTTACTACAAAATGTTTTATTAAGTTATATTCTACAATTAATAAAATTAATAAATTCCTTGGTTTATCATTATTTATTTATTTATTTTTTACTTTACAGATTCAACATTTTTACTAAGGATTTGACAGAGGTCCAAAATTATAAAAGGAACAGAGTCAAAAGCAACCTGTCAGAGCGGAAGACGATATGTCGACATGTGATGAAATCATATTCGACGATATCTATGAGCTCCATGAAGTTATAGGTAACCGTCCTTATTCATAAAACCTCTCTTTATGAGACTACGAGCAGACTCAATCATCCCCCTTTTGTATCAATTCAATTTAAATTGATTTTTTTATTACTATTTATGTACATAACAAAAAAGACAAATTGATCAGCTAAATAAGGGATTTAATGAGTTAAATGAAATCTTTTATAAATGTATGCATATATATATATATATTTTTTTTTTCAGGCAAAGGACCTTTTTCTCTCGTGCGAAGATGTATTCACCGAGAGACTGGACAAGAGTTTGCAGTCAAAATCATCAATGTGGCAAAATTTACAGCAACTCCAGGTTTGAGCCTCGATGATCTCAAAAGAGAAGCTACAATATGGCACATGCTCAAACATCCTCATATCGTCGAGCTCCTCGAAACATACAGGTCTGATAAACAATCTTTATTCTTCTTAGTTCATTCTTTAGTTGAATTCTTCTTTGCTATGAGCCATGATTAGAGCTAAGATTTGAGACAAAATTATTATTTATTTTTATTTGGTCATGATTAGAAAGATGTGTAAGAGGGTCACTCATAGATAAAGCTACACCTGAGATGACACAATAAAAAATATGGCTGATATGCCGTCGAATTTTAAATGAGGGAGGGAATGATATTTTATATTACAGTTATTTTGCTCTTTTATCACCACATGGCAGATTTATTTAATCCAATTGAGCAACTCGCTACTTACAATAGGGATGTAAGAAATCCTTCTTCATTAAATGTGTATCATTTCATATGTGATATTTCTTTTTTTCATTGAAAGGGATCTCATAGGACAGGGGTTCTCAACCGAGATCCAACTTTCATCATGGGCATTTTTATTACGCTTCAAGCTAAGCAAAAATAATTTTTTTTATTAAGAGATCAAGTGATTTTTGGTCAGTCAGTCCCTCACATTACGTTTATTGGTATCATTGGTCAACAAAATTTATTTAGTACAATTTTAGATAGCGAATGCTTTAAGATAAATAAAAGAAATCGTTCTTTGTTTTTTAATTCTTGTTGATATACTTCTCCAGTATTGTACGGGAGATGGAAATCATAGAGGATTCCTTTCATTTTGGATTAGCACTTCCCGACCCATCAGTTAAAAAACACTGTTCTATGAGAATTAAGAAAGAAGAATGAGAGTTTAAAAAATATAAAAATACATAATAAAGCTTACTAACCAACATGGAGTGATCGTCACTCGCCTGGAAGGGCTCTTTTAAAACATACTCTTCTTATGATTATAATATGCCCATCATGAGTAGGCATGGACATTTTGTTGAGTTGAATTAGCGTGGCCGCAAACACTATCTGGTGCCTCTGCATTTTATTTCCTGATTATTATTATTATTTGACAATTTTAAATAACACTCAATGGTTACTTTTAATTATAGTCTCAATGATGCAGAGAAGACTGAATTCAAATTGAGTATCAAGGTAGTGGTCCCAACTGATATTTTTGTTTTCTGCATTAAAATCAACGCTATTTCAACATTTTGTCCATGTCTACAGCTTTAGAAATGAAAGTACTACATTGTCATTAAATACTTACATGCATAGATATGTAGTCCTTTAATATGACTATTTATTTGTTTTATTACGTGACTCATGTTTGTATGTAGATGAATACATACATCTACATGTATACATGACCAGCTCTTCCTTAAAGTGTGGGCTTTAAATTGATGGACTCTGCAGAGAATCTAAAGGAAATCCCATTTATCAAATCGACAACCCTCCTTTTTCTTTTTTCTTTTTTATAGAACCTTGCCCATTAAAGGCCCTGATAAGGTCCATATGTGTATACATCACTATGATATCCGCAAAGCTTCAACTTTTCTCATGCAAACTTTTGTTTGCCAGCTGTATTAGTATTTTGATTCGCTGAACTCGAATGAGCTAGCGTAGGTAGCTGTGAGTAATTAACCCTACACATAGTAATATTAAATGAAGAATCGTCAAGGAGTTGAGAGAATTGTTCTATTAAGTTACGTACTACCAGATAAATTTGGGCCAATAAGATTCCAAAAGCAAGGCCCTCATAATGTACATATTCACATACTTACGTCACAATGATGATATCCCAAAAACATCAACAAATCATAACTGTATGTATCTAGTTTTTTGTCAGCTGTCGAGGAGTCTTCTCACCTTCTACGTGATCATCTACAAACTGTTTTATTGAGCTGAAATTATGTATTTGTTTTCAAAGAGTGAGTACCCCTACTATTAAACAGAGAATAATTCAACAGTTGGGGATAATTATGACTCAATAAAGTTAGAGAGATGCAATAAAGATCACATCATATTTGAAAATGGGTTGATGTGCTATAGCACATTGATTTGTGTTGTATGTGAGTCGGCTCATTGAGGTAAATGACTAAAGCCGACACTTCCAATTGATAAGGAATTTATACTTATCGTATTTAATGTAAAAAAATTATATATAGATTCAAGTAAATAGTACACATTTGATTTAACTCATGTTTACAAATATGACTAATTAATTTGCCACATAGTTTGAGGATCTTATTGATAATTAATTAATTTAATCAGCACACAAATTTATTGAGCCATTTGGGTGACAAAATAATCATTTTTCAGTGAGCCAAGTCAAATGAATCAAAATATTTTGATAGAATCTAAATTCCCACTATTAAAACAGGGGCTCAAAAGTAAACACCAATTGCCAAAAATTTATTAATAAACAAAAAAATAAATAAATTATCCTTTTATGTCATAGACAAGCCAATTTGGAATAGATTAAAATCCCTACTGTCTTGAATAAACACATAGTTTTTCCAGCCATATGCAAATATCTATAAGATTTTATGAAACACAGAAGGGATTTCAACTAATTTCTAAAGCATAAATATTGGCATGGAGTGGGCATAAACAGTCCAAATTAAATACCAAGAATCAATTATGGCACGTCGACTTATTTTTCAAATCCAATTAATGTTCAATTTCTGGCGATGTGTTAGTTTCCATTTTAATGGACCTATAATGGATCTATTTCTATTTGCTTTGATATAATAAGTTCCAAGTTTGTCTGCTGAAAACATTCCTTTTGATGAGGCTCTCAAAATCGGTCTTGAACACAACATTAGTTATTTTGACAAACAAATACATATATATATATATATATATATATATATTACACAATATTTTTAATTGATTAAAAGTATTCTAATAATAATTCGCCAGATTTTTAACTGTTTCAAAAATGCATCATAGAAAGATTTACTTATATAACTTTTCATTTGATGGTAGCTCTATAGAGAGCTTGAACAAAATATATATCATTTTCATTCATTCACATTGTTGTTTATTTTCAAATGTAGTCATTTTCCAGATAAAATTCTCTTTTCGAACTTAAATTTGACTCAATTAATAAGAAAGCTCGCTCTGTCCTCCACGACCAATTCTATTTCTCATTCAAATTTTTTGAACAGTCTAAACCACCTACTAAAAAAGTAAATGGCTACTCTGCTTGATAGCCAGTAGTATTTAACACTGGGTAATTAGGAAATATGTGGAGTTGCTTTGCTTTAGGGCGGAAAAGACACAGTTGTGCTTTTTTAGTACAGGATGTGAAAGGCCACATGTGTTCTTTATTTTTTTGTATAAGTAGAAGAAATTTATTTAAAAGGACCTCAAATGAGTCTTGTAAATTAATAGATAACAAGAGAAAATAGACTTTGATCATGAGTAAAGCTTTAACAATATTACAATATTGGAAAAGTGGTAAATTACACTTTACATGAGCTGAGTAAATGAACATTTATATTGCTTTGGATATAGATCTATCTATTTATATATATATATATATATATATATATATATATATATATACATAATAGGTAACCACCCTTTTAAATGTTTTGTTTCTTTATCTACAAATTATTCTTGTACTCCCACACAAGCGCACATATTATATAGATATTTATTGACTAAACTTTTGTAAAATATATTTATAAAAACATAGCAAATGTCTTTGTTTTTTTTTAAATTGTCATATGTTATAACAAAATCCCTGAAAATAATAAGAATCTTTGTTTAACTTGATCCAAATGAAAAAGATATCGTAGATACAAAATGAGTAAGTAATAACTATTAATTGATTGAATAGGACACTGACTACGTTTGACGATATGGAACGCTCAGTCAAAAATGTCAAATCCACTTTCAAACATTTAAATAGAGGTGAACAAAACTTTTGATTTTGGGTTTGAAGTTAATTTAATGGTAGATCTTGTAAAAAACAAAAACAATTTAAACTTTAAAAAAAATGTTAACCAAGTAATAGCCCCATACATTATTTTTTTTTGTTTGGTCTAAAAATGATGAATTCTCATAAATTAATCAAATAGCGTTTCTGTAACTAAACAATGACACATTACTGTTTATTTGTCAATGATGTCAGATCTAATTCATTCCTTCATAAAATATTTATTTATATCATAATTAATAATAATAATATGTCTAGCTATTAAAGGTTGCCAGTCTCTGACATGGAGTCTTCATTTGATTTATGCGACTTTATATAGCTCCAATATGGCCTTTCAAACAATAAATCTATTTTTTTATCTTTTTTATTATGACTAGGGATCTTTAAGAAGCATCTGAAGGATTTATAAGAATTACATATTAATAGAAATGTTAGATAAATTAATTTATAATGTAGGTAATGTATACAAATGTTCAATCCAGACTCATCTTACATAAAAATTGTCTTTTTTTGCTTTTGTGTTGACTAGCCTTATTTATAATGTTTCCGTATTTATACATAATCTAATTTCATATTTTATCCTTTAGAAAAGATATTATGTTTGTTCCATACTAACGTTAAATTTTATTATTTCTAGCTCTGAGGGAATGCTGTATATGGTTTTTGAGTTTATGGCTGGAGCTGATCTCTGTTTTGAAATAGTGAAAAGAGCCTCTGCGGGTTTTGTCTACTCAGAAGCTGTCTGTAGTCATTATATTCGACAAATCCTAGTTTCCTTACAGTACTGTCATGATAATGATATAATACATCGAGACATTAAGCCCCATTGTGTCCTGTTGGCAAGGTATTACTTTTGATAATTTCCCATAGGAGTATCTACGATTTCTTATTTGTTTTTTGTCTTTATATTTCAGTAAAGAGAATAGTGCTCCCGTGAAGTTGGGAGGTTTTGGGGTCGCAGTTCAACTTCCAAGTAAGGCTAATCAAAATAGTAGTAATCAATCAGTCAACGGTGGTAGGATTGGAACACCTCATTTCATGGCTCCTGAAGTGATACAAAGGAGATCATATGGAAAACCAGTTGATGTTTGGTCTGCCGGGATTCTCCTTCACATTCTACTTTCTGGAACGATACCCTTTCTTGGGACAAAAGATCGTTTATATGAATCTGTTTGTATGGGAAAACTTTACCTGGGATCTACCAAATGGCAATATATAAGTGATCATGCGAAAGATTTGCTCAGAAGAATGCTATGTGTTGATCCTGATGATCGTCTTACAGTTGGAGAAGCTATTTCACATCGATGGATCAGGGAACGAGACCGATATGCTCCAAAGATCCACTTGCATGAAACAGTGGAAGAACTCCGTAAATTCAACTCTCGTAGAAAATTGAAGGGTGCAGTACTCGCTGCTGTTTCTTCACCTAAATGGTCTTATTGTGAACATCTTCTCGGGGGCTCTGCATCATCTGCATCCTCTAATACAGCCTCAGAGTATGTTGGCACAAATTCTTCCGACGGGGGATGTGAGGATGATGAAATGACATCGGCAGCTGTAGGCCTTGTACTAGACTCTCTTGACGATATTCAATGTCTTCTGGAAGCACGCCATACTCTGGAAGACTCAGAATTTCTTGAGCCAGTACTTGAAGATAGGCAACTTCGCTCTCTTTTGAATCTCTATGACCAAATAAGCACGAATTCCTATCGCCCATTTCGATTCCCTCCTGCAGATGTTTGCAAGAGATTAAACGATGCTCTTCATGCCTTAAATTTTCTAGAGGTCTCTGGAGAGGATTTAGCAGATATTGAAGAGCTTCGAGAAATTTTAACGCATGTACATATACGAGCATTACTTCAAGTAAATCCTTTCATTCAGTTAATAATTTTATGCTAATTCACGCACATTTAATTGATTTCAGAGTCACGACGTTGTTGCTCATGAGGTGTATGGTGAGGATGCCGTGAGAGTCACACCACCACCAACCAGCACAGTTATAGCTTCCACAAATTTTTTAAGCCTTCAAGATCGCAACGAAGGTGGCCCTAATGGTGATGTTACTTCAGAAAATATAACTCGAGTTCGCCTCGTTCAATTTCAAAGAAATACTAATGAACCCATGGGAATTACCCTAAAACTCAATGAAGAGGGGAAATGTATTGTCGGTCGAATCATGCATGGAGGAATGATTCATCGACAAGCTACACTCCACGTTGGAGATGAAATTCGAGAAATTAACGGAACCAGCGTGTGTAATCAAACAATCGAGCAATTGCAAAAGCTTTTGAGAGAAGCCCGCGGCTCAGTTACATTCAAAATAGTTCCTTCCTATCGCTCAGCTCCTCCTCCATGTGACATATTTGTAAAGGCCCAATTTGATTATGATCCAATGGATGATGATCTAATCCCCTGTGCTCAAGCTGGTATCCCATTTCATATGGGAGATGTTCTACAAATCATCAGCAAGGATGATCATAATTGGTGGCAGGCTAGAAAAGTCACAATATCTGGCTCTGCAGGTTTAATTCCCTCACCAGAACTTCAGGTAACATTCGGGGATTCGAACACTTGAAATCTAACTGACTTTTATTTTAATTGTATAGGAATGGCGAACTGCATGTCAAGCCATAGAAAAAGCCAAGAGAGATCCAGTCAATTGTTCATTTTTTAGCAAAAACTTGAAACGAATCCGAATTAATAGAGACAAATACCTAGCTAAGCACAATTCCATATTTGACCAGCTGGATCTGGTCACCTATGAAGAAGTGGTAAAACTACCTGCCTTTCGAAGAAAAACATTGGTTCTTCTAGGAGCTCATGGTGTTGGTCGAAGACATATTAAAAACAGTTTGATTGCTGCTCATCAGGATAAATATGCTTATCCCATTCCCCATACAACTCGATCCCCACGAAGAGATGAGGAGAATGGAAAGAACTACTTTTTCGTGTCTCAGGTATAGATCTCCTAAAAAATAGGATCTATGATATAGTGACTCAACTTTTTATTTTCCAGGACGAAATGATGTCTGATATAACAGCCAATGAATATCTAGAGTATGGAACACACGAGGACTCCATGTACGGAACAAAATTAGACACAATTCGACGTATACATGCTGAAACCAAAATAGCAATTCTGGACGTTGAGCCTCAGGCTCTCAAGATCCTTCGGTGCTCAGAATATGCTCCCTATGTTGTGTTCATTGCTGCTCCCTGTCTTCAGACAATGCAAGATTTTGATGGTTCTCTGGAAAGACTTGCGAGGGAGTCAGATGCTTTAAAGCAAGCCTATGGACACTTTTTCGATCTCACGATCGTAAACAACGACATTGACGAAACGATTCGTATTCTTGAGCGAGCTTTAGAGAAAATAAACACAACATCACAATGGGTGCCCATTAGTTGGGTCTACTGACATCGAAACTATCATTAATTTATTATTATTAAACATACATACATAAGTGAAACATTTCTTGTTGTTTTTTTCTGTGATTTTTAAAAAAATTTCATTACCAAGGCATCATGTACTTGCTTAATTGTAGGTGGTGTATGTATGAATTATTATCATTTATTAATTATCCGACTTCCATTGTATGTTTGCTCGTACAATTTGATTTTTCTCAATATTTTTTTTTTTTTTTTTTTTATAAAAAAACCCCAAAAAAAACAAAAAAACAAAACACGATATCTTCCCCACGAGGTTGACCTGTAAACTTACATTATAATATTTAATATTAATATAATATTAATTACATATACAGCATGCTAGTCCTGGATTATATAAAAACAAAACATTCAAAACAAGCATCGTTCGATTGTACTTCTACTTCCTTTGGGACATATCAATCAATAAATTACATTCTAACATAGTTATGCATGTTATAAAATGAAACATTCTCAATTACTCAATAATAAAATTGTAACCTCCAACCATAAAACGCCCCGCCCCACCCCACCCTAACCCATCTCCCCATTCCTGAACCCATTCCATTTTCTATCATTTGCATCATTATTTTATTGAGAGCTCAAGGAAAGAAATGATTCAATTAAGTCACCTTGACCTCATTTCTACTATTATTATTATGTATATATATATATATAAAGGTCATGGAATATCATAGCCATTAATTACTACAAATGACCCCAAATCCATATAATGACTTCTATATGTACACTGTATTATGATATTATGACAAAAGGAATAATAATAATAATAAAAAAAAGAAATGTGAGATCCATTGTGTAGTTTTTGTTTTTTACATTTCTTGATACCCTAGGATATCAATTATCATTTATTCATTATAATAACTGTTTGTGTATATTGTATTTATAAACGATCATATGACTTTATTATATGTATCTCGCAATCTTTCCTCCAAGAAGAGTAAGAAAAAGATTAAAAAAAAAAAGACCAACTTAGTTAGTAATTAGTAGGAATGTAAATAATATGCAAATCGGGCTTGTAATAAAAAAAGAAAGAGAAAATCATCAACCTGGTAATAACTCTGACAATTTGATGAATGTTGAGAGTGAAGCAGCTTGAGCTGTCATGACGTTTTACTGAGCTAATAGCTGCTATTCTCCATTATATATACAACAATAAATAACAACATAGATGAGAGGCAGAAAATTAACTGAAATTAATGTCAGGAAATTATATATTTTGATCTAATAAATAATTATGCGAGGACTTGAGTCCTTTTTGTTTACATTTTATATGCTTTATTAACCTTAATGCATGTACTCCTTCATGCAAGACTTTACTATCAGGTTGATGTTCTCCCCTCAGAAGTAATAAAGGAAAAATGATAACAGCTTAGAAAACAAAAAGTGCTGTTGAAAGTGCCAACTCCACAAAGTCTCACAGGCGGCATTTTGCATATTATTTACATTCCTAGTAATTACTAATTACTAATTAGACAACTCTTCCCAACTGGAAGGTCTAGAAAAAAGAAGTAGAAAAGTTAATAGCTGACAACAAAATGGAGTGTGAATTAATTGTTTGTTAGTGGGGTATCGGCTCGCCAGGTGTGGACAATAGTGGACACGTCAAAGTAATCTTCATTCCCTCTCTCAACCTTACTTCCTCACAGAAGAGAAAGAAAAAGGGCTCGAAATTAGCTGATAGCATATAATTAACTTCTCATTCCAACTGTGGGACTATTCGCCAGTCATCATTTAATACCTAGTAGGGAATTACTCATCGTTTAATGACAGCTAATTTGAGTTTAATCCATAAACAACATTTAAAAGACTATTAAGGAGCCAGCAAAGAAGAAAATTGAGAGCTGACAAAAATAATTGTGTTGTAAATTGTTGTTCACTGCTTAGCAAGTTGAGATGATTCGAGTTCAACAAATCAATGTTATGATTTTTTTTTGTGATGTTTTATTACTTTAGTAGAGAAATTCATGCCTACAGTCACGAGATCCAGTCCAGTCCAGACTTGTTGCCAATTCAGAGATTAAGATAAATTATGAGACATTTACATTGTACAACTATGAGCAAAAAATACCGGGAAATTTAAATTTAATTTTTTGTGAGATTCAAAGAGGAAAAAATGTTTTTGTTTTTTAAATTGGCACTACACTCACTGACATCTGTGCCAAATATCACGTCAAAATATTCATAGGTGTCTGAGAATGAGCTAAAATCGAATTTTTCCTTTTTTTGAAATGTCTGAAAAATGGTGACTAAAATGACATTTAGAGAAATGTTGTTCAAACCTAAAAAGTTATAATGAATGCTCCAGACTGTATTCTTTTAAAATTTTGAGAATCCGCTGTTAATTTCTTGAGATACATAATCTATTACTTAAAAAACCCGACCATCTGTTTTGAATTTTAATAACATATCTAAACTCAAAAGTTATTATTCTATAATTATTGACTTTAAGGTACCTATAGTCTACTGCGTTTTTAAATCAAATTCTATAATTATACACTATATAACATGTACAAAAACTCGACTATCACAAAATTTGATGATTTTTTGAGGCAGAAGCTCTTACTTAAGAAAAAATAATTTGCGGCAAAAATCAGTCGTTCATGAGATATGAATACTCTATTCAAGTTTTTTTTTAAACCAAAGTAGTTAATATGAAGTCAAACAATATACAAGAGAGTAGATGGTCCTGAAACGGCCAGAAATTTGGTTCATATGTTTGTTTCAATCATACAAATAGAGCCTAAAAAGTGCAGTTTGTTGTTCATAAATTTTTTACTGCCCTCTGCCGTACACATATTACACTTTTGACTCCTAATATCAGACGTGAACCGACCTTTAGGTTTCTTCATTACTTTTTCAACAAAATATTGGATTTAAGAAATCTAAAAGTTATCAAATAACAGTCAAATTCAAATTGTCGTGTATGTTTGGAACAAATAAACCAAAATTAACGAAATCGATAGAAGTGTAGCAACAATTAAGATTTAATTAAATAATGATCTCAAAAAAAATAATAATAACATTCTATAGATGTAGGATAATCAATGACTCATCTTTTGGGAACAATATGTATTACTGTACTCTACTGAAATGTGGTTTTTTGCCCGTAGCAAGTGGGGTCAAGGGGTCGAGTACGAGAAAAATACTTTAGTGGCCGCAATTTGACAAATTTAAGTCGCCCTTGTCACATGACATGATCAAAAAAAAAAAATTATAATACAAACATGGGTGCACAGAAATATTTTTTAAATATTAGTATGATTTGATTTCAAAACTTATCTGTCATCAAAATAATAATCAAAATTTTCAATAATTCATTCATTTTTTTTAATCGACATTTTTTATTCTTTACTAAATTTATTAATTATTTGCTATCCATGGACGCTTAAAGGAGGGTCCGCCGGCTAGCTAGCTGACTCCTGCAATTTTAAAAAGGAAAGATTTTTTTACTCTGACGTAAATATTCTTTTATGACGTCATTTATAAACTGTAAACAATTTTCTGTAGTAATTAATATCTGCAGTTTTTTTTTTTTAATTTTTGGAAGGATGTCTGTGGTTCTGGAGACTACGAAGGGTCTCATAACAATTGATCTCTATACAAATCATCGACCCAAAGGTAAAATATATATTTTATTGATGGACTCAAAAAAAATAAAGATTCTATGGCTCATATTCTATAATTGTTTCAGTTAGTGAGAATTTTCTCAAGCTCTGCAAAGTCAAGTACTACAATTTCCAACTGATTCACTCCGTTCAACGAGAGTTCATTGCTCAGACAGGAGATCCTACAGGAACTGGACGGGGAGGTGAGTCTATTTTTGCGCGTCTCTATGGAAGTCAAGCGAGGTTTTTTGAGGGTGATCCCTTGGTCCCTAAAATAAGGCACTCCAAACCGGGCCTCATCTCCATGGTCAATACAGGATCCAATTTGTAATTAATAACTTCCTAAAGCCTCAATATTTATGTATATGCCTGACTTCTAATTAATTTTCTGTAGATATGGATCGCAATTTTTCATTACTTTGGGATCCGATCTCTCTTACTTGGACGAACAGGCGCACTGTGTATTTGGAGAAGTAGTTGAAGGCATGGAGCTCCTTGAACTTTTCAACGAAACCATTTGTGATAAAGAGGGCCGTCCCTATCAGGATATCAGAATCGCACATACTGTTATTTTAGATGATCCCTATGAAGACCCTCCAAATTTGGAAATACCTCCTTCAAGTCCTCTCCCCTCAGAAGAATACTTAAAAACAGATCGTTTGGCTGCGGATGAAGACTTTGAAGAGTATGAAGGTAAAACAGCTGATGAGCTTGCGGAAATAACGGCTGATAAGGAAGCAAAAGCTCGGGCAACTATTCTTGAAATGATTGGAGATCTTCCGGATGTGGATTGTGCACCTCCTGAGAATGTTCTCTTTGTTTGCAAATTAAATCCCGTCACTACAGACGAGGATCTAGAGATCATATTTGCTCGTTTTGGAAAGGTTGTGAGTTGTGAGGTTATAAGAGATAGGAAAACTGGGGATTCCTTGCAGTATGCTTTCATAGAGTTTGATTCTCCTGAATCTTGCGAAAAAGCGTATTTCAAAATGGACAATGTACTTATTGATGATAGGAGAATACATGTGGATTTCTCTCAAAGTGTGTCCAAATTCAGATGGAAGGGAAAGGGTCGCCTGGAAGTCGTCAATGAAAATGATTCAAAAAAAGATGAGAAAAAATCAAAATATAAGACTGAGTGGCATTCTTCTAGATCCGAAAAGGACGACTTTCGGTCCGATAAATCATCTAAAGGTAGAGATAGAGACTATTCCTCAGATCGTAAAAGGAAAGAGACTCCTGACTATCGAAGAAAAGATTTGTATCATTCACGAAGACGAAGAGATGACTCAAGAGATCGGGGCAACTACAAAAAAAGAGATGACTCCAGGGATCGGGGCAACTACAAACGAAAAAGTGATCACTCTGAAAGGAGAGATAGGGATAATCGGAGTCATTCTCATCGCGATAGGGATCAAAGTAGCTATTCTTCTGAGCGTTCCAGTAATAAAGACTATCACAAAGAAAGAGACTCTTACCAAAAAAATCATAAACACAAAAAATCCAAGAGAAGACGCTCATCGTCGAGTGATGATAGTCGATAAATTAAGAAGTCCATTTGAAAGAATGCATGATTTAAAAGGTCAGGAATAAACAATATAAGACGTGTATGTTTATTGTATGCTTGGGTATCAACCAAATAAAGACATTACCAAACACTCAAAGGTGGTTTTTCTAGCTCTAAAAGTTGAACGAGAGCAGAGTCAGATATATAAAAATATTATATTTCACTAAATTGTAATATATATAACTTCAAACATATAATCTATTATTAACGAAAGGTTAACCACAATATACAAGAGGAAGTAGAAAATAAATTAACTTGGTGTACACATGACTTGAAGTCTATCTTCATTTTCGTATAGAACCTCCAATGTGTTTGCAGGTCCATAAATAGTTCTTTCCTGGTTTGAAGTCATAATTCGATCTATATCCTCAATCACTTCAGAATCTTCAGGGTTTTCATTATTCTACATAGGAATGAAGTACACAAACTTTATAGTTTCATTTAGATAGTGACTTTACCTCCGATAAGGGTGCCCATATCTTTACATGAAAGTCCAATCCACTTGTAGCTAAAAGACATGTAGATGGGTGACTTTGTACACAGTTAACCACGGATTCATCGCCAATCATCATTCGGCATACGTTAGAAGTCTTTTTATCCCAACAAAAAAATCTACGATTATCTGATCCTGCTATGATGAATTGACCTGCTTGACCATAAAAGCTGGCTTCTTTAATGTCTGTAGATGTGTTGCAGTGACCACAAAATCTTTTTTTGAAATCACTTGCATTTTGACGAAGATCCTCCTCATCTTCTAAGAGCTCAAATCCACCTATAATTAGAGAATTAATTAATTATTAATCTAATATTTCACTCATTATATTAGTTGACTATAATTAATTAAAATATTATCGTCATTACCATCAGAGCCACTATCGGAAATCACGGATAATGTGTCGGTGTCTTTTTTTTCTTTAGAAGTGGCATCTTCAAATGCTTTCACAAGATTTTTAAATTGTAGAGTATCTGTATGATCTGAATGGTTTTTACGAAATGAATTTAAAGACTCTCTTGCTTCATTAATCCAAGATAGCTCCAATAAGCATTTTGTAAGCCTAAAGTTAAATGAATGTACGTCATTAAATAGATAGATTATTGCTAAAATCATAAATACATATATCTTGCTAACCTGTAATGGGCTTTGACATAACTTGGATCCAATTTTAAAGCGTTGTAGCAGTCTCTAAGAGCAGCATAGTAATCTCCATTCCACTTTCGCTTCATGAAAGCAGCGGCACGATTTCCATATAAAACGGGGTGTGGATGTTTACATAAAGCTATGTTATAGATTTTGATTGCATTAACGTAATTCTGGTTTTGGAATTCTATATTTGCCTACACCAGGTATAAATGTGAAGAAAAGAAAAATGATTTTTATTAATGAATCCCTTTTAATTCAATATATTCTAGATTCAACACACTTACAGCACTCTTTAATTTATCAATTTCATCTGTCAGAGTTAAAGCCTTAGGAGAAGTTTTGGTTTCTAAATTAGAGCCTGGAGAAAAGTTTACACATTCATTGGCATATAGAAAAAATATTGAGACAATATGTATATGTACCATAGGGAGCAGTGAAAAAGCATGAATTTATGAGCACTTTTCAGATATCATTTAAATGTGTAACAATATAACTAAATAGGAAAATAAAACTTCAAAGCCCATACTCCGTTAAGAGCTGATTTTTGGTGAACATAAAATATGGCACACACTCTTGTCTCTTCCTGAGTAAGAGCGTCTGTTCCCAAAAATCCTAATCAAATTGTTTGATGGTCGAGTTAAATTTTATAGTTTGTATCTAATTAAAAATACGATCGACGTTTTGTCTATCGTATTTTTATGCAAGTTATGGTACAAATTATAAAATTTAACTCGACCATCAAACAATTTGATTAGGACTTTTGGGAACAGACGCTCTTGCTTCAAATTAGGCATAGTCTTAAAAGGTAGTGTGCAAGTTAAAGCAAAAATTTCATTGCTCCCCACTGTACAAGTAAGTCATATTCTTACAGGATGAAATGTTATTATCACAGTCAAAGGAACTAAATATGGGCCTAGACTGAGGTGATTTGACATCAAAGAGGTAAATATGTTCCCATCCAAGATTGACAAGCAATTCTCTTCCATCAGGAGAGAATGTAACATACGTTGAAGATAAAAACCCAAAGCACTTATCATTAAATTTATCAATCGATGGTAAATGTCCTAAATTAATAATTATATAGAAAAGTGTTCGATAATAATAATAATAATTGAGTTTTTAATCATTGCAATTGGCAATATGTAGAGTATTTAGTAAGAGAAAAGTAAGAGTAATTACCTGGTGAATAATATTGTACACAGCCCTGCTTTACGGCTGTATTAGGTACATTTTTGTATAAATAATGTAAACGATCTCTTGAGACAGAGCTTGGAAACTTAGAAATAAAGTAAAAAGGGTTATTTATCTTTTAAATGAAGAATGACTTGACTTGACAAATCCGGGAACAACAAATTATGATTCAAAAATACGCATATAAATTTAAAAAAAGTAACAACGAAGCTGCATTACCTCAACGACTTGTGGTTTTAACATACGTCTATCATAGACTCTTACAAAAGGATCATTGGCTCCAACTGCTAGCAACTCTGGAAGAACAGGGTTTATTGCCAAGCACTTGGCCTCAGCCTTTATACCAATGGCACTCATTAGATTGACTATGATGTTACTTTGATGAGGTTTTACAGGTGCTCTAATATCAAATAACATAACTGTGCCATCTTCAGAGGCAGAGAGAAAGGTATCTGGTGAATCAGGGATGACTTCAAGTCTTTTGACTCGACGTGAATGATTAGAGAAGTTATGTAGAGTCTTTGATTTCTCTATGTCAAAAACATTTACATGATTATCTCCAGCACCAGTTGCAAGTATCCGATCTCCAGAAAATGGAAGAAATTTGACGCTAAATATGTTACCATTATGCTCAGTCTTTAAGATAATAAAAGAGAATCATTAATTCATCAAATGACTCTAGAACTCTATTCATATTTGAATTGATTAAATTTTAATTCATTATGGATATAAATGTACTCAATACCAAGAAAGAAGTTTTCTTTTGCCCTCGCTGTGGATCCCAAAGAATTACATTCAAATCATCAGATCCTGAGGCTAAAATTTCCCCTGTAGAGTTCCATTGCAAGCAATTGACACAACCTCTATGTCCTTCCAATAAATGGAATTGACCAAGTCTTTTTATTGAGCAATCCGTTATTTGATTTTGTTTAATAAACTCTTCCGGAGTTTGTAGAGCATATTCACGCTCTAACAAACTATTTATCATATTTTTACTTCGACGAACAACCCGCATCCTTCCGCATGAATGAGACACCAATTCACCTTGGTTACTTAGTGTTAGTTATAAGTTATTACTAATAACTTATTATTCTCAATATATAGCATATATTAATATGTATATCTGTCAGTCAATCCGAATATTTATGAACAAATCAGCTGCTGATCATAAGTATTCATTATAATATATATATATACTGACTAGAAACAGTATAGACGTAGTTGTGAGTACATAAATACTCACATACATTGCTCTGACTTGCTTTTTTTTAAGCATAATGGTATGCGTTATTTACCTTTCAGTTTCAAATAAAATAATGTTACAATTAAATAACATTATTGTGTGGATGAAACTGCCAATTACACTGCGTACACAAGTAACATTGATTGAAGTTGCTTCCTTTTATACTAAAAAAAGGGATTTTTTATAAATATTACAAGGATTGATTTAGGGACGACTCCACCTATGAAAAAGGAGCAATCCTCTAAGTCGACCCCTCCCCCCTAAATGGTTCCCCAACAACTATAGAGTAACTACTTACATTTAGATTTTAACGCTTCTCAAATTATTTTTTGAACAAATTTGTTGAATAGAATTACACCCATGGAATCAAAAGGACTTAATAGACAGCATGAGACTACTTAAGGATGAAATCCCCTTTAAAAAACTTCGAAAAGGTAATTTGAGACACATTTGAATGATTTACATAGGATAACTGTCGACTATCGAGTTTTGAGTATTTATGAAAATACAAAATGATCACAATCAATACGTGTTGAGAATAAAGGTGTTTAATAACGGATCCCTTTTTAAATGGTAAAATAATAAGTCTTAATAGATGTCTCTATACTCC
The DNA here is from genome assembly GCA_963680855.1 of Lepeophtheirus nordmannii. NCBI lineage: Eukaryota > Metazoa > Arthropoda > Copepoda > Siphonostomatoida > Caligidae > Lepeophtheirus > Lepeophtheirus nordmannii. The sequence goes on from OY804518.1 coordinate 767,840, forward strand.
GAGCAATTGAAGAAATACAAAAAATTTCAAATTATACATATTTACATATATATATATATATTGATCATCAATTAATTAATTAGTCTAAATTCTCTGATTGACTTTTATGTTTTCGATGTCTTAACCGTTTCTTTTTGATGGGTATTTGAAGGGTCTCTTGTTTCTTTTTTTTGGACTTGAGACAAGATAATGGATTCGGACCCTTTATTTTCTTTTTCTTCCGGATCACCAACTCTTGAGTGCCAAACTCTTTTTCTTTGAGTTCTTTAATCACTTTTTCCTCATGGCTAACCTTCTCCCTCCCTTTATCCACAAATGCTTTGGTGTGAGCTGAAGGCTCTTCTAAAGTTGGAGCGTTTCCATGGAGGTAGATCAAAGGAACGCCAGGGATTTTACGAACACGTTCACGGAGTTCAGAATCTTGTGTTGCCACAATAATGGATGAGGAAGAATTTTTGTTCATTAAGAAGGATTTGATGCATTTAACGGCAGGAAGAGGCTCTTTACCATGGCTACATTCCAGTAAGTGTGATGAGGCCAGGCCTTTTAAAATAAGAGATGCTCCATAGAGCTGAGGTCCGAGTTTATCCGTTTCCGTAATGGCACAAGGACTCTGAAACACATAAGATATAGAGTAAAGGATAAATGAATGAATTACCGAATAATCACAAATCCACATACCGTGCAATAGCTCACTTCTGGCACTAGTAAGTAGTTAGGAATTTGTTCCTTGATCTTGACTTTGGCCGATAAGCAGCTCTGACAAAATGTTCCATCCAATAAAACTTTATAGGGAGCCTTTAAGCCGAAATGAGTTTTAAAGTAATTTAAAATCCGCCGAACTCGTCTCTGTCTTTTAACCTTCATTATTTATTATTTATCCCAAAGCTTTTGGCAGGAACCCACTTTACGTTGCTCCACGTGATAAAGTAACAAACCTGGCGCAATCATAAATTTACATGACGTCACTCAGAAGCCACCTCGCGTCATTCATCCAAAATAACTATGTTGTAACAATAATTAGGGAAGACTAAGTTGATTGTCTTCAGGGTGGAAATTGATAACTAAATTTTATTATTAATAAATATCCTATATCGATCAAAAGATGTATAAAACTATAGTTCTAACTATAAACATACTTACTCATGGTATATTTAATTCTAGATCAGATGATATCAAATGACATTTGTAGCTTGTCTTCCCTATTGGTTCATATGACTGCGTCACAGACAGACTACAATGTCAATATCAATACATAGCTAGACGATAGGAAGAGAAAAACATGTGAAGTGCCATTCAATTTTGCCGAAATAAAGGGGGATATTTAATATTTATTTTATCGTACGGACTTCATGTCTATTTCCAATAATTTATAGTTGTACATTGGAAAATGAATACATTCGGATGTTCAACCCTTGCTCCTGCATTTTTAAATAGAAACGGGCTCACAATTGGGAAGTATCTTACTTTCGTTCGACACAGTAAGAAGCAAAAACAACGAAAGGTAAATTTCAGCTATTTAAAAGTTATTTAAATATTTTTTTTTTGAATGAATATAAATCTTACATTTTCATGTTGTTCAGGACGAAACGCGCTCAAACAATCTGCATTTGAGGACCCTCATCTCTAAAAAGGAGTTAACTCCTTCTGAGCGAGCTATAAGCTATTTCAATGTTTACTATAAAAAATTTTATGGTCAAAATTGGCATTCCATTCGACTAGGACTTGTATCACGACCCAAGCACGTTGCTCTCATAAACAATTATGGAGACTCAAAGAACGCTGAGCTCCAGCTCTCCTACTTGGGTTGCTCCAACATCTTTCCCGAACATCAAATCACATTCAAATCTGATTCTTCAGAAGTGGAGCAGGAGCAGTCTTTATCTCATGGGAAGCCCTCCCTAGCGAATGGTGAAGCTGAAGCAAGTGGTGAACATTTTATTCAAGATGAATTAGGGTCTATGGAGTTGGACCAGATAAAGGAAAGACTCATATCTCCTAATCAAAAAATATCCCGCAAAGGAGAGTCTTTTGAGTCCATGTATGAGTTTGTACCTGTGAGTGAATTAAAAGGAATGGAAGATTTTGTGGAAGAGTCTACCTACTATGAAACTTACTCAAAAATATCAAATCAAAGTGAATTTCCATTACAATTTTGGAAAGAAAATTTTCAATTTAAACCCAGTCTGAAGGCTTTTTCATTTCCTCGAGGTGATGTGAGTCGTTTCCCACAGCCCAGTCCGGATTTAAATGGAAATTACAACTATTACTGTCTCGATGGTTCCTCACTGTTACCCGTTCTTGCTTTAAATATACAAAAAGGGGATAGAGTTCTAGATCTTTGTTCTGGTCCTGGTGGCAAGGCCCTTGCCATTTTTCAAACACTTCTTCCCTCTCAACTTGTGTGCAATGATTCCTCAAGGAGCAGACTAAAGAGAGTGAAAAACGTTTTTAATCAATATATTGGCTCTACTGGACTTGAAGATCTAGATGTTGAATTTACGTGCAATCATGGAGAAGACTTTTTTGTCGATTATGAGTCTTCTTTTGATCGAGTAATTTGTGATGTTCCTTGCTTCACGGATCGAGTGGTTGTCAAAGAAGATGAAAATAATATTTTTCACCCCAGAAGAACGAAAGAGCGGATTCGTATGCCTAAGTTACAGACGAACTTACTCAAGTAAGTGATGTGAATCATAATTGTATCATTAATACCCCTGTATTTTTGTAATGATGAATCCTTTAGGTCAGCACTCTTGTGTGTAAAACCTGGAGGATACGTTGTCTACTCAACATGCTCACTATCACCCGCGCAGAATGATGGGGTTGTTCATACTTCTCTGAAAGAACTTTGGGAAGATGCTCAATTGGAATTCTCTGTGTGGTAATTTAAGCAATAAATGTGTATGTCAACACTAAAGCAATTTTAAACCAAAATCAAGAAAAGGATAAATATTCTTATATTTAATTGACACATTATTTCGATCAATTATGAACTTTATATTCAAATTTTCAGGATGGGTTGAGATACCCTGTAATGTTATTTAGCTCTGATATGGCTCATCATATTAAACTATTTATATTTTTTTCTATAAATAATTTTGCTATTTGCAACGCTTTTAAATAGAACGTCATTAATTGGTTTTAGAATACAAATGTAATGCATATTTAGCCTTGCTTGCTTTTGTGTTGACGGGCCACACATAATGTTACCTCCAAAATATTAATTTTCATTTTATCATGAAGCGATATGTCAGATGCTGTTGAACCCCTTCAAAAACACTTCAACTTTGCTAAAGGAATGCGCTATGGCCAACAAATTATACCCATTCTCTATAATAACTATGGGCCAATGTATTTCGCAAAGTTAAAGAGATTACATCAAAAAACTTAGGAAATGTCACACAAGTATTTAGCTAAAGCAGAAACTGCTTTATATCGATGAGATGTTCTATTTTTCTCCTCCTTATCCATTTCTCCAAAAGTTATTTCAAACCCCACTGGTAGAAAACATGGATCAAATCCAAAACCACCAGTACCCCGAGGCTCAACAATTTCTCCATCACTTCTACCTTCAATTATTTCTACTGGATGCCCTTCCCCTTCACAGTAACCAAAAGAACAGAGAGCGTAGGCCGACTTATCATCGAATCCCTGCAGCATTTTGTGAAGTCCTGAAGCTCCAATCTCCTCTTGAAACCATTTTATATAGGGCCCAGGTAGACCACCCATGGCATTAAAACACAGGGATGTGTCCTCTACTATTACTGGGCCTTTAATCCTTTTTGCAGCTTCAATACACTTTTTCTCACAAATGTCTCGTGAAGAGCCCTGATACTCTGGCAAATCAATTTTTTGGTTAACTAAATCGTGAGAGAAACTAGGACCAAGTATTTTTCTAACTTCGTTCAGTTTGTTTACGTTCCCTGTCACAAATGTGATCGTTTTCTTAGACATTTCTAAAAAGCTGAAAATGAGAAATGATGTATCTATTTAAGAGAAAATATATGTAATTATAGACATGAAGACGCGTTTTATTTCTTTTTAAATTTAGCTTGAACCCAAACTCGATACATTTTTATTTGTTTTCCCCGATTCACTTGAAGTCTACGATCATATCTACTCTCTAACACTTCAAATCCATTATTAACAAATAGTTCGGTCAAATATTCGAGAGTAAAGAAATAACAACGGGTTCGATCTCCTCTCATGTAAAAATCCTCTCCTAAACACTTTCCATCCTTAAATCTTAATTGAGCCAAATCATATCTTCCATAGTCTCTGAATGCGACGATCCCTCCTGGTTTTAAATACCTTGATATATTTTGAACAGCTTGGTTCATTGTCTTGGGATCAAGGGCAGATAAAACGAAAATGGCCAATATTATATCAAGAGAGTTGTCTTGGAATGGAGCGTTGTTCTCCCAAGATATGGAGTCCGTGAGATCACATACAAACGCTTTAACACGGGGATCAGATGTGTATTTTGTATTTTCCTTCAAAATGTCGATTGCCTATGGTTGAAAAGAATAATTAAGTCATCATATTTTAAAGTAAAACAAAAAGAAATATCCGCACCTTTGAAGAAAAGTCGCAGCAATACATCCTTAATTGAGGACTCGTGTTGGACTCTAATATAGGAAAAACAGAGTTCCCAACTCCACAACCCATTTCTAATATATTCACATCCTCCTCTACCTCATTGTCCTTGATATTTAGTTCAGGGAATTCAGTAAACAACCAATTGCGATCTTTGAAGAATCGATTCTGATGTATACCATAAAAGGAGTCCCAATGAGAGCCAGCCTTGTTTTCAAGATCTAAAATCTCATCTGAAGTCAATTTAACTGTAGAATTAGCGGCAACAGAGGCCTTGGCTTGAGCCTCTTGCTCTTCATCCCATTCCACATCATCCCAGGCGTTGTGACTAAACACATCTTTTTCTTTAGTGAGATGACGGTTTCCAAACAAGGGTCGTTTGTTCTCGGCAACTTCCTCCATCGCATATACCAACAACGTGGAGCAGATTGAAAAATAAATAATAATTTAATGCTTTTATTTATTTTGAACCATTGTTTTGTTTATAGATCAGCTGTTTTTATTCATTGTACGTACGTACTCTTATTTAGTTATCACTGTCACTAAGAGTACTTATTAACTTAAGAAGTACTCTGATTAGTGATTCCGAATTCGAGTTGATGCCAGCACGTATGCACCTACAATAATAATGCAATTAATATAATATGCACTTAGAATCCAACTTTTTATTGATAAATTAGTTATTCAATTAGTTCCACGATGACTTTATCCATCTTCGTAAAGAAATTATGATGGGCTAATGTTATTTTTCTTCTTCTAGGGTTTAATGATGGCTAGCTAAGTTGAGTAGTCCGTGATACATTATATTAGAGGCACGTTTTGAATTATTATTTCATTTTTAAATATAATCAAACACTATATTAAGGAATTAAATCTCTCCAATGAGCATAGTATTTATTCTGATAAGCAATATTACAATGTGAAAAAATATTCAGAGTAAATAAATACAAAATTTATGAGTAGAGACAATAATAGTAAGTTATATTAAAAAAAATACATTTGTATTAGTAAAAAATATATATATATGATAAGCGAAGTATACGGAGAGAAATGCTAAGTGAGACCAAAGGCACTTAAATATACTTAATGGATGAATAGGGAGCAATGAGAAGAGCATTGCAACCATGAAGTATAAATTGATATATGTATGTATATTCAAAATACTTCATCATTATTCAAGCATGATTAATCATCCAAGTTTTCAGCACGTTTCTTATCCAAACGATCTCTCATATCCAAAAGAAGATCATGATATGTAGTAGGCTGAATAAATTTTCCCAACTGCATGAGAATGAACCAATCTCCATAGTTGCATTTTTTGAGAATGAGTTTCAGATCATCACGGGTTATGGTGTTCGTTACATTACTCAAGGAAAATAGTCTGAAATCCCTGAAAAAACAAAGAAATGCAAAAAAAATGTTATCTACTGTAGATAGATAGTGGTAAATGAATAAAATCCGTACCCGCTGAAAAGAGAAACCGTTTTAAGAAGAAGATGAATGGCAGTAAAAACAGCAACAAAAATGAACCAAAACCAAAGAAAGATGTAAATTTTTTCATTAATGATATTGACAGGGAGTAAACAGAGAGAATCAAAGTTTTGAATCGTTCCAGAGGGTCCATACATGAGGAAATCACACTTGGTTAACTATTCACATAAAAAAAAGAAATCAATACTATAATTAACATGATTCTAATTAGGTAGTAATTGTGTAATTACTTTAGGAAAGACACGGTTAAGTGGATCAATTCTAAATTCAAAATCATCTCTTTCTGACATAGCAACCACGTCTCTTCCATAGGTTGTAAACTGTCCACCAAGGAAAAGATCCATAAGAAACATTTGACCAACTATATTAACCAAATTCAAAACTTCACAGAAAAGGAATCTATAGGTGTAGGAGCTGTGGGTTCCACGTGTTCTCAGAAAATAATGTACAATGCTCAAACGTTTTGTTTTTTGGTCCTCTGGAGTATCCAAGGTTTCTTTGTCTAAATCTTGAAGAAGCATATCGATTTTACCTCCTTCGAGAGATTCCCAAATCCAATGAGGGAAATAACAGAGCATAGCCTGAATGAATAGCACAAGATGAACCCATTGATACCAGGCATGATATTTTTCATTTCCATTTTTGTCGTAGCTGTTGAGAACATTAAAAGAATATTATAAGTTTTAAGAAGGAACGTAGCATGAATTTAAAATGAATTTTAAATTTGAAGCCCCTCTTTTACAATCCAAAAGTATTGATTAAAATATAATTTCTAGATCAAAATTACAATACACAGAAATACTCAGATGCAAATAAAGAAAATAAAACTTTGTTCCTAATAGTTATTTACATCAACAAAATTAAACGGATCTAATCAACAACAAAAGCGTTATATAATATATTGTGTACAAGTTGTCTCTATTAAATGCGATAGATAAACCATTTCAAATGCAAAATTTTTTAGACTTGTGTTAAAAATAATACACTTATAGAAATTCCTTTAGATGACCAATATTTACAGGAATAAAATTTGACCTTTCCAAGGACAATTACTGACTGATCCCATATTCTCTGACATACACAAGAAATCAAGTATCCCCAATTCTAATACTCGTGAATATATAATAACTAAGTAATTTTAATAGATCTAAATGGCATCAGATAATGAAATAAAACGTCGTGAAACACACAAATTATAACTTGTTCCGACATGTTTTGTTTGTGTCATATTTTTAGCAGAGATAACATGTTTTAATAGAAAGGACCAGCATTGATCCATCCCGCATATGGAGAAATTTTGATGCTGCTGCCAAATGACAGCAATGATCAATTCATGATCAAGGACTTAATGTAAAAATTTGATATAAAAATTTCAGTTATTTTATCTATGTGAATGATGATACAAAAAAAGCAAAGAAAAGGCTCATATTTCACTCTTCTATGAGAGTCACATCACGCCCTAAATGGATCAAACAACATATATTCAGCAATATATGACTACTAAAATTATTTATGATTTGAGTCACTATAAAGGTATATGACAGAATATTCGTTCTACACCAATATTCAATTTCATTAAATGATATAAGTTGATGGATAATTATTTACACTACATGCATAGGACATGTACTCGACCTAATCTAGCACTCAAACGTAAAATATGAGACGAATAGTATCAATAACTATGTAATGACTCTAACATATATTTAGATATAATCAAAGAATACGCAGTCCGTAAAAAACGAGTCCTACTCTTATCATTCATAGATATTAATTTACATATTTCAGTCACTTGTCCCTCTTTTTATATTTTTTTTTTTACATTTCCCTCAACACAAAGAAGCAGCGTTCAACAACGCCCAATCCACGTTCCCCGCTTTTTCTCTCTTACCCCTGAGCAATGACTCCAGGAAAAATCCCATCCGTTTTGTTGACTCTATCTACTGCAGTAAAAGTACCATGGATCCAACAGTAGTTGTTGACAATGGAAGTGTCAGGAGCAGAGGTCATACAATCAATGGGCTTCCCTATAAACTTATGGGATGTATTCAGAGCACCCATGAGCAAGAGAACACCAACAGTGACTCGATAATGAAGTCGGAAGGTCGTATTATCGATGGTACTCCGCTTCCGGACGAAGAACCCAGAGTAATCTTGGAAGTCTAACATTTTTGTGGATGACTCTTGGCCAGTCTACTCAACTCCTCGTTCGTCGTCAGTACATACGCTACTAGCTACAAAAAAGTAAACAAGAAAGAAAAGGAAAAAGAGAGAGCTCGACTAGTTGCTAAGTAGGGAAAGAAAAAGAAACAGTCACAGCCAGCAGCTGTGCTGGGCAGAGGTCGTATTGATAAAAACAAGCGTTCACAATTTTCTATTTAGTACTATTTAAATAAAATGCATTTGAATGCTCCTTTGACATCATGATTATAGAATTAAATTGATATTGATTGTAAAGAGTCAAGAATACGTCGTAAATTTCTTCTTAGTATCAGGGTATAACACTTACATTGTTACTTTTTAAAAAAATGTTAATTTGAGACACTCATTTATTTTAGATTTTCCTGGATAACTCTAATTTTAACCATCGGATATTTTTTTCACTAACAAGGAACCAACACAGTCCTAGAAAGCATTTCTAGCATTACTTTTTTTTGAGTTATTGAGCCTTACGATTAGGCCGATAAGTGTAAAAAGTAATAAATATACGAATAAAATTTTAATTCTTGTTCATTTATAAGAAATATATTTTGAATCCTGTTTTTTTTTTTTTTTTTTTTGATTTTAAACCTTCTTTAAAAAATAAAACTTGGATCTTAGGATGAGCGACCATATTTTCATTTCCAAAAAACAGAGGACTAGCGTTCTAACTAGGCTTGAGGTTAATATTTTGATACAAATAAAGTATTAATAAATTGTTGTTTTTATATTGGATGTTGCTTTAAAAACAAGACATTTCATGAATTTATAAATAAAAAAAAGAAGACATTTGATCGCCTTAATGATTGCGTTAACGCATACCTCTTTTGTACCAATTTTATATTACCAATATTAAGATGCTTAAATGTATACAAAACAATAACGACAGTGTATTTTAATATAGTTACAAAAGAACAAATCATGTAATTATTATAATTAATTTAAATATTTTTTAAATTACATCTTATTTGATAATATACTTCTATTTAAAAATTGGAAAACTAGATGTTTTACGTAGATAATGATAATAATAATTATTTAACACTTGTTTAAAGAAAAAAAATAAAAATTTATATTCATAAATGGTAAAAAAAATAATGAAAAACAAGACTTCTAAAAACATTCATAAATTCTTAACTTTAAAAAAAAAATATATATCTATTAATACACTTTATACCAAATAATAAAGAAAAAGAATATGATCGTACACCCCACACCAATAGCTTTCCACGACGTAGCATTTAAGGCTGATGTGTCTTTTTTATATCTGGCAGACATCATTGAAAGATTCTGTGCCTTACAATCCAATTCTGTAAAAGATTGATACACGCAAATATAAAAATTGATTTTATCAATTATTAAATGTAAATTAACCTGATAGAATGGCTCCACGCTGCAAAACATCATCCATATTCTGAACCATGATGCGCTGAACACCTTGCAACTCCGCATTGATCGCCGATAAATGCCTATTTCCACGATTGTCCGTATATTTTTTATTCGCTTTTTGAATATACGTATCAAATTCGATAAATGGATAGGGACGATTCACAATATGGATTTTATCTCCATATTGGCCATGGAATTCCTGGGATAAATCCTCCAAAAAGGAGTACGCTAATTTTTTATTGAAGTTCCGAGCACACAACGTTAAGAAACAAGCTCCATGTTCGATCAAATAGCTAGTAATAAATAATATTAAGACTCTTAATATGTTGAAGAACAGGGCATGTCGTGATCTTACTGGAATATGTATGATCCGGATTCGATGGAGCATCTGATTGGACTATCCGTGTTGAGTGTACGGAATAACTTTTTTGCTTGATTTTGATAGACCTCAATCACTTTCCTAAGCTATAAAATTATTAAAATCGAATAATAAAGATGGAAATTTTCGTTTTAGAGAGATTTTTACCTCTTCATCCTCTTGCAAGGAGGCGGCCAATGGGAGTCCATCGACCAACCTCGCAATCATTGTCATTAAAACCATTTTGTTGATCCTTTCTTTATTGTTACTAAGACTCCTTTAGTAGGTTCACTTTTTCATTAAAAAACTAAATTAAATAATGTACTAATCCGACCATTCAATGGACTGAAATTGAATATAATAAATTCTTGTCCACTCGAATATTTTCTTATATTAAAAGAGCTGATGACGAGATGATAACAAGAGCAGCAGCAAGGACGTACAATGAGTCTTATTACTCTCTGGAAGAGCACTATCAAAAATCACGCAACCTGTGAATATATAGTGAAATAAGGACTCTTAACATTTGATTATTACAGCTATACAACTGTAATAATATTTTAGCCTTGTTGTCATCTATGACAACATCACAATTATAATTTTTAATAGTAGATAAATATATACTAAGTGCATTAATTTTGGCTCGAAAACAATTTTTGGGGGGATTTTAACTGTTACCAGAAAAAAAAGGTTGATTTAATTATATTATCATATTATGATATAACAACAACAACAACTAATCAATAATATTACATACAGTTGTACAGAGTTCATATTGTCCCCCCCCGCACACACAAGAGGTTGCGTGCTATATATAGCACTTCTCCAGATATAATAAATAGAGAGCTCATTTGGGATGAGGAAGCAATAATATAAACATTCAAATTCAATTTCTTCACATGATGTCACTCCTCCTATATATAAATACTTTTAGCTCGTACGTACACCAGGCTCGCACATGAATGACAATGTCAATGTTCATAAATGAACGGTCTATGAATCTATGATTTATTAATCATAAATCATGGATTCATAGACCGTTCATTGAAACGTACTTATCCTTTCAACAAATGTCAATACAGTACTTGAAGATACACCCACTTTTCAGAACATCCGTCATCATCTCACATTAGTCCATCACTCCGTGATGGGTTTAGAGTTCTTATATAGCTAATTATCTCGTTAAATGTACGAGGTATTTCCTTGATGTTACCCATTTATTTATAATATCATGAATCTGCTAAAATTGCCGACATATATATTAATATTATTATTAAACTTTAAAGTGCTGCGTTGGAATTTGACGTCATCCAAAATGTATTCGTCATATTGTATTATTATGTGTGACTGAGTATATGGAGAAGGAAAAAGAATTTGGCTATTAATAAATAATATAGGATAGGACTTGTAAGTCAGTATTTTTCATGGTCATCCATTGATGATGCGAACTATAGTTGAAATTTCATTTGAATTTATTATATAATATATGAATAGTTTGTGTATTTTTATGTTGCCTTATGTTGGCTTATAAAGATCATTTTCGCTTTTTAAAGTTAAATAACCAATAATTGGCAAATTAGTTATACCATTTGCAAGAAAATTTAGAGTATATTCTTTTGTCAACTGTCAATTGGTCTAACTACTTTTGACACTTATTTGAAGCTTTTGATTGTTTGAACACAAATTAGCTTTTTTTAAGCTGTGAACCATTCCTTATTATTAAATGTAGAAATATACTACAGTTGGTAAATATTGGCCAACTACCAATTCATTTTTCCCCTTTTTTGTTCTTTTGTTCTCTTTTTGGAAGAGAATTATTAAGATTTATAATAAATATCACATTGTGTTAAAAGTCATCATTTTGGTAGCTTTTTTTAAAAAAAGCACATATTTTTTGTTTTTTTTTAAAATGTGACTCAAATTGATTCCCTGATTTCCAAAGGATAATAAAGTAAAATTTTGTTCCATGGTACACCCTATGATTTTTGTCATCCTAGGTTAATTTTTTTTTTTAGAAACACTTGTTTTAATTATTATTAACTAAAAAAATTAAATTTTATTCACAAAATAAATTGTGAGGAACTCAATGGTCCTCAGCGGCATGTGTTGAGGTGATATATTTTGAATGTAAGCTGATTTACTTTTCTAAGCCCTCAAAAAGATGGTTTACGGTCCAAATGTAGACTTTTGTTCCCCTATTATACACCATTAATACATAGTCAATAGAATGAAACAAGTGGAAAGTAGATAATTAACTTTAAATTAAAGAGGAAGGAAATAATTCACTCAGATTGAATTAATATGATATTCGTAACTAATAACCCTTCAGCTCACACAACCTCTGTTCATTATATAAGATGAACATTCATTTCATTGAAGTCTTCAGATGTTCAACTTGAAGGGATCCTTTCAGATAGTAACATAGCTTTACATTGTCTATTGCTCATGGTCCATTTCAAGATCAGAACCTATGGAGAAGCGTCTAGACCAGTATTATTCTTCGAGGCTTTGGTCGTTGGTGAGTTACTACAGACTGTATATTCTATATCATCAGTGTAAGGATTTAAAATTGCGAATATGCATTCTCTTATGTAGACAAAAAAACGTTATTTTAAATTTTTGGAACAAATTTTACGTCACAATTTGACGTATAAATAGAAACGAAATATTTGTGTGCATTTTTTTGATAAATCCAAGAAATACAATTCCTATTCTGATGTTAATATTTAAATATCCTTATTTAAATAATAACTCCATGATTTCCATGAAACATCATCATTAGGAATACTCTCCGCTTAAAATGATGTAATAATACCATAGAAAAAAAAGACATAGAGGAGACGAGGAGCTCACAAAAAAACCGAGCCATTGACTTCCCCTGAAATAAAGGGTAATGATTCAAGAAATACTCAATCATGGATGAATTCATGTTAAGAAAAAAAATAAGTATTTTAATTTGAATAAATAGTCATAATAATCCGTTTATGCCCGATTTGAGAAGTCCAGATTTCGCCAGTATAGGCAGTATTGAACACTCCAAGATCAAACAGTCTGGTATATCCGCAACATCCTGACTGTTTAGAAGTATTGTTGCACCACCATCATCGCTTGAATACAATTTTCAAGGACATATGACGCCAAAGGAATGGTTATAGCCCATTCAGGAAGACAAACCTGAAATTTTCGCAACAAGGTGTATAAAGAGACAAATATGACGTCTTTCATATATTTTTTTGTGTAATATTCATTTATTTCACGATGTTATCTCTATTGTATATTGCAGCCTTTCCTTAAAAAAACAAACAAACCCAAAATCAGATGGTAGTATGACTACTCTACCCAACTCTAGAATTATTTGTCACTCAATGGTAGATAATTAATTCTTGATTGATTAACAAAAGCTAATTCAAATTCAATACGTTTAAAACACTATTAAGGGATAAGAAGTAGAAAATTTGGTAGCTGACGACAGAATACAATGTAAATTTTTGTATTTGTGTGATGCACTGTGATTTCAATTTGAGTATACAACAATATTTATTTATCAAAGAGTCTGTATAATTAGTTACGTGGATATACGGGCTATTTGAGATTGTCAGTGCTACGAACCACATTGTAGCTGAAAATCTCTTCAAATGAAACGTCGTACAATAGTCAAACCAAAATTGATATAATATGGACTTAACAGGATATTACAATTATATATACATATGGCTAAACCCTTTCTAAGCTGAATTTATGACACATGTATAAGATTTTAGATATTGCTCAATTGTATCAAACTATCAATAGAAACCCCTTAGACTCATTTTTGTATTTATTTTTCTATGAGTAATATATAATATAATCAAATCGTTTTTAATTATTTTAATTAAAATATTGTACAATATGTTTAAGCAAAAAACTAAACCGATAAAATTACAACACATAGAGCGTCATCTCAAGGAATAAGACATTCATACCAATTTTCTGAGTTTTTATATCAAATTATGACAGAAACTTAAATAACATAGCTACCGGATGGAGGTGAACGATCTTTAATCCTGTACTTCACTGTGATTCTTTTTTATATAATTAATAGTTAGTAGGTCAATCGACTATCATTAATTATAATATTAATTTACAAGTTTTTATATGACTTCATATGTGATCTAACTGCATAGTATCTACATATAAAATAACGAATGAATATTTCATTATAACTACTTTGATTTTGTGTTCACACAACACCTATAAGCCAAAGCCATTAAGCAAAGTGACTAAAGGCGTCCGTAAGCTTAGAGATGTTTCCTTGTCTATGAGACTTAATTTTTTGCTGTAAGATGTCGCTTTTGAAATACATATATTTATATACATATATATTTGTCCTCCCTTTACAGCATTTACCTTCTTTTGAGGTTGTGTAGTTAGTTATAGAGTAAATTATGAAATCCTCAGCGTTTTGTAGCCAATTAAATTAGACAAAAATTGATCACGTGGTCGTCGTTTTGCATTGCTACGTAAGAGCTCATTATAGAGAATGCTTGTAATAAAAAGGTCCCACAATTTTGGGATGGTAAAATATCCCCCGCCCCCATCATAGATCATAGAGGTATCAACAAACGCTAAATTCAGGGATTCATATCCGTACTTTGTGCTTCCGAGTCTATCTCAGGAAGGAATATTATGGTGTGACCAGTACCGTGAGATAAAGCCATTGATCCCATGAATTTATCCAATATCTGATTCATATCGGTTAGTACCTCTCTCCGGATTCTAACCCTAGTCAAGTCTCTCTAAGTCAGAGATGCTCCAACTCATTATATCGGAGAATCTTCAGTTGTTCAAAGATTTGATTTGAATGTCCACATTCTGGTCAATTGCTAAGGATTTTGTCGTAAATTGTTTTTCCTATTCATTTTAGTACCATGCCCCACTTTTTTATCACAAATTTCTTCAAGTTTACCATCCACTCATTGTTTAGTAGGATTAGGAATGTAAAAAATATGCAAATGGGGTGTGTAAAAATCAAAGAAAGAGAACATCAACCTGGTAACTCTGGTGACAATTTGATGAATATTGAGAGGGAAGCAGTTTGAGCTGTCATGACGTTTTACTGAGCTACAAGCTGCTATTCTCCATTATATACATATACAAATGAAGACACCAATAATAAATAATAACATTATGTATGTATACCATAGATGAGAGGCAGAAAATTATATATCCTTAGCTTACAAGTCGTAAACTAACAATTATTACGAGGACATGAGCCCTTTTCTAACATTGTATTTGCTATTGTAAATGATCTCCCCTCAGTAATAAAGGAAAAATGATAACAGCTTAGGAAGACAAAAAGTACTGTTGAAAGTGCCAACTCCACAAAATCTTACACGCGGCATTTTGCATATTTTTTACATTCCTAAGTATGATACAACAACTTCAGTTTTGAAGAAGTATGATACAAAACCTGTATCTTGTAAATAAATAAAACTAAAGGGTTTAATTAAATAAAGTCCATTTTATATTGGTTATAATATTTCTATCATCACACTAAATAAATTCAATTACAGTCAATTAATGAGACCCTTGGCCGGATGTCTACTGCAAAGAGGGCCAAATATTTTTATTCATTCTTTTACGAGAATAACAAGATCAATAACCATAGTGAAAAGCACTTTAATTAGTCCTCTCAGTGAAATTAAAAAACAGAGAGAAATACCTTCATATCAGCATGAAACTTGCATTTGAGTTTGATTCAGTACTACATCATCCATCCTTTATTGTGTATATTCAATTTGGTCGTCGACAGTTTCCTTTGCTTTTTTAGCAGATCTGTGAATGCGTTGAGCAACTGATAAAAACACATTTTCTTCTATGACATTTTTTAGATAAGCAAAAATACTCTTTATTCTCCCTTCAGTTGTTTTTCATTAGTTGATTCTTTTGATCTGAAGCAGCTGACTCTACGTGTTATGAACTCGAAAAGGGTATTATTGTTATTTATAATTTTGATATAAATATGATATATATATACATATATATATATAATATAAAATCAAGGATTGCGCGCCCTTTTTTTTGAAATTTTTAAAATATTATACCAGTATTAACGATTAATTTGTATTTTGGTAGAATTTATCAATGTATAGTATGTTTAAATAATAACTCTGCTCAATATTAAAAAGTTGGCAACAAAGAAAATACAGAAGGGTAGCAGCTACCCGTAGTTTTTCCAAATTTTTATTTTCCCTTTTGTGAGTGTAGGTTACGAATGCACAAAAAAACTCGTCGTGCAGATGAAGAACTGCAAATTTAAACAAGTCAGAAGCCATATATATATATATATATATATATATATATATATATATATAACTGCTGCCAGATAAAATTAGTGGGTGAACACTTGGTTGTATTACATAAGATGTTGTCTTCATTTAAGGTTGTAATTACCATTTTACACGTTAAATCTATAATTTTTAATTCATGTAGGGTAAATATAAAAAAAAAAAAATGATATCACAATATATTATTCAATTTACCTTCATATTACTATTGAACTGTCCCCTAGAATATGCATAGAATGAGATAAAAAAAATATTTTGTTAGGACAAGTATTTCCCTTCAAATTGACTTGGTTTAGAAAATAAATGTGACCAAATTTCAATATTCCTGAATAAATAAGTGCAACTTCTAGGATATAAGATTTTACATGAAGGGTATCATAAATAAACTCAGATCCTTGACTACCAACAAACTGTCTAATAACAACAAGTTGCAGATTTATTGGAACTACACTGTCTTTAAAAAAAAATAATTCTACGAACGTTTCCTATCAAATAAAAGTTAGCTTTTAAGAAATGATGCATGTATCAACAACATTTCCTCCAAAATGGCGTTGTGTCTTATTTAATATACAATATGTGCCATTAATAAAAAACCCCTATACGGATACTCACTTTGGCCAAAATTTGTTAGCAACTCATGTCATTTAATATTCGGATCACGAAGATAAAATTTGAGGTTCATAGAAAAAAAAAACATCTATTCAAAATTATTTATTAAGGAAATATATATAAATAAATTTTTACTATTTGCGTGTAATTTGGAGTAAGACAAGCAGAAAGGCAAAGGAAGAAAGGCTTTCACATTTTCTTTCACAATATTTAGTTGTTTTATATTTCACTAGATAACCAGGTTTTCTACATTTTAACATCCTTTGAAAGCATTTTAAAATAGAATGGACTGTAATTTAAGCTATTATCATTGTACAGTAGATACCTTGATATATATGTATGTACAAATACTATTTCTCTACATTTTTTTGAAAGACTTCCAATTGATGTTTTAATCTGGATATTCGACCTAATACTTGAGTCATTTCATATTAAAATATGTAGTGTGAGACAATTAATAAAAAACAAAAAAAAATTCATATATTCAAATGAAAAAAAAGGAAGAAGATAACCATGGGACCCAATGTGTCTGCTGATGACCTTCGAATCTAAAATACTGAATACATATACCTATAAAATGAGACATTCAGCTATTAGACAACAGATGTCACTAGGAGTATTTTTAAAGCATATCAAATGTCTTATATTTTTTGGTCTGTCATCTGGCAACAATATTCAGTTCATTGTTTGTGAAGTTTCATACAACAACGGATTTTTGTTCGTTCTTAAAAATGTCGAATGGCAATGCTATGTGGTATGATTTGATACAGCTGTTAAAACCCGGTGACGGTGCACGCTACCAACGACAATTGACCGATTTGAATAGCACTATACGCCAAAAATAACGCCCAGAATAGAGTGACCCGTATCATCAAGTAATTTTTCTAGATGACAATGCACCGCCTCATCGAACAAGAGCGACCCATGAATTAGTGGAAACGTAAGATTGGTGCATGTAACTTACTCACTAGACTTGGTGCTATTAGATTATCATTTGTTCCCATCAACGGGTCACGCACTAAAAGAACAACACTTCAATTCTCATGCAGAAGCCAAAAAATGGCTTGGCGATCGGCTTGTCGCCAAAGAAGACTAATTTTTTTTGTGCAGCATCCACAAATTGCCTGAGAGATGGAAAAAATGTGTTGCAGGCTATGGCTAATATTTTGAAGATTCAATTTGTCACCATGAATTTGACACAATAAACGTTAGAAATTGAAAAATAAAGTCTCACTTCATAGGTATAGACCTGGTATTCTAAAATATTCCAGGTTACAAATTGACAAGATTTAGGAGCAATCGACTCTTACTGAGAATTTCACTTCTTACTACAACTCTAGTCACTCTCCATTGCCCTGATTTCGATCCCTATATTCTAATTATGCTTTTATAATTACTTACAGAGATACTAAGGAGCAGTTTTATTAAATCCTAGGGCTCATTAAATGGAGATCATTAATCAAAACCTTGGACTAACTTAGTAACCTTATATAAACTAGCTTTTTATAGGCGTAAATTTCACTTTTAGGAAATCTGTTTGAGAGCCCCTGCCTTGGAGGATCATCAACATATGGGGGAAACATGCTTTTTAGAATATTTTTATTATGATTAGTCGATGAAACCTAATAATAGGTTCTATAGTAAATAAATAGGTAAAGAATATCAATTTAGAGCCAAAGAAGTTAAAAAAAAAAAAAAAGAAAAAGAAAGAAAGAAAGAAGAAGACCTTCTTTTTCATTAATAATAAAATAGTAAAAAATTATGTAGAATTAAGTTTTCATAATGTAAATACTTCATAAATCTCTCTCTTGCATTCCTTATTAATTCATTTACTAATTCATATGATTCCATTAAGGATAAAAATCTTTTGTTTATTCAAAAAGTCCTTCCCCCCCTCCCCCCATCTATCTACTTCATTCATTCTTTCTTTCTTTTTTCAAGCATAAGAAAGCAGAGTATGTTTGTGCATGGAAAAATAAAATAAAAAAAAAAAAACTGTCCAAATTCTAGCGCCCATATAATTTCCGCAAAGATTGCGCCAAATTTTGAGCGGCAATGTGAAATTTCAGCCCCTTGAATACATAAGATAAATTTTCTTTTGTAAGACATTGAAGGGAAGGGTCAAGAGAGGGCTCTTTCATAGCCCCAGCTCTTCACAAAAATAATAAATAAATACTAATATGAGGGCAAATGAATTCATTTAAAAAAAAATATGTATTTGATAAATTTTATTATAAATAAAATGCGGGAAATGGGAGGGCGCTCGCCTCTTAAGGAAGATAGAAAGAAAGAGAATCGTCGTGTAGACCGAAAGTCTCTCCAGTTTCACTGCTTTTTCTTTTTTTCTATTTTTGCGAGGGAAGAGAAGAAGGAAAGAAAGAGTGAGGGAGCAGCAAGTGGGGGAAAAAAAAGGCAAAAGGACAGAAACAACGAAGGAGTGAGAATTCATATGTCGTCTTTTACGAATTAAAAGTTATTTCTATAAATATTTGATATTTTTTCCTGGAAAATGTATTATAAAAAGGATCGAAATTCAAATAGTTTTTAGGGTAAGTGCTTTTACTTCTTCCTCAAGGTTTTTTTGTTATTTTATAATACATAGATTGCTAATACAAAAAGTTATTATTCGTTAATTCACATAAATTCCTTCAAATAATTAATACAAATTCCAATTATTTTCGAATATTCCCTTATAAAGAGAACTATTAGCAAATAACAAACATACAAAAATAAATCCCCCAAAGCATTATTCTTATAAATGTAGATAAACATAGAAAGCCCTTTGAAATATGGGCTTTTTTTAAATGATTAATTAATTAATTATTTGATATGACTTTATTAGTCTAATTATGGATCAATGTTATATAACATATTTGGATCTTTTAAAGAAATAATTTACTTTTACATGGTTTAAAAGTTACAAAAATTGTACAGGATATAACGTTTAAAAAAAGGAGCTATTTTTCTTTTCTTTTTTTTTTGACATTTCCATGAGGAACTGTCAAAAGTATGTTCACCATTAAAAGTAAAAATATATATATATATATACATATATATAAAATGGATGCTTCTACCAGAGCTTAGAATATACATCTTTGAATTAAAAAACAAAAAAAATTACATACTTTTTACTTAAATAGTATTTAAGTGTATTGACAACTAGAAAAAATAGTTTAGTTCAAATCAGAGTTGGATTTTAAAAAAAATTAAGTAAGAATTTTAATTACGTCATTGATTCTATGAAAAATCACACCGAGAAGAACCATAGATCAGCTCTGAGGGATCCTAGTTTTAAAAAGCTTTCTTAAACTATGGGCATTGTGCCGAAATTAATGCTTAAATCTATTTCAACCCATAACTAATTAGATTGTCGATTGTATGATGTGTGATTTGATGGATCTATAAGGATTTTAATATGTTAAGTGTTAATTATGTCAGACTAGCAAAAGTCTAGCAAACAGTCCATATAAGACTTCTACTACTTCAATCACACAACTTATTTTCTTAATGTTTTTTAATAAATCATTTCCAAATCTTGATTTGAATCTGCCAACGATCCTAGTTTAAACAACTTATTGTGGAAATTCCTATGGGTCAACTAATATGAATGTTGTACAAAAAAAATCATATTTAGTCTTATTTGCTGTCACTTTTAAACTGTATCACGTCGTATTTTAATGAGCCTTTCCATTTTTGATAATATTTGAAATACTAGCCGAGTTAAAAATTTAATTAATAAGCAAAAAGCTAACAGAGTCATTTGAGAGTCCCTGGCTTACAATTCAGTTATACATATATAATTACACATGTAAATGATTCCGTATATCTAGTCATAAAATGAAGTCATCTTCCTATGGCTGCCATGTTCTCGTATTTCTAATTCGGACTCGAGTAGTCGTGATTAAGTCTCATTAAACTGTAAATCGAAGGTGAAAACTTTGAATTCCACCTGGACTCAAAACTCACAATAAATGACTTGGTGACTCCTCGATGCCGAGTTGCGCTTAAGGATGATGAAAGTAGAATTCAAATTCAAATTCAAAATGACTTGCCAACAGCTCTGTACACGATATAAATAATATAGAAATTGGCTTTAAATAAGAACACCTTTCTGTCTTGAGAGACATTCATCTGTCATGAGTCTCCATGAACGAGACTCACAAAAGAAGTAATGACTAATAGTTTTTATATCTCATCCATTACATAGGAACAGCTCCAATAATAAAAATATCCCTTCTCATTTATCAATCTATTATTGGAGTTCAATATACATACAACATACATACATATGTACGTATGTATGTATGTATAAATAAATAAGAACCTTCTTTGACAAAATATTATTACAATTATTGATTTATTCATGAAATGAACCTTTAACCCATATATTTTTTTTTCTAATTCGTCCTGATTCACATATATATATATAACATCAAGTAAAGAGCCGTTTCTGAATCTCATACAAATTTCATTGTCGTACACACAAATGAACAATGCATTCCTTCAGGTATTCAGAAATGACTTATACTTACACATATGTAGGTACAATTCCATGTACACTTTAAAATACATACAGTTCTAAAATATGTAAAGTATTTAATATGTTGGAATTAGAGAGGGGTTTTCTGGGGTGGGAGACAGAGTGGAAAAGGACCAGTGACATATTTAACTATTTTTCTTCTTTTTCCTTTTTTTTAAAAAAGGCTTCTTGACCATTGCTATCACACCCTGATATAAAATTCTTCTGATTTTCTTTTTGTTTTTATATCTTTGGACTCTGTTCTTCATTTCTTTGGTTTCAGTGTGTGATATATAATATTATACGGTTGACTATAATTAATCAATAAAAAAATAGAAAAATTACAAGAATTATCCTTGTAGCAGCAGGGTCCAGCCCTTACTCGTTCCTTTTGCATCAGAAAAAAAAGCTTTCTTAAATCTCATTTGAAAGGCTTACAAACAGTTATGCCTTTGAAGCCAGTTACTGTTTCTTTACAAAAAATGATTTGACAATTTTTTGTTTTACTCAAACAACAATACAATATGTGCCTTAATTTGATGGTTTAAAAAAAAAAAAAAAATTGATAGTTAACAAATATCAAATACTCTTGGAATAGCTTTAGGTACATTTAGCAAATTAAAACAACAACAACAAAAAGCAAACAAACCATTAATTACTCAACTAAACAAGTTCCAGGATATATCATGATATTAGACAAACTTCTATAGCAGACTACTAAAGGAGTTTAATATCATGGAGCAGTATGTTCTCAAATAATAAATCCAGAGGGTTCTGATTTAATCTATTAACGTATGTAGAACCCACGAATTTCCTATTTCTGCGAAAAACGGTATAAGATAAAAAGGGCTTTCTTTCTGATAAATTTTACCAGATAGTGTTCTACTGAGTGTCTTATAGGATTAAGAGTAGCAAGTTGCACTTTTTCGGTGCCTATTTACTCTGTCATATAATGATCCACTTTTTTTACTAAAGTTTAACACAGCTGATTTTGGCGAATTAAAATTTGACATTCTACGTTTTTTATTCGAAAAATCATTTTTTTTATGTGGTAGTTAATTTTAGAGCTTCGATTAAAAATGCTGTACACTTAAATCATTAAGATCTATCAGCTTCAAATTTGGCCAAAGAGTTCATAATTTGTACAAAGAACAATGATTGAAGAGTCCAAATGTCCAAAAAAAAATAAAAAAAAAACATAACTAGTCAAAGCGTTTGATGAAGATATTAAATAGGTAGTGATCACCTAAAAATGAGTTTTATCTATACATAATTTTCTGCTGATTCTAAGCATGGAGCCAAATTTAGCTTTTAGTGTAATTCCTACAATTGACGATACTTTTTGATGAGTTATTTGTTGCTGTTTTTACATATGCTAAAATATTTTTTCGAGAAGATAATAGTTAGTGATGAACCATTTGAGTAAATGACTTTGGTTTTGGTCAACAGCATCCATGATTCCTTCCTTTCTTTTTACTTTTAGACTTCTTTATACAAGGAATTTATTTGCATAAACGATTTCATATCCCATTCCTCACTGCATTAAAATTTGAATTATGTATATTCTTTTATCAGCTGTCGATATTTCTACTACTCTTCCACCTTAATAGCAGTGATCTGAACGCTTCTTGATTCAACTAAATTCAGCTACTACTAATCTATGAACAAATCCCAACTGAGAAGCTGAGAAGAATGAGTCAACACACGGATACTTTCTAGCCTTGAATATATCTCTTTTTAAATAAAGAAAGGTTGTGAGATACAATGAATAAACCACATCGTGTTCAACAGATACTTGAACCAATAAGCCCTTGCATTCTCTGCTTCTTATTTGAAGCAGGCTCGACAATCCTTGTTACAAATATCTATTTTAATAAGAAAACCATCGACAAACTGTGTATTTAAAAACCGTTTGACATTGAATTGACCACATTTACACCAGACATGAGAATATTAAAATCCTTTTCTCTCTGTATCTCCTAACCTCCCTTATTCTGTTCACATATCCCAAAATCCACAACAGTAAAAACGGATAAAAGAGTGAAAGCCGATGACCAAGGAAGGGATGGAATTTCAAATAGAAGCAGACACTTCTAATCCTGCCATCCACTCAAATCTGTCTGTCTGTCAGTCAGTCAGTTTTTTTGTTTTCTTTCTTTGCATGTTTGCACAATCATTTGTACAATTACACTGTACATATCAAAACAGATTATCCATTGTATTTTAAACAAGAGATACATCTCCTCTCTAGAAGAAGATATCAAAAACATCATTAAATATGCGACTTTTTTAAAATTCAAGACATAAAAATGCATGGAGAGAAATTCTTCTCAAATAAGATTTGGGTGAGAATAAATGAATATATCTTTATATACATATTTGGTCAGGAGTGTGTGTATGTATGTATGTATACATACATAAATATTTCCCATGATATCCCTTTCTCAACAGAAACCATTTTATATTAAAAGGATTGGGATTATTCTTAAGCCTAAAAAAATCATATTTTTGTGTGTACATACATATGTAAATATATGTATGTATCACATACATATAGATATACAACTTTTTTATCTTTAAAAGGGTAAGGCGTGACACTTTGGTAACACACTGTAGCAATGAGATTTCAGAACATTTTGCCAAAAAAAAAAATCATTTGACGGAATGTACATAATTATATTTTGACGAAAAAACATTTCCCTTAAACAAATTATAATTATTGTAGTTCATGAAGCTATTTTAAGAATATTGTTGTGACTATGATTTTGATTCCCAAGCATGTTGCTCCGATTGCCAGGAGTTGAAATTATATTTAAAGATGTATCTTACTTTGGATTTTTATGACTTTGAACATTTTTTCGTTAAAGTAGGTGGCTTTAGGGTTTTTTAATAATTAGATAAAATCAAATGAGCACCTTCTGAAATATTTGAAGAAAAAAAATACTGTTTTTTGCTATGGGTTCTTAGCTAATTTATTTTTTTGAGCTGAGTAAAGATTGGTATCCCATGGAGGAGTACGTACCTTTAGTTTTATCCTATATAAACAGCCTGCTGTAAAAGTTAACTATTTTCTTGTTTTATCCTGCTTAGGATCTCCAAAATCAATATTTTCTTTTCTTTTTACTAAGTAATGTTCATAATTTGTGTTTTATGATGATAATTCAATGGAGTAAATCGTTGGAAAAAGAATAGAATTTATTCTGAACATAATTTATTTTACATCAATATATATAATAAATAGTTTAAAAGGCTCTGAATTATTAAATAATGAAGGTTTTGTTTGAGTAAATTCATTGAGTTTGACTAAAAGTTAATTTCAATGAATCTTTATGAAGTATTTATTTATTCAGTATTTTTGTGCGTCAAATGTGTATACATTTGTCAAATTGTCCTTGTATTTTATAATCATCGATTATTATTATTCTTTGAATATGCAGTAAAATTTACCCTCTTTGTACATATTTTTTTAAAATGCATTTTTTTTTCAGGAAAGGAAAAGAGAAAAAAAACCTTCAACCAAATCACGTAGACGAATCCCTACAAATAGGAGAGAGAGAAAGAAAGAAAAACAAAGTAAATAAAACTAATTTTCCTTCGAAAACATGCTCAATCATTCAAGAAATAAAGACTCACGTACTTTGATCTCCCTCTATCTGTCTTAATCATGAAAACCATACTCCGAGAGGATAATTATTGATGAATTCTCTTCTTGAATAAAATCAGACACACACAACATCACACAAAAGAAGAAGAAGAAGAAGAAGACATTTATTTATTTTTTTTAACAAAAAAACACGAAAAAAAAAACACAAAACATGTGAAACACACACAGAAAAAAAAAAAAATCAATCGCAAAAGTTTCTCTTAATTGTTATTTGTTTGCTACCTTCATTACATCCAATTGAAAAATACACATAGAAAGAGAAAAAAAAAACCCTAAAAAACTTTTATTTTTTTTTAAATAACCCCCCTTTCCCTCCTTCCCACAAAAAAAAAAAAAAAAACTGATTAAAAAAAATACACACACAAAAAGACAAACAGAAAAATGTTTTTAAGAAATTGGATCAACATATCAATCGTCTTATTCTCCATCTTCAATTACTGCATTTCTTTAACAACCCGAGTAAAAGGTAAGTGTGTATAGCTTAAAATATATGTAAGTATATATATACATATTTAGAAAGCAGTTCTCTGATTAAAATTTTTTAAATTATTTTCCCTCCTTTTCCCTTCATCCTAATTATTCAATTAATATAAAACAAATAATAGTAATAATAAAAACATATGAGGGGCCCTTGGGGGGGAGGGGGGGGGGGGTGTATCATAATTATCATAATTTTAGGTATACACGGACTTGTTGCTTTTTTGTCATCGTATTTCTTCATTTAATAAATGAAATGTAGAGAAAAAACCTCACACCAAAATCCTTACTTTTTCCTTCATATGTAGAAAATATGAATATGTAAATAAATTTACAATTGTATGTACATACATATGAGCTGTGGTGGTTGTTGTTTTTACAACCTTTGAATGAAGAAGAAGAAGAAGAAGAGGTAGATAGAGGAAGAAGATGCCTCAGGGACTCATAAGAG
Source organism: Lepeophtheirus nordmannii (assembly GCA_963680855.1). Taxonomy (NCBI): domain Eukaryota; kingdom Metazoa; phylum Arthropoda; class Copepoda; order Siphonostomatoida; family Caligidae; genus Lepeophtheirus; species Lepeophtheirus nordmannii. The sequence goes on from OY804518.1 coordinate 793,922, forward strand.
AGATTTCCACATGCCTAGAGTCCTACATAGATCTACTAAATGAGACAATATTATATATTCATGGCAATTCTTCTTTTTCTTCCGACTCCTTTTCCTTTCCGTTTCTCTTCCTTCACAGGATATAGTTATTATTATTATTATTATTATTTAAGGACCCCCAAAGGGAAGTAAGTAACGGATATATTCATTCATATATGTGCAAGTTGCTTATTTTATCAATATACATATGTGGCTCCTCAAACCACTCACAAAACTTTATAATTCTGAGTACAAATTAAAATGAAAGCAAATTCCATTTTCTTTCTTTATTTTTTTTTTACTGTAAATTATTAATGTATATTTTGACAGACTTTCATTACAAATTGTATAAAGTATACAGACATAGCTGTAAGCTCTTAAATTTAGATTCGATTAATGTAGTTTGATTGGACTTCTACATTGACCTTTCAAAGTTCATTTCATAGTTCATAGTGAATAAATGATATAGTGGAAAGAAGGGCCATTAATTCAATTTGTGGCATTTCAACTCCTGTTGAGTTGGTCTGCTTGGGGTTCAATCATAAGGGCCTTCATTCCTTTTTAAGTTTCTACTTATAAGTTATTATTGTATATTTTTTTTGTGGGCCCGACTCAAGGCCTAGGATTGGAATTTGATCCAGTGCTATTCAAATAATATTTCCTTAATTATAAGACTTTATTTGACTCTGATATGATCTTTAAAAAGAATTAATCATTTCAAGAGTGATTGTGAGCTTTGCCGTCCCTTTAGTGTAATTTGCAGCTCCTTCAAAATTAGAAATGAACGATGATAAATAGTTAAATAATTATACAAAATCATTTTTGAAAAAAAAAAAAAAAGCCGTTGTACCTTCCTTTATTGTTGACGGGCCTATATATATATATATATAAATACCTATGTATACCTATAATTTTTTGCAAGAGTGATACATTTTTAAACTGCTTTCTTTTTCTTCATCTATTTCACCACCTTTCTTCTATGGAAACTATTTGAGTTCTTTTCCTATTATCTCTCTCTCTCTAAAATAAAAAGTAATTACGTAAATATGACGCATTCCATGAGATATTGACGCTTTTAAAAAAAATGTTCTTGCGGTATGTTTGTATACTTCAAGGAGAGAAAAAACACATTGTTTTTAATTTTTATTTTTATTTATAGCAACACATTTGATTTCCTTCTTGTTGTGTACCCACATACTTTATGAGACCCTCTCTCTCCTTATGAAAAATTTCAGTCCCTCTTTTATTGTTTAATAGAAACCAAAGAAGAAGAAAAAGAAGAAAAATAACAAGCAGGAAACAAGATTTATATTATTCATTCCGCTATTTACGTAGTTGGTTAATAAAACACTGAATACATATATATGTATATTTATTTATTTATTCCTCACCAAAGGAGTGTAGATGGTGGTCTTGTATGCTGTTGATACATGCATACTTACATAAATATTGCGTAGAAATGTAGAAGAATAAAAATAAACCGGGAACAAAAGTTGATATGTATTTTTTTTTTGTGACAGGTTCTCAAATATATATTTATATATATGTTACATAGCTATACACTTGATGATGTTTCTTTCTAGTGTTTTTGTTTTTTTTCCTTCATTTATTTACCCTCCCCCCCCCCTTTTTTCCCCCTCCTTCTAGCCCCCCCCCCCCTTCAACAACATATCTAGTTAAAAGTTAAAAGAACCCCAAAAAATAATATACAACACTCACATTTGACTATACACATAATTAGAGTCAAAGAGGATTCTGTGAAAAAGACTGAAAAAATATAATTACCCAGAGCAGGAAAATTTAAAAGGTAGAATCAAAATTGAGCTGAAAAAACTTTCAAAAATTTTGCATACAGATATTATTATTATTATTATTATTTTAAGAAGAACTCTTCTGTAGGGTCCATTATGACCATATTTACGAACATCATTCATTGGACCAGGGAGTGAACGTCTCATCCCTTTTCCTCCTTGAAAAAGTGGTGGCAAAAAAAAAGTTGCTGGGGTAGTTAGCTTATTGGTCTCAAGACTATTATTTAATAATATTAAAGGAAATTGTTCAGGGGATATCAAAAGATAGTTCAAGTTCAACCAATTAACTTTTAAAAACACATATGCACATATAACTAGGAATGTAAATCATATGCAAATCGGGCTTGTTATAAAAAAAGAAAGAAAAAATCAACCTGGCAACCCTGACAATTTAATGAATGTCGAGGGGGGAAACAGCTTGAGCTGTCATGACGTTTTACTGAGCTACAAGCTGCTATTCTCCATTATATATACAACAATAAATAATAACATAGATGAGAGGCAGAAAATTAACTGAAATTAATGTCAGGAAATTATATATTTTTAACTAATAATAACTATACGAGGACTTGAGACCTTTTTGTTTATATTTTATTTGCTTTATTAAACTTAATGCATGAATTCTTCCTTCATGCGACATCTTTACTATCAGGTAGATGTTCTCCTCTCATAATGAAGGAAAAATGATAACAGCTTTGGAAAGCAAAAAGTACTGTTCGAAGAGCCAACTCCACAAAGTCTCGAACGCGGCATTTTGCATATTATTTACATTTCTATATATAACAAGGGGCAAGATGGGTAGTAGAATAATGAGCAGCTGACACACACACAAAGTATAAATATTTGTTTGTTTGTGGTATAATCCCGTCTCGTATTTGTAAAGAGAAAAATCTTAGAATAAACTTTTTTTATAATATGTAGTAAAAACAATGTAGGACTGATTTTATAGACTAAATATGTCTAAAATTTAATTATAAATGATTAAGATAATAAATATCTATCTACAAAGAGTTAATTAATTATTTTATATATATATAAAAATATGCAGCTATATGTATGTATATTGAATACGAGCCACCACATTTGACTCTATATGTATACTTGTATAAACAGTAGTAACTCATTCTCAGACAACAAAACTTTTATTATAAAATACATAAAAATTTGATTTATTTATTGGAAGTATTTATGTTGTAATACAGTAGTAAGCTTCAAATGTAGCGTGACAACACTTCAACTAAGAAAATCCCCCTTTACAATTCAGACGATTAGAAGTGAGAGGGAAAACAAACAAACAAACAAACAAAAATACAAAATTAACCAATTGTCCAGTAATGTCAAATGTGAGATAAATAGTTTTTGAATTAAATGTACAACCATATATATATATCAAAGAGGGGGAGGGGAAAGTTTGATCAGAATTTGACATTTCTGTCAAAGTGTGTTTGATCTGTAGGTTTTTAAAAGGAGTACACACGTATAGTTTCTTCTTGACTTTTACAATTTTATAATTGACTCCTATGTATGTATTTTTAATAAATATTTAATAAAACATTTGATCTATGACCCCTGCTCAATTTGGTTCATTTTTTGTATGAATAGAATGTAATAAAAAAAACGAGGGCGATTCATGTACCTACATAATTGATTTCTATGGTATTAATGGCCTTTATTTTAATGTGTTAAATCCATGCCTTAATGAAAATTTTTTTTACAAAAGTGAGGATTTTTCCTGTAAAGCAATCCACGTAATATATTTATAGGATTATAAGGCTAAATTAGGAACTCTGGTTGTGTGTGTGTATGTTCTATATTTTTTGTATTTATTAACCGCACAACACTGCTTCTTCTTCTTCCATGTAACATACTGTGGTTTTGAGGTTTTATTTAGGTGTGACTTGACATCGTTTATGTGGATGGAGACGCACATTGGCATAGCATCCATGGAGATGGTTCTCTGTAATTAATTCTGCCAATTCAAATATTTGGCAGTACGGTGTTTTCCGCCAACCACAGGGTATTTTCGTGTGGGCGGTCCATTGCTTTACTACCCACCTTGCCCATCATTAGTAGAGTTCATGACGCATAATGGGCTCAAATAATGAAGAGTTTTTCCACGACCATTAAAAATAAAAAATAGCAGTTGGTAAGAATGGGCCAACTATGCATCAACTGATTTTGAGCCTTTTTCTCTTTTTTTTTTTAAAAAAAAGAAGAAAAGCTTGAGAGATAAGAGCAATAAAAATATGGCCATGTTGGAATCATTAGCTTTTCGTTTAACAACACAACACAAATATAGTTTGTCTACTATTTTTGCTCCCTATAGGTAGTGCTCTGAAGGTTCCTCAATGAAAAAAGGCTACAAAACAGGGTAAATATTACATTTTTCCTTGGAGTACGACCAACATCTCTGTTAGAGAAGGTACAATAAGAATACCTTAAATAAAACTGAAAGCGCTGACTTCCTTCTTAAAAATAAATTACCAACAATTTCTATAGTCATTACGTATTTATAAACCTGTAAAATCACAAGGATCTAAGGATATGTAGTTTTGCAAATGTAGTACATATGCTCTCGAGAGGGGTCGGGTGTGTGAGAGAGGGAATTTGCTAGCTTATGAATCAGATACAATACTATTAAAACACAAATCTAGTTTTGTTTTGTTTTTCATTTTCAAAGCCTTTTTACATTTCCTATATGACAAACAAAAACCAAAACAAAATGAAGGAAGTACATTAAGATACTACTTTCTCTCTGATTTACATGTTACATGATAAAAGTATGTACATACATATTGATCAGAATTGAGGGGGAATTGACATTTTTTTTTTTTGTGTTTTGTATCTTTTTTTAATGTTGTATTTGGTAAAGATTGAAAAATCAAAAAAAAAAAAATCATTCTATTTTTAATAAGAAGTTGACTGAGGGAAAGAACATAAAAAAAAAAAAAAGACGCAGAGTAAATAAATCTTAATAATTAATAACCTTACTTTTATCTAAAGAGATGTGTAGCATAGTATTCCTTCTTCCTTCCATGTTCTGACTAAGTAAATACTGTTCTATGGCTTTCATCTATCTATCTATATATATATATATGTACAACATATCTACATACATAATATGTATTTGAAGTGGGTGAATGAGTGAGTAATTTAGGTAATTATGATATGATAATATGATACTTGAAAAAAAAAATGAAAATGATTTTAAAGGTCACAAAATTAATGAATTCAATTCATTTATTTTTTTTATATATTTAAAATAAAATAAAATAATAATATGTATGGTTGTAGTTAGCTGAAATATCGATTCAACTTGTTCAATTTCTAATTTTCTTTTATTGTCAAATCATGAACATAATATCAATTAATTATTAAGAAAGGACTTTATTTTAAATTTTTTAAAGACATGATATCCAATTATTTGTAATGTATTTATATAGAGCTATTATGTTCACATTAATATTTATATGATATGTACGTAAGAATTAGGATAGTTTGCTTTAGATACTTTAAATGTTTTTTTTTCATTTTCAAAGCGGTTAAGCTTCAACAACGGCACAAGGAACACAAGATGACATTTCCTTCCCCCTTTTATAGGCATATGTATGTATGTATACTTATTTCTTCCATACAATTTAAAACCCCTGATCTGGAACCCTAAGAAATTGATACTATGTTTAGTGAAAGACTAAATGTACTATTCAATCTTTGTAAAAAGATTGGTAACATTTTTTTTTTCTTTAGGTAAAACCGGACAACTCCTTTATTACTCTGTTTTTCATGAGTGCGAGTCAAGTTTCGATTTTTTGTTTTTGTTTTTGTTTTTTAATAAATCAAGTTCAAAATACGCCTTGAGTTGAGTTTATGCTATAGCTAGGAATGTAAATCATATGCAATTCGGGTGTGTTATAAAAAAAGAAGAGAAAATCAACCTGGCAACCCTGACAATTTAATGAATGTCGAGGGGGGAAGCAGCTTGAGCTGTCATGACGTTTTACTGAGCTAATAGCTGCTATTCTCCTTTATATATACAACAATAAATAATAACATAGATGAGAGGCAGAAAATTAACTGAAAATTAATTTTCAGGAAATTATATATTTTTAACTAATAATAATTATACGAGGACTTGAGCCCTTTTTGTTTACATTTTATTTGCTTTATTAAGCTTAATGCATGTATTCCTTCATGTGAGATCTTTACTATCAGGTAGATGTTCTCCCCTCAGTAATATTGGAAAAATGATAACAGCTTTGGAAAACAAAAAGACCTGTTTGAAGAGCCAACTCCACTTTTTTATCACACGCCCGAATTGCATATGATTTACATTCCTAGCTATAGCCACCATTGTGATGTGTGTGAGTCAGTAGTTGTATAATAAATAAATGATATTTGGCTCCATGTGCACGCATTGAAGATTGAACATCTGCTCCTCCAATGGGCTAAACAACAGGATCTAGTATTATGCTGGTAGTTTAGTCATTATCCTGTCCTTAAGGATCATACTAAAATGAGCAAAAAAGGCCGGGGAATTTGAATTTAATTTTTTTTTGGGGGGGATTCCGATGGGGGTAAATGCTTTTATTTTTTAAGTTGGCACCTCTGTCAATGACATAATTGTGCCAAATTACATGTCAAAATATTTATTGGTGTTTGAGATTAAAAACGCTGGAAAGATAATGACTAATAGTACATATATTTAAACAAATGTTGTTGAAACCATCAAAGTTACAATGAATATTCCAGAATTTTTTTGAAAATCCGTGGTTTATTTCTCGAGATACAGAACCTATTAGATATACTCAGGAAAACCGATCATCCATTTTAATAGCATGCAGCAAAACACAGCTGTTTTAAAAACTGGAAAAAAGTTGGAACATGTGGATTGCTTTGGGGAGGTGGGGACCACTTTTGAGGGGGGTCAAATGGATTTTAATGGCTAACTAAATATTTTTTGATTCCCGTTCTTTTTTGCCCATAGTAAACTTTTATAGAGCATGAGAAGGCGGGAGTAACACACACAATGGCCCTATTTAGGGCCCTGCTCTGCCTATTACATACGTACTGTATTCTAATAAACTTCAATATATATATATATATATATATTTATACAATAATAAAAATGTATATGGATAGAGTTATAGAGCATTTTAATGATGCGTCATTGTCCTAAAGTCAGCCATTTTGAAGACATATGAAGCAGCCAAAATTTAATTAAATGTAAATCCTTGCTTTTAGTTCACAGTTTATGACTTTTTTTTTAACAACCATGGATGAAAACACTCTTTGAATAATTTGTCCATGTCTTTCAGCTGATAATACAATTTCTTACGCTAATGGAAGTACTCTATAATATTCAGGCTGCTCTTTAATAACACATATTAATAAATTAACAAGTATTAGAAAGCCATAAATGAACTCAAATTAAAAAAAAAATTCTCTGCGAAATATGGCGAATAAAGAGATGAAATGAAATAAATTATGTCATTATAAACTTTAATGTCAAAATTTTATATCACCAACCAAAGGATCAAGTTATTAAAGCCATAGATGTGACCTTTTTCAGATTTCTTTTTAACTGCTTGGGGAACTTACCCCTTTGTCCGCTCAAAATTTTTAAATTTCCCTCATCTCCAGGGACACTGGAACCTATTCATAAAGATATAAGGTGAGTTAAAAAGTTTTGATCGTTTTTTTTTACTTGATTTTGACAATAAAATTAACATAATTAGGATTGTTCGATTTAGATCTAATATGCACCGTTTTGTTGGATAACTTTTAAAGGGAATTTCATGATTCTGCGATTAAAGTAAAAAGCTTGACCGGTTCATGTTCTCCAGGACCTCTTGAGGCAAGGCGAACATGAACCGGTGAAGAAAATTTTGCAAATGCTTGAATAGGTAATGATCGCTTGGTGCCAGGTCTGGACTATACTCTGGGTGAAATATAACTTCCCATCTAAGCTCTCAGAGCTTCTGGCGCGTCGTGAAAGAAGTGTGCAGCTTGATGCAGTCTTGACACATTTTTTGATGCTATTACTTTTATAAAAAGCACTCTGTTTCGGCAGCAAGGTCAAAATATGTTTATTTTATATAAAAAAATAGAGATCCTATCAAATAATAATAAACCCCTCTTTTCCCCTGGTTTATGACAGGGATGACATACGAGCCTAAAGCTCGGGTAATCATCACGAAATGTGTAATTTATGTTTTTCCTTTCTTTTTGAACAGCATAATGGTTTTGATATCACATTTTGTGGAAAAAACTGTAAATGACTGTGAGAAAAGTAACGGAAATCCCTAAAAAAAGGAGAGAAAAAAAAGGAAATCAAATAAAGGATCCACCTCAACCCAGAGCGGAGAATTTATAAGCCCTTATGATAATAAGATGATCAAATAAGACATAGAGTGTCCATTTTTTAATATTATTATTCGTCATCTTTTGTGTGTTTCATGAAAAAGAAAAGACAAGAAATCCATCTCTCTTTATTCTCCTCATCAATAGCAGCCCTAACGGATACTAGCAGAACCATTCCTCAACGGAATCCCCTCATTTCCATAAAACAACGATTATATAAAATGGAAGTTATATATATATATATATTATATAGATATCTTATTAGTGACTTAAACATTGTTGCTTTTCATACATAGCCATGTAGTTTGAGATGATGTGACAAGTCCTTCTCCTCCTCATTCTGTCATCAATTAAAAAGCGTCTTTTTATGCACACAATAGAAAAACATAATAGAAACATTTTATAAATACCTATAAATAATTTCATTCTTTAGGGAGATACTTTGTGTATGTATTAAATTAAATTCCTTTTCAACAGGTTAAATAAATAATTGTTGGCAGAAGGGACAGAGAAGGGTAAAAAAATATAAATAAATAATAATAATAATAATAATAATAATTTTCTTCAAATTGAAAAGATTTAAAATGTTTATTCACGTACATATTTTTTAAAATCCCTTATTATGAATAAAAAAAAGCAATAATAATAAAATATCTACACGCCACTAAAACACCTACTACCTACGGGACACTGATGAGAAACAAATTATAACTAAAAGGTTAAACAACGTACATACGGATAATTTCCAGTGCTTCTCAAACTTTTCTATCCATACTACTCACTCTAGGTATTTATTTATTTGAGTATTGTCCAAAAGGTAGACCAGCTGCATAGGACTCCTCAAACTCAAGTTGTACTTAGTTTTAACCTTTTCTTTGACTGAAATCAGGAGATGAATCGAAACTAAAAGATTCATTCTACAGACATGAATAAAGAGACTCCTTGAAACTCAAAAACATTCTTTATTTCAAATTATTATGAGTCTTATTTTACAAAGAGCAATTTATCTTTTTATTAATATATGACTGAATATTAGTATCAATGCAATGAGGGCCAAATGAAATCCATTTAAAACTAAAAATTGCAGCTTTAACCTCCACTCAAGACTTGATTTGACTCAAACTCGTAAAAATTAAGTATCAAAGGGGTTTTTCTATAAAAAATCCCAATCCCAAAGTATGTTATACTTGTTGCTAATCATTTAATACCACTTATGGAATGCATCCCCCAAGGTTTGAGAAGCCCTACTATGTACATATTATTGTTTTAGTGTACATAAGAAAGAAAGGAAAAAAAGAAGCTCAAATTATATTATTAAAGAAGTAAAATAAATCAATTGATTAAAAAAAATAACTTTCAAAGCGGTGTTTTGTGCTTTGAATTTATAATCATTTGTGGGTGTGTGAAAGAGAGAGAGAGAGAGAAAAGGGAGTCCTTTGTACTTGTGCAATTCTCTTCTCTATATTTATTGCAAAAAAAAAAAAAAAAATGAAGTAAGTGGTGCATCATTAAAGTAGAATCATCTTTAAAAAATGAAATGAAATGAAAAAAAAAAAAAGAGTCCAGTTGTTATGTATTCTGCATCAATTTTTAATATAAAATACTCAATAGTATATCTCATATCTCTTAGGATTTCCTTCTTTCCATATCTGGTTACAATAATAGCCTTGTTTTATATCATTATATTAATATTATGAGATATTCTAAAGATAAAACAAAACAAAAAATGCTTATCGTTATTTGCATAGTTGCCTTCAAAAAAGAAAAGAAAGCACATACACAAAAAAACAACTTATTTTTAAAAATAAAAAATAAAATAGATATGTCAAAAAATACAACTCTCTACTTTAGAAAGCAATTTACAAAGCCTGTATATTAAAAAAAAAAAAAAAACCTAACTGATTTGCGCCTCAAGATATAACTCTAAATAAATAGTACTTTAGGATATTTGCAATATTTTAATTTAAGAAATGTCTTATTCCTTGCAAAAAAAAGAAGAAGAAGAAGAAGAAGAAAACGTAGAACATGTATTTATATATTATAATTATATAAATCTCACCCTTTCTTTCTTTCTTTTTTTCTTTAAATGAAAAATAAGGAGAGAAAGAGAGGGGGTTACCAACCAACCAACCCTTTCCCCTACTAAAGATGAAGAAGAACAAGGTATTTCAAATATGCGTTTATAATAAATAAATTATGATGTGTAAATAAGTTACATGTTTCTACATGGAGAAGAGGGGGTTCGTTTGATATGTGTTTTTATACATATATATATATGTATAAATAACGAAATTCCAACCACGAAGGATTTTTTGATCGATGACAAAAGGCTTTCATAATTGTATAATGTGTTTTTATGTACAGAGTGTTGAAGACGATCCATGTACATACATGAATGCTGCTACTACAATTTAATATTATCTGTAGGGCTATTATATAAAAAATATTAATAATAATGATACAATAATGTAGGAACTAGTCATTGAAATTCACTCTTCATATTTGTTTGTATGTATGTATGTACTTACATACGTATGTTGGGACTTTTCTCCATTCTCTCACAACTCATATTTAGACATTAGATACACGATTGCATGCTTGCTTTCACTTGATGATGTATTCTTTTTTTTCCCTCATTTTTGAGCCAAGGATCATATCATCATGGATATTAATTAGTATGCAGGGCTCATTCCTCATCATTAGACAAGATCCTTCCAATCCATGATAATTTATACTGGCAGTATAAACTATCATGTTTTGATCAGGGGTGAAAGTAAGCCGTTCAGCAATTATAGAATTCAGTGGGTCTACTCCGTAACACACCAATGAGAGAGTAACTGTTTTTCTTAAAGAAATCATAACCAGTCATGACCGTAAAGTGCTCCAGGTTTTAAAATAGATTTACTCCTAGGAATAGCAGCTGGAAGAATTTCAAATTATGTATATATGTGTCAAGTCAATAAGAAATCAAGTTACTCTGAAATATTTCAAAAATGAGTGTGAACTACACTCATATTATTCTTGAAGACATTCTCTTTCCCTTGTAATAATAGGTTATTTCGATTAATTCAATATTGACTCCAATAATAATTGCAACTGTATTATATGAGTCAAAAAATACTGGCCACAATCAAGAATAACAAACATCTGGTATTTCTGACTATGTAGCAGTTACTATTACTATGATTCATGGTGAACATTAAGTTGATTCTTAATAGTTCTACAACAGTTGGTGAACTGATTTTAGCAAACTACAACTAAATGAATCTCTGGGGCTATGAAAAAGATGGACGTTCTTTCAGGTGCCATATCGGCTCCTTGTGCAGTCGACACATTTATCCGATTGTTCAATTGGATAGATAACAATCCTTGGTTGTTTCTCGATATAAAGTGACATTTTATCAAAAAATGACTCCGAAATATTTTACCGTTATATTTATGAAGTAAAAAAAAACATCTTAAAAGTGGATGATTTTCTCATTTTCAATGTTTGAAAACAAACTGCCTTTCTTTCCTTTACTTGATACAAATATTATAAGTTTATTTGAAAGGCCTTGTCAGTAGATGCCAAGAGAGGTAGCGAATTAGCTATGAAGTATTTCTTATAGGCATACATGGGTCGCTAATAAAGTAAAGTATTTACTTTTAATGCAGTCAAATCCATGGATGAAACATTAAAATAGATGCATACAAACAAACAAACACCTGTGTTGTTTTTTTATACATATACATATATTTATTAAATCTTACAACTATACAGAATAAGTATAAATCTCATTTATACTTATTCAATACCCGCTTCTTCCTCTTCTATACACACACACAATATGTCTCAATTCGATAAAATATCTACATAATCTATATAGGTACAATTCTAATCATCAATAATCGATGATACATCCAGTAAGAGACATAACTTGCTCCTTCTGCATATAGAATGAAATAAGAATAAATTTATAGACCATTGACAGAGAAAGATATGTGGAAAAAGGGATTTTTATGATTCATTAAATGTCTTTACACTTCACTGAGAGTTTAGTGTCATTTGATGTATATGTATGTATGTAGCATTTGAATATTACCCTTTGATATGAGTGAGCCATGCTTATTGATTCGCTTACTCTTTTTCCAAGGAGCGTATGTACAGACTTCTTGAGAATCTCCTTCCTTCCTTCCTTCTTACCTTCTATTGAGCAATGCATAAATTATTCATATTTCAGATGGATGATATACATACACAAATATGTATGTAGGTATACAAACACACACTCATATCCAGGTATTTTGAGAACTTTTTTTGACTGATGCCTCTGTTTTGACATGTTTTTTATTTATTTATTTGTATTTTATCACGTTTGGTAATTGATTTATGAACATATATGTATACCCATCTAAATATAAATATTTGTAGATGCATGTTGCACAAACCACCTAATGGTTACTTTCTATCTCTTAGATGAAGAAAAGACTCCTAAGCTCATTGGAGATGCTCTTCAAAACTTTACAGCACGCGTGGGGAACGATGTGACCTTTGGATGTTCCGTTAAACACTTGGGATCCTATCGGGTATGAGGCCTAGATATTTTATTAATTTATAAAAAAAATAAGCATTGTTATCACTATTTTTATTATTGAATACATAGGTGGCTTGGCTCCACTCTGTCAAGGGTACTCTTGCCGTGCATCCTCACGTTATTACTCATAATAATCGCATCTCTGTGAGTCATGACAACCGTGAAACCTATTTCCTCCAATTGAAGAACGTCAAGGAGTCAGATGCTGGAAATTACATTTGTCAATTAAACACGGGACCTCCCATTTCGATCCGTGGAGCTCTACATGTCGTAGGTATAACTTGATCTATTCAAATATTAACTTCAAGCTATGAACTTTACCGAACCGTTCCACTTTTAATATATATATATATACATATATGTCGATTTATGTGAAGGCATTTGATAATTAACTGCCTCTCTGATGACCGTGACTTAATTGATCCGATACTAATCTAATTAAATACAAAATACATGTAAATTTGATTAAATCCACTAAAAATATGGATCCTTCCTGAATTTTACATATAATATTAATAATATGAGCCTACTAATTTAGGCAATAAGTCGGGTAAGTTAAGAAATATAAATACATAACTACCCACATTGCGGGGTCAATTCAAAAATTGTAGTCATAATCATAATTGCGACGCATTTTACGCACGAACAATTTCTTCATATCCCTCCTACCCTAACATTATTATGATTAACTCATGTTATTTTAATGTGTTTCTCTTTCTTTAGAGACCTACATTATTATTTTTTTTACTTGACTGCCCATAAGTCAAAAAGATTTGATTTCCCTTTCTCTTGATTATATTTATTAACTTCTAAATATACATACATACATATATCCGCAGTTCCACCAGACATTGTAGACGAAGAGTCCAGCTCTGAGATCATTGCAACAGAGGGAACACGCGTAGAACTCATTTGTAAAGCAATCGGAAATCCAGCTCCACTCATTTCATGGAAGCGAGAGGACCAAAAGAAAATCATACTTTGCAATGATAAACTCTTTATGAGTGGTCAAAGGCGGAACTTGAATTGGAATAAAAAGTGTAGTGAGAGTAAGTTCCTTCAATTTAAATCACCTTAGAGCAACATGTCAAAGGCCTACTACTATTTATCATTTCTTTCTTTTTTTTTCCAGTTGATTTTTACAAGGGATCCACTCTTGTTCTACCAGAGGTGAGTCGTTTTGATTCAGGGAACTATTTGTGCCTTGCCTCAAATGGAGTTCCACCCATTGTCAGCAAACGAGTCAAAGTCCACGTGGAATGTACGTATCAGTTGTTACTATATTTATATGATTCTTAATAATTGCTATTATTTGCTTGCCTGCTTTCGTGGCAAGATAAGGGATCTTACGTCTACTCTATAATATATTCAGAATCGAATTACCTACTATTTCGTATTAACTTTTTTTTTTTTTTTTTTGATAAATCATTTCCCTATTTTCAAACACATACATACATATATTTTTTTTTATATGACTGTACGATTTCGTTCTTCTTCTTCGAGCGCACACACACACAAATATGTACACATATACCAAGAAAAATAGGAATCATTCAAATAATGCTTAATTACTCCTGAAGAAAAACAAAAAACCTTTCGTGAAGGAGAAAGGAATTGGAATAAAAAAAGTAAAAAAAAAAAAAAAAAAAAACTTGATTAACTTCTTATAAATAATAGTAGAAGAAGAACGAAAAAGTTAAATAAGTGTAAATAATCCCAAAGTTTGACCAAAAATGTTTGTCTTTTACCTCAAGGTTTTTTAATTAAGTCCAATGTATATTTGTAGGTAGTAAAGACCGGTGTTATACACACCAAACATGAAAATTTACATTATATATATATATTTTTTTTTTGTATGCTGTCGTTTTACTTAATGAATATATTAATTATTATTAGTGTTATAACCTAATACCTAGATTGATTGAACTACAGTAGTTCATGTTAAGAGTTGATAATACAATTCTTTAAATTATTTCATGGAGAAGTGACCAAGAGTTGGAAGTAGTTTTGGCTAATTATAATTACCAACTGAAATTGAGTCTTTATTTTTTTTTTCCTTTTCTTTTTTTAAAAGGAAAGGTTGTGAGATACAATGAATATCTCATTCTGTCTCATGATCTCTGTACAATGATTGAATATATAGAGAACAGTTGGAGAAAATGGCAAGAGTGCCTAACAACCAATTACATATAATTTCGGGCCTTTTCTTTGACCCTTTTTGAAGGAAAGATTGAGAGATAGATAATTCTTTTGAATTAACTCAGTATGATGCTCTCCGAAGAAATAGTGTTTTAAGTAGTAATTTTAAATCAAAATATAGTTTTTTTGTTTAAAGTGGAGGTTTGAGTGATTCATACAATAACAAGCAAGTCCTTTTTTTTCTCTAATCCTATAGTTCCTCCAAATATGTGGATAAGCCATCAACTTATTGGAGTAGAAGTGGGTGGAACAGCAGTTTTAGAGTGCCTCACAGCCGCACATCCCAGCTCTATCAACTATTGGAAAAAGGAATCCCCTGAAGGGAAGGACTTTATTGCAAAGTATGTCATTAAATGTTTCTTTTTTTGTGTGTGTGTGTGTTAAATCACAATATTCCGGTTCTTTTTTTTTTTAGTAAGGAGCGCTATGTATTGGAAAATGTGGAGGGGAAGCCGTCCTTCTACAACGTACAAATGAAAATGATGATCTTTAATGTGACGAAACAAGACTTTGGAAACTACACATGTCATGCAAGAAATCCACAAGGAGAAACGAGTGGGAAAATAGTTCTTTATGGTAAGGGTACATTCCTTGGTGAAGTGAGGGTTGATACACTTTTATTATTATTATTGTTATTATTATGCATAATGTACATGTGAACAATATTCAAGCGGTTAAACCCTTTTCAATCAAATGGTTTTTTTTTCTTCTTCCTCATGACAAATTAAGGAGTCCCCCCCCCCTTTCTCCCTCTACTTCTCTCTCTCTCTCTCTTCCCTCCTTTTGAACAGAGAGAAAGGGAATTCTAATAGCATTAATTTCGTATTTTACAAGATTTTCTCCACTTAGAATACAGGAAGCATACACCCGTTTGTATTTATGTAAGGAATAAATTCAATTAAATGATCACCCCTTTCATACCTCTTTCCTTCCCATGTGACTTAAATCCATCCATATGCAACGGTATGAATGAATATAAACGTTTCTTCTTCAAGGATTTGGGGTCTCTCTCTCTCTCTCTCTCTCTCTCTAAAAAGAAGAAGATAATATTACCTTGTGATACAGGGTATTCAAATCCCCTGCAAAACAATGACAAATATCTTATATGAAGTAGTGTAGAAGTACATTTTTTCCAATCTATTGCGTGTGTTTTTATTAAATGTAGCACATCAAGTTGCTTAGTAGATTTAACGAGTCAAATTCATGGATTAATACATAAATACTAGTTCATGAACTACTAACCAATCAAATCCATGTTCTTATTTATGCCATAAGTAAACAATGAAATTTAAATTTTTGATAATTTAAATCGTTATTCATTAAAATAACTTTGATTGTGATTAAGAAAATAAGTCCCTGGACCTATCGACATAGAATAAACAGAAAATAAATATTTATTATGATATCAATATTATTAATTTTTAGGTACATAGGCTCCAAAGTCTCTCAATAGCTCTGACTTCTTAGGTAAAAATTAAAATTTTTGTGCCTACATATTTGCTTCTTTATTTTACGAGTTGACTCAGTTTTGCTAGACATACGAAAACCATAAATTGGATCAAATCAGTCTAGAGCTGACTCATGATTCCGTTTCTACCCTAGACTCGAATTAATTTCAATTCCAGAATCCAGTCATAGCTCCAGGCTTTTTCAGTATACCTTATAGTCCCCTCTTCTGTCTATAAATAGACAAAAGCTATTGTGTAGACAAGGGGTGTCAAGTCAAACATACGGCCCGCAAGGAGGTACAATCAGGCCCGCAGAATAATTTGAAAGTGGAAAAAATATGGTACATAAAAGACATGGATTAATTTTTTTAATCCAATGTAATTCATGAATTATCCTCTAGGAGTGCATGTTAGTCTTTCTTTATAAGTTTCATATTGTAATCTCATAGTGTAAAGTTCATTAGTATAGTTTTCGATTTTCTAGTTACTTAAAGTTTGGTCAATTTCGTGAAATGTTTTGTAAAAGTGTTGTTTTTAGTTAAATTTAACAATGTCCTTGTTCTTCTTCAAATCAAAACAAAGGGAAAATATGATATGCTATAATATTAATGGTCCGGCCCATGACGTCTACCTAGGGGTCGTATGTGGCCTGCGATGTAAAATGAGTTTCACACCCCTAGTGTAGATGATGAACTTGGCTTCAGTGATATATTTTACATAGTAAAAGTATTTACACACTATAATATGATTTCATCATGAAAGTGTAAGTACGTTTGTAAATATAACTTATTATCAAGACTTTTACAAAACAAAATTGTTCATTGCATTGTTATCTGATTCGCTCAGATTCTTCAAATTAACATAGCACATATGTATTCAATCAATTCAGCAATTGTATTAAAATATGTTATTGACACATAATTCCTTATCCTAAAGGCTCCACAATTGAATCTTTGGTGATTTAATTAATTATTTTCATTTAGATATATTAAAAAAAATAAGATATAAAATAGCCTTGGAATCGATTCCTAAGCTCTGTATGGAAAATATAATCAAAATCTGAAATTGAATTCTCTCAGCTCTAACTCTGAAATAAAAGAGTCTCAGTCTCAGAAGTTTATATTATAAACTTTAATGAAAGCTAAAACATTCAAATAATTTGATTCTTGTTTTGCAGAGATTCAATCGACAACCGTGCCAACAACGACCCTATATGATTCGGCTCAAGGTATGTGCTACCATACCTTATATTGTGTATCTTAAAGTAAAATATAAAAACCATGCAATGCTCTATTTTGCCAGATTATAATTAACGATTATACTAAATTTATAAAATGTACTATTTTTCAGGATCGGATGATTCTTTGAGCTACGAGGATCAATCCGTAGAATATATCAACAATTTAGAGATACCTGAAATGAGGAAAAAAGGAAAGGATTCGAGCGACAAAGAGGGCTTTTCCGGAAATAAACGAAACGAGAGGATATCAGAGTACAACTTCAATACTATTCATAATAAAAACGGTATGCTCTTTCAGCAAAAGAGAGTCCTTCCTTACGGCTCCGTAACACACTTTCTCTCTCTCTCTCTTTTTTCTTATAGATAACAAATTCTATTCCTCCTCCTCATCTGACGTTCTTTTTGGTGATAGAACTTTTTTAATGGTTATAATTATTCATTTGAATGCATTTTTTATTACGAGTAGAAGTTTACAATTGACGGGTCTTGGATAGGAGGAAGAAAAACTCGTTGTTTTGATTACTGATATATTCTTCTTCTTTTTGTCTTGCCCTTCATATTTACCGTATTTATATGCTTACACTTTGAATCTTTTTACATTACAATTCAAATAGTTAAATGAAACAAAAAAATATATTAAACAATTTACTAATGAGAATGTTTGTTTTTTTTCTTAAAAAAAAAAATTTGTATGTGCATATTTGTGGTCAGGGTGTAGCTCTAATGTTCTACATCTCTTTTCAAGAAGTGATAAGTTTTAAAAGACATGAGTTTCTAGGTAAATGATATTCTTAAATGTATTTTTTGATCAGTTCCTGTCAATTTTTCACTTATCCTCCCTTTATTAGTAGTGTTCGAAACGCTGATTTCATTGAAATCCAATAAGCTCTGTTCATATTTTTTTTGACTATTAAATAAAGAATAGTTCATCAGTTGTGAAAAATAAATCAACTACCTCATGATTTGGCAACTTTTTTTTTTTTTTTTTTGATGAAAGGTCTAATAAATAAGACTAACATTGTGAGCAAAATATTATTATCTTAAAAAATGCTATCCAATAATAAGGTAGAATTAGCGTATTACAAACTGACTTTGTGTCCTTTTTTTCTGCCTCTTTTTGCTCTCCAAAAAGGCTGAGAGATTGCTATTTGTAAGTTCTATGTTAATAATCGTTAAGCCTTATTAAAATCTCTGTTACTATTCTAATATGTTTGTCAATACGTTTCAAAAGGCCTCAACGAATTCAGTCATAATTACACTACGTAATGAATACCCAAATTAAACTCTTGTTCAGATAATGTTACATTTTGTAATGTTATCTTTTTACCTCATGGTTTTATTTTATTTTAAAGAAAAATTTCATTGTTTCAGTATGGAGGTTAAATACAAAGACTTAATGCATCTCATTCAGCAGCAGTTTCCAACCTTTTGGATAAAGTTTGAATTCAGATAGAGCCGCCTTATAGAGCTGACTTATTATAAGGAATTTCCTTTTCAAAATGCTGTATTTATTTGCTTCACGATCCTTCAAACAAAGTACTTGTGACCCATCGGTTGAAAAATCAGGTTTCAAATCTTTCATTTTTCAAAATATAAATCGTTTGATAAAATTGTACACTCAAGTTTGAAGAGCTAGTATTTCTATAAAGCAAATATAGGTACTTGTAATGCAAATTTGAGTATAAAAGTAAAATTCACAAATTTGAGATAGTTTTTTTTGTGACTTTTTAATTTGTTAGAGACATATTTAAAACCACAATTTCTTCACATTTAATCAAAATCAATGTTGAATCAAACATATGAATTATAATTAACAAAAAAAAAAAATAATAGTAATGACAAATATATTTCACTATTTTTGCAAATTTAGGATGCAGAAGGATCAAAAGGTCTCCATCCATCGTCAGAGGCCTGTAAATTTAATGTCCTATCATTTATATAGCTGCTATTAAGGTTTTTGAAAAGGAGAGAGGCTGAGTTTTCCAATACTGGAGTCCATTCCGGATCCTCTCGGCTACTATTGCTCGCAAGATAAAACTGGTTTATGAGTTTTTGATGTGGAAAGTTATTCTTTTGAAGCGAAGGTGAACTTCCAATCATTTTGGGGGATCTTTCTTCCTCAGGTAAATACCCAGAATCGGATACAGTTATGCTAAAATTTGTGGGTGGAGGTTTAACTTTGACCTCTGAAGATGAGGATGCGGCAGCAAAAGGAAAGAGCATGGAATCCTTCAACTCACCACATATTCCTAATAGTTCGCATAGGTCTAGCTCACTAGCTCCGCTACCCCCTTTAGCACTTTTCCCACCAGATTTTCGTTTTTGTTGAGCCTTGTTACGTCCTTTCTTATGCTGCTTCTTCCGACGTCTTTTGTTTTTCCGATGTCTTTTGAGAGATCCCCGTATTTTACCGGATTTCTTTGCATTTCGGATCTCATTACTAAGTTCCTCAAGATCATCAAATCCGTTCAGGCTCAAAAGTTCGTCCATTAGACTATCAATTCCATCACCCTCCTTTTCATCATTAGAGGAAGCTAAGAATTTATTGAGAGCGTTCAGTTGAAGGGGATCCACGGGTGGAGGTACATCTGGGAGCTCTGCCTTGCTCTTCCCTTCCAATAGAAGCAGATCTAAATTCAAGTCATAGAATTCTGTTGAATCCTCACATTTCACGTTGTACCACCAGTCACAGACTCGATGCTTTTGATTGAATATAGTTCCTTTTGGGCAAAGGAAGGAGGACTGTCGTCTTCCGGATTCACAAACATGGAACACCTAAGAAAAAAAAAAGAAACAAATCAAATATCAATGATGTACATATTTTTTTAAATAAATAAATTACAAAAGATTTTCATGGGCCCCACTGAAATTCAGAGCCATGGCAACTACTTTTCAGTTTCAATATGTTCAATGGAGATTTTATCATTGATAAGAAATTACATATTAGATAAAGAAGAATATCAATCTCCAACGAATAACCCATTTCCTAATGCAGTTATTTTAAAGTTGAGTTCGCAAATCAGACAGAGGTGTCATATTGTGATCTTCAAACCTCAAAAATATCGACTTTTAAAAATGAAAACTAATTTGACTTCAACACATCAACGTTCAGAGCACTAATAAGGGGGTAAGAGTAATGGGAAACTTGAGAGTGGTAAAGAAAGTCCTTACATATATGGTTGTCATTTATGGAATACCATTTTGAGGGGGCTCTCAAGTATTGAAATCAGTTGGGTGTGACACTTTTTATCTTACTATGTGACATCATCAGTGCTATGACGTCACTCAAATGGGCTCGCATGTTATTATTTAAGTTCTGACAATTTAAAATTCAAATTCAATGTTACTTTTCTAAAATAAAGTTCTAGATTAAAATTGGCGTAAGATTTGGTCACACTTGAGAGACTTGCATTTTATTGACATCCTCAAACGTATGTATTCATCATTTTTTAAATTTATGGATTGAGTTTTATATATAAGAAAAAATAATTTTCTTTTTTTGTTAATAATATTGAGACATTTAATAATCAGTTAATGAACTAATTAGGGGTAAAAGCAAATATAGTTTTTACATATTTACCTGACAAGATGTAAAAGTGTCTGCGTAGAACCCTTCTAGTATGAAATTTTGACAGGAAAAGTCCGTATTGGGTATTGTTTTAAAGTCTGGATAATCCCGACCGGCAACCCCTGGAATTTTCTTTGTGTCTTTTCTTTTCCCATTCCTAGGTGGTCCATTAATTTCTTTATTTAACTCTTGCAGTACATCAGGACTAAGATTTTTCAAGAGGGGAAGGAAGGAATCGGGTTGTGGTGGCAAGGTTGGAATTGGTGGTAAAATTGGTTCGACTGTGTCATTATTTGATTCTAATAACTTTGTTTCTAAGAGTGTTAGCCTCTCTGATTTTTGATCATTTTTTTCTTCCTTGGTCTCATTTGTTCTTAAGCGTAGTCGAGGCTCTTGAGCTTCATCAACATCCTCTCGACTTTTCTCAGGTAACGTCACTTCTTCAACGTCTTTTTCACGACTACCAACCTCCTCTTTTTCATCCTTATCGTCATTATCAACATTGGATGATTTGATCTTAAATGCATCATCTGGACTTAAATAGTTCTTTGGTAGTTCATAGTCTTCTTTGGGTGGAATATATTTCTCTTCACTCTCAGTTGGAGGCTCGACTTGACTATTAACGATTGGTCTTGGAGGTGGATCCACGTACTCCATTTTTTTCTCCTTAAACTGTGGCCCTCTGGAGGGTGCTGCAACATATTTGGGTAATATTGTTGATCCTACACCTGAAGGGGATATATATTTGGATGAAATTGATTTAGATTCATAATTGGGAAGGAACGGAATATTAGAATTTGAAGAATATTCGTCATGGGAATGATCAGGGGGTAAATAGCCATCCTTGTTATGAGTCCTAACATTATCTTTTGGTCTTTGGGAGTTATAATCATCTTGAGGTGGTAGGTATGCATTAGGATTTCGTCTTTTAGAACTGTAATCATCTTGAGGTGGAAGGTAGGCATTAGGATTTGGCCTTGATTGTTTATTCTTGTGTGAAGAGAGGAAAGGATTTCTTTTCTTATCATATGGAGGTAAATATCCATCGTTTTCCGGAATAAAATGATCACGGGGGGACGGAGAATAAGACTCATCCCGTGGAGGTAAATACCCATTGTTTGCCGCTTTCGAATGTTGAGTGCTTGGATTTAAATAGCCGCCAATTGGAGGACTCAGACCAGCCGTGTTATCTTGTAAATATAAATTTTCTTCCTCCGCGTTTGTTTGTTTGTCATAATTATAGTTTGGTGGTAAGTATCCATCCGATGATTGCATATGTTTTGAACTTCCATGCTTTGGTGATTCATATTCATGATGAGGAAGATTATAGCTTCCAGGTTTTTGTAATGGAGAATGATATGATTCAGTAGGTAAATGTAGACCAATATCATAGCCTGGTGATAAATAATCCTTATCTGGAATAGAAATGCCTTCTGTATATCCAGGGCTTAAGTAACCAGAAGTCGGAGGTTTGTATCCTTTTTTATATTTTGGTTCACTATATCCTTCTTTCGGAGGATGGATTCCTTTTTCATAATGTGGCCTTTCATATTCTCCTCCTGGTGGACGAATTCCTTTCTCATACTCTGGTGTTCTATAATCCTCATTAGGTAAATGAATTCCTTTTTCATAATGAGGTGCTTCATACTCCTCACGTGGTAGATTGATTCCTTTCTTATAGTTTGGAGCTCCATACTCTTTATTTGGAGGATGGATTCCTTTGTTATAATTAGGTGACAAGTACTCTTCACCCGGTGGATGGATTCCCTTTTCATATTTAGGTGCTCCATATTCTTCATTTGGAGGACGAATTCCCTTTTCATAATGAGGGGCTCCATATTCTTCACTCGGTGGACGAATTCCCTTTTTATAGTTTGGAGCTCCGTACTCTTGACTCGGTGGGCGAATTCCTTTATTATAATTAGGTGCCAAGTACTCTTTACCGGGTGGATGAATTCCCTTTTCATATTGAGGTGCTCCATATTCTTCACTCGGTGGGCGAATTCCCTTTTCATAGTTTGGAGCTCCGTACTCTTCATTAGGTGGTCGAATTCCATTTTCATAATGAGGGGATCCGTATTCTTCACTTGGTGGACGAATTCCTTTTTCATAGTTTGGAGCTCCGTACTCTTCACTCGGTGGACGAATTCCCTTTTCATAATGAGGGGCTCCATATTCTTCACTCGGTGGATGAATTCCCTTTTCATATTGAGGTGCTCCATATTCCTTATTAGGTGGATGAATTCCCTTTTCATAATTAGGGGCTCCATATTCCTCACTTGGTAGGTGAATTCCCTTTTCATAATGAGGGGATCCGTATTCTTCACTTGGTGGACGAATTCCTTTTTCATAGTTTGGAGCTCCGTACTCTTCACTCGGTGGACGAATTCCCTTTTCATAATGAGGGGCTCCATATTCTTCACTCGGTGGACGAATTCCTTTTTCATAATGAGGTGCTCCATATTCCTCACTTGGTAAGTGAATTCCCTTTTCATAGTTTGGAGCTCCGTACTCTTCATTAGGTGGTCGAATTCCATTTTCATATTTTGGAGCGCCATACTCTTTACTTGGTATATTGTAACCAGGTTTAAAATTAGGCGAATTATAATCCTTTGTAGGAGGAAGATATCCTTTTTTGTAATTTGGCGAATCATATTCCTTTCCTGGTGGTATATATCCTTTAGTTGTACTAGGGGATCTATAGTCTGTGCTTGGTATGTTGTAACCGTTTTTGTAGTGTGGGGAATCATAGCCTTTAGATGGAAGTTTATAGCCTTGAGTAAACTCTGGAGAATCGTATTCTTTGTTAGGTGTGTCAAAACCCTTTTCATAGTGTGGAGGTAAGTATTCTTTGTTTGGTATACCTAAACCAGATTTGTATTTTGGAGAATTATACCCTTCGGTTGGAGCTTTAAACCCCTTTGAGTACTTTGGTGGTAAATAATCCCTAGAGGGTAAATTAATTTTTGCCCCCTCTTTAGGAGGTAAATACTCTTTATTTGGAAGATTATATCCCTTGTTATAAATTGGCACTCCATACTCCTCTCTAGGTGGATTATATCCTGTCTCATAGCCAGGAGGCAAATATTTTTTGTCCGGAGGTTCAAATCCTTCACTAAACTTTGGAGGTAAATATTCCTGATTTGGTAGATCATATCCTCTTCCATATCCTGGTTTTGCGTAGTTCTTAGTTGGGGCTTTAATACCATTGTCATATTTTGGAGGAAGATAGTCTTTATTGGGTGGATCATATCCTTTTCCGTATTGGGGAGGTAGATATTCTTTGTTTGGAGTGGTTAACCCTTTACCGTATTTTGGAGGTATATACTGACTACTGGGGAGGTTATATCCAGACTCATACTTTGGTGGTATATAGTCTGCATTGGGCAACTCATAGCCTTTATCATATTTTGGAGGCAAGTAATCCTTTGTCGGAACTTCAAATCCAGACTCAAATTGAGGTTGTAAATACTCCTTTTCGGGTGGTTTCATGGTGTCACCATATTCCTTGACTGAGTAGTGAGGTTCCTTCTTTGTTGCTCCATAGCCTTTAGGTGGTAAATATTCAGAACTGGGAGGTTTTATTCCACTTGAATAGACTGGGGGTAAATAATCTTTGGATGGGAGATCAATACCAGAGTTGTATTTTGGTCCTTGATATTCTTTACCCGGTATGTCATAGCCATTTTTGTGTTTTGGAGGTAAATACTCGGAATTGGGTGGTTTGATATTATCCTTAATATTTGGTGATTGGTATTCCTGATTTGGAGGTCGAATTCCTTTTTTATAGTTGGGTGAAGTATAATCCTTTTCTGGGGTTTTGTAGCCCAATTCATTCTTTGGAGGCAAATATTCTCCGTCAGGGACTCTCAATCCTTTTTCATATTCTGGTGGAAAGTAGTTTTTATTGGGTGCATTATTGAATTTGGTATATTTGGGTGGAAGATATTCGTTACGTGGAGGCTGTATACCTTCAGCTGTGTTATCTTTATGAGGTGGCAAATATTTCTCCTCTGGAACTTTGAAACCCAAATCTTTCGAAGGACCGTCATGTAACAAATTTGGAGGAACTTTTTCATTATTTTCATGTGGAGGAAGATAATTTGGAAATGATTTCTTAGTTTCGTTGGATGAACCATATTTATTTAACGAGGGA
The DNA here is from genome assembly GCA_963680855.1 of Lepeophtheirus nordmannii. Taxonomy (NCBI): domain Eukaryota; kingdom Metazoa; phylum Arthropoda; class Copepoda; order Siphonostomatoida; family Caligidae; genus Lepeophtheirus; species Lepeophtheirus nordmannii. Next base: position 819,296 of record OY804518.1, read on the forward strand.
CTCTCAAGTGTTGAAATTAAACGCGGTACTTTTAATTCTTTGACTAAAGGGGGCTTTAGCCTTGAGACTGTCGGATCTAAATGCAATGGAACTTTTGGTTCTGTTTGATCAAGCATATGACTTTCAATATTTTGAGTGTAGACATTCATTTTTGGACCGCTATCATGAGTTATATATTCACCCTCGGAGTCTTCCCCATTTTGTTTGAGTGGTAATAAATGGGGTCTATAGACAATAGCTCTTGATGTTGGAAATATTTCTCCGATTTTTCTCTTGACATGAAACTTTTCGCCTCCATTAAGTAAGTTAATTTCATCCTTGCTTGGAATGTTAATTTCAATATTAATAGAGTGTGGAGAATGTTTCAATCCATTGGTCTCTTCATCACCTGATGAAACAATCGTGACTTTATGCTGTTCCTTATCATCATTAGAATGGACTTTAATGTTGAGTGAGCTATCATTTACTTTCTTTTCAGATTTACTCGGTACTTTATAATATTTCTGGTCCTTGAGATGAAGGATATTGCTCGGATCACTTTTCGTGAGTAACTCAGTATTCTTCGTGGGATAGATTAATCGATCCATAGTCTTAGGAGGAGGTAAATAGCCATGTTTTTTAGATGGAACTGTGTAAGAACTGAATTTGGCAATATCTTCTTGACTCGGAAGTATAAATTTGGCATGGGGATGTGATTCTGTTCTTGGAGGTGGAGGAAGATATCGAATGGATGGGATTTTGTCTACTCTGGACGAAGCAGGATGAATATATTCGATATGAGGAGGAAGATAGCTTTGCATCATGTCGATCTCTTTTTGATCCACCTCTTCATCGACAAGAAGTAAATTTCGATCCACTTTAGAGTTGAAGAATCCATGAGAAAAGGAGTGATTATCATCAAAAGGAGGGATATATTGAGTATCTGGAGGATGTTCATGATCTCCTTTAATTATTACGGATCCTTTTCCAGGGCCATTTGAAATAGGGGATTTATAACCATGGATCGGAACTCTTACATCATGATAATTTTCATTAAGAAACTCCTCACCTGAAGATTCGTAGCCATTATTTTTCTTGTAATGAAACTTTTCATCAGAGTGAGGATGTATTGAAGGAATATACTCTGTATCAGGAGGGTATGTCGATCCTCTACTACCTCTAGAAGATTTTAACTTGAGTGATTCATGAGAAAATTGACCGTTGGGAATGTTTTTAGGAGGATTGTGAAACAACTGCTTGGGTCTAATTTGTTGCTTCTTTTGTTTTTTAAAACGATTATTACTCAGAGGCATAAAATGCTGAAAAGTGGATTTGAAGTCCGTGGAAAATCCCAATAAGGAAAAAAGATTTTGATAGGCTGCAATTAACTCCATTTGAGTAGAGTCATCTATTTCTCCATGCTTAAGTCTCTCATTTTCCGGAGATTTATGTTCCACATACTCATCATAAATATTATTGATTTTTTTAAGATATTTATAACCTTGAGTGATTGGAGATTCGATTCTTTGTGGTACCCTTGTTGTTTTATGCCTGTAATGGTCTCTGTATTGAGTCAATGAGGGAGTTGTAACTTTTGAAGGAGGGAGTGAATATTCCTTAGTAGGAGTTTTCATTGTAGTGGATAAAACGTTTTTTGGATGGTGATCTTGTGGAGTATGTGATTCATACTGTGGCAGTTTATATTCACTTGTAGTGGACTCATGAGAAAAACTCGATGGTGTAAATGACATTTGAGGTGGTTTCATGGTCGTATATTTGGGTGACTTAATATTTGGAGTTGTTGAGTGAACTCCACTTAAAAATTGTAAACTCTTTGGGAAATAATGATCTCGAGGATCAGGTAAAGAAATTATTTGTGAGTTTTCTGGGGAAGAAATTCTATAGCTTTTGACGGTAGTTCCTGTGTGCGGAACGTTTTTGGGCGTGACTGCAATCGATAGCTCACCAAAATCCTTAAACTTTAAACTGGGCTCCTTATACTTATAACTTGGCGCAGGATATTCTGTTCCTGGTGCCGGACGATCAACATGGTTGCTAAAGAGTTTTTTGGACTTCTTCTCTCCCTTAGAGCGATAAGTGTTTGAAGAAACATACTTGAGGTTGGGCATTGCAGTTTTCTTTTTGTCATAGCTGGTTTTAGGTTTTTTTGTTGGATCAAAGTTTAATGGCATTTTAGGATAATATAAAGTTGTCGGGATTTTTGTTGTTTCTGGAGGTTTGTTCGGAACTTGAAAAGGAAAGGATGGCGGATTGATTCTCATTGGCGGAACATAGGGTGCCAAAGGAGGAGGACGTATTGATTCTTGCCTTATATACGGTCTCGCTGATGGAAAGTGATACGGAGGAAGTTCCTTGGTGTCTGGAAAAGGGTCGGAGGAAATCAGTGGTGCTGGTTTTTGAAGGGGTAATTCCTTCGTAAAAGGATTTTCATCAAATCCAGCTGTATGAATCTTTGGACCAGAGGTGTGCTGAAATAAAGGTAAAGACTTGACGTTTGATGCGTCCATAATTCTGGGTTGGGGAGAAGTCTGATATCGGTCAATGAGAGGAAGACTTCTATAAGCAATGGCTCCAGGATCAACTTTGTCTTCAATGGGTTTAATTTGGTTCTTTAAATTCATGGAGGGCCTATGAACAATGGATGTTTGTGGCCTTTTATGGGTCAGCTTTGGATGGAGTTTTGGAACTTGTCTTTTAAGTGCACTTGGAGGTGGAAGTGGATCTTCGAGTCTTTTATTATTGCTTAACTTTAAATCCGATTCTAATATATCTTCAAGATTAACTCTGTGAACCCCCGAATTTAAATTCCGGAGCTTTGCTCCTAAAATACTTTCAAATGTTCTTCTTTGTGCAGATGAGGATGAAGAGGTATTTAAATCATTTTTTCCAGAGTTTTCCAACTTTGATCGTAGATTATCAATCATTACTTTCATTCTTTTCATCTTTTCTTTCTCCTCACTGTTTATGAAATTGGTGTCGTAACTTTGGTTGTAGGAATTCTCTATCCGTGTTTTTTTGTACTTGTTTGCTAGTCTGTAGGAAGAAGTTTAACAATTAAAGAGGTTTTCAACTTCTACATAATGATTATTCTACTTACCTATTCAACAAGCTCTTCATTGTTTTCTGCCTTTGTTGAAGTACATCATATCCAGTTGAACCTCCTTCCTCCTCAGTACTCTCGAACCCATCATTATGAAATATTTGATAAGGTTTCAGACTTTCTCGAATATTTGAAACCCCTTGGTCGATTTCTTGGGAGGAAGGTCCCACGTTTTTTGACTCCTCTTCACTTTCTAATAGTACATCATTCTCCTTGAGCTCCTCAACGACATCCTCTCCAACCAAACTGGACAAAAAGGACACTTCTTCAGGCGTAAATATATTGAATAACATAACTGTTGTTCCCTCGCTCATTAGATCATCATTGGAATCTTGGAAGGGAGCTGGCAAATGATCCTCAATTTCCTCAACACTTCCAAAGGACTCCGTTTCAGAGTCAATCACAGCAAAGTCTGAGGACTTTACAAGACGCTCCATTTCAGCGTCTTCCCCTATACCTAACACTGGGTCGTCATCATCATCCTCTCTAAAGGACGCAAATTTTTCGGCATATTTTGGAAAAACTGTCTCCAATTCAGGAGATATTTTATTATCATTGTTTATTTCTATTGAAGAGCTATTTGTATTCGTCTCTATGGCACTAAAGTCTATTAAGGGATTCATGTAAGGAGTGACTTGTCCATTACTTGTGTGGAAATAAGTTCCGAGCAAAGTGTATACAGCTAGGACCATACTCCATTCTGTAATTAATCAAAGAAATGGCAAATTTAAACATTCTTCCAATTAAAGTGAATAAATATACATATGACGAAATGTATGTATTCTCTACTTAACTGATTAATATCCTTGATTTCAAGAGCAACATATTTATAATGAATGATTATAACACATCATATTTATTAATATGGAAAAAGAGTGATTCTTGTGTGAGGTAAGACATTATGGAAAATTTAATTTTTTTGATTCTGTTTTTTTTTTTTTAATGTATGCATATGTCTGGTTTATATTACTAAGGCATCTGTCCAGTCACTATAATGTAGAAAAGAAAAAAAACCTCTTACCTCTAAATGGACTATCCTGAAGACACCTTCTTCTCTTAGTCATTTTGGATGGAAGCTTGATTTAAAAAAAAAATAAGAAAGGAATTGGGTTTCCCTTCGTGAGGCAAATCGTTTTTTTGCGTAACTAGAAATATACCTACGTGGGAACAAAGTTAGAATTAAACTCCTTGCGACTTTTATACAACAAATAGTTAACGTATGAAATGAGATTATCAAATAGCATTTGAGGGCTTTGCTCTTAAAATGAATAGCAGATTCAATGATATTTGAATAAAATGAAATATGTGGGTAGGTACGAACAAAAAACCCTGTTCAATGGAGTCTGGTTGGGTTTCAAAGGATCCCAATTACTTGATTCTTTATTTGCTATGTACTTGATAAGTCCTTTACTTGGTATATTTAGCTAATTATCATATCTTTTGAATGAGCCCTTTCATTTGAAAGGTGCTAGATTGAGTCAGTTCTGTTCAATATGGATTAGAGACTAGGAGGACGAGTAGAAGGATATATTTGAAAAATAAAATAAAATATCTGATCCTTGTAACTGCCATCTCTCTCTCTCTCTCATTGATACCCTTTCATTTAATTTTTTTTTCCAATGCATCAAATACAAAATAAATTTATGAATTTAATTTTACCATAACTTTGCTCCACTAACTTAAGTAGTATTCGACATTAGGATACAACCGTAGAATTCTTCTAATATATATTAGATCAATATATGACTATGACCTGTCGTTGAAACGTCGTTCATGACCTCAAACAAATATAAGATCCCTAATTTATAAACCAAAAAGAAGATGCTCAGAAATACAAAATGAAAAAGTCATATCGGTTTAGTGATGTAGTTTAAAGATTGTGAAATATGTCATGTGAGATATGTGGTGCAAGTTTTAGTTTTTTTGTTTTTTTTTTAAAAAAAAAAACAACTTCATTTATCAAAAGCAAAAAAAAAAAAAAAAATTTTTTTTTTTTGGTTAACCACAAAAAAAAAAAAAGAAGACATATCCGTGTTTTCCCTTACATCGCATATTGATTTTCAACGACCACCTGTTAACTATTTCTTTTGATAAAGATACTTATGAACATCATATCACATGTTACGGCTGATATATGTTGTATCTACTAGATAGAGTTGTGCTTTATTGACTCTTGAAAATAATAAGTATTTTAACCATCTGTCATTGTTCCCACGGATAATTGCTAGGACTAACTCAGAAGAAAAACTACAGATTATGAAACTTTTTTTTTTTTTTTTAATGTGAATGAATTGTAAATGAGAGTGTAAAGATTCTTGCAAAAAATCATTTGTACAAAATTTATAATTAATTATTATTACTATTCGCACTCAATGTTCATCATTTGGATTTGAATATTTAGTTTGAAGAAAAAAAAAAGAGTTGAAAGTATTTTTTTTTTAATTGCCCGTACATACTCTGTCCATATTGGCTTTTTTTTTCTTCTCTATTCTTTATAGCCTAGGTATTACAACCATGGAATGACAGATGACGTCTTATATATAATATATGTAAATTAATAGCACTGATGAGGGTACTCCACCATCAATTAAGAAAAAGTGAAAAGAAACTATGGAGAAATAATACTAAAGAGTTATGTGCGTCGTTGTAAAATAAAATATACTTAGAAATGCCTCGAATAAGAAACTTTATTTGTGTACTAGGAATGCATCAATACATCAGAGAGATAATTTGAATTACCTTGATACTTTGTATATTTGTCTTTATTTAAAATGGTAGGAGATACTCGCTACTTAAAGAGAAATAATGCAAGTGCAGTACGTGTCAGAACACTAATTAGTGCCCAGAGCAGAGCGATCAACAATTCACAAAATAGGAATTATTGATGCTGCAGGGATACCAATGCGTTTGTGTTTGATGGAACCCACGAGGCATTAATGATATGAAACATGTAAAGATCCTTTGAGCAATATCTCAAAGAATTCCTGAACAAACTCCTATCAATCTGACATTTACTCTAAACACAATCCTTTATAAACTTTATTAAGTAAATTTCAAAGTATATTCTGTGTCAACATTATTTAGAGAACATTTGATTCCATCCCTATCCTGGCATTATCTCACTGTATTTTTTTCATTACTGTCACTTTTTCGTCTTCTCTACCCCTTATTATCATGTTAAAGGATTGTCCAATGGTCATACAGATTTGTAGCTGGGTAACAACTACCAACGGTGTTTGCTCCAGATTTTTTTTTTTTTTTTGAGGAGTAAAGGTTGAGAGAATTTATCAATTTCACTTCATGTGAAATGCACATTGGTATTTCACAAGTTCCCTCACTCGTCCTTGATTTGTATCTCCCACTTTGATTTCTTCAAATAGAAGCTATGAACTTGAAAAATATCATTGTCAATGACATTTCATTTTTTTTTTTAAATGACATTGTAATTTACTCTAGGGTTACAGCAAAATTACATGGCTAAATCCATGTAAAGTATAATTTAGATTAGATGTATAATTATTATTATTAATCACTTGTAAAAATGTTCCACATTTTTAGCAGACTCATTGTATTTCTAATTTTTTTTTTAAATGATATAAATTAAATAATCAACTTGTCTCAAAAAGTTATACTTTTAATTTCGTCACATGTATAAATTGATACATGTAACATTTTGCTACATGTACATCGGTTCAAGAGCTTTGACGCTGCCAGCAAATAATTATCCAATCCTTGACTTATCATGATTAAAAATATCAATTGAATTTCGAAGCAAAAGGTTTTATTTTTTAATCATCTATCTAATGCAGCGTTTCTCAACCTTTTTTCCCTTTATATCCCATGTCTCACGGAACCCTTGCGCAAAAAATGATTAATACCATACTTTCTCATCTTATATATCCCAAATGTAAACGATTAATTAGTTCTCTTAAGAGCCTGGCTTAGCAATAGGTCACTATAAAAAAAGTCAAAATTCTGGTGACAAAATTTTACCACAATGTAGAAAAAGACTGAAAAGTGTAATAGCTTATATAATCTCATTTTCTCGCGGAACCCTTAAAGACCGTCTGCGGAACCCTAGGGTTCCGCAGAACCCCGGTTGAAAAACGCTGATCTAATGTATATATATTTGTGTATTATGGATGAAACTTATGAATAGTTAATTATGTACACACATAAATTCAGTATGAATGTTGATTAAATAAGTGGCTTTGTTATTGAATTAAACCTTGTGGTTGAATGAACGGAAAGTGTTAGTGTTACTTTCATTCAGTACATGAATGAAAGTAACATTTCATACTTTCAACTCTAACATAATGTCCATCGGCAATTGGGATGAACTTTCCTTAATATGTATTTGGGAATTTGTGTAGGTACATTGTTGAAGAACACTACCTTCGACATGATGTCAGTGGAAACAATAGGCATGTAAGTTAATTCGATAATAATCAAAGTGCTAATTGGATCAAAGTGATTTTGCCAGTCTATAGTTAACACATTTATAATAATACCTTGAAATTAAGAGCATTATCCATGTTAGTGAAGTTACTTTGAGCAAAATGACTCATGCTTCTTAAAAAATAACATACTATCATTTCATAACAATGATATAATTACAAGCTGAATGGTCCAAAATTAAAAAGGGGCTGTCTAAAATATACCCCTTTTAATTTTTATATATTAAAAATTTAATAGAAAAATTCACAAGTTCGTAACTTGTCGATACCTCAGTGAAACATAAAAATCCTTTTCATTGACCTTTCAAATGAATGATAAAAAAATACCAATTCAGCTCTACAAAATGGAAAAGGGCATTTTTATAGAGAGAGAGAGAGAGAGAAAAAAAAAAGAGATGAGTTTACATCTGATAGGAACTGAAGACTATAGTAAAATAGGTTAACAAATCTTTCTAAACTGTGATCCCTAGACAATCACCTTACACCAGTATGGGGGGGGGATCCTTTGGATTATCATATTACGTTTGTCATTTGGAGTGTAAATATTTTTTACAAATGATTTATAATCTGGAATTTCTAGTAGGAGACTTCAAAAACCTTTTCAAATTGACCGTCTCCTTTACTGTTCATCCAGAATTTAAACCAAAAACACATTCTACAATTCAAAATTATTTTTCGAAAACATATAATGATATTTTGTAGAGTTTTATTTCAAACACTGGGCTAATTGTAAACATAGAAATATAATCTTACTTGAACGAAATTCCCTATTTGAATCCGCGAAAACGAAACATATTCTTTAACGTAACTAAACTTTGATTATACAATTTATTTTTTCTTCTATCACATTTTGTTTATTTGTTTTGTTTTAATGTGAAAAATGGATGAAAACAAAGTAATTCAGAGTTCTTCCTCGAGCCAACTGATAACCAATGGTACACACTGGTTATTTCTAATTTTTATTTTCTTTACGTAAAAGAGGGGCCGTTCCATCATGTAACATATATGTGTAAGTACTTTTTTCAAAGTAAAATATCCAATATTTCACTTAAATTTCATGAATTATTTTATTTCTAGAACATAATGAACGGATCAGGATTTATTTTAAATAATAAAAAAATAGCCTAATCTTACATCTTGAGAAAAATAAAGAAAATACAAACTAATTAATTAATTATTTGAAGAAACAGAAAGTATAAATAAAAAATTAGATGCAGTATGTAAATAGATATTTTGGACTGTTGATTATAGATGCTCACGAGTCCTTTTTTCACAAATCTGTGTCAAGTCACGAGTTCAAATGTGTTCACTAATCTTTTTTTGGCGAGTTTCAGTCAAGCCTCGAGTCTTTAAGTCCTAGTTGAGCTACGTGGCTTTTAACTTCAACTTATAGCTCCGGATTGTGTCTGAATTTGCAGACACTCTGAGGCTAAAGAGCGACTCAACTCCGAGTCTCGAGTAACGACCTTCATCTTTACACTACTCACAAGTCACTTTTACGAGTTTGAGTCAAGTTTAAAGATTTTAATTTAAAGGTCAAGTCGATTCAGAAGTCGTTGTTTAATTAGGCTTAAGTGTGACAATAGTACGAGTCCCCTGCTCTGAGGGAGTCTTTTTACTTCAAGTCTGAAGGCATAGCTTAGTTAAGATTTGTGTGCATAGGCGCACAACAGTTTTGACATAACTTTATCATTGGAAGTTGCGTGATTATTTTGTCATTGATATGTGATATTATTTTGATAAAACTGACCCTCCCACGTATGAATTGATTTCAGCACCCCTACTTAAGTATCCGAGTCGTGAGTGTCACGAACCATCATCAATTTTAAAACTCAACCATACGAAAATATAAATGGAATTCAAATATATTTAAATCTTTAGTATGAATCAAAATTGAAGTTCCACTTTAATGGGACTTGAATGCAAATCGAGTTCGAGGAGTCTCCATCTCTGTCAATTTCTATTCCAGGAATTAAATGTGAATACATTGGTGTGTTTAATGAACATCTGTTAGGGTCTAGAATCAGAATGAGATCAGATCAATAGATCTTGTTTTATCTACTTTAAAGACCTTTAAAATACATCCAATTTATGTTAGTAAGACAGCATGACAAGTTTCTTTACATACATATTAAAAGTCTGCCTTTTTTCAGGTGGTAGCTGCTGAGTATTTTATATTTCTTATCAGCTCAAACTCAAGTGGTTATTCTTTTATAAATTTCTTAAACCTCAAAATTGCCACAAATCTTTTCATGGTGCAAAAAAATATATCAAACATATTGAAACGTAAAAGACATCATAACTAGTGATGTCCAAATTATGTAAATACAATTTATTTTCATTTATTTTTACTTTTGCATTCTGAGGCCAAGAAACTTTCTGAGGATGCCTCTCTTGCCCAAAACTAATCTAAGGACTTTGAAGGAGAACATCACTCAGCTCGAAGAAAGACTGGCTCTTGTTCTGGCCTTGTTCATCATTCTGAAGGTCCGTGAGAGCTTATCCATGACAAGCTGGAGGTGAACTTAAAGAAGAAATGGGAAGATGAGTAAGATTGGGTCAGTGCTCTCTGGGGTGAACTTACCTGGCTTGACGGATAACCCCAACATTATATTGAGCTTCAGGACTGTGAGCGAGCCTTCAGCATCTTTAAGGATCTCCTGATTGACCAGATAATTATTCAGTGAAAAAAGGGCTTGTTTGAATAAAAAGTGTACTTTCAATGGCATTTTGTAACCAAAATACACACTATTTTGTTGGATTTATTTAGATTTTTGGCCTTTTTCGGCATTTTTATTTGAATTAATAGCCCATTATTATTCAATATTTGGACAACACTAATCAGGTGTAAAATTATAAAAAAATTCATTAATGATTCGTGACCAGTGAGTCAAACTCTACTGTAATTAAATATCAAATCTATTGTATATGAAAACGCTCATATTTATATGAGCTAAAATTATCTTTTTTGACTTAGAGTGATTTATGCTTGGAACATTCGACTTTGAACATTAGCTTCGATGAAAGACATTTGATCCTAGCACACTCTATATATATGTTATTTATAAATAAAATGATTTCATGACAATTATTTAGGAATGTAAACGTCACATCTACTACTCTCATCCCTAATTAGTGTTTCAAATATTGATTAGTTGAACTTGCATTAGTTCTGCTTATAACTACTGTGAATAATTTTGTAGTATCATTATATTTGAAGAATATACTCTTCTCAGTTGGAAACAATTTTCTAATAACCAGTTAATTTCGAACCTTTTCTCTTTTTAGTGGAAAGATGTAGGGATGTAATGTAGACTGTTTTGTGCCTGACGCTCTTCCGTTAGTAATATTTTAGTCATACACAACAGATAAATATGTGGATGATAGAGCTCTTTAATAGTTCTTCTGCTTACTGAGTCTTTGTCTTGCTTGAGTCCAATAGTCCTCAGCTTTGCACTCTTTACGACTCATTTTTTACAAGTTAAAGGTCTTTGAGCCCGAGTTCAAGCCAACTTTTTGTTCGGATCGGATCACAGTTTAATGAGATCCTCAGCTCTTACAATACCTTGATGAGAATGTTACCTTTACAATGAAATAAAAAGACAATTACGAACTGAATATTCCAACCATTTCAAATGATTGGTTAATTTATGTGAATGGATATATTTATTCTTCATTATTTGAATTTTTTAAACGTTTATTCATTTAGAATTTATTTGAAAAGGAAGGTAACCAAATAATCTCTCAATATGAAATCATTCGAACAATAACTTATCCTATTTATGTACTTGATTAGCATCCTGTGAGATACTTTCTTTTTCTTCTTCTGTATGTAAAAAAAAAAAAAAGAAAAAAAAAGTGAAATTTAAAATGCAGATTGATTTTCTTAAAGCTTTGTGTTATGAATACACTTTATGTATATGTATGTACTATACATAATACCAGATACATAAAAAGAAAAAATCCGTAGGAAAGTGAGAGTTAGCTATTACTTTTATTTAAGATATTATGTAAATTAAAAATGGTTCTCCTTTCTTCAAATATCTACATACATTTACACAAGATGAGAATCTCTAATGTGCAGAGCTGAGGAAGCACACTTAAGCCTTACAGTTAAACTGCGACCTTAAACCCGTCTCGAATTTGACGTAAAAAGATTTGATGTTAAATATAATTGATACTCGATTTGAAATCGTATTTATTTATGAGATTCAGACATAAACTCCGCTCGAGGCTTGAGACTTAAAAATATATTTCCCTTTATGTTTTCAAATTATTATTATCATATTTTTTTATATATATTATTACTTAATCAGAGTTGGGGATTTCTACATTCTCATGACTCGGAGTCAAATTGCACTAAAGTTTAATATCAAACTGGGTCTTCAAACTCGTTCAAGTTTTGAATATATGTACATATATATAACCTAGCGGGGGTTTAAGGCCATGATTTTTTTAAGGTCGTGCCTTTAAAAGTAATGATACATATACAACACTACTTTTAAAGACTTGAAACCCACTTAGTCATTTCGTCACTCTTTAAGGTATAATAATAACTTAACCATTGTTAAGCTTTTGGAGAAAATAAACTAAACTGACTTGGACTATGAGTTATTTTCACGAATGGATTTGCTGTAAAAAATATCTATAAATCAAGGGAATGCCTGAGAAACTTAACTTCCATTTCTTCTTAATTAAGGATCCCTATTAGACATAGCTTGACATCTCATTTGAAAGCTGTGGGTCTCAGCTCTTGAGGACATTCCTTACTAATCCATTTCATGTAATATTCAACGAGCTATTTAAGTACAAACGTTTTGGTCGACTTTTGAGCCTACTCCCGTACCCTACGCCCCTAGGAGTCCCTTTAGGTCAAAACAAAGACTGGAAATGGAATTGAAAAAGACTAGCGGAGAATTACTTTTTAATGTAACAATGAGGATCGTTCAAGGCTACAATTGAAGTTGAAGTTGGAAAATGGGCCAAAAAGCTCAAAAGTGGGACTCAATTTCTCGAAAACCGTCGGACTCTCGAAAAAAAAAAAAAATTACAGATTTGAAATCAGTGTTCAAAACTGAATAACTTTTATTATACTCATATCCCTTAGGATTTTTGACATTTAAAATTTATTGACATGTGCTATTAGACATATTTGATCCCTGAATCAGTGTATGTGATCCTTGCACTAACTACTCGTCCTCAATTTGTTCTTATATTTCATTAAATTATATCTTCAGACCCGAATCGGCCTCAAAATGAAAAAAAAACCCTCACAATTCGACTTGAACTTGAGCAACTCAACGACTCAAGACTCGTGATTCAAACTCGTGAGCATCTTTGTCGATTAATGAAATTTTAAAGGTTTGTATAACATAGATTGAAATATTTGAAAATGCTTGAAATGCCGTTTGGTTCTTTTATATCAGTGCCACATTAAACATGATGAAGTTTACATTTTCCCTTTGTAAAAAGTATGCTTAGATAATCTTGTAATTTTCAAGGTTGATGATTGATTAATTAGTTAACTATATATCACACATGTTGTTCAAAAAAATGTGACATAATAACAATAACTTTTTTTTTTCATCAGCAAGGATGAGAAAAGCAGCTGATAAGGCTATTGATTATCATTTACAGACATCATTACCTACATAAAAACAAAAATACCTTAAAAAAGGCAATCAATTTCTCAAGTAATTAGGGAATTATGTAGTTATATACTTTGCGAAGAATAATTATAAATGCTAATAAAGTATTATTTTAGTACAATTTATTTTCGAATAAAAATTCACGATAATAAATGAATAAATTCGAATACATATTTATGTTAGTATACGTATAATATCAGTTTATATTTCAAGGATTCGTACAAAAAAGATTTTTACTCTGTCTCAACCAGGTAAATGCGAAAATATAAATAGGTATATGTACATTTGCAATTAAAATAATATCTACCTCCATGAAATCTGGATTTAATGAGTATTTACACCGTATATACATATCTTATGTTAATATGGTTAGGCCACAACTTCCTTTCAGGTTAATTGATTTCTATGGGAATGTCATGAGTAGTATTATATATAAGGTGGCCAGGTAAGAGAAATCTGTTCATATTTGAGAACTTAAAATAATCTAACAAGGGAATTGAAACGGAATGAATAAGGAAATATTACATTTGCTGAGTTCTTTTATTTGGCTAAATGACATCTAACACACTCAACGTTATCCTTTCTGTATCACGCAATCTATTCACAACAAATGCCCTAATTCTGCTGGCAGTTGGGGGGGGGGGGGACAAATAGAAAAATTGACAGCAGACAGAAAAATGCAAAGATCATTTTCATGCGAATAGGATAACACCATCACAATAGTATCTCTAAAACATATACAACCTCTATATAATAGGTTGTCAAATATCTACCTTCCGCCTTTTTGTCTTTTGAATTTCGCGACTATGTACAAAGCTCTACAGAGCTTGTATCTGGCAATACTATACATCATTTAAAAGGGTTTGGCATAATCTGCAAAAGGACGCTAATCATGATTAGTTTGAATTTTGCATTCAAGAGTTATAGACGTTTAAACATGGAGTTCACTTACCCCGAAATTCGCGCTATTTTAAAGTTTTCCTTCGATAAGGCAAATCCGCTGGAGAAATGATGCGTGAGATTAATGGTGTTTTGGGGGATGGTACTCTATCACTTCGAACCGCGGAGGTATGGTTTCGACGATTCAGAGCCGGTGAAAACGACACCATGGATAAGCCATATCTATGGCTCCCATATGGCCATACGCTTAATTCTACCAACTACTGCGAACAACTGGACCGCTTGAAGCAGGCGATCGACCAGAAGCATCCAGATTTGGCGAATAGGAAGGGTGTAGTGTTCCACTAGGACAACGTCAGACCACACACTTCGTTGATGACTCGGCAGAAGCTACGGGAATTCGGATGGGAGGATTTATCGCATCCACCATATAGCCCGGACATAGCACCAAGTGATTACCACCTGTACCTGTCCATGGCGAACGCCCTTGGTGGTGTAAAATTGAACTCAAAAGAGGCTTGCGAAAAGTGGCTGTCCGAGTTCTTCGCAAATAAGGAGGGGGGCTTCTACGTGGGGGGTATTATGAAGTTGCCGTCTAGATGGAAACAGATTATGAAACAAAACGGTGCATATTTGAACTAAATCCGATCCCTATAACAGTTTTTATAAAGCATTGAATAAAGAGCAAAAAAGCGGAAGGGAGATATTTGACAACCTTATATTTTTTGGCTCAGCAGTCAATTTTCTACTTTTTCTCCCCTTATCAACACTCTAAACGTTGAGTGGTTTAACTCTAATTGTTTCCCCTTAAACTGTGAATATTTGCACAATTAAATTGAGAATAATTCAACAGTGGGAGATATTGAGGTAATTGGCTAAAACTTTAGGTCTATTTTCTGTCTCTTTTTGGAGGAGAATTTGAGAAATGCAATGAATAATTATATTTGCCACATACTTTACTGTTAATTTTGTTGTATTATTCCTAATTTAGGAACAAGTATCCCAGTTTAGAATCACATGTTGAACATTAGTTCCGGCAAATAAGAAATATCGGTTCGTGATACTCTGTTAAATAGTTAATGTTTAACGTTTCTTGGATTTTTTTTCTTTTTCCTTTTGCATTATTGTATTTTTATAAATTTAATGAGCTTGTGGATAGTTTCAAAGAAATGGGATTGAGATCTTGTGGCATAAACTTAGAGGCATAAAATTACCATTTCTACATAGCCTAGATAGAAATGGTTTTGAATCTTGTAACATGGGTTCTGAGTAGCAAGTACAGTTTGTACATAACAAGTCATCAATTTAAATTGATTCATCCTTGATTGTAAATATCAGTATGTACGGTGTGAGTCCATTGAATCCACGATCTCTTGAACCGATCTTTATTGAAGGGGCGTAATTGGTTCGAAAATTTCGGGACCGGCACAACACTAACAATTACTAGGAGTAGTTATGTTTATTTTATTTTTAATAACGTCAGACTGTCAAAGATATTCAACTTTTGATCCCCTGGCTTCGATCCCTTAAAGTCTTGATGATGTCTCTGTCTCGAGTAAAGTGATTTTGAACATAGCATTACTGTATGATTACTATTTCTTCTTAAAATACATTAATTATATTGTACATAGGTACTCTCTCATTTATGATCTGGATATGAATCTTAAGACTTAATTGTACTCCACATTTTATTTATTCTTTTGAGACAAAACAATTTCACTTTAAAGAACTTTCATTCTGATTAATTATAGTAAAACAATATCACAATAATATTTTAAATCAAATCCTGTCTTCAGGATATTACTTATAACAATAGACAAGGGAATGTCTTGATTTAATTAAATCCACATATGGATATAACTTTATTAATAATCCCATAGAGCAAACGTAATTAGATTTCTGAGGTTATATTATGTACTACTATAATATCACTTGAAATCTGTTTTAACTTTATTCTTGAAGCTAACCACGAATTAAATATTAAATATATTTTTCCATAATTGTAATTTATGTTCCCTTATTGCAATGAATCCTTTTCTTGAATGAAATAATGAATTTATAAAATCGGCAAAAATTTTGTGATGTCAAATACAGAAATTAAAACATTTCATCTCTCAACCTTTCCTCTTACTTCAATAAAAGACAGAAAAAAATTAACAAAGTTGTCACTCTTCACAACTATTTGACTATTCTCTATTTAATATTTGGGATATTTACAGCTGAACGGAAAAAATTATTTGATATTAACAAGTCAACTTTGAGAACACTAATGAGGGCTAAGAGTAGTCAAATCAACAGTTAAACAAAAAATTTATAGTCATTGTTCATATCGAATATATTTTATAACTTTTTAATAGATTTGGAGCAATTTTTGAGGTCGAAGAAGAAAGGTTTCATTGATATTCGAATAATTTAATTTTGTGTTTAAACAAAAATTAGGATTTGATTTTAAGGGAGTATTTTTGTAGACATATTGATTTGATTGAATGCAAAATCTGAGGTAGAAAATGTATGATGTTGGGTTGAGATGAATAGAAACTTGAAAGTCATTAAACACAGAGCAATCTCCAGAACAAAATTTTTTTTGTGTGACCAATTGTAATTAATGTGAGCTTCATACAAACGTCACAAGGCGAGAACGAATCCATTTTGTAAAGGACTTTTGAGAAGTTTAAATTTAAAAAACTATGGATATTACGATCTTCAAATCTCAATCGCTCTACTTTTCATAATGAAGAAGTTCAGTTATTACAAATGTTACTTAATTATAAGAATGAAGAGATCATGAAAAGTAAGTGGATTATAAACAAAAACAAAAAAATCATATAAACAAGGAACTTTTATACGCAGATTTTGAATATGTGGTTTTTTTTTAATAGTTCGACAACCGAGTTTATGTTCGAGCACAAAGTCAAATTTTGAACTTTTTCACAATCAAAAAGCTCACCCTTGTAGAATTTGAGAGGAAGATGCATACTTTGACATGAACAAAATGTTATGATAGCGTTGCATGACGAGCTATTTTGTTCACTCCCAACTTCGACTCACAAAAGGGAAAGGAAAAATTTGGAAAAACAACTGGTAGCTACCCTTTTGTATTTTCCTTGTTGCCAACTTGTTAATATTGGGCAAAGTTATTATTTAAATATACTCTACCTTTAAAAATTCTACCAATATACAAATCAATCGTTAATACTTGTTTATTATTCAATAATTCAAAAAAGGGCGCACAATCCTTGATTTAATATATTTTGATATAAATCAAAATTATAAATTATAATAATACCCTTTTTGAGCTCATAACATGTAGAGTCAACTGCTTTAAATCAAAAGAGTCAAATGATGAAAATCAGTTGAAGGGAGAATACAGTCGTGTTGAGTTTAAGGAAGGAAAAAAAATAACAATTGGTACGACTATCTTTATACTAATTTTTAATTCAGTCTTCTCTATATCATTGAGTCTAGAGCTTGCTCCATTTATATGTAACTATTGAGTGCTATTTAATATTGTCAAATAACAATCAGCTGATAAAATACAAAGGCACCAGATAGTAATTGCGGGCACACTCTCTCACCTCAACAAAATGTCTATCCCTTAACTGCATCTTTAAAGTCAGTTGATAGTCGAACAATTACTGCTATATGTAGGAAAGGACGGGGTTTATTGACTTCAAATGACACAAGTGAAATAATAGGTATGAAATTTTGTATTATTGCTAATCTGGATGAGAATTTTGGCTAACTAATTTACCTGAGACTGAGACAAAGAAGGAACGAATTCAAAAGATAATAGCTTTTTTTTTATAAAATAAATCCGAGGACTTTGAGTCATCAAGACCAAGACGTAAAGGGGTCATACCTGGAAAAAAAAAATGTTATTACTTTCTTTTAGAAAAAAAACTTTTAATTTAGTTGCTTTGGCGAGGATTTTCAAGGTGTAGGGACGGAGACAAGATCAAGAACTTCAAAAATTGGTCTCGAGACTAAGATTGATCTCGAAAAACTACGTTACTAGTCTGGGTGTTTCGAGTTATAACATTTATTTTATGGAATAGGGTCAATAATAAAATTATATCCTCGATAATATATATTTTGTGTAATTCAATCCTGTCTGCCCCTTGTGCTATTATTAAATAGAAATCTCCAAGATATCTCTCAAACCTCTATTTCAAAACGAAAAAGAACAAAATATCCGAAATCACAAGGTAGTTCCTCGTTAGCCTATTACGTCAGTATCTTTATTTAAAAAGACCAATCAAGTTTCGAGCATAAAGTACATATAGTGTAAATTTTCATGTTTGTGTCATAATATCCACATATATATTCATAGAAGAAGAATTTGTAACAGCTTTTATAAATATATCCTTCTTATTGTGGAGCTCAACCCTCAAGATATTATTAGTAAGAGATAAGGTAATTAAAACAAAGAAAATTAGCTAATAAAATATTTGTAGAGTCCTATAATTTTTCATGTTCTATACTATTATGAAGAATAATGAATTTCAAAATGATGACGACATGATTTACACTTATGCTTGTGAACATTCCCTTGCAGTCACCTTCAGTCAATAATAATTATATTAAATATGTACAATTATTAAGCATATGCTTTTTATTGTCAAATACTCAGTTCAATTCAAGAAAAATGACTCCATACATTGTATATTTCAAGTCCAAAGTGGTATTCAATATTGTACACAGGTATATGCATTTATTATGCTAGTAGCATTATTACATAAATTGCAAGACGTTTATCATATGCTATGATATTAGTTAGAATAATTATCTATATATTATGTATTTTTTGCAATATTGGGCAATGTCAGTTCATGTAATTATCATTGATACAATAGCTAAATGGCAGAAAATGTAAGCTTATGAATTTAAATTTCAATATCCTCTTTTGCATGCTATTTGGGTTATAAAATGAGCCTAACAAACGTAAATATACTAATTCTTGATTCTTTTCAACTCCGTATTATTTATCTTACTTTTTTAATTCAGGAAATAGGACTTTCAAGCTCAATTTGATTGCTTTTCAATCCCTACTCTCAGCACTGATTAATTATTTAATATTGAGAATAAATGAAACCTATGTGTGAGAGTTCGAGGATCAGGGATCAAATCCGACTTCAGTTCCCGTTAAATAAAGATGTGATCCAATAAAGAATTAGTCATTAAGTAAAGAATAATGAAACATCCACGAGAGGAAATCGTCACTAAACTTGCTTTTTGAGCAATTTTGCACTGAAAAAGGACAAAATATCGATATTACACCATATTTACAACTATTGAAATTAATATGCAAGGATACCATATGAGTTCATTTTGAGATTGGCCCATGTTGTTCCAGAAAGTCCAGATGAAATATTGAATCATAAGGGCGGAGCATAAAGTTCAATTCTAAATTAAATTTGAAAATGTAAACTTTAGAAGTGGGATGGGGGTCTTTGACTATGGTTAAATTTCTGGAAGAAACAGCATTTTCAATCTCAGATGCTGAGTATCATATTCGCAAAGAACATTAAATTTGGGGCTCTGAAAAAGTAGGGAGTGAACTAGGAATCTACATATGCATATTTTTTAAAGATAAAGCAATTCCAACTCAAATAATTTAGCGAGACCTCAAATTATTGAAGATTTATTTTTGATTCTTGACAAAATATAAATATAACCTATAATCAAGATGGTATTTAGAAATTCAAACAATGAGTTCAAACTCATTGTTTCGTTATACATATCCATGTCATTTTTTAAATAACACTATATATAATGCTTAATCTAATACACTTTACTCACTATATCTTGAATTAGGCTCCTCACTCACAAAAATTTGACGTTATAGTATTGGTCATACGTTTGAATTTTTTAAAAAAATCTTTGATTCGTAGAGATCAACATTTGAAATTGAATTGTAAGTAAAAAAAGTATTGTTTGATTTTAATTTAAATGATTTCCTCGTAATGAATCTCAAAATGAAATAATTTATATTTTTTTTGTTAATATTGGGGTTGATTCTGTACTAAGAATTAAGTAGATAAGATTATCCATTCATAAAAATTGATTTTTATACGTAATTGAAGCATTCATTTTGAATTTCCAGGAATATCTTTTATCTATAATGTATTTTCACATTTATGAAATGTTTAAAAAACATCACGAGTCATAAATCAGTGTAATCGAAACTATAAATTTAAAGTTACCTTACAAATTAAGATGTACCAATCTAATTGCCTTTTTTTTATTATTTATGATTTTAATTACACACTTTGTTATAACACAATAATTATTAACATATATAACTGACTACATATTGTAGAAGATAGCTCATGAAATAATGTGCATTGGATCCAGGGGAATTTGAAAGCGAAACTATAAAACAAAGTGGCTAAGTGACGACCATGTAATGAATTTTGTTTCAATTTAATTGACTACTAGATAACTTTTTTGTCCGCTAGGAGGTGTTGAGGGTGTCCTGAGTTATTTTATAACTAACCACGCAACCTCAATGAATTCACCTTGTTTATTCAATTAAAACAAGTTGAATTCTTCAAAGTGTAGAAAAATGTTTGTATCTCAAAAGCGATATTTTGTAGCATAGATCTTCTAATTAGGAAATTAACTTTATTGAATCAAAGAAAGAGAAAAAAGGGTCCGAAATGAGTATGTAGTTAGACCATTCTTTCCAATTACGAAATAATTATTCTTATTTAAAGAAGTCAATTATTCACAACTTAATAAAAGCTGATACAGGTTCAACCAATCAACATTCTGAACACTAAATTGAAAGCTGACCACAAATATACATAGTCTATTTTTATGTCAGTGGAGGTTTTATAAAAATGACGTAACATAATTTTGTCAACATAATCACGAATTTTTGCAATGTCCTATTGGCTATAAAAGTATGACGTCATGAGTCTTATTTACTTAGTTCTTTGTTTACAAATCCTCATAATCACTGCACTCTCTTACGACTATGAATGGTTATTGAGCTTCTTTATCCCTTTTTTAATTATACTCATATGCTACGATGAGATCTGTATTTTATACCTAAACCTTTTTTCCGCAAAAAAAAGAAAAGAAAAAGAAAGACATAATATCTGTTGGTACTTGGACAATACCTACCAACTGCTACTCATCACATAATATTAGGAACTGTTTAGTTATATTATATACCAAAACTTTAAAAAATTGTTAGCCATGTACTTTCAACATTTAAAAATTTGCATACATTGAAATTATTTATTTTTGGAGTTAAAGTAATTAAAAAAATTATTCAAGCACTCTTTCCGACGGGTAAAATTCGTCTTTCGGCATTTTAAAAACTTTTTAATGACTTATTCAATTTAAAATGTCAAAAGCCAAATTTTCATTCATTCAAAAGGTTCTTTATGCATTGTCTTTAATTTCAAATTGCATTTACTTGACAACAAAATAAAATGTCTTCATCAAAAAGTATATATTTATTCCTAAAATTTAGTTAGCATATATACATATTGCAAAAATTTAGGCCTTTATATAGCAGAACATTCATTTATCCTTACTGTCCGTAACTTAGTCCATTGTTAGATATAAAAAAAACTATGAGTAAATAATACCAAGAAATTTGAATTTTACTATGTCATAGGAATAAATGTTTTAATTTTTAAGTTGACACACCTGTCACTTACATCTGTGTCAAATTACGCGTCAAAATATTCATTAGTATTTGAGATACACGTCCTTTTGTGAACAAATAAAATTGAATTTTTCGTTTTTTTTAACATGTCTGAAAGATGATGTCTAAAATGGCATTGAGAGAAATGTTGTTCAAACCAAAAATGTTATAATGAACATTCCAGACTATATTCTTGTGAAATTTTGACAATTCGTGGTATATTTCTCAAGCTATGTTTTGCAAAAAATTGAGTCCTTCAATAGCAGAATATATCTTTATCCTTACAGTCTGTAACTTAGTCATAGTTCAAATATGTATATACAAATAATTATAAATACAGTGATCTCTGAATGTAAAGATAAGTTAATTACTTTAACCATCTGCTATACATAGATACAACTTTACTTATATATACCCCCCTTTCCAATATAAAAAAAATTTGCCTGTATTTTCCTGTCAGCTTTACAATTTTTTTATGCTCTTTTCCATATTAGAGTTCTGTACGTTGATTGGTTGACCGCCAATTAATTAATTATTGCTAAGCAATGAACAGTTGCCTAGTATTACAAATTACAGTAATCAACAGTCAAAAATCCTAAGGGGTTTTGCACACTGATTTCAAATCTGTAATTTTTTTTTTCAGGAGTCCGAGGGTTTCCGAGAAATCGGACCCTACTTTTTGAGCTAATTTGACCCATTTCCCAACTTCAATTTAAGCCTAGAAAAATACTCATTTTGTGCATTGAAAAATAATAATTGGCTAGTGTATTTAATGTAAATTCCATTTCCAACTTTTATTATACTTATACCCCCTTAGGATTTTTGACATTACAAATTTGTTGACTTGTTTTATTATTATTACCTGATTAATGGGCTCTTATTTCCCTTTTCTGAGGAAAAGGTTGCGATATATAAATTTAAGAGAAACGAGGCGTTGATTTTTTTAAATTCTAAATATAAGTACGCAACAATTGATAAACAACTCTGTCAACCTCGATTAAAATATTTGACTCAAAATTCGGGGGAGATTAATGTCGTTCAAATCCAATTTTTATAGAATGGGCATCAGAAAGGGATGAAATAAAAAGTTGAAAAAACCACTCAATAGTTCATCAATGCACACACATTGATTTTTAATATCTTGTAATGATAAATTATTCCAAGAATGGACAATGCATTATGTATATGGTTGTATGGAGTTGGAGTGAAGAACTCTCATCTTAAGAAAGTATTAGGATTTGAAGAGGAAGTACTCAACAAAGAGTTGAATGTGTTTCATGCATAAATAACCTGAGTGGAATTTATAGATTTTATGATGAAGGATTTGACCAAGCCTTTCCTTCATCACATGGATATCCATCTACTAACATCATTTTATATTTATCTTCAAGGATTAATTTCATTATTTTCATAATCCTATTATTTTATTAATGAACAAATATATTCTTTGGATTTGTATAAATCAGAATTGATAAGACTTACTTCTTAGAATTAATTAAAAAAAACAAATAATTGATATTTTACTTGCATTATTTTTTTTTTTTTTTTGTGATTTTAGTCATTTATGCATAGGTTACTTACACTTCTTTTTTAAGCTAAATCCTGCAGACTTTATCGATTGATTTGCTTTAATTAAATCTATATATTGTCTTACCTACATTTAAGACAGATCATTTAATATGAATTTATCTATAAAGGTTACCCAAAGGGTATAACAAATGCAGCATGTTAAAGTTAAAAGCTCAGACAGCAATAACAATATACAATTAGACTAGCAACAACAATTCTATTTTTAAAATAGATTGAGGAAATTTCGACTTAACATTTTAATTTAAATAAATATTTACTTGTATTTTAAGAAATTTTGATTCCATGAAAATTTGTTGAATAGGCCGTAAAGAGAAATAAACTGATTCTAAAGTAGCTTACAAATTTGCAAATTCCCTTTAAAAGATTTTTTCCGACTTGATATCAAATGACAACATAGAAATTTCATATTAATACAATTAATATTTATTCATTTGTTACATTAAATTGGAATTTTCATGGCTTTATTATTAACTGGATGAATCTACAGTTGAAAAAAATGGGCTACTTTTGAATTTTTTTAAAACATTTTTCAAAGAATTAAAACAGAAAACTATTTAATTATGTGTCGATCCGTATATTGCGCTTTGTAACACTATTTCAAAATCAAAGTTTTAATAAGTAATAAAGTACATTTATTAGAAAAAAAAATCTTAGTTCATACATATAATATTCTATTAGTAAGCTTTAGAAAGTTAGGACTCGATTTCCTCTTGAATCATACAGAGGGAACACTATTAAAGAGAGTAATATTTTCAAGATAAAAAATATTAATTAATTTTTTCCTAATATATCCGCAAAAGTCGGTAAACTGCCAATTGCCAATTACCTATCATTCCCAAAAATTTAACAGTAGACCGATTAAATAGGTCGAGTTTTATTGGTTATTACCATAGACCCTAACGAACCATAAATGGACCACAAGTCGCTCACCAAAGAATTTAAAATAATTCAAATACAGTTATTTTATTAAAACACAGCTTAACTAATGAACAAAAAAAAACACTTTGTATACGTTGGTACAATCACAAAAGCTCAAAATGCTCGCCATCTGCATTAATACGTAATTCCAGTCAATGATCAAAATTTGTCTTGGTCATCTTCGTATAGTTTGTTCAACTGATGCAGTTTATAGGGATGAAAACGTTCGGCTTTGATGACACGTTCCATGGTGTGTCTTGGAGGACCGAGCTCACTTGACGATCGTTACAATGACTTCTTTGAACTATTCTCAACTTTTTCGATGACGCGTGTTCAGGTTTCGTCAGAGGGTCACTTCGTGGTTTATCTAGAGCACTATTTGTTTTAAGAAATTTCAATATCAAATGTCATACTGTCCGTCCTGCGAGATATGGTCCCACGATCAGAAAAAATTCTATTAAATTTTTCCGCAACAGATCGATTGGAAGCGCCATCAGTGTCAGACATGAGCACTAGTTCAACTCATTCGTCAATTGCTAAGGGCATATCTGAAAATTAAAATGTAATAAGGGAAATCCTAAATAAAAAAAACTTGTATTGAGTTTAAGTTTGACGGTTCTAGATACTGATGCATACAAGCAATGTTTCATTAGTCTATAAAAGAACACGCATTTTATACTCAGAGAATGGAAATTTCATTTTAATCCGCTGATTTTACATTGTTTCATATCAAATTTTACTTAATTCTTTAGACACCGACTTCTCGCCCACCCTGTATAGAACGTTTTTAAGCAGCGTCATCATTGTGGAAGTTGACCTTCACCTCTTTCAAGTTAAAAGAAATAAGGAATTACTGCCGTGAATTTGGATGACACGATGATGAGACCAACAAATAAAAGGTCTTAAACCTTTACCCTCTATTAAAAATCTATTATTAATTATTATTATTTATCAGATCCATATACAAACATATAATTACATCATTATACATATAATCACATTTAAATTATGTTGTCAATAACTTAGTTATTCCTTTTACGAAGGTCAAATATTTTTTTTCCAATCCATCCATAACAAACTAAATTTTTTTATAAGTAATGGGGATTTGGATTTACAAATGCTATGAATTTGGTTTTATTCAAATATCCACTGTTTTCACATATATACCAACTCTATGCATGGCGTCACTTCAATTTATGATGCAATCTGTGCCGATAGTGACAACACTCTACATATTATCAGTTGCTATCAAAATTTAATATAAAGAATTCTAATTTTCATCATTTAAAACAGATTGTGAAGAAATTAACTGCTCTGCAAATTTATATTCTCCCTCTGAGATAAAGTTCATTGAAGGGTAAAATATCGCACTGTTTTTAGCTTTGCGTAAAGACATCAAATTATAATCATTCCTTTATGAAAATTGATTGATTTTAAATTTAAAAAGTGAATGTTTAATGATGAGGGATTGCTGTTAATTGATTAGCGAAAGTAGGTGGTTGAAGGAGATTCACATAATAAATAAATGTTTGTATTAAGTCGAGACAAAAATGCAAAATCATGGATAATGAGGGAACACCGAGAGCTGTTGCTCATTTCCAAAGGGATCCCTAAATAATAGTTTTTAAAGAAACGTTTGATTCTACAGGAAATTTATACTAACAAGTCACATTTGAACTTAATATTAGACTTTATAGAATTTACGTACTATGTACTGACAAGACGTGTTGTTTTTGTCTAATTTTTTTTCATCCTCAAAATTGTCTTAGTCATTCTAAAAAAAGTATCAAGATAATTCCCACCCTAAAATCTAATGTGTTATGAAAAAAGTTTTCATCATATCAGTCATCAAGCTTCTAACATTGACTTTCTTCATTATCTTGCTTTATTAGCCATGAACAAAAATGACAAAAGTTTAGCTTATTAAAATAAATAGCAAATATTTTATCACGGATTTGTTTTAATTGTATACATACAATAATTACATGGATATAATTACATAATAAAAATTATAGGCTGTTGAACCTTGAATTAATCTACAGTGGACCCTCAAAATACGAGTTTATTGGCTTACGAGCCATAATTACATTAGTTCCCCCCCCCCTTGCTTACAATTTACCCACTTACAAAAGAAGGCCAACCTATAACAAATATTTGTACATAGTATTGACTACCCTATTGCATTCAATAAAATCGGCAGACCAGCTCATAGTATGTACAAATGCATGTGCATGGAAGTGAAAAGCACAATGAGCTTTTTTTTCCACTCGCAACCTCAACTTACAAAAGGGAAAGGAAAAATGTGGAAAAACAACTGGTAGCTACTCTTCTGTATTTTCCATGTTGCCAACTTTTTAATATTGGGCAGAGTTATTATTTAGATACATGACTCAGAAATGATATTGAGTCTTGGTCAACAAGCTACAAAGTAAACAATTTTCACACGCTATTAATTTACTAGCTTGGTCACGGAACGAATTAAACTCGTAGATCATGTACCACTGTGTGAGAGTTCTTCTTAGAGAAAGCCTTTTTGATTCGCCTATATTTGGTATATTAGAAAGAATGAACGGCACTTATTTCTACTTCATCTCCAATTTTACAATTCGGTTATATCTCCAGATAGTATATTGTAAGCCACATATTTTTTCTTCAGATAACTGTTCTTAAAGATCTGTATAACATGTCTCAATTCATAAATTGTAAACTTTTTGGCCGTTTTAATAGTTCATTTTAATTTTGAAATATTAAGTTACGTTGACATTCCAAAGGACGAACTAGCTTTGATTCGATTTTGGTCAAACATAACGTAAGAAATATGAAAATGAAGTTGAAACGAGAGAAGCGTCCCCTACGTAAGTAATATGGGCATAATTGAAATTTTGAGGGAAAAATAGAGAATATAAATTTATTTTCAGTCACTCATTTGAATTTTGTGAAATATTTTCGATATACCTCATAATAAAAAGTGTTTAATGACGTCGTAGATAAATAAGGAATGAAAAAGTATTTTAACTACGGATACAAACACAAGTATTTGATAAAATACTTCTAAGCAAAACGTATTAGATTCATAATTATGAGTTTGTAACACCTAGATTACAATCAAACATTGAACAGTACCATACCTACATATTTCTGTTCCTACGAAGAAAATACAATGTCAAGATAAGGACCCAAGTGTTACCATATATTTTGAGCTTCTCTGCTTAATGACAAAGATTGTATGTACAATATTATGAGAAGAAAATATGTGCCTCATAAAAATAGGTCTAGTACCTTGTGTGTGTATATAAGTAATCAAATTTGAAACAAAGTGTTCGAAATTCAAGTATTTACATATTTATATTATGAAAATTTACTATATATATACATAGAGACAAAAGTAGTTCATTACGAGTACAAAGATATACAAACTATCTCATTCATTAATCATATTTTATATTCATACTTCAGGAAGGTTCCTTATGAATTTATATTTCCATGGAACTAATGACGCCTTCAGAGCATAATTTGAACCTGTTATCAATGTCAATATTACAAAAATTTGCGTCAAACATGATTAAGTATTTACATCATTTAATTCAAAGAGAGAACAATAAAGATAAACATTGGCGCCACATCTCTTGAAGCCTTAGGAGGATTGTACAAACAACAAACGTTAATTTTCTTTGCCTCAATGATTTGAAACCTTAAGAAACATTGAACAGCGATGTATTTTTTACAATTTGCAAGGTATTATTTTCATATAGAAAATAATATTATCACTATCAATGTTAATGTGTAAAAGTTTAGATTCCTTAAGGAGTATCAAATAGGCCTCCCGGCATTGAATCGAGTAGTAAATTATGTCCTATGAAGCGCGTACTTCCTCAAACAAACAATTATCTTAAGTATCAACAAGTTTTAGTAAGGTTCCATCTGGTCCTTTAATCAGTAAGAATTACATAATGCTAATGTACCAACAAAGGTTTATCTTATCAATCATAGTATGTCCTTATAGAAAATCTTTTTATATTTTGTTTATAGTGAATCATAATGGGTATGATTCAACATGGCGAGTCACTTATCAGCTTTTAGCCAAAATATACATAGTACAATAACATCGAAGGACATAAAGATATTATTAAATATTTCTAACAAATATGCATAGAAAACAGAATGAGAGAGATTGGAAGATGCCAGACTTTTGTTTCATATATATATATATATATATATATGGGATAAATTTGTGTTGTTATTGTTCAATATTTTTTTACGAGGTTGTGTGATTATTTTCACTATAGTTGAGTCAAAAGTTGCTGACAGACTTTAGAGTAAACCTAGTCTAAATCATGAATATGATGCCTTAGCTACGATTGAGTCATACTTATCCATATTAAAATTCAATATTAAAATACAAATGAGGTTTCGTAGTCTACTTATATTAGTTTTGGTCGTGAATAAATTTGAGACGTCATACTTCTTAAATCATAGAATTTGCTCCTCCACTTACAAATCCGGTGGCATTGATTCCAACATAATCTAATCATTGTCCAATCTGAGACATATAGCATTGAAATAGCATATTATCAATAGAAAACCGTATCAAAAATTGAAGCACAGTTATTTAAAGTTCGAGCAAATATATTTTATTTTATTGTAACAAAAATCGGAGGTTTTCTTCAGGTATTGTGACTATTTGTGAAGTGACGTACATGTGTAAGTAAATATTTGGTAATATTATTAGTATATTGACATAACTAAATGGCTGATAAAATAGTTAGTAGCAAATTCTATAGGAACTTTCGACAATGATAAACATCCATGACAATGGAATAATATGTCCATACTATACAAAGACTTTGATAGATAAAGAAATAAGGAACAATGAATTTACTAATAATTTACTCAAAATGCAACTTATCTGCAAACAAACGAGTACAATAAATAAATTTTGTCTATATTATCGATCTCAACTCTATACCAAATGAGATTTTTCTATACAAAAATAAACATTAATAAATACAGAGTTAATTTCGTGAAATGGAGCAGTGTATTCCTCATAATTAATTAATCATAATTGAGAATTGCTTAAAGCTTATGATACCTTTTATGCTCAAAAACACAATAATTGGGAATTTAGTTCAATAATTTTATTTTTGTGACCGGAGGATTATATTGACTGAATCCTAATTTTCGTCATAGAACATCAATTCAAACTAAAATGTTAAGATAACGAAGGAAGTTGCTGTACAAAAGTATTCAAACTTATTGTGGATAAATATCTTGAAATCTTATTAAAACTAATGAACGTTCCTGTACCTCATATTATTTTTGAGAAAATTCATATTGAATGCTGAAAAATTAAGAAAAAATGGTTGATCTATTTAGGGCTTAATATTATTTCATTTTTGACGCTAACAATAAAAAAAGCTGTAGTAAATGAAAGAAAAAATATACTTTTGAAATAAATTAATAAAAACTTCTTTCGAAAATCACGTAATTTAAAAATATTAACGATTTAATAGAAATATACATAAATATCGTGTATTAGAATTATGTCGAGGTTTTGTGGTATTTATTTCTAAAAAAAACTCCGAGAATAAATGTGCAATTACATATATAATGTATTTGCCAAATAACAAGGTTATAATAAATAAAATATAATTTATTATTAATAAACTGGAACGTTTCAAAATAATAATTAGTCGACAATAATGTACTTGAAGGTGCCCATATTGAGCCCGCATCTTAACAATTTTAAAGATAATATGGGGGCATATTCCGAGATACATGGATCACACTTCCATCAAAAAATCTCCAAGTTTGAGAATAGGTATGAGGGAAGAAACAATGATCATTTGAATAGTGGTGGTTATATTTGGGGATTTATTAGGGAAACTGAGACGACATACCAAGGAAAATCTAAAATACATACATCCAAATCAAAAGTAAAATACATTCATATACTCATTCTCGGAATTTGTTCAATAAATACCACAAAACCTCAACATAATTATAATACAGTATATTGCTCTAAATTATATTATATCTTTCATATTTTTACAAATAAATTTTTTGTGTGTATAAAAAGACAATCAGCATTAAAATCCGGGAATAAAAAAATTGAAATTTTATTGACTAGAGTAATCAACGCTCGAACAAGAGGCAAAAATAGTACAACAATGATAAGAAATGATACTATTCTAATGGAGATCAGAATATCATGCTAGATTTTATATGAAATTAATGTACTGAGCCTACAAAATTATTATAATTTTGTAGATACATACATTTGTGATTGTTTTAGGGAAAGAAAAAAGTTTTAGAAACTCTTTAACAAACAAACAAACGAAAAAAGACTTTTAAAGATTATAAAGCCCATACTAATTTCAAATATGGGTTTGAATTACTTTAGAGTTCAAATACCTATCTAATTCTGAGAGCGGAGAACTGATTGATCTCAAAGAATTCGATCAATAATAGAATAGATATTAATAACATGAATAAACGGAAAATTAGTTATTAACACAACAGCTTGCAATCTGTAAACAAAACGACTGTTGTGTTAAAATGCCAACCAGATCCCAATACTAACTGAGCTTATATCCACAAATGTTGAAACTGTTCCCTGTCTCCCCTACTGCAATTACAATATTTTATACATATACAATAGCTAACTCCTTATAGATATTTTAAGACAATAATAATATGAAACGTCAGGGTTCGTAACTTTTCTTCAACTTACAAAAAAAAAAAATTAAAATAATAATAGTGAAGTGCATATTTACTTCTTTTTTTTTTTTTTTTAAATCAAGGTTTGATCCTATTGACTCAAGGAGATAAGACATGTGAATATAGTATAAATACCTGTAGGAGATCCCCTTTCGTCAATCATTCTAGATACGTAGAGAACTCAAGAGAGACGTTCAAGGCATCATGAAAATAGGATTTTTACTTTGTTTAACATTGGGTGTGATCATTTCCTCTTCTCCTATTCAAAGTCGTAGAATGGACATACGAGATGACTGCCTCCCTCCTGGCCTCATGGTATTGTTGTCCTTCAAAACTACATTTGAGTCTGATTAAAATATTATTTTTTTTTCGGGGTTTTCAGTGTATGTCGAATCTCGACTGCTGCTCGGATAAATGCAGCAATAGTGGAGCATCCAAAAGTGTTGGATCATGCTGTATTCCAACTGGACAGAAAGTAAGTCAAGCATTATTATTATTATTAATATTATTATTATTCACCACTTGACTCCACCTTTTTTTTAAAAATCTTTCTTATGTTTCAGTGCTTAAACTCAAGTAACAAAAGATGTTGCAGTAAATCTTGCAATGCCTCTACAGGAACTTGTGATTAGAAGATATTCACAAACATACATTTCTTGGTAATAGTAAAGAAGTAAAGTCATACTTTGAGAGCGGAGGCACAGAATATCTAAGTTTTGGATTAAAACTTTTATAGAATGAAGACACAGTATCCCTAGGATTGACAATAAAATCATCACTAATGATGAACCGAAAAACAATGACAAAAGACTTTTCTTTTTCAAGCATTTACTTTTGTTCAAAGTCAGAGGAGCATCAAATACTTATTCCTGTTAATTATAATTTATTCTATAAATACATTAATAAACATTAAATACACGGATTCTATAATAATAATTAAAAAGTTTTATTTTGACAAATTGTTTAGTGAGTCAAATTATACAATAAGTGGATATCCCTTCCATTTGACAAATTACAGTGATTTCGTTCTAAGATGGGTCCAGATCTAGATTATTACTATAATTTTCCTTTTACATAAATAAGTTATTAATAAATTAATCCTTTAAACTTGCTACAAATTACACTTAAATGTTACACGGTTTGAGTAAAAGAAAGAGAAAATAAATAAATTTTAAAAGTCATAATTTGCTAGACAAATAAAGCATCATAAATACATTGAAGGCTCTAAACCAGGGTTGTCAAACATAGGACCTGCGGGTCGTAACCGGCCTGCAAGGAGGTTCAATAAGGCCTGCAGGATAATTTGAATGTGGAAAAAATACACTAAAGACATGTATTAAATTTTTTAATTAAATGTAATTAATGAATTATCCACTAGGGGGTGCATGTTAGTCTTTCTGTATAAATTGTAATCATGTTGTAATCTCATGTAAAGTTCCTTAGTATTATAATTTTCGATTTTCTAGTTACTTAAAGTTTGTGCAATTCTGTGAAATGTTTTGTAAAAGTGTTGTTGGATAAATTTTTAGTTAAATTTAACAATGTCCTTGTTCTTCAAAACAAAGGACAAGACAAAGGGAAGACATGATATTTTGGTTATTTATGTATAGCTAAGTATGCTATAATTTTAATGATCCGGTTTAACAAATCTGCTCTAAACCATAGCTAACATTCCAGGGTATCTCAAACTATCGTATAAATTTGAATATATAATACATATATGTATGTATATCTTGTTGTTACAAAGATGAAATATTGGAATGTTTATGAAGCTAAAAAAAAAAATGTTGGAAATTTCTGATTCCTTTTAAAAGTTTGTTACTTTCTAAGATAATTCAGGAAGCTCTGTATTGATATTATATCTAATAAGTTCAAATTACAAAGTAATTTTTGATACATTTCCGACTATAAAGTAACAAAACAAGTCTTAAATGAAAGATCGTTCGTATGATATTGTATAACATTTTGTTGCAATTAACCCTGAATTTGTTATATCAAATGAAATAAATAAAAAGATAAGAAGAATGTGCAGTATTTTCTTTTTTATTTCCCCTTCCTATGTGTTGCTAAAAATACATTTTATATAAACTTAGTATAAATACATTTTAAAGATTGCTTATTCCAACATTATATTCGATCGTTATCAGAATGATAATAATGAAAGAAGAGTATGACATTTTCGAAAAAGTTCCCCAGTTTTTTAACTAAATATTAATATTCCTATTATTCAGAAAAGGGTTCAATATTGATAAATGATCTACCTTTTCTGAATTCTGTCAGAAAGAATTATCCACTTCACAGATACAACGTCAAAACCAATTAATGTAACTATATATATATATATAAAAGAACTTTTATGAGCCATTCCTTAGTAATGCTGGAATTCATTTTTGTAATGGAAATAATTGCAACCATATAGTTAATAAAACCAATAACGCTTCCTACGATCAAACATATTTGTAAATACTTTTAATTAGTTCTTTTTCATGGGTGCATTCACAAAATTTCCTTTCGAAAATTTAATTCCTTGAGAGGAATAAACTTCATCAATATTGAACACAGTTTATCTTTTTCGTTATTTTTTTTTTTTTTAAATTCGAACTTTCAAGTAATCTCCTGTAGAATTTGATTTTACCGCCGTTTATTGAAAATGAAGTAATGTACTTTTTGAAGATTGAAATTAAGAGAAGATATAGCCTACTAGATCCAATTATGGAGAGATGGACTAGAACTATACTGCAACTCTGGAGTTCCCAACATATTAGATGAACATATTCTCTTATTTGGCTTTCTTATGTAAATATGCAACTGTTATGTAATAAAAGATAAATGTAATTTATCTTTATAATAACTGTTCTTATAAGGATATTCTATAAATAGTTTTTCATTGTTTTTCGGTTCATCATTAGTGATGATTTTATTGTCAATCCTAGGGATGCTGTGTCTTCATTCTATAAAAGTTTTAATCCAAAACTTAGATATTCTGTGCCTCCGCTCTCTAAGTATGACTTTACTTCTTTACTATTACCAAGAAATGTTTGTTTGTGAATATCTTCTAATCACAAGTTCCTGTAGAGGCATTGCAAGATTTACTGCAACATCTTTTGTTACTTGAGTTTAAGCACTGAAACATAAGAAAGATTTTTAAAAAAAAGGTGGAGTCAAGTGGTGAATAATAATAATATTAATAATAATAATAATGCTTGACTTACTTTCTGTCCAGTTGGAATACAGCATGATCCAACACTTTTGGATGCTCCACTATTGCTGCATTTATCCGAGCAGCAATCGAGATTTATAAATAGTTTCATTCATGATTTTGAATGGGGTGATGGATAACTATGTTTCAAGCATTGAAAATTTATTTGTAATTTCGGAGGCAAATTCTAGTTTTTCTGTAGAGGAAATGTGATTGACTTTCTTCACATTTTTTTTTATTAACCGACAAATTTTCTGAGAATTATTAAAAAATAATTGTTTGAATTTTATATTGAGTAGTAATCAACTAAAGCCATGACGGAGCATTGTTTTTCCATCTTTTGCATACTTCAGGAAGGCATCTTACATCTGATTATTTCTTAAGGGGGCCTGTCAAAGAAAATGTAGTCTTCTTTAAACATTTGAATGATTTATGATTTTGTCTCTAGGCTATGCTTAATTACTAGTAAATTGGTATTATTTGCTCGTGTACGGAGGCGTGATAAAAAACTATTTTTTTTTCTTTTGCTACTCTCCTCTAAACATGTGATAAGACTCATGATATGTACATGTAAGAGCTAACGTTAGCAAAGTATAGGAATATATATGATCATATGACAAATATACATATAGGTTCAGGAAAAACTTTTCTAGTCCAATATTGTGTTTGATTACACAAATAATGAATTCACTTTCGAGACGAGTGAAATCGTACCTTAAGGTTATCATAACACCCATAGGATAGGAGGTAGTGGAACACTTCTTTGTAAATCTACCAAGATTTGGCCAATCACGGTTTAAATTCATGGATGACCCGCGTGGAAAAAAAGATCAAAAATTAAAAAAGTACATATTATCTTGTTGGTGGATTTTTTTTTTTGACACTTTTGCCTCTTATTAGTGTTCAGAACATTAATGGGTTGAAGGAAATTATGCTCTTGATCAACTGTGAGCAATTCCTTACTATTGATAGAAAATTGGCCAACAGTTGGGAAGAGTTGGCAAGTATGTACGAACTGATTTTGAGCCCTTTATTGTTTCCTTCTTTCTTGGAAAGGTTACATGATACAATAAGATCACATCGTAACTATACCTTTTTAAGCTCAATATGGAATAAGTAGGTTCAATATGGGAATAAATAATAAAGAAGAATGTTTATGAAATTTAACATAACAATAAATTTATTAGAATCTCATGTCAACAAAATTAATCACATCTACTTACAAAACGATTCTGGATGCTAGCAATACAATTATTGCAAATCATTGAGGTAATTAATTGTTCCAGAGCTCTTGATCTTTGCTCCTAAATGTTTAAATCACTTTTTTCAGCATTTAAAATATTCTCAATTTTCTAGCTAATTCTCTTTTCACAAAGGCTTTCAAAATTGACCAAAGCTGCTTAATTGGATTGAGCATAGGACTGTAAGACCCAAGTCTTAAAATTTTGTGAATTGAAAACTCTTCTTCATTCAAAACATCTTCAATCCTGGAGTGTGCTGGAGCATTATCAATAACAAGTACTACTGGCCCTCAATATTCATCCTTTGCTTTTCTTAAACATTCATGCTGTATCCTCTTTGAAACTTCCTCGTCTCACCTTTTTTTTTTATTTTCATTAATTATAAAATTTATTATTATGTTAAATTTCCTGAATATTGTTTTTTATTATTTATTCCCATATTGACCTTGCTTATTCCCATATTGAACTTGAAAAAGTATAGAGTTGGATCAGTCCTAGGACTGAATTCCTCATCTGTCTTTTTTCTTTTTTTCCGCTCTCTCTTTTAAGTGGGAACAAATACAAAATAGACTTCAAATGCTATTTTTGTTGATTTTGTCTTTGTCTCCACTGAAAAGAGAGGGCGGAAAAGAGGAAAAAAGATCGACGAGGAATTCAGTCCTAGGACTGATCCAACACGAATCGTAACTAGTAACGCTCTTGAGACGGTGGAACGTATTTTTCGAATCATCAACCTTGGGGTCATTAATATCTCAAGTAGCTTTAGTTTCGATCTTCAATAGATACTGTTATTGGAATAGTAGTATTAATTAATTCCCTCAGATTCCAAATATTAGTATGTATATTCAAATCAAGAAACAGTAACATGATATAAGTTAATGGTTCCTAACCATTTCAGTATCATGTCCCACTTTTTTAATTCCAAATTTTTTCAGTTTTCTCATCCGTGTATTTTTTAGTATGCTAATATAACAATATCAGTTTTGAAGAAGTATTGAGTCTTTTAAATAAAACTAAAGGGTTCAATTAAATTAAATCCGTTTTATAATGAGTATAACATTTCCTATCATCTGATAAAATAAATTCAATTACACTCAATTAATGAGACCCTTGGGTCTAATGTCTACTGCAAAGAGGCTTAAATATTTCTCTACATTATTTTATGAGAATAACAAGATCGATAGCCATCATAACTTTAACCAGCCCAGTGGATCTCTTTTGTGCGTTACTGGACACTCACATAATATATGTAGATATATTAGATATCTTTTGAAATCTTTAGGTATTTGTTTCATTACTAATCATCTCAATCCTCCTTATTTTAATATACTTGAAATCCAAGTGTCCAAAGAACTAATAGATCAATTAATTAATTAATTATCTCCATTCATTCTAAAATAAAGAAATCAAAGACTCACGATAGATCTACTAAACACGACGAGCATTTTTGTGCACTCGCAATCTCAACTTTTCAAAGGGAAAGGAAAAATTTGTAAAAACAGCTGGTAGCTGCTGCCCTTCTGTATTTTCCTTGTTGCCAACTATTAAATATTGGACTGAGTTATTATTTAGATACACTATACATTGATAAGTTCAACCAATATATAAATCAATATTTAATACTAGTTAATTAATCAATTATTCAAAAAAGGGCGCACAATCCTTGATTTAATATATTTGGATATATATCAAAATCATAAATATTAATAAGAATACCCTTTCTGAGTTCATAACACGTAGAGTCAGCTGCTTTAAATCAAAAGAGTCAACTGATATAAATCAGCTGAAGGGAGAATACAGTGTAGTATTTTTGTTTATCCCGAAAAGCCCATCTTGAATGTAGTAGCGTGCAGAAGGATTGCAAAATCAGTTAAAATCCTTCGACACGCTACTACTTCAGTCTATTGTAATTGTGAGATGATATATAGAAACAATGCTAGGATTTTTTTTTTAGCGAAATGCAGTTCCTTGTTGATGACTTTTCTTTATTAATTACTCTACAATTTCTATTATTATTATTATTATTATTTGTCAATTAGTCCTCTAGAAGGTGCGATTTCAAGCACCTTAATGGTCCTTAAAAAGTCATGATAAATATACATCTAGCAGCAACACTTGGTACTTATGACGTCATAAATAGGAAAGATATATTAGATAAGAGATTTTGAAGCGTATGAGTAGTTCTCAAAATGGATGTTAAATCATCAAACTGTTTTTCACGTCTCTAGTAATGACTAATAAATGATGATACTTTTGGAGAGCCTGACGACTGATGAATCATAACGCTCTCTAAATCGTATCAAATTTTGTACATTTGCACAAAAAATACAGAAAATCGGTGGTCCAAGATGTAGAGGGTGACTAATGACGAACAAAATAAATGCAAAATGTAAGCAAAAATCTTCTGTCAAGGAGATTGAACGAGTTTTTTTTTCACCCTTGGAGACTTTTGCTCGAGCGATACATAACTTTTCGCTCTAAAATGGACAGCTTCTCATTCAAATTAGATAAACGAGACCTGCAACTCGTGTCAAAGGAGTTTAAAAAGTCTGCAATTCGCTTTATAGAGCCTGTAATGAGCTCAACATACTCTCTGTTGGTCCAGTTTGGCAATCGTACCAATGTAAATTATTATTCGTCTATTTGGCCAAAATTATATTCATTACTCTTTGGAAAGAGTGATGGCACGTTAACATGGATAATGTTTTTAAAAAAGGTATGATACATAAAATATAGACAATTATCTATAAGATATGTTTACCACACTTTTAGAAACTTTGTTTATAAGTTGCAAAACTTAGAATAATAAATAGTCATGGTCTACTCCTATGAAGTATAAACAGTTAGAAAATGAAACAAACTGTTGTTTCCTTTTCTTGTTTTCTACCGTGAGTCTTTGATTTCTAGTGGATTTTTGGCCGAAAACGAATGAAAATTTACACATTAAGATGGACGATTTCTTCTTAGTTAATGGTTTTTATCAAACGCTTGACATCTCATTTGGAAGCTGTGGGTCTCAACTCTTGAATGCATTCCTTATCAATCCATTTCATGTAATATTCAAGGAGTTAGTTAAGTACAAACGTTTTGGCTTACTTCAGTTCCCTACGCCCCAAGAGTCCCTTTAGGTCAAAGCAAAGACTGGAAATAGAATTTGCATTATATACAGGACGAGCTTTTTGGGAATAACAAAAGCACACTATATTCTCCCCTTTAGCTGATTTTCATCATTTGACTCTTTTGATTTAAAGCAGCTGACCATACGTATTATGAACTCAAAAAGGGTATTATTGTTATTATTTATGATTTTGATGCATAAAAAATATATGAAATCAAGGATTGCGCGCCCTTTTTTTGAATTTTGAATCTATGACAGGTAATAACTATTGGTTTGTGATTGGTAAAATTTATAAATATATAGTATATATAAATAATAAATTTTGGCAAATATTAACAAGTTGGCAACAAGGAAAATACAGAAAGATAGCTACCATATGTTTTTTCAAATTTTTACTTTCCCT
The DNA here is from genome assembly GCA_963680855.1 of Lepeophtheirus nordmannii. Classification (NCBI taxonomy): domain Eukaryota; kingdom Metazoa; phylum Arthropoda; class Copepoda; order Siphonostomatoida; family Caligidae; genus Lepeophtheirus; species Lepeophtheirus nordmannii. The sequence continues at coordinate 858,247 of OY804518.1, forward strand.
TTTGTCAGTCGAGGTTGCGAATGGACAAAAAAGCTCGACGTGATACACTAGCGAATCATCATTTTTTAATGTACAAAATGAGTATTTTTCTTGGCTTAAATTGACGTTGAAGTTGGAAAATGGGCCAAATTAGCTCAAAAAGTAAGGTTCGATTTCTCGCAAAACTGTAGGACTCTCGAAAGAAAAATAATTAAAGATTTGAAATCAGCGTGTAAAACTGAATAACTTTTATTGTACTTATACCCCTTAGGATTTTTGATATTTTAAATTTGTTGACCTGTGTAATTAATTAAAAAGCAGTTTGAGACACATTAACAGATCCTAGGCTCCATTTATTGATTCTAATCTGTTTGTACATCCATCAAAACTCCAACTGATATAAAAAATAAATTTATTTACGTCTATAAAATAATAATTTTTCTTCAAAAATCTGATACTGCGGATCGTAGCTTGATGACTCTTGCAGCTCTATACCCTTCAATTTCAAACTTTTTGGCTTAATTTTGATGCCTTGATTAGACACGTGATTGGTGTGTTATAAAAAGAGGGAAAAAAAGGCAGAGCATCTTTTTGAGGATTTTAATTCGAGAAATCGTTAAATTGAGTCGCATGACCTGGACTCTCAAACTAATTAATGACTTTGTCGCAACATTGTTATTTAAATTCAATCAAGCATTTGTGGCATGAGTTACTAGTGAATACATAAAAAATCTCTTATTTTTTTAAGAAACCATTTACTGGATTAATTAATTAATTATTTATTGGCAATTCAAATTTTCTTTCTTTAGACTGAAGATAATACTCATCTTATATTCATGATTATATATTTGAGGACTTCTCTTTGTCTGTAACGCGTAGACTATGAAAATAATTAATAAATTGGCATGTGGAACATTGGGCTGAAAATATGCACTTTCTTTGCCAAAAGTGCCAGAGTGTCTGCAAATTCATTTTTTGATCCACTTTAAAGTATAATCTTAGCGTTTCTGAAAAAAACATATTTTATACAAAAATTAGGCTCTTATCTGAACTTTGAGATGCCATGCCTACCATGAGGTAAAAAATGAGTAATCAAGAGTATAAATACTTTAATAATAATTTACAGATTTTGTCACACTTATCCTGTGACAAAAGTTACAAATTATTGAAATATTATTATTTTTTGGTTCGTGTATATAATCAATGAAGAAGCCGAGATTTGCAAAAAAAAATAGTATACAGTTTAGGGAGCTTTTTTCATCAAAAAGAGCAGAAACCCAGGAAATAATCCCTGGTACAAACATGACACCGAAAAAAAAATGATTATGAAGGAAGGTAGGGGGCAAACTAATGCAAAAACATGATCAAAAACTTTAGTATGCTTTATTCTATTAGAAACAACATGTACTTATTAATTTTTATAATTAAAAAACAAATATAAAAATAATAGACTTTTAATAACAAAATGCAAAAAGTGATTAGAGTAATTTCATATAAAAACGATGCATGTATATCTAATCATAGAAATGAATAGAAAAAATTATGCATCCAACAATCGACTTGAAGCAAATCCAAATGAATATGCCATAACCACAATAACTGCATATCTAAATAACTTAATCCCAAAAGGGAGTGTGATGGGTTTTATGATTTTAGAGCCTAAATTAGCTTTATTATCACTGTAGGGTGGATAACGAAAGGAGCCAAGTTTTTCTCCAATGAAATCCAGACCTCGACTCAAAACTGCCTTCTTATGAGAAAAACATTGGAAGGAATATTTGCCATGGTAGGCTCCATAACCAGATTCTCCAACTCCACCAAAGGGAAGGGATTCAACAGAGAGATGAACAAGAGCGTCATTCACACAAACAGAGCCACTGGATGTTTTCTCAATAATAAGAGAAATAATGCGATCATCATTGGAGAAGATGTAGAGAGATAATGGCTTACTACGCTTATTAATGAAGTTCACTGCTTCCTCTTCACCCTTAATATATGTATAAATAGAAAAGAGAAAAAAAAAAAAGACTTGTTAAAAGATGCATGTACTTTTGGGTGTCCCATAGAAGGACGGGTTTTATTAAGGTTCTACATAGAGGGTCGGAAAGAATTTCACAAAATTTAATAAGCATTCCTTGCTCATCCGCCATTAAAAATCCTTACCCACCTAATTTTAATTCAAATGGATCATCACTATCCCTGCAACTTACTTTCACTAGTTAACTATTATAGATTTGAAGCATGGAAACATCTCTTTGTGAAGGGAAATATCGGGGGATAGAATAATAATAGTTTTGATTGAAAAAATTCTAAAATCACATTTTAGAATTCCCTTAATTTTTCTATTGCTAGCAAAAATAAAAGTATATATACGACTGATCAAGATAATATGCTGACTAATGTACAAAACTGTACATTAAAAAAGTCCCCCCTCCCCATATCGGTTGTACGTACAATTTAGAGACTATAAGGAATATGAATCTTGTTTTAAAAGCTTTGGTTTTCCTCCTTAAACTAAATTCCCTTTTTCACATATTATCGTCTAGATTTATACTATACAAGGGTTATTCAATTACAAATAGAGTTGGGCCAAATTTCCAAGGCAAGGCCTCCAGCTCAGCCAAAAATAACAATTCATAAGTTGGATATAATTACGTGGTTTTTGTACAAATCCATATTATGTTGTATTAATGACTCTTTTACACTGCTCCCGAACCTGAAAAACAAGGTCGTAAGTGATCTGTGGGTCACTAATTGAGTAGCCCCACACTACACACATGTACTAACATAAACCATTAACTCATGAGTTCCTATCGTTCTTAAGATATTAATTCGTCATGAAACTCTTCGATTTAGAGTCTTTCAGTTTTACCTGTACAGTAAGAATAGGAAGGATTGGACCAAAGATTTCTTCTTGCATCACACTATCCGTTTCATCGACATCTGTGTAAACATGAAATCCCATCAGATTATCTGATGAGTTATGAGGGCCTTTGAGTACGCATTTGTGCTCTGGCATAGTAACACGCATTTTATCTAATCTCTCAAAATGCCTTTTGTTGATAATTCTTCCAATATTCTATAAGAGATTTTAGATAAACGTTAAGAAAATACATATTGAAATGTGAAAAATAAGTATATTTTGTTTTGCTTTTTTTACAAAATAAGAGACCATAGCTTCTCTAGGAGATCTTAGTAGGTTTATATTACATACCTTGTTGTCGACATCCTCAGAGTAAAATTCTTTATAAACAGTCTTGATTGAATTGATGAGGTTTTTTTTAACTTTACTGTGGCATAGAATATAATCTGGTGCTACACAGGTTTGTCCTGAATTTGCAAGTTTACTCCATATTAATCTTTTAACAGCAATTTTGAGTTTGGATGGATTCCTGCCCAAATCTTCATGAATATAAAGAGGGCATTTTCCACCTAGTTCCAACGTAGTCGGAGTAAGATTTTTTGCGGCTGCAGCAGCAATGATTCGACCAACATTTGGACTTCCAGTAAAGAAAATATGATCAAATGGAATTTTAAGCAGCTCTTGAACTACGGGAACATCTCCAGTGATCACCTATTTTTACACCTTAACTTAAAGAAAAACAGTATTTAATTTGATGTAAATATGTACCTTAAAGCAATCATTATCAATATATTTTGGAAGGAAATCCACGAGTGCATTAGAAGTCGCTTCGGATAACTCTGAAGGCTTTATCACGGCACAGTTACCTGCAGCAATTGCTCCAACTAGAGGTGCTAAAGCTAACTGCAGTGGATAATTCCAGGGACTTATAATCAATACAACACCTAATGGTTCGTAATGACTGAAAACATCGTCTAAAAGAGTAACAAAACTTTTCTCAGCCGGCTCATCCTTAACCCATTTATCTATATTACGAATAGCTTCAATTGTGAGATTTTGTGTAAACTATCCATGAGTTAAATGAAATTACAATTATTGCAGTGTAAGTAACTTTAAGGGAGTTTTTTTTTTTACCTTGATTTCCATCAAAATAGACTCTTGTCTAGGCTTTCCAAGATCCTGTTTAAGGGAAGACACGAAGATTTCTTCTTGTTCATCGAACATTTTAACAAGGGCCTTTAATTGCATCTTCCTCCACTTTAAATCCTTGGTCTTGCCGGTGTTAAATGCTGATCGAAGATCATTTACTGTTTCTTGATAGTTCATTGTTGTTAAATATGATTCTTTCACGGATTCTATAAAGAATGAGTAGAGTCGATAATTTTGAAGATACTTTTTTTTTAATAATAAATGTATGAGATAGTTTTAAATTAAATGAATGTCGTCAAAAAATATTTTTACTATATAATTAAATAGATGACCCTGGTGTAAATTCCAACAAATAATGATAACTGATAAAATAGTTTGAAAATATATTTGCCAATCCCAAGCACTACAACTTGATTAGAAAATCACGATAAAGAATGACTCAACTGAAAAAAATATACTTAAGCTGATAAGTGAAATAATGTGACTGAAGCAAGAGAGAGAAATAGTCAGTGCATTAAAACGTCAAGAAGCAATCAAATATTTATTATTCACTATTTTTGCGATCATAAATCATTTGACAAACCAAGCAATTGTCAACCATATTGACACAATATCTTCCGAGTACCAATTTAATAGATTAATTACCTCAATATTAATAGCTCGGAGCTTCAATAGTCTAACATTGAGTCGATGGGGACATTGAACATTAAGTCCGGATTAATCTGCAAATTGCAATATTTGTTTAGTACGAAGACAACTTCTATCACATAACCACATTTCAAAATATGGAAATTAATACGATTAATCTCACAACCTCTTACCGTTGTATTTTAACAGACGCACTATTTCCATTCATTTATTACAGTAGTACCCTGATCTACGGTTTGAATCCGTTCCATGGCCTGGCTAATAGCTTTATTAGCTCGTATATCAAACCTATTTTCCCCATTGAAATTATACTAATTACCATTTATCCATTCCAACCATCAAAGTAGTTCCACCCAATTCTTTGTCATATATTTTTAAATAAGAAAATATGTGCTGCATATATACATAGCCCTGTAGGTCATCCCTATCTCATAATGTGTAAAAATAATAATAACAATAATTACGACCCGTATATTAAGGTTTCACTATATGTAATGCTTTGAGAAACCTCCTTGACACATAAATTAATAATCAAAATAATCCCTATCTTGACTCTAAGAAGCACAGGATAACTATAATTATTATTTATTGATTAATTATAATTGGCCCCAATGGTAAGAATGCTATAAGAATTTGATCTTCAATTATAGTACGATATTGTATATTTATGCCAAGTATCACCACTGAGACGTACCCTAGTAATTGTTTGTAAAATAACTATATCTGAGATATATTTTAGAACTTGGATATAAATATCTGTATATTGATATGAGCTAAGAGATGGTTAACAAATCATATACAAATAAATATGAAACTAATAGTCGGCAGGCTTATCTATTACACAAAAACCAGTGTAGGACCTTCCTAAAATAAGATTAGCATCTAATACAGTCCACGTATCAGTTTTAGGATTGTAATACTCCATGGAGCGGAGGTTAGAAGTGCCATCATCTCCACCCACTACATATAACAACCCATTATAGGTAACAACACCGGCATTACGACGACAATGATTCATGTCTGCAATGGAGGTCCACGTTTGTGTTTCTGCAAAGTAACGTTCCACACTTTTTCGAACAAAAGGACCATCGTGGCCACCAATAGCATATAACAAATCGTCAAGAACACCAACTCCGGCTCCTGATCGGCGAGCAGACATATCTCTAACGCTACTCCAGGAATCCTTTTCCGGATTATAGACTTCAACACTATCATTGAGAAATAAATAACGTAACATATATGATTAAAAAAGTTTGTAAATGCACACCTTGAAAGACATTGTCGACTATTTCCATCGTAACCTCCTACGGCATAAATCAATCCATTTAAAACACCAACTCCAACACTGCTCCTTCTTGTTAACATGCTAGCAATACTTCGCCAAACACTAGGTTGAGGAGCAGAGGAAGATAAATCTAATACTTCTGCTGTGTTAAGTCCAGAACTTCCATCAAATCCACCCACGGCGTAAATTCGATCATTTAAAACTGCAACACCTAAGGTAGATCTTCTTGATTCCATAGTTGGTGCTGGCCTCCAAGTGTCAGATCCAATATCAAATTCCTCGACCGATTTGACTCTTAAACTACCATTAAATCCTCCAACACCATAGACTTTCCCTTTAACCACCGCTACGCCACAACGACAGCGTCGACTAATCATCTCCGACAAGTAAGCCCATTTTCCTAATTTAAAGTCGAAGCACTCCACAGAACGAACAGCTTTAGGTGCCTGTCCGCCAATGGCTAAAAGAACCTTGGGTAATCCTGCAGGCTCGCGAGGTCTAAGACGAGGATTGTCCTCATCAGGAGTGAGATGAAAGGATTTCAAAGAACTATCTACAGGTGATGAGAGATTATATAAATGATGTTTGAGCGCTTCAATAACAAAGTCTTTGCATTCTGAACTATTTTTAACTAATCGACTCTCCTCGATTTTAGACAATAAATAAAAGGGATCCAATAAAGGTAAACGAACGTGCTCTATCAACTTGGGAAGATACTCATGACGTTTATCTAAATCGTGGTTCACCCAAGCAAGAACATTCTCTAATATTTTGTCTTCTCCAGATACTGTAATTGTATTGCTAGAAATTAATGATATAATCATTTTCGGATCCTCCAAACAGAGAAATTCTTCGGAATCTAATACTTCGGTAAAGTGTCCTTCAATATATTTGTGCGTTGATTCCACTAAATCAATACAACCATGAATATCTGCAAAGCGATTGATTCCAAGGCAATTACTCGGATGCAATTGACCTGAAATTGTATACAAAATAGTAATATGTGAATAAACGAATATGTGAATATTTTAAACGTATCATGTTCAAACGTGTAGGCACTCTCATTACTTTTATAAAACTGCATCTCAAGCATAAATAAGACGTTTCAAATAGAAGTGATATTTATATACTTTGTTTCTCTGAATATGAATCAAGTTATACATAACTTCAAATTACTACTGTAGTTATGATTTTAAGTATCTGAAAGTATTAGCACCCTGCTAAAAGTTCATTGTAAAAAAATTATTAATTACTATTTCTAATGGCTATCAATTTTTTGCTAGCCTTTCTAAAAAATCCTTAACCCATCGACCATACAAAATCTTTCAAAACCAACAGGCACTCAAATAATATTTATCTTTTAATTATTATCAGAGAAGAAAGTTAATTAATGACATTTTGGGTTGCAGCCTTTTTGTTTGGGCTAGAGATGAAATTTTATGTACAAAAATAAAAAAAATAGTAGGACCTCAATACTTTTGAACCACGACAGTATGGAGAAAAAAAAATCCATAAAATATATTATTGTACAAATATCCGACCTAAAAGAAATTCACAACAGAAATCTCTGACATCTGTCAATTGAAGAACATTAGCCGCAGGTAATAGAGATTGAACATTTTCCTCGTCAACAGTTATTTCCGAGGTGTATACATAGTCAACAAGCATTTCCAAGGACTCTGGACTCACCAAGTCAATCTTAATGACTTGATTGGAGTCTCCTTCATCCCAACGTGAGTCAAACATGGCTCTAAAATAAGGAGATCGAGCACTCAAAACCGCTTTGTGTGCACGAATGGGCTTAGATCCCCCAGAGGCGGACACAAGTTGAACATCCGTGAGATTGGAGGAATTCCTCATGGAATTAAGGGATTCCAGGATTTTCCAAGCGTGATGAATGTCCTTGAATCGTCTTTTATTAGGCTCTTCATCCGTTTGTGAAGGAGGAGAGAGTCCACCCTCTGTTGGACGACGACGCAATTGTTGGTCCTCTGGGTAATGGCGTTGATCCTCTTCATCCTCCTCCGCTTCCAAAAAAGGATCCGACATTTTCAGGGATTATTCATGATGATTATCAGATAGTCATGCTAAACTTCTTTATACAGACGCTGAACCTTATCTTGAGAACTAAAAAACGGAGCTTCATTAGCTAGGTCAAGGTGTGTGTCTCTCAAATGATTGATAACAGAGCAAGAATCAATTTTTTTTATATGTATGTATCCTCACCCACAATACAAACAATCAATGACGTCACTCTCAACCATTACCAATCATCTTACCCACCAAATTGATCAACCCTTCGGTCAGCTCGCTCCTTCATGGAATCATAATTCAACTAAATGTACAACTAAATAATTATAATCACTCAATTATCTTATGATTTAGATACTATTTCAAAATATCTCCTAACCTTGAGAATTATAATAACTCAGAAGCACATGAACCGAAAAGAGAAACTATAATTATAATTATTATTATTGCAACTTCCAAAGCTGTTAAATACGAATCAACTCAACTTTAGTATGTGTTAATTACGCAACATACGAGCAACAACCCAGAATTGACGTTACGTAACAAGCATAGAGTACAGAAATATGTTAACATTCATAATCGTAACATTTTATGTGTCAGGTTAGGCATATCTCAAATGTTTTCATGTATTTGAGAACAAAGCATCATGCGACACTATTAATATTATAATAATAATTATTATTTATAGATAAAGATATGCGAAATAACTGTAAAATGATGCTTATTTCGAAATCAATAATTATAATAATAATAATAATTAATTACTCAATCATCAATAATTATATTCGTTACAAAATAGCAGCTTGACTTTGACAACTTGACTTTTGCAATGAAGTCGGCTCTTTGATGATACCTTTTAAGGTAGCAGAATTTGAATGTGTAATCTGTACGGTGCAATAGTCTCCTGGCTTCAAGTTGAAATCCTTGGAAAAAATCACTTTGTTATTCCCATCAGCTCTTCCTTGAAAATCATTTGGTGATCTTTTACTGTCCTATACGTGATAGAAGGTGGTAACCATATAAGTAAAATATTAAATATAAATTAGTACAATTTATATACATAACAACATTACATACCCCTTCAATCAAAACACATTGCTCAGTATTCACTAGTTTCTCGTTAAGTCGTCGAGACATTGTTTTTTCGAGTTCATAGAGTTGTAAAAACCTTTTTTTCTTGACTTCCTCAGGTACATTGTCATACAATTTACGATGGGCATGGGTTTTCTAAAATGAGGGAAACATATGTATTTTGTATGATTATGTTGATCTTCTCAAGAAGAAAAGGAAGTGACAAACCTCTCTCAGGCTATATGGGAAAACAAACATTTTATTATACTGAACGCGGTGAATCAAATCAAGGGTCTCCTGGAAATCCTCATCGCTTTCACCACAAAAACCAGCTATGAAATCTGAAGAAAGAGTGACTGAAGGGATTTGTGATCGAATTTCTTGAACAAGAGACAAATAGGATTCCTTTGTATAACCTCTCCTCATGGATTCCAAAACTGTATTGCTTCCAGCTTGAGCTGGAAGATGGATATGATTACATATATTTGATCGCTCTGAAATTAATTGTAGAACAGGTTGAGGAAAGTCTTTGGGATGAGGAGAAGTAAAACGTATTCTAACTTCTGGATCGATTCTTGATACTTGATCTAATAAATCAGCAAATCGTGCTCCACCTATCTTGGGTTTGTAAACAGTCTTAAAAGATGCAGATGACCTCGCATCTGCAGAGACAAAGTGAGATGCCTCAGTAGTGTCTCTGTATGAATTCACATTTTGACCTAATAAAGTAATTTCTTTCACTCCTTTATTAGAAAGATTACGAACCTCATCAAGGATTGAGGAAATGGGTCGGGATCTTTCTCTTCCTCGTGTAAAAGGTACGATACAATAACTACACATATTGTCACAACCTCTTTGAATAGATACAAAGGCCGATACAGCATCAGAATTTAATTGAACCGGAAGAACGTCAGCATATGTTTCATCTCTTGACAAAATGACATTAATAGCGGATTGATCCGTCATCATTGATACATTTAAAAGACGAGGTAAATCCTTATAAGCATCTGGACCAGCTACAACGTCAGCAAGAGGAAGAGGATCTTGAAAGAACTTGTCCTTGAGTCGCTCAGCCATACATCCCAAAATACCAATTTTGAGTTGCCCCCGCAGTCTCCTTTTGTCTCGCGATAAATTCTCTAATTTTCTCCAGACTTTATTCTCAGCCCCTTCACGAATAGAGCATGTAACAAGAAGATGAATTTGGGCATCTCCAGGATCACGGGTAAATTTGTAACCAGATTTCTGAAGTAAATAAGAATGAAGCTTTAAAATAAGGACTCTCAATGAATAGTTCCTACCAAAAGTACGGATTGAACAACTTCAGCGTCGCTCACATTCATTTGGCATCCTTTAACATCCAGGAATACTCTTCTACCTCCACCGTCAAGGTCGTTATCATTGATATATGGAACACATGTACCTTCAACCGGCCTTTGACTGGGTTTAGAATTCAAAAGAAAATGCTCAAGACTAAGACCATCATTCGGTATACTCTTCCTTGTACATCCTCGAATATAGGATTGGAAAATGGGTTGTCGCAGACGTCCAAAAATTCGCTCCATCGATACAAGAAAATTTTACTATTTTTATTTTTGCATAAGTATTCATTATTTAATATTTATTTATTTAGAATATAAATATTGTGATGACGTCACTGGGTTCTGTTTTTAAGAATAATAACAAATTATTTACAAAAATATTACTGTAAGTAAATAATATGGCTTAATAATATGTACCTATTAATTAATTATAGTCTAAGAGAAACACGTACATTATTATATTAAAGATGTTTGAGGGATGGCATTTTCCCCCTCCCTAATGGTCAAATTTGGTTACATGTATTTTATTTCAATGATTTCATACTATATTCCAAACAATTATTGACCCAGATTACACGGGTCAATATCACGCAGTCTCGACTCTGGAAGTAGTTTATTTTCTGTCCTCTCGATCCTTCTCTTCACATGTGGAGAGAAGGATCGAAGGGACAACAGCTACAATTTCAAACAGTCTATGAGGTCGGAACAATTCCAGTTTTAGTGAAGGGGACTGGAGACAAGTACTTGGACCCCAGAGATGGTAATATTGGTTTTCAATAATGGAATGATTTAATTGATTATAGAATATTTACTTCTGTTATAACACCGTTAATCAAAAAATAATATCACTGGTTAACAGTCAAAAATCCTAAGGGGTATAAATATAATAAAAATTATTTATTTTTGCACACTGATTTCAAATCTGTTATTTTTTTTTTCGAGAGTCCAACGGTTTTCGAGAAATCGAATCCTACTTTTTAGCTTTTTTGACCCATTTTTCAACTTCAATTTCAATTTAAGACTAAAAGGATACTCATTTTGTGCATTAAAAAATGTTGTTTCGCTAGTGTATTTAATACAAATTCCATTTCCAATCTTTGTTTTGACCTAAAGGGACTCTTGGGGCGTAGGGGACGGAAGTAAGCCAAAACCTTTGTACTTAAATAACTCCTTGAATATTAAATGAAGTGGATGGATGAAGTGAGCCCACAGCTTCCAAATGAATTGTCAAGCGTTTGATAAAAACCATTAACTAAGAATAAATTGTCCATCTAAGTGTGTAAATTTTCATTCGCTTTCTGCCAAATATTCGCTAGAAAATAATGTCTCAGCTGAGTATAGCACGCAGGATTGCAAAATCAGCTGAAATCCTTCTGTGAGCTACTACTTGATTTCTAGTGGATTTTTTATCAAAATTGGACAATGGACGAGACTAAAGACATCAATGATCGATCTATGATTTGATGGTTGATTGGTCCTCTGGATGAGTATTTCCTTGTTCAGTATTACCTGGTTAATTCCCATAACAGTTGAAGCTATTATTGTAATACGTTTGGGAACTTTGATAAAAGCAGTTTTAATGTTATGTAGACAATTTCAACATATAAGTTCTACTATTTCTAAGGTGAAGAAAAATTTAAATAGCTAGATCATGTTCATTAAATAATTGTTGATTCATCTAATGTTTTAATCAATAATAGCCTTAGAAGAAAGAGTACCTCTGATAATTATTATTTATCTGTTTGTTTATGAAAACTTAATTTGGAATCTCATTTCCTCTTTGAATCAATGTTTAGTTTTTCTGATATAATCTTATTTAATTTTTTCTTGATGGAAAAATTTAAATGATTACAAAATGTGCTACTTTTGACGATTTGAAGTTTTTATAATAGTTTTAAATGATAATTAAATTGTTGAGTTAAAAAAAAGTATTCACTAGATGGTTAAATCAAATCATTATATATGTATTTGTGTTTCTTAAATGTGTAATATGACATGTATACTTCACTTAAAATTATATAATTTATCTATTTAATTTCTCAAATGTTGAAAATTTCATATAAGTTAATCCATAGAACTGGATTTGGCAACATTTGAAGCTATAATTGTAATTTGATAAGAAAATCATTATTATTGTAACTTTGAGGTACAATGCCAACAAGGACATATTAAGGTTTATACTCTATATGTAATGATTAGCTAATCCTATAGGTATTAAGTAATTTTGTTTACCAATAGGCAGAACATAACCCGAATACGGCTTTTCTCGAGTCTATTAAAAAATGACTCAGGTTTTATGCTCAGGTATTAGTAGCCACGGATCTATGGTTCCGTTCATAACAAATTTTTACAACACCTAAATTAATTATTAATAATAGGCTGCTCTTTAGTAAAACAGGAAATAATAATGACAGCTACGTTCTCCCCCTTTCAAATATAATCTTCTGAAATTCTGCCTTTATTCAAGGGTACCATATGCTTTATGACATCATCTAGGGCATGTTTTTGAAATTGGTTCTTTTTCATATAACTAATAATATTATATCAGGATTTTAAGTTTACCCATTAGGAATTTTATTTATTAATTAATTATTATTTGTAGACGGCATGTATTACTCCATGATACGTAGTTAGTTCAATATGTTCTTCCCTCAAGAAATATATTTACATATTATAAGCCAGGTATAGTGCACACGTCTGCATTGACTTCAGAGTTCTCCTTCTTAACAGACACTTCACTAGGTTAGAATTTATTTAAAATCTCAATAAAAATTTAAGCTAAGATGACATATATTTTTTTTTCATAAAAAAAGCTTGTTACTTAGCCCCAGTTTTAAGGGGGTTAATATTTTGAGATTATTAACTTTTAGTGTTTATCTTTCTTCATTTTTAAGTTAACTTTTATTTAGGTCAATATTCAAATATACAATTTCTCATATAAATCAGGACATTTAATAATGAATTTATGTAAAAAGTACTCGGATACTCCAAATAGAATGCAACCGTTCTCTTTTTCTCAGGCAAGTCAAAGATGAATTGCCAGAGAAAAAGAGAACGTTTGTTCTCCTCTAACCAGGTGGGGTTCTAAACAAAAATAAATTAGAAGATTTGAACGAAGTTCCAATTAATAAAAATTTTATTAAAATTAGTTAATTATAGTTTATGCAGTTTCTTAACATTTTTGTTATGGAAATTTTTTGGTGAAGGGATTAAGTCCCTTAAACCAGTGGTCCCCAACCTTTTTCTAACTGCAGACCGATCAACGCTTGACAATTTTACTGCAAACCGCGGGGTTGGAATAAAAAAAATAATAAACGTGAATCTACTGTGCACTCATATGGAACTTTATTAGCACATTGCTTCAACATTACAATGCTATTATAACATTAGGAAGGTATAACTTTATTAACAAATTGCTCCAACAATATCACATATTATGACATCAAAAACTGTCTGTTTGATCGGTAAATCAATGGGAGACCTGAGCTTGTTTCTTTATAACAAGATGGTCCCATCTGGGGTAATGGCAGACAAAGATACCCGAAGTGTGTTGCTTATGTCCAGTCTACTTCTTTGCCTTGTTTCGGTGGCTGTCACTACAAAAAAAACCCTGCTTCACACAGATAGGATGTTGGAAATGGCAACAGGGATTTCAACACTGTTTTAGCGACCTCTGGGTATTCTGCCATGAATTTAATCCTAAACATCGGTAGAGTTATTGTCTCGACCACTGTTTTAAATAAAACAGAAATAACTAATTAATTATTGTGCGGCCCGGTACTGATTGATCCGAGGCACGGGGGTTGGGGACCACTGTCTTAAACCACCTTTAATTCTAACAAATGTAAATTTATTTTGAAATTAGAACAAATATAGATACCCCATCTATAAGGAGCACAAATTAAGATGGATCTGACTGCAATAAATGTTTCATAATGACAGCTGGTTTCGGTGGTTTCAGAGAGGTTTGACATCTGTCAATGGAATTCAGCTTATATTATTTTGAGTTTTAAACAAAACCCTGTTTTTTACTTTGTTGAATATGTCAAATTTTGTAGTAACTAATAAGCATTTGCGGGAGGTTTTATGTTTCTGCTTTAATTGGATGAAAAATGCAGCTGAATCGTATAGAATACTTGCAAAAGTCTAAGGTGACAATGTTCAAACTGATAAATTATGTAGAAAATGGTTTTGAAGTTTCAAGAATGGTGATTTCAGCCTTGAAGGTAAGGCTTTCCTCTGGACAGCCAAAGAATGCCAAGAATTAGAGACGTAACTCAATGGAAATCCAAGTCAAACACAAGAGGAGCATACAAAATCATTGGGAGTAACACAACAAACTGTATTATTCACAAGTAAAAAACCACAAAATACGAACCGAACTCATTTGTGGGTTAAATCGAGTTGCAGAATAATAATAATTATTTAATTTTAATCTCTAAAATAAAAATTGAGCAATTTCCAAGAATTGACCAAATCTAAATATACTCAATAGTCTGGGTTTTTTTCTTTTAGTTCATAATTAGTAAATAATACATAGTTATACCTAATGTATGTTGTTGCTATAACCCATTAATGACGATGCTTTATTAATAATGTAACTGACACAACATTTTATATCATAAATGATGATTATGATTCATAATCCATGTTATATGAGTACCTTAGACACTAAGGAGAAGAAAAGTTACCTGCATTGCTCCTTACAACGCAGTTAACATAGGTACTATGCTTTTTGAGGGGATTTTGTTATATTGTACAAAATCCTGGAAAATAGTTGACTACATCAGATCTTGATGCGTTGGATATCAAATAAATGACTTAAATAAAGTTATGCTATATAATTGAGGTACAAAATCAACATAAGCAAATTGACATATTTCAGACCACTATACCTATTGAAATTTTTGAGATGGGTTCAAATAGCCAAGAGTAATAGATCGGTGTCTAACAAGTTGATGACAGTTGACGATCGATCGCCCACGGGATGAATAAAAATGGATCTCAATATATTTTCAGATAAATGTGATATTAATATTAATAATATAGTTATTATTATACTAAACTAGAGACGTGGATTTTAGTCTAAAAAGTAGACTATGAAAATTTAATTTCTTCTTGGTAACCTGCTGCTAGTTAGTAAATTAATTCAAAGTAGACCTTGTTTGAACAAAGTTACAACTCGACTAGTTTAGAGCTTTCATTTGATACATTGAAAGAGATGACTTTATTTGGCTTCAATATTGGCATAAATCTAACAAATTCGTTTTTTTGACTGTGTGCCGGCAATCTTTAAACACAATTTGTGGTGCTGCGAATGATTAATTAATATTATTACATAGGAATGGAAGATAATTTATTATTATTATTATTAATAATAATAATTGAAGAATACAAAATGTAATAATCCAAAATCATTTTTGAGAAAAATGTTATTAAAGGATACATTTGAACATAATTAATATTAATATATGTATATGAATTTAATGAATATATAGTGTGGTGCAGTGTTCTCATATGTTTTAACAGAAAGGACAAGCTGAAAGATATCACTGATATAATAACAACATAATACTAGGAAGAATTGATTTCTGCTATGCTATGTGGAGTTGCAGGATTGATTAGTTATTATGGACGGTGGAATGTATACATATATTCAAAATTGCTTATTATTGTATAATATTAATATATATAAATAATATAAAGCATGCGGCCGCGAGATGGATGGAAGGAGAAAAAAGAGGGGGAGGAAGAGAGGAAAAAAAAAAGAAAAAGAAAAAAAGAAATCCTAGTAGTAAAAAAAGAGAGAGGGAATAAAGAGAAAAGGAAGATGAAGGAGAGCTGGTATTATTACTTAGTTAACAATTAACATAGTAGTAAAGTCAATTCATTACCTCCTAGTAGTAACTACTAGAAGAGGAAGAAAATAAAATTGACTTCTATTTGTTGAAAAACTGATTTGGAGACTGGTTGGGGTTTTTTTATTTTATTTAATTTTGTAAGTGTGAGTGTGAATTATACATATATGACCTAAAAGATCCAAGTTTGAGAATGATGACATCATATCCCTACTAATCATTAGTATCCAAAATGACTACTACCTCCATCAAGATGTCGGATTTCATGGACGGAGATGAGGAGGAGGAGGAGGATGGAGAGGAAGAAGAGGATTGCTACTACTCTGAAGATGATGAATATTGTCGTAATCTACTCCGGGATCATTACGGAAATGGATTCATAGGGGATGGCTCCATGGATGCTCTGACCCCACGTGAATCCAATTATTATCAGCGCTCCTCTATCCCTATTCCGATTCAAACACCGCCTCCGACTCGTCGAAAGAAATATCCCAAAGAGATGAGGAAAACTATTGGGGCTTTTCTCTTTATGATTGCCAATTTCATTGCCACCACAACGTCTCTCTCCATTATTCATGAGCAGAGACCCATGTATGAACCTCTTCCGGATACGATCCTTGATCGCATTCAGTATCAAGTACAAACAAAACATTTCTTTTTCATTCATTATAGTATTAGGGTGAAAGTGCTCGGCACTTTACTTCAAATCCCACGATTATTTCCAATATCTATATGCAAAATATTGAGCCCAGAGCCTGTTACGTTGCTGGCATATATGTAGGTTTGATCTTGAAAACACTGTTTCAAGATTTGTAGTATTATAAGGGATGTCATGGAGTTAAACAGATACAAAGACACTCCCGGCCATAAGGAGAATGTCAGACACTTGACTTCAAAATCGATTATTTCCAGTACATATTTGTAATCAAAGTTTTGAAGTTTTTATATCTTATTTAAAAACCGATTTTGAAGTGAAGTGTGGGTGGTCAATGTCATCTGCGAAATTATAGTGTTTATCCAACTCCTCTTATTGTCCGTACAGAACTTGATGGATATAAAAAGTACATATGTCTCAAGATCAAATCATTCCTCTTGTTGTGTCCATGAGACATTTTATCTCTTCATCTCAGTAATGAGTCTAAATACTTGAATTACAAGCAGAATAATATTTTGAATACTTCACCTCAAAACCAATGATTTACCATATACACCCACTAGCACTTGTAAAGTATGATTGATTGATTGAGAACGTTCTAACGGGGCCCAATAAATATTTTAAGTATTTCCAGGTCAATAATCCAAACAATCGATTTTAATGTTAGCTCTTAGAGGAATTATAGTATTTACTCTAGTTTTTCAATATATATTGAAAAAGAGTGAAGAGAAAAACCGATAGTTATTATTTTAAACACGTTGAAATTATTATTATTATTATTTTGATTTGTTTCCAGAAAGTCACAAAACTTGTTTTTAAATTGTACAATGAACATATATATTTTATATATTTATTAAGTTTTATTCGTTTTAGGACTATTACAAACTGTTTATAGCCTCTGTGTACTTGACATTTCAATTTACTAAAGGAAATTTTTGCCATTTTTATATATATATATATATATATATATTGTGTTCAATTTGTAACTTGGATAAGCAGAGTGTAAAGTTGCGACCAAAGAACGAGATGAAATATTTCAAATGTCAAATTTATGGTTATTTTCTATAGGTATTTATCTATAATATAATCACTTAAATTTAAGGGTGTCATTTTGAACTTTTAAGTAACAACTAATATAATTGATGGTTGCTCTATATGGTACACTATGGGTGGTATAATTAAATTGTCTTCTGTTCTATCAATTGAATGGACCGCTATGAAATAATTCATTGGAAACTTGTGCAATCCGTTTGTACAAGTTACAACTTGTACACGACATATGTATACTAAAGAGCTATATGTTCATCAACTGAGTCTACATACATATAGAGGAACTATAATTTATAAATGTAGTCATTTACAGCAAATAAATATCCCATCTGCGAATGAATCATATATATATATATATATGTTGAACTTTGACAAATACCTCTCATGTAAACAATTTCTTGTTGAGTAGAAGCTGTTTAATTTTTTTTTTTTTTTTTTTGAAGTAATTACGTGGCATTATATTATATGATTACATAAATACATATATATATATATATATACATCTTGTTATATTGATCTCTGGTACATATTTAATTAGATTGTGCATATTGGAAAACGTATTACGTTTATGTACATAATGTACAGATGATAATATGAGTTACTACACTTTACCATAAATGTCCCTTGTCAACACTAAAAGAATCTAGAACAAAAAAATAGAGAATTTATCAATGATTTGAGAGCAATTTTATATATTGAAATTTCATATCTGGGATGGCTTGAGGTATTACTACTAAGAAATGTTTTCTTTAGTCCTCTAAAAGAGCAGTGTGTCTCACTCAAACTGCCCCCGCCTTCACTAAGATTCAACTCTTTATGTTTCTATTTTCTTATCTGTGTACTTAATTATACGTATGTAAACACAAAACCCAAAAAATGTACTCTAACGCTGCCTGCACCCCCTGTGCTTGATTATCTCATAAATACCCCCCCCCCCCCCGTTGGGATACAAAAGTTTGATAAGCACTGGCCTATATGGATGGAACCTTTAATAAATTAATTTTATTAAATTATGACGGCCTTAAATGGAATTTGCGCGTCCTGTATATGGATGTGTCAAAATAATTTATTAGTAGGAATGAAAGATAATAATATACATAGAAATTATTCAAGTTTACTTTTATGTTGACGGGTCAACACAAATCCAAAAAGAAATTACATTTATAAACTTTAAGCTCTAATTACAGTAAATAGCGTGATTGTCAATAAGTATTTCATTTTGATGTAATGTTATACATTTACTGAGTACGTAATAATATATTCATGTATATTTTTTAATAGTTTAATTCATGACTGACAGCTACTATGATTTTGATGAAGTTAACACATACTTAGTTTATGAATATGATTTTTAAACCTAATATATATATATATATATATTTATTTGTTTTTAGAAATGGGCTTTGGATGTATCAGAAATTATTTTGCAGATCATGACTTTCTCTACAATTGCGCTTCTACTTTTCCACAAATACAGGTTCATTTCTTCTTCGTTTTAAATTGATCCAAATTTCCTTCATTTATATCATAAATTTTATATCCTTCTTTGTTTAGGATGATTGTGCTGAGAAGAATGTTTTTTATATTAGGTCTACTTTATGGATATCGTGCTGTAACAATGTTTGTCACCATACTCCCTTCCGCCAATCCCTCATATCATTGTGCTCCCAAATTAGTTGATAGTGGTCGTGTTTTGACAGTTAGAGAAGTGATAAAGCGTGTACTCAAGATCCTTTCAGGTACGGCTTTTCTATCCTTTTGTCAGTGCCGGTTTTAGAATATGCTGGGCCCAGTAAAGGAAGAAAGGTGGACGGCCTCTTACTCGTAGAATTTTTAATATTTCTCAATAGTGATGCGGGTCTCGAGGTCGGCATCCTAACCAAGACTAAAGCAATTAAATTAAAAAATTCCTTTTTTTATATAACGAATAATTTTTTTCCTCTCGTGATGTTGATTTTCAACCCCGACACCACCGTTCTACATAAATAATCAGGTCCAAATTATTTATATACAAAAAAAATTTTAGAGTAAATTTCGACGTTACACCATTCCCCCCCCCCCTTAAAACCGGCACTGCCTTATATATTATTTTATTGTCCTATTTATTTATACATGAATGTCTTTGTACCGACTCCCCATTTTAGGATTTGGACTTTCAATTAATGGAAAACATGTTTACTGTGGAGATTATATTTATTCTGGACACACTATGATCGCTGTGCTATGTTACTTAGTTATTGCTGAATGTAAGATTATCTTTTAGTAAATTATCCCTTAAACACAATGAGTGTATGACTAATGATTTTATTTTCTAGATACGGATCGTCGATGGTATATATTTCACTACTTTGTTTGGCTACTCGCCGTTGCCGCCGTCGTAATGCTTATGTTGGCTCGAGGACATTACTCAATTGATGTGATCATTGCATATTATATAACAACAAGGCTGTTTTGGCTCTATCATTCCATAGCTTACTTTGACTCGCTCAAACGGTCAAGTCATGCTCTAGGACCGGATCGTTCTTTCAATCGATTTGAAAAAATTTGGTGGTGGAAATTGTTGTCTTATTTCGAGAGGAATGTACACTCTGGCCCTCTTCCAAATATCTACACCCTTCCTTTTCTTCGGCCTAAATGGATGTTGGGTCTCTATCGGCGGCTGTCCACCTCTTCGAGTCATTAGCTGTAGTGAACGCCTAATTCCATGTAAATCATACGATGATGAATATAATGACTCACCCTTATTCATATTGTTCTATGCAGATATTCATACATTTTTGCATACATACATACATACTTGTTTATATCTATAAAGAATATCTATTTTTGTTATATTTAAAAAAAAGTTATTTAGTCTTTTAAAAAAAAATAATAATAATCCGTTGTATTAATGATGAAACGAATAATAAAATGGAATGCATTGACTCTCAAAATCCTCAGTCCTTTTTTGATTTATTCCACTTGGTGACTATCCAAATGAATAGAAGGAAGAGGAAGATCAGGAGCAGGATAATTCCCAGGGAGAGAAGTGCGCATGGAATGGAATTGCAGTCTGTACACCCAATAAGGACAGGAATTAACCCTGCTTGACATGAAGAGCTCGACGACATGGACATGATTGTTAGAATGGTGACGTCATTTTAAACAATCAGAACGTGAAAAATACTACTAAATATATATGAATAAATAAATAATAAGTGAAATTCGCCTGACGTCACAGTTCTCACTCTCCTTTTCTTTTCAATTCTAGCTGCTAGGTGACAGATTGAGTCTCATCTTAGTATATCTCTCCTGCTTAGCAGCAGCAGCAGTAGCAGTAGAATCTTAATAGTACAGACTACTATTTCTCCTCCCCCTTTCATAATTTTCTGAGCATTTTCGTTAGTAGTCAGTCACTCTACTTGGACTCAAAGTGGTCCACCTCCTGGACTCTCACATTTTCCTTACTAGTCCTTGCCTTTAATCACGTCGCATCCAGTAAATCAGTCAAGGATTTATTTAGCTCTGCAACAAAGTTCCTCAATCTCAAGTCTTAGGTCAGTTGAACACCATGGCTCTTCAAATACTGAACAATGCGGTTCTTCTCGTTCAAATCGGTTTATACTGTGCCTCCTGGATCCTTTCTCTC
Source organism: Lepeophtheirus nordmannii (assembly GCA_963680855.1). NCBI lineage: Eukaryota > Metazoa > Arthropoda > Copepoda > Siphonostomatoida > Caligidae > Lepeophtheirus > Lepeophtheirus nordmannii. The sequence goes on from OY804518.1 coordinate 879,786, forward strand.
TGCATTGTCATCCCCATGAGCCTCCATCAGGATCAGTTCAAAGGACATTGTCTTCTTTTTAGTACAGGAGTCTGGCAGGAGGAGGATGGACAGTTTCTCGTGGATTGGGCATCACAAGCATATTGCAACTACGTTATATTTGTGGCCGTTATCACTTTTGCCCTCTCCTCCTTTCAAATCTTTAGACTCTCCAAATTTGCACTTAGAGCCAAGGACTCTTCCTTTTTCTCAGCATTTATCGACGTGATCCTTGGTGCTCTTATGGCTGGTCTTACTCTGGCTGCAGCTCTTTTTGTCACTCTGGGTACGCAGATCCAACCATGGGCGTCAATATTCATTAACTAAAGCTTTTTTTTTTTCTTCTCTCCCTTCCTTTGTCTCTAATTCTAGGCTTCAAGGTCTGGTGTGACGAAATAACGCTTCGATTCGAAAAGTGCTCTGATGCTACTGGAAATGACATAGATAAAAAGGATGCTATCGACTCTTCAGGATTTTTTCTACAGATGTTTACTGCACAATTTGGCATCTGGATGTCTTTTACCACTTGGTTTGGTCTCTTTCTCTTCTCAAGTGTTAAGCTGTGCCGATATCATTTCGAAGAAAACCTAAGGGTCTCTATGGCTAAAGAAAGAAAACGACTCATTAATGAGGATTTAATGAACGAGGGATTAACAGCATCATCCAATGAACCTCAGCGAGAAGAGTCAATTAGTCGTGTACGGAGGTTTAGAAGAAGATCAGGATTGGAGGGACGCTTTCAAGAGGTGACTGAGGAAGAAGTCGAACACACACCATCTCAAGCTGCTGCTCCCGCCATCACTGGTGGTGGCTCCTCCTCTTCTCCAGTGAACCAAGGGAATGAGGAAGTTGCTACCATAAAGGGAAATCAAATTCGTATCATAGAGGAGTCGAGTGGAAATTTACCAGATTTACTTCGTTAAGATACGTATTTATCTTTTTTTACGTACTCAATACGGTTGTAGACAAACTTGCGTAAGATGAATCACGCATCAATTGCCTTCCATTTTGTTAATAATAAATATTCATCCTAGTGTACAAGTCTTCTGTTCAATACCTATATTACTCATATTTTTTATTTTCTATTGGAAGAAAGCACATTTGTTAGAACCCTCTTTATGGAAATTGCATTTACTTCTCTCCTTTACACCGTTTCAGTTTTATTCTCTTAAAATATATTACCTCATTTTGGTATAATTATTAGAATCAAATCCTCTCCCCAACCCCTTAGAAATAGTTTTATTAAATGTTTGTTTTAATACTACTACAAATTATATGTTTTTCTTCATTTTTGAAGAAAAAAAAAGTTATATATCCGCAAGAGCTTGTTATTGTTTACATATAATATATTACATGTGAATAATATTTGTCAGAATTTATGTTTAAATGAGTTATAATGTGAAAGAAAAATGGAAGCATTTTTATAATGATTCAATGAATTGAGAAATTGAATCTATCTTTATATTTATTATTTACTTGGATTTTTTTTTTTTTTTTACAAATATCAATAATGACCCTATGTATGACGAATCTTCCATGTTTCTTTGTTTTATTTTAGTGTTAGTGGATAAATTGTAAGTGTTCAAAAAAAACAAAACAAAAAAAAACAACTTTTATTTGTTTTCCATGATTTTTGTGTATTCGCTACCAAATTAAATAAACATTGAATTGCAAGAAAATGGGTTGTCTTAGTTTCAATTGTTGTTTTGTTATTTTCTTTTGATTTCAATTCATTTGTAAAAATGAACCGGACCTGGCTACTCCTAGTTTTTGCTTTGAAAGGCATCCTCTCAATCAAGGAGTGGCCAAATTGCGTGGATTTTGCTACAATTGACGCTGGAGACATGTTGGAAAGTGGAGGGATTTATTCATATGAGGCTTGTGCTCAAGAGTGTGACTCGAGAAGCAGTTGCCATTTGTGGGCCTACAAAAATTATACCTGCAATTTGTTCCCTAAGGGAAGTAACTTGAAAATCAACAAGGGTGGAAATGATACAAACATGGGACGTTTATATGGCTTTCGGGAGTGTAGTCCAAAAGCTGAGGGTAAATCGGTCATGAGTATGATTTAGACGTAATTTGTCATAGTTCCATATACATTTTGTTTAAGAGTTTCCATACGGTTTTGTTTTTTTAATAAAATGACTTTGGTGACAAAGTTTCATATCGTTTTTACAATGGGGTATGAAACTTTAATTAATTAATTATTTTAGATTTAATCTTTAACTAATATATATATATGCACATGTTTAAAACGGTGATTGCATAAATTTTGTTCACCCGTTGCAGGATAATTAATTATTGATTTATTTGGATTCTCATACAAATAATATGTTGTGTTAGTAATTTGTTAGCATTTATTTGTTTAAAGCTGTGTTGGGGATACGGGCTCAAGTTATGAATTTTATGACTTAAATAGTACTTAATAACTTTTGCAAATTGTTAACTAACTTGAATTTAAAAAAAGAAGAAGAAAATAGCTTGAGACTTACTGCGGGACTCGATACTCCCAAAATAAATTGTGACTTTCTTTCAACTCTGTTAGTTAGCACACCAAAAGTTTTAAAATTAGTTCTATAGTATATTCTAATAATAATTAATTATCTTTTCTTTTTTACACATTGAACCTACAAAAACAGAGCATTGGCCTGAGTGTAAAGTTCAAGGTTTCGATTTAAAGTACCCTGATCTTTTTCAAAGTAAGGAGAGAAAAGCCTTGAACATTCAGGATTGTAGCTGGTACTGTGCAATGAATAGAAACACTTGTCGTTTTTGGTACTGGGATGGAAATGATAATTTGTGTTACCATAAATCAACCTTTGGACCTCCTCAAAATTCATTTACTAAAGAATCCGCCTATGGTTCTAATAAATGCACTGGAAAGAGTATGCTAATCTTCATTTTATCAATCATGCTGATTAAATATTAAAAATTGATATTTGTCAAACAATTGTATATTTATGAAATATTTATTATTTACTTGGTCCATCTCTGAAATTCGTCTTTCAAGTCCTTAATGTTATTTTAATATTATATAATATCTACATTTGAAGTATTAGAATACTCCAATGAGTCATTTCCTTCTGTTCATGGAGGATGGAGTCCTTGGAGTAAAGAGGAAACGCCTTGTTTCAATAAACATTTTGGTGATTTAGTTAAATGTGGAGGAGGCCTTCAATATCGTAGAAGAAGTTGTACAAATCCTGTTCCTAGATATGGAGGAAGGATTTGTATGGGAAAACATTTGGAGGCTTTTCCATGCAATACTCATCATTGTCAAGGTAAATCAAATGTACTTTAGAGTTGATAAAATATTTTGTAACTTATAAGATATGTATATTATGACAATATATCTTAATTTGATATTCCATCAAAGAAAATCCACTCTTTTCGAGTTTTACGAATCTTTACTATGTATAAAATATATATCGATCTTTGTTCCAAACTGTTCTCTGAATAATTAATTTGATTGATAAGATCAGTTTACTCATACATTTATTTTAGAAAATTTTAGATTTATCAGTGATCTGCCGAAATTGCAAATTATTACTCTTATATTATTTCCCTGATCACGAGATCCAACTTCTTTGATTAAAAAAAAACCCGAAATCAGTGGCGCTGGAACCATAGTGGTCCCCACTTTTTGAAAAAAATGAGGTTTTTTGATTTAGTTATATTACAATTTACGTCATAAATAAACTGGAGGCGTCATAATTATAAAATTTGCCCCCCCCCCCACTTATAAATCCATTCATAATAAGTCAGTATAATCTGTTTAACCCTAACAATAAAGGTTATTTAAGAGTATGTGACATGACTCTTAATTTTCTTGAAATACAGGGAACAAGAGGGGCTTTAAGGTTCTTTGTAATATATCTGGGGCCATCTGGACTAACGTGTGAAGGACTCGTTCTTATAAAGTATAATGAAAAAATTAAAGACAAATGTGCCCCTTCCTGACCCATAAAGATATGGCCCTGGATATGATCCTTCTACAGAACTAATATAAATCTTAAGAATTAACTTATTTAAATTGTTTCAAACAATTATTCTCGCTTAATTCAAAACTACAATTTGCAAATTTACTGAAACCCTAAGGTTTAAGGACTCCTGAACCTACTTTATCCAAAGTTTTGAGTTTATATTTATTTATTTTATTTTAGAAGAGAAATTATTTAAAACATTTTTTTTTTGGTATGTGTGTATACTTAAGTCCCAAAACTTTCTCAGTCATTAAAATATTTCGATTTCCAAAGGATATTTTATAATATATATGTATATATATTCTAAAATCATTTATTGTATAATAAACCGGGCATTTAACTGAGTTTATAAAACCTGGTCGGACATTTCGTAAAGGGCTCAAAAAGGGGACAATATGCTCTAGGGAAACACGACAAGCTTTTTGGGATAAACAAAAATAGTATGTATTCTCCCTTCAGCTGATTTTCATCATTTGACTCTTTTGATTTAAAGCAGCTGACTCTACGTGTTATGAACTCAAAAAGGGTATTATCATTATTATTTATGATTTTGAAAACTAAAAAATATATTAAATTGCGCGCCCTTTTTTTGAATTTTTTATATTCAAGTATTAACGATTGATTTGCATATTGGTAGAATTTATAAATGTATAGTATATCAAAATAATAACTCTGCCCAAAGTTAAAAAGTTGGCAACATGGAAAATACAGAAGGGTAGCAGCTACCAGTTGTTTTTCCAAATTTTTCCTTTCCCTTTTGTCAGTCGAGGTTGCGAGTGGACAAAAAAGCTCGACGTGAAAAGTCAACAATTTTGTATGCATCAAGAGGTTATGAATACATAAAAAAGAAGAAAAGTCACTCAACCTTTCTTACAAATAACTTCGCTCGATTAGTATCCATGTGGAATGTACTTTGTTACTCCCTGTAAACATATATATATATATACTTTATATTTTCAATGAGATCTTCCATAAATTAATTTAGTAAATCATTTGTTATTTTATAGTAATATTTTTAACCGTTTTGTCCCCGACAACACAGGATGTGAGCTTTGATAATCTAGTAAATCTTTGTCATATTGAGACTATGAATCTTTTGTTAGTTTGCTTATGTCCTATTGTCTTTAGTTTTTGAATCTTTAGTCAAGAATATTGAATACTAAATCATATAATGATAAATGTATTTTGACAAATTAAATTTGTTTTTCTTCATGAATAATGAATTAATAATGTATATAGATGATTCAAATTCTAGTCATAAATTTATGTACATATAGTTTTGAATGAATATAACTTGACTAGTTGGTGTATCCTTCAACTAAAGGTAATAATGTAGTGGAGGGGGGGAGGAAGGACCCATTCTTGGCATGGCTTATCAAAGTATTGAATTTCTATTCGTTGAATAAAGTGAAATTTAAAACTGCTCATGTGTGATCTGGTTTATACAATGTGAGACGAATAAAAAAATGTATACTAATTATCACATTTTTCACACTGTCTATCCGTGTGTAGATAATTACTAAATGATATTAAATTATGAGAGTTTGGAATGAAATGTCCATTTTTGATACTCTGTTGGCTCTTTATTTAGGTATTTCTAACTTGTCTTTTTTTTATATGTAGAATTTGAACGTTTATGAGGAATTGATTAAGTAAATAATAACCCAAATCCTAGTTTACTCTAATATGCAATTATGTTTCATGCTCATATAGTTTTGTTAGAAAATCAATGCCGATGGGCCTAAGGATAAAACCCTTCAGGTATATTTCACGCCCTATTTATAGACATGTAATTTGTGCAAGTCTTAAAAATGGGATTTTAAACTATTTTATTGTGGTCAAATAGTACCAATTTCGATTTTCTATACGTAGAAAACATGGGGTTATCCTACTCATAGGTATATGTATATACATATATGTACAATTTATTTATTAAGCAGATAAATTATACATTGTAATCCTCACTAAGATCTTCATTTCTCCACTTCCCTTGCTCCCTATTAGGATTCTAAAATGTGAATTGGTTGAACTCAAATGAAGCCTACGATGAATTAATTAATTATATTAAATCAAAAAGGTCCAAGAGTTGAAAAGAATTGACCCTGGGTAGTACTCTAACTTACTTTAGGACTCTACGATGTGTTGAAACATTATTCAATTCCACCAGATATCCAGTCTTTTATATGTATATGTACTTGAAATATGTATTAGTGTAAAAACTAAGCAAAACATGTAGGTACACAAAACAATACATGTTTTCCACGTGAAATATGAGGAGGGCTCCTCGTCCTTTTTCTTCTTTCGAGGAAGGCCCAGAATATTAATGCTCAAATTATATTACTACCACCCATTTAATGCTCTCCACACTAACTCCGAGATGATTAACAACATGTATGTATGTACATAAATATAATTTACAACTTGTAGAGTTGACAGGAGTGAGTAGACCTACATACAATGGACTTTTCAATCAAACAGTATGAGGATAAAAAAATATAAAACCAAAAAAAAACAATTAAAAATAGAGAATAAAGTCGTTAAAAACTTAATCTCGTAACTGATTATGGGCCTAGGCAAGTTATGCATGTATGTTAAACTTGTTACATAATTTGTTAATACTAGATTTGGGATTATGGATGTAAAATAGTAAGATGCATTGATATAGGCTAACAATGCATGTATATGCATTGGATGAGTGACCTACACCTCTATGTACATACATGTAGTAAGTAGGTAATTCCTAGTGATGAAAAATTTAATTAATCACTCCTTTAGTATCTGGACTCTGTAAATATGCAATATTTATTGAAATTTTTAATATGTTTAACCTTTTTCATCTCTTGTTGTTTTGACATTTTTGCCTAAATGCACTTCATGCAAAAAAAAAAAAAAAACCCCGATGGCAGAGTATTTATTATTATTATTATTATTCACTTAAATTAATGCACAAGGTAAGGACGATCGGAGCAAGGGATATAATCATATATGTACTATGTATGTATTTATTGGGACTTTTTATTCAGATTTTATTTCTAAAGGAGCATCATATCTTGCATATTTAATTATGCTTAAATATCTAGGCATGCTCTCCTCCTGAATCAAGGGGTTGACGACTTATATACATAGGTATATACTTGTATATCACATGACAAACATGGAATTTTAATCGATGGTTTTTGGGAGTATATAGTTATATATTGTTAAATTAAACATATGAAGAATGTTTAATGACAAACATATTATTGATATAATATGTACCTATCTGGACGAAAAGACATTGACAAATTCTTTTGTATTTCGGTCGTTAATGCTGCAACAAGGATGAGGATGATGGTTCAAGTTTACTATTACACAAAGAGTTTTCATATATCACACTTGCATTCTACATAATCCTACATAATTACTTAACGAATCAGGCATAGAAATTACACGTGAGCATGTCTTGGCCATATCCCACTAGCTAATATTTATATAGAGAGAGTATGTACAATCCAGATTGGTTTTGATAAAGGTAGTTATAGTCTCTCACTCTCCCATCTAGCTGGTACTCAGGACTAGCTTTTTTTTGTCAAAAGTCAAAATTTGACCCAAGACAACTCTGGTATCTATGTATAGTTTTGTCATGCTATGGCAAGCAAAAAAGTATTCATGCACTTATGAATACACAATACGTAGAGTAAACTGCTTTAAATCAATGAAGAGTCAACTGATGAAAACAGCCTTACAATTCAATGAATGAATAACAGTCCCAAGTTCTTCATGATACCTCTCAACCTTTCCTCAAAAAAGAGACAGAGTACAAAAATGCTCAAAAGCAGTTGGTACAATGATGGCCAATTATTTCCAACTGTGAAACTATTTTTCTATTTTTGTAGGTTTAGAGCATCAACAAGTGGCAATAGAAAATCGACGAGTAAAAAAAAAAGTTGATCCTTTTGGAATAGTCCTATGACGTATTATCTTGCCAGCTATTGATTTTCTATTTTTCTCATGCCCTAGTTTGTTCTAAACGTTGATTGGTTACATACAAAGGAGTTATTTTTAAGCTCTGAAATCCTTAGCTTTATTTGAAGATGAGTCCCAGAGTTGGGAAGAATTGAAAAACTACTGCTAATAATTTTGGGCCATTTGTTTTTCTCTTTTTAGAACTAAGGTCAAGAGATACAATGAATATTGCACTGTGCTAATAGTAAGCCTTTGACCTCTCTTTTTGAAAGGGAAAGGTTTTTGAGATATACATAGAATAGAAATCCCATCGTGTGGTCCATAAAATACTTAAGATTATACCCCTACATTTTATGAAACATAGCATTTGTATTTGTATTCTGACTTATATGTATACCGTTGTAGATGTGCATACATACATAGGTATATGCATACATACATACATACATACATACAAGCATCTTATCAATGCATCTATGATTTATTATAAAATGAACAGTGTTGTGCTATACGTATGTACATACATATGTATTTTTGCGGTGAAAATCTTGGATGTTGATCGTACCATAGACGTAGATATATGTACATTTAGTTGTTAACATACTTGTATATTATTAAGATAGTATAACTAAATAATATGCCCTTATCTCCTTTTTAAAGAGAAAAAAAAAAAAAGACTTAACAAAACAGGAATCGAGAGACTCTTGCACTCAAATCCTTATCAAAATTGATTTCATATTACTTTTATGCAATAATCACAAGGAAGTTGCTCAAATGAGTGAGTTTCATGTAAATATAATCTCTCTCAATTCAGGGAACTTCATAGTTACAATTGTGTGACATCCATAAAATCAACGATTTTGTGTTTGTATGGTTTTCTTAGATCAAAAAATATAAATTGATACTATTTGATTGAGAGGACTCCGCATGTATATAGAAACGTATTTTAATAGTTCCATATAACATATGTAGGTATTAATACTTTTGTTTTTAGAGTTGGAGTTTTATGTAGATGTTTTCATTATTATTGATTCAAACAAGAAATAAAATTATTTTATGGCCTTCTTCGCCAATAAAACTTTTTATTGTCTCGGTCATTCAAATTTGGACATTATTCATATTGTTGTATGTGGGTACATACATAGTTTAATCCAGGGTTCTTGTGTCCCTGGATTGATTTGATAGCACAAGTATTTATTTCGTCTATATAATTTGTAAATCCTCATGAAGCTAGAGATGATACTCGGATACAGAGATTATCAATTGGTGGCTATCTAACCATAAGTCCAAGAGATACATTTTGTTATATTACCAGTTAGAAGCAAAACAACTGCCTTGTCTACCCATCACTATTTAGCTCTTTCTTTTATATTATCGCCCGATGATATCCACGTATGTAGGTATTGTAGATTTATGGAATTAGTATCCTAACTTTAGTCCTTGAAGATATGTAAAATAAGGAGCATTGTGAAGGGAACGCTATTTGTCCAAAGTAAATGCATCGATTGAAATCTTCTCGACTTAATTACATATTTACAAATCTTCAGATCTGATATATGTATGTATGTATATGTTTCACATATGACTTAGACACGTGTAATTAAATAGATCATCCAAGATTTGTTTTATTAGTTTTTCAATTCATGGGTCCATCTAAAAATAACATTTAAAAAAAAATTAAATTATATGTTAAATATGTATACATACATAAATATGGAAAACTTTGTAATTAAACTGTCATTGGTTCGTTGTTTTTAATCCCTTATTGACATGATAAATAAGTAAGGATTCTGGTCAAATAAGGTATGGATTATTACATGAAGTGCATAAATTATAATATTTTAGGAATCAATGTAACCTTAATAGAAACAACATTCATTCAGTTCACACTTAAAACACATAAAAAAGGTACTTATACTGTATTATTAAACCTGTTTTGATCACCTGTTATTTGTGCACTCCAAATTTTCATATTTAGCATCCGTTAATTAATTAGATGTTGGAAAGGTATGGAACAGCAAATGAGGAAATATGTACATAATGTATGTATGGCTATAATGTTCACTCGAGAGCTGACAACATCACTTCGACCAAAATCATATATTTTTTCTCTAGGCAGGGGCTTTCGAAGTACTCCCACGATAAGGAGAAGAAGGGCTTTTCAAATACATTTCTTAAAATTTATTTAATATTTTAAAATACATATTACCTCAATGTGGAAAGATTGATTAAAATATCACGTGATGAAGCATTAATATCGCAACGACATAATAATACTAATGGTACATAATAGGGCAAAATTCAAATTAGTTTACCAACAAGAATGTCACTTAAGAAATGATGTTTTTTGATAAAAATAAGTTGTGGGATTTAGCTAGTGCACCTCATTACCTAATAATATCTTAATAAATAAATACTAATCAAATTCACGAGGGCTCTGTGAACAATGTTCCAGGGCATCAAGAATATTTGAAATCCCCTTTTCTGAACATTCATTCTTCACGGCGTTAACCCACATTTACACAGCATTTTTATGTCAGCCCTTGATTTTTCCAATACTTTTATAATGAAGTCTAGCTCATTGATCAGATAGATCTTAGAAACGTCACCCAAAGTGTATACATACGTACATAAACTGTTCATTAATTTCATCGACATTTGACGGACTTTTTGATCCCATCACAAGTCAGAACGTGCAAGTATCAAAGAAATTTATTTCTATGAACTTTGCATACTATGATCATTATCAAATCACAATCACAAGTACCATTTTACAAAATAAAGAGATACAGTGACTTGAAACGTTTCAAGTTTGTAAGGACTATATAACTCCCGCGATATGTTTAATTTTTTTTTTTTTTTTGCAGCACATTCGTGGCAATTTTCCCTCCTCCAAACCATAGAACCTCCTTATTTTCAAAAGCACTCCTTGTTTATAAAACTAGTTTGATAATAATCAACATTTGGAAGCTTTATTTAAAAAAACAAATATATTGATGTTTTATACTACAAAGGAAGTGCTATAATTTGTCATATATTTTTTTATGAACTATATAATTTATATAAGAAAAAATACATATGTACTTACCTAGTTCAAGATTTTTTTTGGTAGGTTTGATCCTAAATTATAATTCCTTCTAGAGCAATCATATAACAGGGGCTGCAAATCAAAAAAGAAAATAATATCATAACTTTATTATTTTTAAAGGATTCCTTCCGTCCGTTTTCTTGGTTATTATAAACTATACTGATCTAGAGCCAAGTTTTGTTTGAGATCGACCAAAACCAAATTTTGGTTCCCAAAAAAAAATAGGTAATACTTGGGCACATATATGATGACGATTACTCATACATTAAAAAAAAAAGGTAATGATCAAGTTCTCATGACTTATTGCCGGATAACGACGTTGATGTTTCGGTAATGCATCAATTAAATTCCATTTTAATTTTTTTATGGACATGTATCCATATTAAATCTACATACAAGGAATTCAAAGTAGGTATAAAAACATTCCACAAATATGGGATTTTGTGCATAATTTTTTAAGACGCGGAAATCATCATTTGTCACTAGATGGTCCCTTAAATTTGAAAGGGTATCATGGATATAACGCTATCTTTATTGTATCCCACAATTTGTTTCTATTCTAAAAAGAGACAGAAAAAAGGTACCAAAATCAGCTGGAAGTAGTTAGTCTCCTGGGACTATTCTACATTTTAAAAAGGTAGGCCTTATAAAACATGAGCAAACTCACGAAACATTCAAAGTCGGAGGAAAACGCAGAAATACTGAGTCTTGCTATATCAGCAACTAAATAAACAACGATCTATTGCTTACACAACAAGAGCTAATTCGAGTTCAACCAATTAACGTTCAGGAAACGTATTTCTAAAAGCATCAACAATTATTCTGTACATTGTACATATTTTTTGTAACCTATTGATTCAGTTGAAAAACTTATAACATACGTATTATGTTATTTGAGTTGTGTCTATACGTTCATCAGATAAACTGAGCAAGTCCTTAGTACATATGTAAATATTTTTTTCTTTCTCATTTTTGAGGAAAGTTTGAGAGATGCAATGAGGAATATTGCTCTGCGATCAACTGTAAACAATTCGACAGCGGTTACAAAAAATAAAAATTACATTTCTATGTTGGTGGAATGTTGCCATGAATTGTGATTGATTGAGTGAAAATCCTGGATCCACCCTTAATTTATGATCACATTATATAAACTCTAATCCTACCACAACTTTTTATTGAGGACATAAAAAGTCCTTATAACTCTGCATACATGTAGTTATACCCAATGGAGTGATTTATTGTTGCACATTATTAATGTGCACTGATAGAGTTTGTTATCAATTTAAAAACTTTCATTATATATTCCTATATTCCATGGATATATATATATATATATATGTACATTACATATAATAATTATTTATAAGTTGAGGTCTTACGTCATCTTTTTAAACCTATTTTGTTATTGCTCCTACTAATAAACTCAATGAGGAATATTCAATTTTTGAACGCCCACAAGTTGTACATTCATTTTTTTATTCCTTTAATTATAATTAATTGAAATTCACAAAATGACAAAAGAAATGAGGAATCTCTTCATTTAGGTAGGCAATTCTCATAATGTACATACATTCTACGAATAACGAATATACGCACAAGTTTGTCAACGAGCGTATAAGTAGAATTATACACACATTGTATGCATAATTCAGTAAAGAGCTTGTAAACATATGTATATTATGTTAATTTAGTATAGCATGCAACTGATATATAATTAAGTCAGTAGTGCCATATTGTTGACTTTTAATCATCATTCCAACTTATTAGTCAATCGTTGAAATTATCTTATCTATGTATGTATATATGCATATAATATATGAAATGAAATGAACTCATTAAAATACACGTTTATTTGGAGGATACTTCTCAGAACTCTTGCTATTGACTTCGGAAGCATGGACACAGAACAAGGGCGTCAGAGTTCATTCATAAGTCACAACGCAACCTTTTCTTTGCCAAAAAGAAGAGAAGGAAAAACGACTAAAAGGAACTGGTAGTTGCTCGTCAATTACGCTCCATTAACTAATCAATGTGTAGATCACGAATAAGAGGAATGAGTAAGAAAATCAACAGTTGACAAAAAAAAAAAAAAAAAACATTGACAGGGTGTTATCTTGCTGGTATATGTACAAACTTTTTTTTTTTTTTTGAACCATCAATATTTCTACTTCCCTTGTAAACATTGTATGCAAAGTTGGTTGATTCAGCTCTAACCTGCTCATTTTAAGCTATTTCCAGAGTCCTAATATAAAATAAAGAGTACGTCAATAGCTAGTGAAGAAGAAATAACTGATTTTTACCAAGAGATTTGGGCCATTTTTTTTTTACTCTCTCTTTTTTTGAGGAGAAAAGGTTGCGAGACGCAATAAAAATAACATCGTGTAGGAGTTGTTGAATGTTTTGGAGGAAGTTATTGTACAGTAAAGGGCGTCAGAGGGGGGAGGGGGAGTATATTCCCCCCCCCCCCCCCGCATCCCTGCTGTCAACTGGACCCATGAGTTATAATTATTACGTAATATGTATGTGTTTTCTTTGAAATAATCGTAGATAAATACATTTATACATATATAGGAAACGTCAATTATAATTCAACTTGCTCTACGGTCCTTGGAATCCGTTTCATGTATGTATGTATGTATTATACAAATATATGTATGTAGATTGTATGGTCTATAAATTAATATAGAATGAATTACTTCTGAAAGAACTTCTGCTCATAGTTGTTAAATGATTTCATTATTAGAATTAAACCTAGACACTCTATTTATTTTTTTGTTTTTCGTTTCCAACCTCCTCTTCTTATTAGAATCCGTTTCTTTTTTTGTTCCAAATGTCTAGACCTTTTTGCACTATCAAATTATCTCTCAAAGTAATAATAATAATATAATAGCTTTCAAAGTACATACGCACATAAGGCTTGAGTTAAGTAGTTGGAAATTCAATTTAAGTTGGGGGTTAAATCTTCACCTTTGAATGCGTACAATTGTACATAATGTAAGAATGTAGTCAAAGCTCTATTGTTGTTCATTTATAAATAAGTTGTTGTTGTTGTTGTTGTTACTCATTAATCACAACAAATCTTGTATATTTTGTTGTTTAAAAAATTCATGAAATGTCCGGTTTCAAAAGTACTGTTTTTTTTTTAAAGAAAAAAACAAAAAACAAGAATTCAAATTTATATTTAATATTTTAATCTCAAGTTTATTAACTTTGTGTACTTTTATGCACCGAAAATGGGCAGTATCAAAAAGGATTCTAAACTATTCTAAACAGTGCCCGAGACTACAAGCTTAATTTCCCCTCCTGATCAAATACTTCTCAAGTCAAAAAATTCTCTGGCAAAAATCGGTAGCGGTGTTACAAAAAAAAAAAAAAACCTTCAAAAACACGGAAGGATTTTGTTGTCACTTATTAAAAAAACAAAAAAGAAAACATAATAAAACTTATAATATAAAAGCTTCCCCCTAGAATTTGAATAGTAAGTACTGTCCCTTTCTACTATGAAACCTGATTTTCGCAGCTGTTTATAATTATGGTTCATTGACTAGGATTTTTATGAAAAAAATAAGCCCCTAGATCCTAGACTTTAAAATGTATCAAAAAAAACAAGACTCCATTTTGTTAGAAGAATCCTCATACCTTGTGTACTATTAGTTTGATTAAATTCAATTATCCCTATTCTTCTATGTGACTTTAAGTTTCAGTTTTTACATTTTTAAAATCATTGTATATATGAAGTTCTTCTAAGAATTTTTTGAACAATTTCCTCCATTTTGTTTAATAACCACTAAATTAAGCGAAAAAACAAAACATGTTTCTTTCAAAATGGCGTCGCTTTTGGTTTGATTATGCAATCTATGACGCCAGCAAAAACGCTCTATAGAGCCTCAATGAAGTCGTTCTTGGAAGTTGACTCCATGAATGAAATAACCATAAATAAGAGTAAGAGTCTAGGATTCAAATTACCCAATCTTTTCTTTGTGTATATTTCATTCTACATAAGCTCATTAAAAAATCCATGTCATTTTTCGAGGAAATAGAATGAATTGACATTGCTGAAAGAGAAAATATATTTTGTATAATATGTATGTGCATAATTCTGATGAATGAAAGAAGAATTTCCTTTTGAATCTTCATCATTCACAAATTCCAGATGATGAATGCTTCACATTTGATGACATACCGCAACGTGATTGTCCATGTACGTAAATGAAGTAACCTTTGAAAAATATAGTTCTTTCAAAAATAAGAGGTTTTTGTGATCACAAATTGTATTGGTGTATATAAATACATACATATTTCTCAAGTTTTACTCTCCTCCAAAAAAGAGCGAGAGCAAAGACCCAAAATCAGTTGGTATATATGTAGTATAAAAATACATATTCATTGGATAGTTGGATTGCATCGGTCCTGTCCCTGTCCTTGCATTGTTCCTCGAAAGACGCTCCAAATTTTAAATCGTCCCCTTCAAGTCATCATTAAAACTCATTAAATAGGAAAGCACTTCCTAATTCCTAATTATTGAATTTAACATTACTTAACATTGTTGCAAGTTCTCACTTCAACGATACAGAAAAAACTGAATTCAAATTGATTATCAAAGCAGTATTACCAACTGATGTTCTTCTTTCCTTCTTTGAACTCAACTCTACGTCTCAACCTTTGGCCCATGTATTTAATAGGGATATGGACAAAATGTTGAGATAGCGTTGAGTTTAAGAAAGAAAAGAAAAATATCACCTTGTACCTCTGGTTTGATGATCAATTTGAATTCAGTCTTCTCTGTATCGTTGAGACTATAATTATAAGTAACTTTTGAGTGTTATTTAATGTTATTGCCAATTATTGCCAATCATCTGATAAAATACAAAGGCTCCAGATAGTGTTTGCGGACACACTAATTCACCTCAACAAAATGTCCATCCCTACTAATATCCCTATTAAATAGTCATCCATATGAAGCAGTATGGTATGAAAAATCAACGTAAATTTAATGCTAGTGGTAGTGAGAAAGAAGTCTCATTGCTTTTGTCAGTTTTTTAAGGAATAAAAATTAACTTTTCTATTTTATTCTCTAGAACCTAAAATCTTTTAAAATGGATAATTGTGAAGTTTTAAAGATTATGTACGTTATGCAGAGTCCTTAGTAAAGACTCAAAGAGCTAGGGTATTCGAATAAATCAACATGTACATCAACATCAACTATCTACATATTTAAAACACGCTTCTCAATATTCAAAAATCCCTTACAATAATATATAATTATTTGAAAGAGCAAGTAGTGAAGTATTAAGAGGTTATAGCATTAGCAGTTGAGCATAAAACTAACAGACATGATCATAAATCAGAGAGGGAAGCAATATACCTTTCATTACTCATTCTAAAAACAAAACACAAAACAATGAAGAATTGATTGTTTTATGACTTCACGACTATAAAGACTTTATATACAATTTTAATTACATACTTATAAATCAATCCTATTTCAATTTCTTGAGTCATTGGCCAAAATACGTTACGTCAGGAGGGCTTTATTCTCCATATGCCTCAATATTGCTACGAGGACAACAAGCAAATAGGTTTGGACTTCTCACACTTTTGAATAATAATAATTAATTGTTATATAATGCTGCTAACCATGATAATTATAATTATCTAAGGATATTTGTGTTTTCCCTAAAAGTCCTCCAAATGTTTTCTTATTACGGTTATCCGGGATGAAGTAAGTTTTTTTTTTTTTTTTTTTTAGAAAAATGAAAGTTTTAATCAAATAGCTTTGCTCTTGACAACAACGAGACCAAGCAAGCAAGAAGAAACTTTAAGGGGTCTACAAAAAATGGGTATTGTCATTTTCTATGAGCTCGTGCTCAAGTTGAATCAGGAACCTTTCACTAGGAGTATAAATGATAAAAATCCAACCATAGAAATAAAGGATGTTTATAAGTTCCAATCCTCAAGTCCGAGTCGTAAGTACGTGGATCCCTGACTCTACCCCTTCATAATATCACACATATGACTCAGTACTTGCTGACTATATGTATACAGTATTTATTTGTACAATGAAGGTTGATTCTACATACATGGACAACACTATAATATCCATTATAATAGAGCATGTCATTTCCAAGAATGTATATTACATGTAGATATCAAAGCTTGCATATAATAAAATATTATTCACTTTGAATCAGGTAGTAACATGCATCGAAGTGAGTGATCATTTTTAAAAAAAATTCTTATAAGTACATTGTAAATAGTAGTGATGTATCCAATCTTTCAAAATGGAGGAATCAACTTTTTATAAATTTGCAGACATGGTTTGCTTCGAAATGCAAATAATCTGTGATAAAAAGGATTCGAGGGCGTCATTTACTACAAATTAACTTTGGAAAAGTGATCAGGGCTTTTCCCGGGTAAACTGCCTTGCCATTTCGCCCCTGGAATATTGGTTTCAGCTGAGGATGAGGAGCCTCCTTCTCTCTATCTCTTGCTGTTTGACGATGATCCCTTACTATGTTGTTCAATCTTAAATCAGATTGAGAAAGAAAAGATACCTTTTTAACAATTTCAATTCATCACTAGTAGATACATACATATAATACATTCAAACAATAATACGAAAAATAATTTATTATGCAGTATGCAGATACCTCCATAATAATAAGTACTTGTACAAAATCATTAAGCTATAAAAAAATATAAATTATGAACATTTCAATCAACAGCAGACAAAAATGTCAGCAATAATAATAAATTGCTTATCCATACACAAAAATAACTATCCTGTAGTTACATACATTTTTATACATATTATGTACAGAAATTCTTTCTTTGATGCAATCATCAATTCGCAGAGTACAAACACATAAAACAGATAATTACATGCTATAATAATAGGATTAATTAATTGTTCATTTAATATTTCGAAAATACTTTTATAATTGTTTTTATTATTTGCTTTCGTATGTAGTATATTTTTAGATGGTTTAAGATCCCTGAATGATCTTTGCGAGTAATTAATTTTGTGCCCATGTGAGTACCTATGTACTCCGTATAAGTACTCAGTGCCATTGGAGTAGCTTTAATTAATTAGAAGAAATGATAATTGTATCCTCGACGTCATCACAAAATATCAATCGTGACGCAATCAATTAATAAAAAAATAGACTAATGTTTCATGGCAAGATAGTAGAATTTACTTTCCTTTATTTTTTTGTTAGTGCCGAAGCCTTGGCAATGGTCAGAATGGAGTAAGCCCAAAGATCCCTGTGGAAAGGAAATCCTTCAACGTGAGTCTCTGTGTGGAGTCCTCCGACATAAACTGGAGTCTGGAGAGGAGTACCATTCGAATTTGAGTTAGTATATCCAACTACCTACATAATAATATATTATTCCATTCTCAAATATGTACGCACAAATTCATTTTGTAATGAAAATATGATGTACAATTTTGAATGTATGTATATTTGTACAGGTAGCACGTGGCTTTATCACGGACGGAATAAATTATTACGTAAATTATAGTTTTAATGAATACTTGTACATAGAAATTGCAAAGAAACTTATAATACTACTACTACTACTAATAACAATAATATCTTTATTTTTTGTATTCGAATCCAATAAATTTTTTTTTCCCTGGAAGGAGTTCATTCAATTTACAGTATTTTTTAATATATATATATAGACATAATTAATTGGCCGACATGCTTGTTCCAATATGAAAATCATGGTGTAGAACGTATATCCCGTAGCATGGCTTCACTTAAAGAATGTTTCAATGCCTGTTCCCTTGCTTCTCCAGAGGATTGTCTATATTGGAGCTACGACTTTAAGTTTAAAAAATGTGCCTTTTACTTTAATTTCAAATTGAGTGAGCGTCAATCAATGTCTGTTTTGTCTGGAAATAGAAATTGTAGGAATGAAGAAAGTAAGTTTAAGCCTTGGCTCAATGAAAAGTTTCATTTGATGACTCATTTAATTACTTCAGTTCCACCCCCTTTTTGTGGAGTCATGAATAAAGTATCACATAGCGATGGCCTTTTGATATTGAAGGAAATTATTCTACAAGATTTTAACCAATGTTTTGAGCTATGTAAAAACAATGTGGAATGCCAGCGATGGCTCATCAAAACGTCTAATCAAGATGTTCAAGTCGTACATTGTGTTTTATATGGGAATATGACGTCAGGATCTGTCGATAATACCAAGAAGTATCTATTGGATCTATCAAATTACACTTCCTGGACAGGAAAAAAGGAGGATTGTATCTCTGAAGTGAAGCCACGAATCCCTTTTCCTGAACTATATGAAGATCTGGCTCTCATTGGACCATGCCAAAAGTCAGAAAGAAAGAAAATGATGAAAGAAGTCAATTTTTGGAACAAATCTACTTGTCCAAGTAATATCATAGCATTAAATCCTTTTGTCAACAATATTTGACTGAGGGTCATTTAGGTCCATGCAAAGATGCTCATACTCTATGTCCTAAGAACTCTGATTGTCTCGACAAAAGTACAGAGGAGATGCCATTTTATGAATGTGTATGCCAATTAGGGTTGATAATGAAGAATGGAATTTGTAGAGGTGCAGGCATTGTACAACTAGTCTTTAACAATAATTAATTGTTTGTTTTCAAATGACATTTTCAGTTGCTTCCATTGGGAATTCCGCAAAAATAAAAGATTCTGAATTTGAGGACTCTATAATTCTTCATTACAAGGTCATTGTTGTTGGACGAGTTCTGCTCATATTGATTTTAGTTATGTCGTTTGTTCTTGGACTCATTTACTCAAAGCAGTTCAGAAATGCTGGACTTTATCATCGTACCATTGAAATTACACTTATTCTTGCAAATGCAGTTACTCTTTTGAACATATTAAGCATCACGAAGGTAAGAAGGGGAAATGGGTTTAATATAACGCATTTTATTTCATAGCTATTTGTGTATATTTATATGCTTATTATTATTATTATTTTATTTATTCAAAAACAAAACAAAACCACTCAAAAGGATGTATGTCGAGTTTTGAGTATTCTTGCTCATTTTCTTTGGACAGGCGTTTTTTCATTTTTAACACTTGAGGCCATTCACATCTATGGACTTATTTGCAACATAGTCCTTAAATATGGAATGTTCTCGAAGACAACAAATTTTGTAACGGGATGGGCCCTCAGCAGTGGGATTGTAATAATATCTATTTGTTTTGAATATGAGAACTACATGGGTGATCTAACGTAAGGGATATTTTTTTTTTGTATATAATATCATTACCATATTAATATATTGTGATTTTTTATTGTTGGGAATTTTAAATCAAGGTGCTGGATGAATTATGGTTCATCTTTAATCTATGCTCAAATCCTTCCGAATCTCTTAATAAGTATTGCAGGACTGATCATAATTGAAGCCAGTGACTCTGTAAATAAGGAGGTGACTTTACTACCAGGTGATGAAATCTGCACTCTTATCTAAAGTTTGTATGCTTATTATTAAAACTAAATTCACACATCTGACACGTCAGGACCTGCAGTAGAAAATCTATTTCTAAGAACTTTGCATACTATAAAGGGTGACCAATTGTCCTTGTTTTTCGTATGTTGCGTCCGGGTGAATCTATATACATATATAAATTCTTGAAATGTCCGAGTTTTTTTATATTAAAAATAAAAATTTATCAATGACTAGTATATCTCAATATTAACTAGTTGGCAACAAAGAAAATACAGAAGGATAGCTACCAATTGTTTTTCCACATTTTTCCTATCCCTTTTGTGAGTCCAGGTTGACAGGGGACAAAGAAGCTCGTCGTGTACCGGTCCGAACCTTCAGTTGCGAAAAATAGACCAACCTATTATTATGATCTTCAAATTTAAACGATTCCCCTTTTCAAAATGAAGAGGAGTTTAAGTGAGCACAAGCACTTCTTGTTTGCGGGAGGGAAAATATGACTCAAAATGGAAACTTTTTCATTTTAAGAAGGAAACTTGTTGTGGTTATAAAATTATATCATGCAGAGTTCTTAAAAATAAATTCTTCATTGGTCAAATACGTTCTGACGACCGTCAGATGTGCGAATTCACCTTGATAGCACTTTAACCGTGAAAATATATAAATGTACATATTTTTTTTTACCTTTTGGCTTAAAAGTAATAATAATAATTACAATAATGAGTTGGTAGAGAAGTAAATACTATTTAAATTTAATGTGGCTTTTTAGGTGAGAAATAATTCCGCCCCCCCTCCCCCCTCAATGCATAAAAATACATTTTTGATTCCAAATAAGTATAAAATTATAATTAGATATTAAATGACAAAAATGTGTTGGTTTTTTTTTCCCGGTCATGCTGATTTTTTATTTTTCCTCCTCTTCAAAAAAGACATGTTATTTGTAGGTGTTTATCATAGCTAAATACTACTAGATACATAATTACATTTGTTTAGCTAGTAGGTAGTGATTAATATGATAATGTCATATTACTCATTTTATTAAATGGGAATACCAGGGACAGTTGAAATACTTTTTGCGTTTGACCTCAATTACTGGGTGCTGGGAGTTTGATTTAGACTCGCCAATTTTTAAAACAATATACATACAAACATCTGTTTATTAATGATTGAATCTATTGACGATGCAAGTCAGTAGTTTGTTTGTAAAATGCATTTAAATACTATCCGTCAAATGTTGCAGATTACATAGTGTATTAACTATCAGTTATAGTCTTGGAATAGACATTCTGTTGAGGTGAGAGAGCGTGTCTGCAATTACTATATGGTACCGTTGCATTTTATTGATTGATTGTTATTTGATTATATTTAATAGTACTCAATAGGTAACAGATAGAAAGTGAGAGGAATTGAGGGAATTTGAATTGTCATTCATCTATGAAGAGAGGCACAAATTAATTAATTAATTATTTAGCAATATTTCTTAATACCCAAGTATTGAAGTACTTAACATTGTTGCAAGCTTTTGCCTCAATGATACTGAGAAGACTGAATTCAAATTGATTATCAAGGTAGCATTACCAACTGATATTTTTCTTCCTCCTTTGAACTCAACACTATATACATCCCAACACTTTTGGCCCATGTCTTCACTTATATGTAGATGGATATGAGAAATTCACTTCAATAAAATACGCACGTACTCCCTCAAAAGCCTAAGCCCTGTTCCGGCTATATTTTAATAAAGTGTAGATATAAAATGGCAAAGAAGAAGAAATGATACGTAGACAATTTTATAAAATTTATTCCCTATGGTATTCCAAATATAATTTGCACTGTCGATTCTTTTACAACTCTTGCCCCATATTAGTATAATATATATTGTCATTGATTGGTTGAACTGAAATTAGCTCTTGCTAAGCTGCAACCACTTCTCGAATATTAAATCAAGAATATTTCAAGAGAAATTAGGAAGAATTGACTAATTACCAAGTGTCTTTTTTCTTTCTCTTTTTGGAAGAGAGGTTGTGAGGTATAATATAATAAGTGACGATAGTGTTGGCGAACATTAAATTAGTTGAATTCAAATTAGTTTTTGCTAAGCTGTGAACCGTTTTCTGCTACATACGTGATATTAAAGATTAGTCTCAAAATAATTGGCTATCCATGTATCAACTGATTTTGGTCTCTTTTATTTTTTTCTATCTCTCTTTAGAGAGAGACAAGTTGTGAGGTACGATAAGGATCACAAAGTATATCCAACAGGTTCTACAGATTTCTATGATTTGTGGATTTGTTTACTCTTGTTCCTTTGATGCGTTCTGAACCTTGATTTGTTGAGCTACTTATTAAATCTCTTTGAGTAAGCTGTGAATATTGTACATAATATATCCCTACTATTAAATGAAGAATGGTTCAACATTTGAAAAGAGTGATGTAGTTGGCTATGAGCTATCAGATCATTTGGGGTCTATTTTTCTATAAGAGCTCTATATGAATTGATGCTGCTCTTTCATTTTGATCTATACAATTAGGTTGCAATTAAATGCGAGTAGCTAATAATAGGACTCAGTGTATTTGAACTATTTAATGCCCTACTTATCAATTAATTAGTAATTGCCTTCTCAAAGCTCATAAATTAATTATACTACCCTTAATAAATAACATCAAATCATGTAATGAAAATTCAATTTTTGCGTTATAGTTAACACAAATAAGTACAGGTGAACCCCGTATCTCGACCGCCTCAGTAGTCGACATATTCGAAATAAAAGACCTAATGTGCAGAAAACTTTTTGACTCTGAGCTACAAAAAACGTCGAAATTTGACTTAACTGACTTTAATTTACAAAATACAGTTCGTGCTTAGGTCACATATCTCCGGATGCCATTGAACTCGATCCTCCTTCCTGAACGAGTTCTGCCGGGGCTCTACCTTACTCTAAATTATCATTGTGTTATATTGTATGTATGTATGTATAACTTCCAAATGTTGATGAGATAATCTTATTTTGATGTGAATACTTTTTGCAAATTCTCATGTGCAAGATGTCTTGATAAAAGGATTTCTACTACTTATGTTATTTGCAAAGAAAGTACGTTACCTATATCTACATATATATATATATATATATATGAATTCTCTACTCACATAATATCATGAATCTGATAATATAGTCTCTAAAGAAGTCAAGAGTTGTGAAAAAAAAAAACAAAAAAACAAAAAAAAAACGCCCCTAAGATCTATTTTGAAGGATCGTTATTTTAATTACTTCATCATTTTGTAAGTTGGGTTATAATTTTTTTTGGTAGTCTTTTTATGTTTGTTCCACATGATAAAGAAGTAGTTGCTTCATAAAAATATATTCATCTAAGGCCCTTTTTGCTTCTACATATGTATGTACATAAATGAGAGATTTAAATATGTGGCAAAGTAATAGCCAATACATACCCATTCTTCTCACTATGTACAGTGTGCCTACATACTAAACTGTACAATGATATAGTATTCATTTAGAATCTTTTTGTAACATTAATTTTTGCATTCTACTCTATCCAAAATCCACGGTATGGATCGAAAAAAGGTTTGGCATTGACAATGTACGGTTCAATCTGCGTATTATATATATAAAAAAATGGGGCTAAAAAATTAATGATTTTCTTTAAACAGACTTCCTTATACACGACGAGCTTTTTTGTCCACTTGCAACCTCGAATTACTGAAAAGAACAACGAGTAGCTACATAAGTAGCTACTCCTATTATTTGGTCATGCCCCAAGTAAGCGTAGAAATATTAATGTGTGTATAAATTCATGGTATGCAGTGTAATCTGCTTTAAATCAGTATTGAAGTGAACGTACTTGTATTAGGGTTCAATAATGAACAAACTGTCCCAGCCTCAGTAAACGCCATACACGATTAATTTGATAAAATATATTAATAGATGTACATTTAAATATAAATATACAAATCAAAGTATGTTCAGACATCGATCTAAGACTCGAGCCTTTGACATAGAGTCCAAGTTGAGTCTCAAGTAGTTTTGAGTCCAATTCGAATCTGAAGTCGCAGTTTAGCTATGTGCGACTCAAGGCAAGTATATGGGGACTCCAAAACTCGGAGTTAGTCTATATAGACTAACTGCGATCGGACTCAAACTTTAAAGATTCGGACTTCAAAGAAGAAGAGTCTCGGTGCATGAGACTCACAATTAATGCCCTTTATTTTAAATACTTATTATGGTAATTAATTATTATTGAAGCCTGATTTATCTTTTTATACTATTGAATTTTAATATTAAGGATAATTAGTTATTAGTGATTGAGTCGAACCTGGAGGGAACTCATTCTCAAACTCAAAGCACACAAAAAAAAAAAAACTCAATCAAATACTTAAATCCTTGGCTTGAACTCTTAAATATATGAGTAGGTTGAAGGAGTCGTTGTTAGGAAATTGGAGTTCATATCTGATAATGAAAAATATTCAAGCCTTTTGATGCAGATATGATTTGGCAATTTTTTTCAAATGATGCATGCTTCTGTGTGCATACACACTACATATATAATATGTAATTTGTATAGAACCAAGATTAATAATCCCATATAAAAATTTAGCAATTAAATACATTTAAAAAAATATTATTAGTAATTTAAATTTCTTTGATGCCTGATCTATGAGGGGGGGGGGGATGTGGGTGTTTAATTTATTTTTTTACAATAGAAATAATAAAAATACATAATATGTATGTATGTACGTGGAAATTGGAAAATGAAGAAATATTGTTTTTCCTTTGATTTTGTCTTAAAAAGGTATGTATGTAGAGTGGCATGAATGGACACCTTTTTATGAATTGTTCATGCATATTTTTATTTTTTTCTTAAAAAAAGTAGTAAAATATGTACATACATACTATGTAAAATTATGGCTTCTAATAAAAACGTAGTCATCATTCACCCATTATTTATAGGGTGTGAAGAATCAGATGTTCTATAATGTGTATCCAAATATTATTTATAATAATAATAATTATTATGGATGCGCAGAGGACGGGACTTGTATGTATGATCCGTTTCTTTCAAAAATGTATAGTGTGTGTGATTTTTGTCAGATTGGCGTCTTACATTGGTGGAGATATGTGATATAGAAAAATGGTAGGGGGGATGATGACGAATGATGATGAAACTCATGAAGGAGGATTCGTCTATTAATAAATAGTGCCTCCAGACCCTCCCTCCCTCCCTCCGCCTCCTTATATTTTTATTTTTAAATCTAGTTCCTTCATTCTTCGCCATCTGATTGCATCATATCGGCGGTGGCTCATTCATATACATAGACTTAATTCAAGACTCTCTTCCACTCCCTTGCACTGACGTCATTTGACTGCATAATTATAATTAATTACACAAAAATGTTCTGCTCATATATATATATATATATATATATATATATATATATATATATATATATATATATATATATATAATAGCTAGAGAGAAGGAAAAACATAGAGGAGTCAATTCAATTAACACACACACTCACAATCTTTCCTCCTTCAAAGAGAGTGGGAATAAAAGGGCCAATATCCTAAAATAATTATATTGGCCAATGGTCCTATGTATAATTATTTTTCATTAAATAATAAGGAACCTTTCATATCTTAACATCAGCTAATTCTAGCTACATCAATGACCGTTCACAATCCTCATATAATTAATAAGGGGCAGAGAAGTAGTAGAATCGAGAGCATTTTAGTATTGCTTTTGAATCAAAGGGCTTTGGATTAATTATACGTCAATTGGTAGTTTGGCAATATTAGGTGCCCACATCATAAGCTCAAGTGGGGAAAGGGGCTAATACGGATGTATTATCAGAGTGGTTGAAACTGTCAGTTCCACTAACATCAAAACTATTTTTTGTTGTCAGTTGTGGATTTTTCTACTTTTTTTTTGCCCCTTATTTAATGTTAATTAACTCAACTGGAATGAACAGTTTTTAAATGAAGAATAGTTCCAGCAATGTTGAGAAAAAGGGAACAACTACCTATTGATTTTGGGCCTTTTTCTTTTTCTTCTAATTTGGTTATATAATATTCAAATTGATGGATAGGTGAATATCATGCTCCTTTATTCAGCTGTTGAAGTCTATTCGCATGGCTCACCCCCTGATTCATCTCTCAATATTTTCCCTTCCCATGACTGAATGTAATCAATTTTAATTGAGACTATGAAACCTAATTAACTAATTATGTTCTATAACTGTAATCATCGTACAATTCTACATTTAACCCATTCTTACAGATGATATACAAATTAGAACCCTAGTAATTATACTATACATAATATGTACATATAAAAACCCTTGATAGATGAACCAAGAATTTTTGATTGCACAAACACGGCCATTAATTAATGTATTCTTTATGAGAATTTGATTAGTCCATCTTTTTCTTTTTTAATTTTCTGCAGTTGGATGGAGGATCCAGTCAGTGCAGTAATGATGATGATGATGATATTAAACCTTTAGGTAGTAACAGTGCCCACTGATTAGAAACGTTTATTTTCATTACCATATTTAATAGTAGGTATTTGGCTACATGGCTCTCCACAAATGCATGCATCTTTCACAATGATGATGAGGCCGTTGCAGAAACACGTCATAAAATACATAATTTACAACCACCAAAACGACTAATAATCCTCAATTATAAATGCAATGTATTCAATAATTAATTATTACTATTATTATTAGTGTTTTGTTTTGTTTTAACGAACTTGGTGCGTAATGGTTGTTAAAAAGGAGAAATATGTACGCTCAAATATAAATAAAGGGGTGGTGTGCGTTTATTTGTTGCTTTTTGTACTTTTTAATATAATAATAATATTATATTTACAATAAATGAGGGACTCATAAAAAACTTTTAAAATATCAGTCATTACTCAGTCATTCCTAGTAGAGTATACATAGCCCTTGTCACATACCTAGTAGGAGTAGGTTGGCTGTATTTGGGTAAATTATGAAACAAGCCATGTTCTATCTATCTGATCCTATCTTTTTGTTTTTTTAACGTACTGAAATATTTGGCAAATAACGTGAGATCTTGAATGAAAAAAACACAAACAAAAAGAAAAACAAAGACAAAACCATCAAATGGAATTACTATTTTAATGGAAATTTATACTACTATTAAAATACATTATTGTATCTTTTAAGAAATTAACTCTTTATTCAAATTTACACACAGAAAATATTATGAGTATGATTCTTGGATCCTTTCATTTTCATTATTGACTCCTAGAAAGAAAAAAACAACAACAAAAACAACGACAGAAAAGTCCATCGATCAGATACTGAAAACGAACAAAAAAATATATGTATATATATAATTCTCTGACTATATATGGTTCATTCACTTATTACCATTATTTATTTTTTTAAATATCATCGTAAGAGACATTTTTCTCGCTCCTCTATCTTTGCTGTTGTATCTATTTTTAAAGAAAGACTAAGATAATTATCTATTTTTTGTCTTTCGAAAAAAAAATAAAAAATGATATGAATTTTTTGTGTTCCTCGTTAACCTTCTAGTATAATAAATAATAATATGTAGATGACTCTTGCATTATTAATATTAATAGTTACAGAGAGTTTTCATCACATAGCTAGCTAGCTAGTTAGCAATCCTCATCTTAGATACTTCTCAACCTCTTCTCTTCCAAAAAGAGACAGAACTCAAAAATTTGTACATAATATATGCGATGGTAGAAAACCGTTTAGGAGTCATTTTTTAACGGATCCTGCACTCCTGAGTACTTCAAGTATATGTAGTCTAAAGTCCCAGTTAATTGCAACTCAATTGAGTATATGACTCGAGTTCAGGTTCAAAGTTCCTTCTGAGCTTCCTCATACTATGTAATTCCTATTGAATGAACCATCTGAGTTGTTTCAAAAATACCTTTAAACTTGAATCAAATAATCTGATCATGACTTTAAAGATATTACCTAATGGAGTGCACTAATCTGTGAATGGTTATTTGTATACATATATTATGTAGAATTAATAAATACCCATTTTGGCCTTTTTTTTAAATTCTTACTTTTTTGGGATTTTTTGAAGGAAAACAAAAAAAGTTGATTTATTAGCAATCGTTTATGCATCATTTTTATGCCAAAAAATATATCTCTATGAATATTTCCTTTGATTCCATCATGGAGCAACATTTTTCCCCTTCAAGTATTATAGTTATTTCCTGCAGGATAAAGATCCTTTGGAAGATGAATGTATTTTTGGAGGTTCATTAGAATGTGTGTGTGTAGAGAATGAAAATCATTGAAGACTCAAAGAGTGTTTCCCCACTTGCAGTTCCACATAATTGAGCAAAATACATAAATGTTTGAGCCATAAATTCAACTAGGAAAAGGGGTTTAGATAAGGATTTCGCTTTAGTATGAGTCTTTATTTCAAGATCCTATCAGTGATAAAGTTACATAATTAAATGAGAGTCTTTCGAATAGTTTGGTATATCTACGAAACCCATTGCTGCTCAAACCTTTTGTGGTATTGATGTATGTATGTACATAAGGTGAACAACTATCCTCATTTTTTTATATTGTGTCGTCATCATCCCTTAAACATGATTGATACCCACTTTTGTTTGGGGGTTTCCATGGCTTAGTCTTTAACATATAAGTGTCCTTAAGGTTTTTCTTTCTCGAGCTACGATTTATGTCTCCATTCATTTTCTCCTGAATTAACAATAACTTAAAAATAGTTTTGATAATTTTTACTCCTGATGAATGTATATATATATATATATAGTACACATATAAATGTATCCCATCTGTCTCTTTCCGGACAATGTTCCACTTGAAACAACCAAGGGACTTGACTCATTAGTGTTAAGAAAAATTTCAAAAATTTAATTCATCATTCCCTACTTCCACTACTGCTGCTGCTGCTATTATTATACATGTACGTATAGAAGAACAATTGATTTGTCTAGACATGAAGAAAAGAGAACATTAAATTTTGCCGTCTATATTTGACGAATTGTCAAATGGATATTTAAGGAAAGGGGCGTCATTTTTACACTCCATGAGGCTCCACGGGTCTAGACACATCCCCATAACACGGAAAGGCTCATCACCTCCCAGTAGAAAATTCTAATAAATTGAGTTAAAAAAATAATGGTAATAATAATTTTTTGCACCTGATTCATATAGTGTGATTTAAGTTGTTTTTCCTATTTTCCATCTTAGTATAATAGATATGTACATAAATGTAAATGTAACTCAATGCATTCTTTTTTAAGGAACAAACAAGGCTCATATCAAGGAAGCAAAATGGATGCACTCCACTCTTATTCATCGAATCATTTTGATATTTATGAGCTTCTCATTAGGGTCTCTTGGGGAATATACTCAGGATTTCTGGTTACTACTATTCATGAGTGTTTTTAATGTGTTTTTGGGACTACTGGTTCTTTGGTGCCAGGTTTTGAGTCGGGATAAGGTAAGATTATTCAATTAAAAATGTATAATCTATTGAATAAGGTCTTTGAAATTACATATCTTACTATGACATGGACTATGTACGTCTGGATCAGGGGTTCTCAAAGCGATTGACCCCAGGGGTCAAAAGTAGGTTGGTACTTTCCGTGGAGCCTCCGACGTAAAATTACAGAATTCTAATATTTGTTAATAAATAGAAGTGTGTTCAGGCATGAATAACCAATTGGACTCTCTGCTCTGATGTAGTATGACTCTCTCTAAGAATCACAATTTAAAAATAATAGGTACTCATTGACTTGTACTCTTTAGTTCCTTAGAGAGGTGGACTCATCTTATATTTAAAGTTTCACTGGAGGGTCGATGTTAATAAGTTTGAGAGCCCCTATATTAATTTCCATTAATATCTTGAAATTTTTATGACCCTAGCGGATCATATTCACAAAAGTCCCTAAATAAATTAATTGCATTTTACTTTCATGAGTCATAGTTATGCAATTAAATGATTGCATAATCATGTAAGTTTACACTAAATGTGAATATATCTTTGATATGATTACTTCCATATTAAGTACTAATAAATAATAATAATTAATCCCTTTTCATTATTTTTGAATAGATAAATGACATTTTGCGAAATGGATGTAAGCGTTTACTGGAAATGATTTTGAGGAGACCGAGGAATTAAAATTTGAATTTTATGACTTTTTATTTGACTGAATGAATGTAGCGTGATTATTAAAATGTTATGATTCTATAATAGTTACAAATAATAAAATAAGAATATATATATATAAATAATTATATATGACAACAGAGAAAAAAATCAGAGGAAACATAATTTCATTTTCATGACCAAGTATGATTAGGTTCGATTATACGATAATCAGTCCGATTTTAAATATTTTTTTAACGGATTAACACCCCTTCTTTTGCCTCCAATTGATCCAATCGAAGAGCTTTGAGATGATTCTGAAACAAATAAATAAATAAATAAATATGAGATGAAGAGTATTTGATGATAATAATTTGTAATTACCATCTTCAATTCCAATACATATTTCCCACTCTGACAAACTAATTGAACTGCTTTGATCTATATCACAATGAATAGGGAGTCGCTTCCCACAGCGTCTCAATCGATGATCCTTTTTTATTTTGACTCGCAAGGATTTTAATTCCTTCTTTGATAATAACTAAGGATAAAAATAAATGAATAAAACAACTACTCAAAAGGATTCAATTTCTTTGAATCTTACCCCGTCTCGATTACGATCCATGACATGAAACTGCCATTGGACAATTTTCTTTTCTAGATTTCCTGCATGCTCATTGTGGGCTTGATGACTTCGAGAGTATAGTATTTTAAAAATCTGAATAAGATTTTTTTGAAACTCCTGTTTCTGTGGCTCGGGACATTTCTTCCAAGCTCTACCCGTTGAAATATCATTTGAGGATGCTTCTTTTATACGAGAGAAAATATCTTCGTCAGAACATCGTGGTCTGGCGTTGCGAATGGATGTACCCGGAATTGGTGCTCCTGTTTCTTCGTCAGCACACCAACAATATCCAGTCGACTACATGGTAAAATGAAGTAATTATTAATAGAGGTCAACTTGTAAATGTAGGAATGACTTACCGTAAAACATTGAACTCTTTGGTATTTGCCATTTGAGGTACACTCTGGCACAAAGGCGTCTTCTGAGCCGATAGAAGATGTTTTTGAACGACCTTGTCTACAGCCTTTTACCTTTTGATTTGAATTGTCTTCCTTCTGTAATGTGTCCATGCTTGTTTGCCTTCCTACAAATTCAAACGAATTATTTATATTAATTTAAATTACCCAGTCAATTTTCTAAAAAAAAAGAAGCATTTTACCTGAGTTGAGAATGCTTTGACTCTTCACAAAGGAGGGCTTCTCCTTCGCTTTGACTCTATCTTGTCGTTGCTTCAATGGATCCTCTTTTGCATTAAGGGATAGAAACAATCTGAATGACACTGCAAAATAAATAAATTATATGTATATATATATAATTAAATTAAAAAAAACAACAACAAATAAGTCCTACCATTTACATCAACTCCAAGACAAGTATTCCACTCAGTGGGAGTCATTTTCTTATCATTATTCATATCACAGTATCTCCAAAAAGTCACTGCACACTGCTTATTCCTTGACATACGTTTAACTCCCTTACGAAAGTCTCCAAATTCCCGTCGTTTAATGATACCATTGCTATCCGTATCCAACTCACGAAATTTCCAATCCACCATTTCTTTTTTAGGATTTGATTTTCGGGAATGATAATGAGTTGACGTGTGTATGACTTGACCTGACTTCCGAAACTCTGATGTGATGATTTCTATTACATAATTATTGAATTGCATTCGGTCACTTTGAGAGCAAACTAGTGAAGAAAGAAAGAAAGAAAGAAAGATTGAAAAGAATGAGAAAATGGTTTAATAATGACATTGTCCATTTATTTAAAAAAAAAAAAAAATCTTACTTCGTTTTGCATGTCTTTTACGCGTTCCTTTTTTTCCACGCCTCGATCTTTTTCTTTTAGCTAAAAAGATAAATGGTTATCATCAAGCAATAAAGAGATAAGAGAAGATAAAAAGGAAACAGAAAAAAATATGGATCCTAGTGGAAGGGTCCTTACCTTTTTTATTGCACTTTGGTTTTTTATAACGAACAGAGGATCCTGGAACAGGCTTTCCCACTTGGTTCACACACCAACAATAGCCAGTACCATAATGGCATTGAACATTAACATAGTTTCCATTGGGATGGCACTCTGGAATAAATATGGCAATTCCAGACTCATTACTTGTCTTCATAGCAGAGCGCCTTTCCTCAAAGCATCGCTCCTTCACGGAGAAGCATTCTCCTCTATAGCCAACTCTTAGGTTCCTAGTCCGACAGCTTGCCTTGTCTAACTCACATCGAGAGGAATACGTGACTCCATCAGAGCCACAAACGGGTCGTTTCCGACTATTAGAACAATCTAATGAGCATAAACTTGGGTTCTGAAAAGACAGATAAGAGGGAATTATTTATTGTCAACGCTCACTGCACATTCTTTTCTTTTTTATCTTAATGTTTTCATATATGTATGTATGTACACACACATAATATGTGAAATCTTAAGAGCACATAATCCTTACATTAAGAGGAACAATAAAAGATCTTAAAAAGTAGGGAGGAGGATCTTGAAGGAATTACTTATTTAAATGGAAGAGAAGACAAATTCATTCATACATACATATATGTAAAAATATCTAGCACAAACAAAGACCACACCAAAACAACACACACCTATGTATTGTAATTTTGTAAATATATATGTACATATGTATGTTTCCACTTTCATTATTTCAATATTTACTTTGGATATTCATAATAGACACAAGAGTTTGAGAGTTCTTTATGGTGGTTAGAAGAGACCCTTCAACAACCACTTCAAGTTACATATGAACAAAAGGTAAATATAAATATTAGACCTACCGGTGTCTAAGAAATTTTGAGAAGGATCATAATACATATATATATATGTAAATGAGATTATTTATAGGGAGGGGGGAACGAACTACTCTGTTATTATTTCACATAGTGGAAACGGATATTTTGTTGTCTTTGTTGTTACTGTTGTTGTTTTTATTTACTTTGAAATAACCCTATTTCTTCTTCATTGGTAAGCTGGGAAGAATAGGGACGACGGAAACGTTCTTTAATTGTTTCTGAACCGTCCTCTACTTAACAAAACAATTATCATATTCCTATGATGTATAGGTGGTTGGTTTGATTATTCCTATTATTATTATTATTGAACAAAAGCGTAAATAAATAGGTACAATTTTATTGGGAGAAATGGAAGTATGTAGAAACTACTTTTTTGAAGAAAAAAAAATAAAAGAATAAGTAAATAATATACAAGAACAGCAACGAGGAGGAGCCCCTTTAAAAAGACAGCAAACACAGTATTATTATTATTAATGCTATTGCTATTATGATTGGCCCGGATATGTGAGTCAAAGTAGTTCCTTTATTAATCAAGGATATGAGTCAATCTGGATATTAATATTATTATTACTATAATAATAAAATATAATAAAATTGTGAGTGGTTGGTTCTTACCTTAGGCAACTGTGTACGGATGGAGTGACAATGGGAGGTGAGATGTAGGAAAAGGAAGAGAAGGATCCTCATGACGACGACTTGCTTGGGTATTTATTAATCTCGTAGTCTAATTCTATCAATCACTTAACTCTCTCATTAAGAATGAGGAAGAAGATATTTTATTTCTTTCAATTAGGAGTGTAATGATGATGATTGGAACGCTTCTTGTTTATTTATTTATGATTTGATGTTGTTTGTTTATTGATAGAATGAAAGAAGAAGGAGGTTGCTGCTGCTGGAAGAGTCGTTGTCGTTGTTGCTGTTGTTGCTGCTGCTTGAGCAGTCTACGAACTAGTTGACTGATTGAAACACTTTCAGAGTAGGGATGATGGAGGAGCGGAGTGAGGAACGACAAAGTCTACTCAAATCGTATGTATAAATCTCTAATTTAATGATTCTATATGCAAGTAAGTAAGTATATTGTACACTCTGATGATGATGAGTAAGTCTTAAGAGATGCTGTTAAGAGATGTGTATATATGAGTGTGAGAGTGTATTTGAAGGAAACACTACGACTACTACGACGACGACGACGACGACAACGACGATACGACGAATATTAGAAGAAATAAACTACTTGTACTAACTCACACATTTGAGTCTTTGCAGCTTCTCTTTTGGTTACTCCCGTTTCATCAAGAATACAGAAGAAGCAGGAGGAGAAGAAGAAGAAGAAGGGGAAAATAGGGACAGGAATCGCGCAAAAGTGGCGCGCCCGATGTTTCTTCATTATTACTGAGAAAAATACAGAGTATGTTGCGCCTCAAGACGGTATTCCATTATTTCCGCTGAATTTGATTAGTATTTCTTACATGTATGTAGGTACATGCAAATCAGTGGGTCCAGCATTGGACAAACCAAAATGATTGTCCATCAACACAGGCCCCTCCTCTCATGATGCTAAGTAGTTAATGAAGATTCAAAGTTAATGAATTGAATAGATAACTCATAATGCTATACATACATACATCAGTGCCTTTTTCACTTTCAAAATTTTAGACCTTATATATATACGCACACATATACTCTACTCGTGGAATAGGATTCAATAACAGCTAATTAATGTATGCATGATCATACTACATGTATGTAGATATCAAAGGCTTCATAGATTTGCTTCATGTATGTATGTATGTAGATGCAAGCTCATCTCTATTCTCATCATTATTCTGGTTTATCGTAAATATACATCTTACCATCAGCATTAGCATTATCTGTGTTATTATATCTATTATATCATTATTATATCATGTAGTATACATCTCAGATAGGCGGAGATAATAGTATGATGCAGTATTTGGGCAAACTGACAACTACGCAGAGAAAATTAACTTTAAGATCAATTGCGATAGACTTAATAATATATTTGGTTAAATTGCCAATCACGTGTCTAATAACTATAATTAATTATTATTATTATTATTATTACTATTGGCATATGCCTTAAATGAAATTTGAATTCCATATTTAATTAAATTCAAATTGAATGCTTTTTGTTCTCTACATAACTCCCCTTGTGTCCGAATTGTGCCAAAGTAAGCTGTTACTCTCAAAACTCTCTCGCCTACAGGCGTTAGTTAGTTAGTTAATTTGAGACAATGAGGCTCTATAACAGTCCTTTGATATAGTACATATATTCCTTTATAGTATACGAAAAAATATGCAAAAAGTAGATTGTTTCCATTCTCATTCTCATAAAAATATATTTTTATAATCAAAAGTTTACAATGTGGAAAAGGGAATTAGGGTGTTAGTAGCCCTGTTTTTTCTGACAGAGCTCATCATCGATGGGCTTTGACTCATCGTCATCATCATGTGTGTAGTTTAATTAAAACTCATTTGCAAATATGTATGTACATACATATTCAAAAGTTTTTGTTTTACATGTGTCTAAATAAAATCCAAGCTATTTACATTCATAGATATAATATTACACACACACATATATATTTAGCATGTTTATATAACATTTTTTTTTTTTTTTACGCACTAAAGGTGCACTTTGAAAACTTTGAACAAGTTTAATGATCTTAGGATTCACGATGTAACGCAGTAAAATGTGCTGTTTTTTTCTAAGGATATTCTGGTCAATATAGATATGTATTTATTTATTTATCTATCAGATCCCTTATACGTACATTAAACTTTTGTATATAAAGTATATGTATACATAGATATATCTCTAAATAATAGATGCTCCATGATATCACTTCTATAAATCATAGAAAATATGAAAAAAAAAACAAAAAAAAAAATAAAAAAGAATTAGATAATATTCGACCGATAAGATATACCTCTCCTCGTGATGGATGAATCATGACCCTTGAAGAGTAGACTACATAATCAAAAATTAAATATCTCTTTGAGAAATCTATATTTAGAATGATATTCATAATAATAATAATAATAATAATAATTGAAAAGTATGGTCATACGTTGGAGCCAAATAAAAGTCATTTTTGGCAACTCTACCTTAATTAATAAATTATAATAAATGCCTTAATGTATGTATTATTTGTTTCATGCACATAGATTGAATTGAAGAATGATGGATGAACAGAGAATATCACTTCTATGTTCATTCACACTCAAGTATTGATGGTCCTAAGAATCAATTTACTTAGGTAGGTACTCTAAAGCTATATACCTACTACAACGTCAACAAGTTTCTACCTCAGATCTTCAATATCATGTAGGTAGGTAGGTGGATATAAATTATATTCTTTTGGACTCCTGTGTGAGCTCATCATCCCATTCATATTTGCTTTGAGATAATTCGGTCATAGCCATTAGGGAAACTCTGAAGACACCTTAATTTGGTGTCTTGAAAAAGTTCCAAATTTTAAAGGTGTTCTCCCCGTGGAACATACTTTGATTCGATGAATAAAGCACAGAGTAACATGAAATGAGCAAACACACAAAACATTCATAGCTGCAATATATGATGAATCATTATTGATGATAGAGAGTCTTGGTAAACAAACTCTCGAGCCCTATTAATCAATTTGTGAGTACAACCTTCAGTTTATTTCATTGTTATATACCTATTGGGACATACAAATGGGCTTAATTAGAGTATTTAATTGGTATTCTTAAAGCCATGGAACGTTTGAATATTATATGAATACTTCTACGTTAGTTTGACGATAATTGATGACATCCCACTTGCCGATATCCATGATGATGTCATCATGCAAAGATTGCTTTATGTATGGGGGTTTGATTTGGAACGTCAGGATGATTGCATAGAGGGACTGAGATACATCCTCCCAAATGAATTTTGTATATTGATAAATAAGTAATATACAACAATGGGATCAAGTCAGATGACCCTACTGAGAAAAAGATTGAATCCTTCCCTCCAAAAAGAGCATCATCATCTTATGTTCATCTGCATAATATTTAGGCTTTTGTAGATGGTTATTTTGGATGAAAAAGGTTTACTTTTTTTCACGCCCAATAGATGAATGAACTCAAGAGTGCATTAAAATCTTATTTTTATATAGTATTATTGTTAGGCGAACAGAGATGTTGTGGGAGGCAAGAATGGGTGAGAGTAAAGAGTCTGTGCTTGGGAAATAAACTTTTTTTTTTGCAGTTTGCATTTATATAAAGTATCCATATAATAAATAGTCCATAATATGCCTATGTATAAGTACATATTTGTATGTGTGAAAGGAATCCATATTATTATTATCCTTATCATCGTTTCATTGATATTACTGACCATGATGATTGGATTTGCTGCTCATATGTTATAGAAAGTGTTTAATTGGAATTACTCCGATCCTTGCAAAAGATGTTACGACATAAGTTCTTTTTTGTTTTGTTTTTTCTCCTGTTTTTGAGCAACATTCTAAAATGTGGTCTCAATTCATAGCCTTATATTTATAGACTCGTATAGATCACACCTTTTGGGAATAGGGAATGCCAACAATGACAAATAACCCGAAAAATCTATCACATTAAGTTGGAGTCTGGCGCCGACCTGAGTGATCGAATTGCTTGTAATGTGTGAAATACACATAAATCATTTATAGAAATCTATTTTAATCCAGACTTGAGGCACCATTCCACATTTTTGATCACAAAAGAGAGTCTTTCTCTCTTCCTGTATCTATATATATATATATATATATATAAATAGATATGTCTATGTATTATAAGTGGTCCTCAAATGATTGTGAGTGTGGAAAACGACGTCAGCTCCAACACTCCCAAATGAAAATCAGAAGAAAAACAAAAAATATATATAATACATAATTATATTGAAGGTTTATGTTCAAGTCAATGAGAAGTCCGTGGGATGCTTTGTTGGTGGTAAATTTGTAGAAAATCTATCTAAAGCTCACGTTTGCTATTATTACAGGTGAAGTGGAGTTTTGAGTACCTATAAATATGCATTGTCTTTTTATACACGGCTATAAACTGGGTCTTAAAAACCTCCCCTTTAATACTAATTCATTGGCTCAGTCAAGTAATTAAGCTATAATATAATAATAATTATCTATCCGAGTATATATATTTAATATACAGAATACATAGCTAAAGGCATTCTACCAAGCATAAAATATTTATATAAAACATAGGATCAATGATTTATCTATTTAATTTTTCATAGTAGATACATATATGTATTGATATAAGTTGGTGTTAGTTTCTATAAAAAGGTTTCCTGGTTGTAAAAGAAGAAAATAAACTCTTATAATAGTATATCATTGTAAATAGCAAATAAGAGCTAGCTTTCAAACCAATAACAACTCAACCTCATAACTTTAACTTTTTATCAGCATTTGATGTGTCTACTATATTTGCCCCGTTGTGTTTTGAACAATGATTGGTAGAATTTGAATGAGCTCTGGTTAAGAGCCATCCTATCATGAATGAAGAATTGGCTGTCAACTGACTTTGGGAAAATATATGAAAGATTCCGAGATACAACAGAAATAGAATAGAAGGTGTGTATATATTATTATTTATCTACTAATGGGGATTCCATAATAATAATAATAATAATAATTGTTAGTCAATTTAATACATGTCATTTTTGGGCAAAAGTAAATCTCCTTAATCCACACTGCATACAAAAACTATTTTGTGTATTTTCCTGCATAAATAATAATAATAATAATAATTTATTTTATGTCCTATTTTGAAAAATATGATCATAAAACCATAGGTTATTAGCAAATGTCTTAATTGGCAGATTCTAAATCCACTGTAATAATTGTTAGTTGACCATAAATAATTATTATTATTTATCGTTAAAATGTTCAACTTTAAGTGGGTACACAGAGAGTGTAATTCTTGCATTTTTAATTCTACGTTCCATTTAAAATCATAGACCTATTATATTTGAAGGTTACTCTCTTATTTAAAAGGGTTTTAGGAATCATTTTTGCCTTTGCAAAGATCCTATTAAAGATGCATTTTGGGAATTCCTAATTTATGAAGTGATTCCTCTGTTCTTGTTGTTTTTAAATTGCTCTACTAAGATTATAATCAAATTACAAAGCTATACAACTTATTGACCACTACTAAGGCCCACGCCCCAATACTGGGATAGAAAATCCGTACATAAGATATGGACCCACTAGGTCGTCCTTCCCAGATTTTGAAATTTGTACAAGGGGGAAGGAGTTATTTGATAAACATATTTAAATCTTTAGTGGCCCTGTCCCTCCAAACACTACGTATATACCCAATATATAACTATGGGCAAAAAATATCGAGAATGAAAAAATCTTTATTTAATAGTCAAAATTCATTTCATCCCCCTCAAAAGTTGTCCCTCCTGATCCCATGCACATGTCCCAACGTTTTTTCCAATTTTTAAAACAGTTAAAATCTTTTTATTAAGTCAATATTAATTACAGAACAATAACTGCTGAGTTTAGATATTCTATCAAAATTAAAAACCGGATGGGCGGTTTCTTGAGTAGTAATAGGTTATGTATCTTGATAAATAAACATCGGATTCTCCAATTTAAAAAAAAAAAAAAAAAATACAGCCTGGAATATTAATTGTAACTTTTTTGGACGCAACAGCATTTCTCTAAATGTCATTTTAGTCATCATTTTTGGACATTTAAGAAAACGAAAAATTATATTTTAGCTGTAATTTGGCAAAAATATCAGTGAGAGTAGAGGCAACTCTAAAACAAAAACATTTATCCCCATCAGAGTCCTCAAAAAGTCTCAGTTGTTTTTGCTCATAGTAGTACACATATATTTCAAGAATGATCTCCTCCCAAGTCAGATTAAGGGAGAAGGAAATTGGGTACTAGAGTCCAATAATCTGCACTTTGAAATTTGTTTTAAAAAAATGATTATTTTGGTTAGATTACATTTTTTTTTGTTTTTTGGAAACTTTTTATTCAAAAAAGACATAATTTTAGAAATAATATTAGATAGAAAAAAAACCAATCAATAACATACTATGTTATTTAATTAATTATATCTCGGTATTGTTGAATTAATTATTATTAATTATCATTAATCAAATTCATATTCGAATTTACATTATAAGTAGATCATAGAATTAAAATTTTGACTCGTGAGTCAGTGGTTATATTTTATATCTGTTCAAAAATGTATAATAATCATAACTAAATTATTTGAATTTGTTACGTAAATCAATTAAGCAATAGCAAGATGTCATAAGTTACATTCATGCTATGTAAAAAATAAACGCTACATATCGAGCGAGAAAAAATTGAATTTGTTTACGACTTTAATTCAGTTACTTGACAAAGTTTTGCAAGTGATGAGATTACCTAAAAAAATAAGATTAAGCATTTTTCCCTCCCTCCCTAAAAAAACAACTATATAGAATGCAAAAACCTATTAACTTTTTAAAGAGAGTAAAATGAAAAGAAAAAATATCTTTTTGAGCTTATATTATTTGCCTTCAGGCTCCACGTGCTGTGAAACAATAACCCGATGATTTGCTTCTTCCTACGTTTTAGAATTTGACGAATATATGATGTTACAAATTCATCGTTCCCATAGAAAGAAACAGCCTTTTAATGGTGATGCTTCACCATGGAATTACCTCACGACAGGGTTTCCTCACCCTATTTCAACTCCTTTCTTATTTTTTTCGATGCTTGATAGTTAAAAATATTAAATTGGACATTCATTAAAATATAATTACTTATACTAAAAGTACCTATGTAATATATATGAAACGAGGCTCAGCATTTTGTCGGAACAAGATGTTCATACCTAAAAGTATTTGTATACTCAAATGTATTTTGTTACGAAGATTTGTTCCTCAACCAAGTTTTACGTGTAGTAACACAAAATATTTAAGTCATTTGAGACAATGATTATTGAGCCCCTAGGTATTTGATAATTGTATATTGTAGTCTTTGAGAAAGTTAAGTGCATTAATTTCAAAATTAACTCTGAAATGAACGTAAGAAATGGTGCTGAACGGACAAATAATAAAAAAATATTCAAATAATTGTTTCAAAACAAAGACATTGGGGGGGGGGGATCAAGATACAAACCTTCAAAAATGTGTTTTGATGTCATTCTCAAGAACTGCATCACACCTTTGAGTCATTCTCCTATAACTAAAAAATATCTTATTGATTTAAAGTGACCTATAATTGAACTCTGGTAACTAGTGTCTAGAAT
This sequence comes from Lepeophtheirus nordmannii, assembly GCA_963680855.1. Taxonomy (NCBI): domain Eukaryota; kingdom Metazoa; phylum Arthropoda; class Copepoda; order Siphonostomatoida; family Caligidae; genus Lepeophtheirus; species Lepeophtheirus nordmannii. The sequence goes on from OY804518.1 coordinate 921,597, forward strand.
GAACCAAGTTTAGTGGATCGAGACCAGGAGAAAAAAAAGTTATTGTTTAGCTAAAGGGAAACAGATTAATTTACATAGTTACTTTGATCTTGGTGTTGACAACAAGAAAATCAAATTAAGGCGAAGTGTAAAACACTGAGGGGTCGAGACCTTCATAAATTGATCTTGACACGTGTCTCACTAATATTATTTATAAGACTTGTAAGGGATCTATGGCATGTTATTATTATAATTTTTAATTAGGTTGTTTTGGCTTGACAACGAGACGAGACTAAATCCTTCAAAAATTGGTTTTGAGAGGAAGGCCTACATTGAGAAATTCATCACTTTCGGTAACTTCTGAGCATTGATAAAATACGGAACCATGAAAAATCTTGGATTTTATAACTCAAAGACTTGAGGAAACGAATCTTGGTATTTGGAGGAACAAATAATAATGAAGTAGCGTCATACATACTAAAGATTTGAACAGACTTCTTAAGCATGATAATTTATGTTTAAAAAAAGTGCATTTCACTTTATATTGGTATATTTTAATGGGAGTTCTTGCAAAAAAAAATAATAATAATAATAATAATAATAAATAAAAATATTATCATATGCGAATGACTTTATTGCTAAAAGTGAAGGTTTTCAAAAGGATTTTTCCTCCTTATGAACATATCAATTTGCCTCTTATAAAGACATGCAAAAATACTTTTTCACATGGGGCGATCGTTTTCATTTTAGGAACAAAGCTTTGTAAGAACTCAACATATTACGATCTTTAATTAAATGAACAAAGTTTTTTAACAACTATGGAAAGCCGATACAAATGTAATCTTGAACAAAAATCAAGAGAATGAAAAATTGTAATACTCGGGAATGTTAGCTACAGTTTAAAGCCTTTATTAGATGTATGAAATTTTATTTGATTCCAATATGGCCCTTCCAATAGAAGGCCCTATCATATTTAATTTCTGTTAATTAATTCTAACCGAGTGACCTTTAAATGCAATTTGCAGGCTCTCTGAAGGATAAATCCGATAAATATATTAAAAGAAATTGAAGATAATTATTATTAGATGTAAAATATAAATGTAAACCAGGCCCATTGTTGAGAAAAATCAGCAAGATTGTTTTTGTATTGACGGGGCTTCTAACTCTCTTGCACTAACATGGAAATTATTGTACAAGGATTTTTTTTTTTGTCATCTGTCGATTTTTTTTTTACTTTTATTCCCCTTATTGGTGTTTTGAAGTCAAATTAGGTCTTGTTGTTAAGTGCGGATCCATAGCCCATATTATATAAAGTATAACCCAAAAGTTGGAAAGGACTGTGACTCACAACTACCAACTGATTTTAGGCCTTTTTATCTTATAGGTGAAGAAAAAGTTGATCATCCATTCTCTACTCTCAGATATGTAATTCCTCCAGAGTCCTTACTTAACTTTGTATGCATCTAGTAGGTAATTAAATCCCAACAAGGAAAACGTTACGCCTAGTGGGAACCAAACACAAAATATGTATGTGATTGATAGAGACGGCGGCTAACATATTATGTAGAATCACTCAAGTTAAATCTTAAATATCATTCAGGACCTTTAAATACTCTTCAAATCAATTGATATGAGCACAATACGTGTTATTTTTTTGTTTGTTTTGTGTGTGTGTGTGTGTGTGAGTATCGTCATTGTTGTGATGGTTGTGGTGGTAGTAGGACCTACATCAATGTACATGAGATTCAAAGTATGTCTGTGTTTACATATGTACATTATACATAGAAAATGACCTGTGAGAAATATTTTTATTTTTTTTTAAATTCGCTTGGGAAAGGATTTGTGAGCTATGTATGTAGATTTAATCAATAGTGTGCAAAATATGTTGTGATTCTAATAAAAAAGTTTAAAAAATATTATGGAATTGCATCTAAATGCTTGAATAAAAGAATTGAAGGAGGTCATTCAAGATATTAAATAGCCTATACAAATCTATGTATAGGCTATGCAGCAAAAAAAGAAGAAATTTCATAATCTCAAAATTGACCTCAAATCAATGTGATCCATTCCCATGTAATGTCAAACTCATTTGCTAGTGCTATGGTTCTGACTTCATTATCTCTAGGACCAAATCTTTTAAGGGAGGGATTTTAAGTCAAAATCAAGGAATTCAGATTGTTTTGTTTTTGTTTTTTAAAAGGAACATGCTGTATGAATGTAATTGATCTGATCCTCGCATTTTAAGACCTGTATAAATTAGTTTAAGCACATCCCTACTATTCATCGACATTTATATTATCCAACTATACATATACATCTCCACTTTGTTAAAAATACCTTTGCACAACCTTAATATAAAAGTCATTATTATTTAAAGTATGTACATTATTGAGACATCTGACTTAATAACTACCTTAAAAATTAATGTGATGTCACGGTTCCTTACTTTGTGTTTCATTGTTAACAGGTTAAGATGATCTTATGGACATTTTGATGGTTTTGATTTAAATCTTCATTCTTGGATACATTCAAAATATTCCTTATTTTGACAATCTTTTTCTATACAAAAGTAGTATGACTTAACTTTTGTTGAGAGAAGGAAAAAAAAAAAAAAAGTGCCCACCATTGTTTTTATTAACAACTTAATTTGGTTCAATAAATAATATATAGAATGAATTATAGATTGAGAAAAAAACCGCCGTCCATTTATTTATGTAAAGGTAATTTTGAGGAACCACCTTTAAGTTGGAAAAAAAAAACTTAACACTTTAAAAAAGTTGTTTGATTTTAGTATTGTAAGAAAATTTAATTACTATTAATTAATTATATAGAATTGACGATTAGACTCTCGAAAAGCACTTTCCCAAATTGGACAACGTCAAATAAATCTAATGAGAAATATCAAATCATATTTTCATTATGCCTATCAAGAAGTCTTTTTAGTCGGCCGAATTTAAGAGACTCGGATAAAAAATAGACACATTTCTTGCGAATAAGTGACGTGTAAAAAAGGTGTCAATATTAGGGGCGAGACTTCACTACATTTTATATCAGGATACATTTTTCGACGCCAATAGAAAATAAGAATCTATTTTGCAACAGTGCGCTAAAAAACTTGTTCCAATAGGCTATAGAAAAGGCAAATTCAATACAAAATTGATACTAGGAGCATTTTATTGAGTAGCTTAAAGTTTTTTTTAAAAAAGAAATTGCAACATGTGTCCAGAGTAGAAAATATAGATATTTTACAGTGAACTTTGATTAAAGCAAAGCTAAACTATGTTAGTGATTACATTTTGAGTGATTTCTTCAGAGTTTGAAAATTAATTAATATTTTCAATTAAATATTTAACTTTAGTGAAAAATGTGTAAAATTCAATTAAAAAGAGCAAAGCCAAGGCACTCATTTAATCATTTGAACTCAGTGATGATTTAATGCATTTGAAATTTTACGAGCGTATTAGTGTCACTCTTCTGACAGAGGTGATTAAAATATTTTACAACTTTGAGCTTCATATCCTTGAAATATGGCTTTTAAAGATGCGCTCATTGCATGATAAATTGTAGACACAAAAGTCTAATTTTCTATGGAACATCCTTCAACATTTGTAGCCTTTTTGTATCTACACTACTTATTAAAAAGACATAATTTATTTTTTTTACATAAATGATTTGGCTCTCATTTGAAGAGACTATTATCGTATTGATAGTTTTTATTATTAATTGATATAATTTATTCCGAGAGTGTTACACACATGAACTATATCACTCATGTTAACTTTATCAACATATGTTACCAGTTATAAAGGATAGTATTTGCTGTATGTACATGTAATATTGTAATTTTCACATCTTAAATATATGTACAAATATTTGTGATTGTATGAGTATTGATTTAAATTTTAAAACTGAAAGGAGTTTCCCATCTCAAAGGAATAACATAACTAATTATACTTCCAGCTCATTAGAATGAGTCTTCACTGCTTCATAAAAAAATCCCAAAAAGGTTCTGGCTCTTGAAATTTGTCTTCATCTCGGATCGGTTTAGAATCTTTCAATGTCTTGGTAGCGTCTTGCTCTCAAGACAAGTGATCTATACCACCTCACTGATGAAGAGTAACTATGGAAATTTGCTTTACATTATTTTGATTCAAGTCAGAGTTGTTCCCTAGTATAGTATCCAGAGTCTCGTAGCTCGATTCCATATCGAGTTGCATGTATTTTTACATAGCCTCAAGTGCCTCTGAACCTCAAGTGCGGCTCCAGTACGAGTCCTAAGCAAAAAAGTTCTCATCTATGCTGATTAAGTCAACATCATCAATATTAAAATTCAACCATTTAAAAAGATAGATGATGCTTAACTAATAGTTACAATTTCGTATTGTATAATTTAAAATTATACATGAGGCTTTAACAGCTTCGAGTCTTTTTACTCATGTCTAAACTTTTTTATTTCCATCTAGTCACGAGTCTTTTTTTTTTTACTTTGAGTCTGAAGATGGTATTGAATCAGACTTAGATACGACTTGAGTCTGAGTTCTCAGCTCTTAATCAAGTATTTGGTGTAGATCAATGAATCATCAATATTCATTTCTGGAAATGGATGATGGGCAGAGGATGAGGACTCACACTCTGAAAATGCATTCCCGTTTGAAATCTTAAAATGCGATCAATTTAGAATGAGAATAAAAATTATTTAAATAATTATTTAAAATAAGAGAGAATGAATGAATAACTATGAGTTAATTGTTTTTTTTTTTAAAAAAAAAAGAAAAGAAAACGAACTCCAACAATTGGAAAAAGTTTTGCAGATCATATCAATTAGGTACTTTTTCAAAAAAACAAAAAACAATTCCAATTGTTTATTTGTATTTCTAATATTGTCCTACCTCCTTTGCATCTTATGTAACTTTTTAAAGCAGTTCTATACTTGCTGTTTGGTTTGGGTTTTTTTTGGTATTCAAGATCGTATTTTTATGTATATGGTTTGGTTTTTTTTATTTATTCAAAAGATCTCATTTATACATGCATATATTAGGCATTAATTTAAAAAGAAAAGAATAGAACAAAGTCATCAAGGTATTATCTGTTTACCTTGAGACCTAATCAGAGTCGTCATTGGGTATATATAAAGATACACATACTAAAGATGTATAAATATTATTGTGATACTGACAGTTATTGATCAATACGTTACTTATAACTAGATAATGAATGATATGTTACGAAGAAAATGAGTGCTATGTATTGCACTCAGCATTGTCCATACATAGATTTGTATGATAATAAATATTAAAGTCCAAGGAACATATAGCATTCGGGTGCATATTTTATTTTTTGATTGCCTATCATTTTCCATGAATTATAAAAAAATGAAATGACTATGTTGGTCGAATGTAATTAAATAAAATTCTCAAGTCAGTTTAGAGAAACATCAAATTAATATACAAATGTAGGTACAAATCTGACTCAATCAGACTCATGAACTTCTGAAACTACATATTTTAAAGTCCGAGTCACATTTTGAGTCTTTTAAGCTCAGGTTTCAGTCAAATACATAGAGTCAGTCAGTCTACAACTCACTCTATTTTTAAAATATATTGTTTTGTGGATACATGATAGTTCTTCGGCTTGTCATTTAAAAAAATTAAAAATATTTCCCCATGTTTAGAGAAAATGATATTTGATAATCGATTTTTTTCTTGCCGACCTCATCAAAAAATTTCAACATGACTTTAAAAGCAGCTCAGTAACTTGCAAATTCTCCAAAATTCCATTGCTAATGTTTAATTAATTATTTCCCTTCTTCATACATTGCAAACGAAACTTTCGTGAATTGAATTACATTTGATGCTAGTCTTTTCTAGTCCATGGGCTCAAATTTCAGGTGTCTGATGACTTGATGTCTAAGTCGAGTCTTAAATTCTTCAACAATTTCAGTTCACACCTTTAATGTATAAATATTGTATATTTCGCATATAAAAATTGCCCTAGAATACAAATATATCCGAATTTGTATTTGTGGGATAAGTAAGAGCTTGTGGATTCATAATTTGCATATTAAATTGCTTAAAAAAAGTATGTAAATAATATTCATTCAGAATAATAAGGAAAATATCTTAAAAACTGCATATTCTCTACTAATTACTATTTTGTTATGCAATTGTATTCATTATTTTGAATCATTTAACTTTTTTTTCCTTGATTATATTAGAAATCTCGAGTTATAAAATATGCTTTTTGTTTTGAACACAGCTTAGAGATGTGAAAAGGGAAAACGCTTGGCACTTTTGTTAATTTTTTGAAATAATTTTCCTTCTTTTTTAAGTCGGTGAGGAGATCACATCTCCCTCTTTAAAAAAAAAATAAAGAATTTCCGCCTACATTTTTGTAGATTTTATTAAAAATATATTATAAAATTATAGTATATCTATAAATATTATATAAAATTCTTCTTGCTGTTAATACTATTTATAATTTAATAAGGTCCTTATTCCTGGTCAGTTATATTAATATCATTTAATAGGCAGCTGATGTTATCAAAGACATAAATAAACATGGGCAAAATGTTGAAATAAAGTTGAGTTTAAGGAAAAAAAAAGAAAAATATCAGTTGGTACCATTACCTCGAGCATCAATTTGAGTTCAGTCTTCTCAGTATCGTTATTATAAGTAGCTATTGTGTGTTATTTAATATTGTCAAATAAAAATCAGAAGAGAAAATGTAGAGGCACCAGATAATAATTGCGGGCAGGATTTTTCACCTCAACAAAATGTACATCCCTGGGTATTAATTCAATAGTACCATAAGTCTCACTCCTGCCTTCTCCTTGGGATCTACAAAAAGTCGCATCCCTCAATTGATGTCAATGCACTGCAGATATATTAATGTTCAGATGTAACAATCCCAAAGCTTTATCCAAATCGGACACGAAAACCGTCCCATGAAATATACTTGGTCTAATGAGGATTATATTCAATCAAAATGCAAGTATATACACACTTCGAACACTTATTTGACACGGATATTCAACAGATTTTAAAGTGTTGTGGTTAAATGTATTATTTTTTCTCAAAAAAAAAAAAAAAAAAAATCACTCACTCAATTAATTCATTTGGAGTCATAATAATACGATTTGACCCATTTTATGTATGCATATAGTTGAAGACTTTGATCTGTCTGTCTGTTTAACATATAGACTCCAAGACTACTAAATAGATTGTGCTAATTTTTTGGAACATTGCTCTGTGCAGAAGTTATATTTTTTTCTTTACCAGGGTATCTATGAATTCAGTTTTTTCCATTCCTTGCCACACTCTTGGCCTTTCTATATAAATTTATTTTATTGAAAAATCTTTGCAATACAGCATTAAGACCTTATTTTAACTTTGAGCAGTACCAACTTGAAAAATGAGGTTTCCGAAGCAATTACTAAAAATCATTTATATATCCATGTAACTTTTTTGTCCAAACTGTAGTTTCATATAACATAGGTTACTAATTCTTCCGCCCCAAGTACCAGGGCGTCAATTAGGTAAAGATTATTGATCATAGCAAATTTTGGGGAAGCACCAAGAGTAGTATAGCATACAGTTGTACAAAAATTGAATTTACTGACGGAAAAATAATTATTCTATTAGTATAATAAAAAATTATAAATAAAAATAAAATAAAAAATCATTTAGCATGAGACGAGAGAAGCCAGTGGGTTGAGTTAGTATGCAATAAAATTTAATCAAAGCGTACAATAATAAAAAATTAAATTTATGTTGCTGTCATTTGGATCGTATTTATTTGATTCAAGGCACACTTTAACAAAATCTTGTTAGGATTTGAAGTTTCAAGCAAGTTGAAGCTGATCTTAACACAATTAAACAAAATTTGAAATTTGTTTATTGCCCATTTTATATTTCTCCTAATATCGAAAAACAGAAACATTGATCACTGACTTTTGTAATAATATTAAAAGTTTCTCCCTATTCTTCAACATGAAGAAAAGAAAAAAAAAAAACACCTTTGATGAAATTATAAAAAAAAGTCTCTATTGTTTAAAAATGTTTTCATTATTAGTGTGTCTTGCTCTGAACTTGAGAAAATTGCTCAGAAGTGAGTAAAAATTAGAAAAAAAGGATTATTTTGTTTTGAATCTTATTAAATTTCTCATTTTAGACGATAAAGATTAGAATTACATTTTTCACACAGACCTTCACTTTAAAAAAAGCGCACCTGCAAAAAAAACAACAACTTATTTTTAAAGTTATTAAAGCATTAGTTCTACAAAGTTTATGGTTATCTAATAAAACAGCTGAGGTTTTTTTTAAGTTATATAAAAAATATTAAAAAAATCCGAGGATAAAGCGGATTTTTTGTACTATATTTTGATAATGAATTATAGTTTATAATTCCAGGTAATTAATTAATTAATCGAAATAAATACATTTTGAATAATTTCAAAATGTATCGATATTTCATCACTAAATTATATATCCCAATTCCTTTTATCCTCGGATTATTTTATTTTTTTGGGTCTACAAAACCTCAACATTCTCAATTAATGTAATTTTTTAAATTTAAAATGCTGATTTTTCGAGTACTCCAACATAAAAGCAAATCAGACACCTAAATGTTATGCTTTCACTTAATGAACTAGATGTCTTATTTATAATCAAGGGTGTAGTTTGTCTTTAAGGGCTCAGGTAGGGATTATGCCCGTTGAGACCCCCCCCCCCCCCCTTAATCATACAATTTGAACCAGCACGATCCTTCAAGATATAATTTTAATAATAGCATTTAATTAGGGATGTCCTTGTTTGAGGGCCAAGAGAAGGATATCAAATATATTTTTTTAGCTACTCTTAAATTTAAATTTTACTCTTGATGGGCGGAAATCAAGTCCGATGTTAACTAATATATAAATGTACATATATCTACTGCTCAAGATATTTTTTTAAAACTTGTACAAATATGCATTTTTTATCCTTTATAAGCTCTTACAGGTAAGTAATAGGATTATTGAAGCAGTAAAGATGGATTTTTAAGGCAGAGTGACAACAATTATAGCATCCACTAATCATACACAACTTCTATGTATTTTTGATTTGTATAATCTCTTGATTTGTATAATCATCCGGGACTATTATAACTTGGATACGTCACAAACGTAGATTACACTTCAAAGTGTTTATTCGGAGGACGGGGGATATTTCCTCCCACTCCCCCACCCTTTTTGCTTTTTAAGAAGAAAAGGGTATGAAAAACAAGATAAATCACATATTTTGTTTCTTGAGTTTACTGTTCTTAAAAGTTTGCATGATTTTAATCTCTCAAGGAGCTAACTAGCCTGGATTTGATTTCAGTCATAAGTCATAACTCATTCACGTCGAGCTTTTTTGTTCACTCGCAACCTCGACTGACAAAAGGGAAGGGAAAAATTTGGAAAAACATATGGTAGCTACCCTTCTGTATTTTCCTTGTTGCCAAATTGTAAATATTTGGTAGAATTTATTATTTAGATATACTATATATTTATAAATTCTACCAATCACAAACCAATCGTTACTACTTATAATATATTCAAAATTCAAAAAAAAGGCGCGCAATCCTTGATTTAATATATTTTTTATGCATCAAAATCATAAATAATAATAATACCCTTTTGAGCTCATAACACGTAGGATCAGCTGCTTTAAATCAAATGAGTTCAATGATGAAAATCAGCTGAAGGGAGAATACATAGTGTTTTTGTTCATCCCAAAAAGCTCGTCATGATTACATAATTTTTTTGAAAATGTAGTTAAAACGATAGAAGCGCTCCCTACAGTAGCTTGTATTTTACAGATGAAAATTCCGATAATTTGACGTCATAAATTTCTAGAAAAAAAATGGAAGTTCTCTCTTTGTTTTCAAGATGGTTAAATAATAGAGACATCATTGAAATGTATTTTGAACCTCTATTTCGATTATTTTGAAATCTTTGCAACATATCTTATTATATTATATTCATAACAAGGGTCACGATTCATCCCCCTTATTATTAGTGCCCTAAACGTTGATTAGTTACACTTTAATTATTTTTTTATTAGTCTATAAATATGTCTATGATTAAATAAAGAATAGCCAAACAGTTAGGGAAAATGACAATATTGGCTGCGTATCACAACGAGGTTTTTGAGACAAACAAAAATACACTGTATTCTCTCTCCAGCTATTTTTCATCAATTGACTCTTTTGATTTAAAGCAGCTGACGACTCTACGTGTTATGAACTCGTAAAGGGTATTATTATTATTTATAATTTTGATATATAAAAAATATGTTAAATTGCGCGCCCTTTTTTGAATTTTGAATATATTACAAGTAGTAACGATTGATTTGTATTTTGATAGAATTTATAAATGTATAGTATATATAAATAATAAATTCTGCCAAATATTAACAAATTGGCAACAAGGAAATTACAGAAGGGGAGCTACCAGTTGTTTTTCCAAATTTTTCCTTTCCCTCTTGAGTGTCGAGGTTGTGAGTGCACAAAAAAGCTCTTCGCCTGTGTTTTTTTTAAGAAAAGGTTGAGTGATACAAAGAAGATTCTCTCTGCTTCCCTAGGTCTTTCCTTTAATATAATTAGAATAAGTTCAAAATTTATGTTGAGTGTAATTAAATTTACCAATTTATATACCTTTAAATTGTTTGCTATGAAGAAAACATTTTTAGAAAGATAATTCTAGTACAAAAACATTTATAAACAAATTTGAATATATTCCTCAAGGCCTAAAATGCATTTTAGCTCTAACTTAATGAAAATGAAAACAAGGGTGGACATCCCTACTCTAGACTGGTGTTTCTCAAACTGTATACGATGGCGCAATAGTGCGTCCTGGAACATACCCAAATGTCCATCAAATGTTCTGTTAGAAATATATACATTATAAATACCAAAAATGTTGTTCAATGGGGCCAGTATATACATTCTTTGAGAATGGCGGATCAAAAATACAATTGGGTATGTTATAACTTAAGGTATAAGGTAAGGAAAGGTCTTGATAATCAAGTACTGAGATATTTTATCAAAAGTATTTGAAATATTCACAAAATAACTAAAATAAAAAAAAATGGAATAAGCCAACCAAATCCATGAATCAAGTTTTATTTAAATTATTGCAACCTTGAATCAATTCCTTTGTCCTGAACAACTTGTTTGTACCAGGACAAAAAAGCTGTAGATTAAAATAGAGTATTTTTCTAATGAATATAATTAATTACAAATTTTATTTTTAAATATATAACTTAGTTTGCTCTAAAATCGTATTAATCTCACTAATAATAGCAAAATTTGACATTTAGAATTTTTGAGAAATAGATACAGTAATATTATATTAGAAAATGAAAGGATAATGGCATATTCATTACTCAAATATCAAAGGAATTGAATATTATGAGGGTAGATAATACACATATTAAATAGGAGTAGATATTAAACTGTTTATAATATCCATAATTTATTATTTAATACCTTAAAGTATGCGTAACCTTAACTTAGAGTAGTGATTAGAAAATATAAAATAGCATAAAACTTGCATTTTTTTTAATTTTTTTTTTGCATATAGGAAAAATAATTGTTGAACAATCAATTTTCTTTACATGTTTAATATTTATAAAATTATATTAATATATGTATAGTAACAATATAGAGAAAATATTTTAATTCGCGCAACTTCACATTCTGTAATAACATCAAACCTCTCAAATTTCAAAATTCATAATTAATTTGTAGAACTCATAAGATATCTAATTAATTTAATTGCAAATAATAGTTTTGTAGGATAATACAGTATACTTTATTATTTTTACACCTGTTTTAAATGACTGAATTGGCCTTATGTACTTGAGTCTAACTTTTCATAGCATTTATTATGAAAAATTTTAAATATGGATAGTGATAAAGGTGATAAATTATATCTAACTAAGGTAAAAATGATTAAATATTAATTAAAGTTACACCTGTTCAATTTAGTCACTGCATTTCCTTCGTTTGAAAAAACGTGGGAGCAATTAAGTTGTAGCTTTTGCTAGACATTATTGGCATTACCCTAGGAGCACATATACCCTCATACCGACTGCATGTTGAATCTGACATATACAAGTTGAATTTCTTCGATCTAATAATAATATGTATTATTTATCGAATATAAATCCTTTTTATTTGTAAATCATTTTTTTAAATTGTAGTATTAATAATTAATTTGGGTTTTAATTTGTTAATTTTGAATCAATATTTTGGTAATATTATAGCCTATATATTATCATAAATATGATAATTTATCGACAAAAATGATAAGCTATCTGCTAAAGCATAAATATAGTCTGTAAAAATTTACATTTACTGGATAGTTTTTCAAAAATAATATTTATACAAAACTACTCTATGTATAAATATATTCTTAATTAGGTTGAATGATTCTACATTTCGAAGAGGTTTTAAAGAGTAGGAAAGACTATATAAATTAGATTAACAAATGTTATCACAAACGTAATATTGAGAAAATGGCCATAATTAATTAAGGTTCTATTTTATAAAATATAATTCATTTACATACGGAAACTAAATTCTACGCTCTAATTCCGTTTACAATCAAGAAAAAGGAATATTTGCAGGGCAAAAGTGAATAATTACTTCCTGGATCATCTTCTTGACTTATCGACGAATTTATAACGGCACAAAAGATTTTATATCCTACTACTTTTTCATGACAATCAAAAAGTTTTATCGGACTGTTAAATTAGTTCTCCCTAAGTAATTTGAAAAAAAAAAAAGGTTAGTGAATATGACAAAATATATAGTCCAAACTTATGACCAAATTAATCATTCGTGTAAATTTAATTAGATATTTATTTGGTGTTCAATAACAATTATTTACTAAATCCCTGGGGAAATGTATTTTTTAAGGCAAGTTGTACACATAGTTTGAGATAAATTTCCAAAATGACACTTTATACATGAATTTTAGGTTTAATCTAGGGTAAAATATAATACAAGTGGTTCAAAAACATGTTTAGTAATCTCATCGCAAACAATTTTGTTGTAGAATATTTAATCGAATTATATTTATGAATAGGACTGAAAAGAGATCCCAAGAACACTTATACTATTTGTGAGTAATTTATAATTAATTCATTATCATTCATTTCTCCCTTTATTATTATTAGAAGCAGATAATAATTTTATATTAAAGAATTAAAAACTTGAACTCATTTTGAGCAATATACATGAATGACTATTGACATTTTGGGATAAAATCACCATAGAAAAAATATAAATTAATACAATTTATGTTTAAAAAAATAACATTTTATCATGATAAAATGAAAATAACTATAATTAGGATTAAAAAAAGTTAACCATTTAAAAATATAATAAAATAAAATAGAAATTGTAATTTTCTTTTCCTGTCTGCCCTACTTATGTATATACTGTAGAGTCACGTGGACATAGTAGCTGAATGTTGATACTTGATGACGTATCATATAAGAAATTCCTTGCCGTAAGAGGTCGCCACATGTATCACAACATTGCAGTGTCGAAATCAGATAGTTGCTTTATTTATTTCTCCACTTGTGACTAGCCGTCTCTAGTAATAACTGCGTGTAGGATCGTCTCTCTCTCTTTTAATTAATCATATCCATCAGACTCACTCGACGTGTCATTGTTTCCCCACAAGAAGAATCAAGATGAACTCTGCTTTCGTGGATATGGAGGACGAGTTTATAGACGAGCCGTCCACTTCCTCACAAACGGAAGGCCTTTTGGATGGAGAAGAGCCCAAGAAGGAGGGATGGGCCAAATACGAGAGCTATTTTGATGTGGATACGGAGGATGTGATTCAGAACATCAAGTTGGCCCTTGTTCCAAAGCCTGGTTTAAAACTCCATACGATGGATCTCTATGGGCCATTTTGGATCGCCACCACTCTTGTATTTAGTGTGAGTCTCGGAGCAGATCTTCGCTATGATTTTGACGCCATTTCCATCGCCTCCGGATTCATATTCCCCTACGCTCTCCTATCACCTCTTGCCCTCTACGGAATCCTTCTTTGGAAACAACTGTCCATTCAGAAGAGCATTCCAGAGCTCATTTCCATTTATGGCTACGCTCTTGCTCCATACATACCCATATCCCTCCTTCTCATCATACCCGTCCCTGCTCTACAAACCACACTCATTTTCCTTGGATCCGTTTGGAGCACTGCTATTCTAGGTCTCCTTCTATGGAACTCTCTACCACCTCCATTTAAACAGATTTTCATCGCCTTTCACTTTGTCATCATGTTTATATTTCTATTTTTCTTTACAAAATCCCCTTATCCCCCTCCCACTCTAGATTTAACTCCAACAGCATCGGCAGCACCAGCAGTAGTACCCGCATCAGGGCTTAATGCTACTCATTCGACTTAGTTATACTTTGTTTTTTTTTTGTTTTTTTATTCTTTGCTGTTATACTAAAAACTGATAATAAAGTTTATTTCTGTTTTCAATTTCGTAAAAATAATAATTTTGATTTATATTTATATTTTTAATTTTTTTTTTTTAATTTAATATAGGATGGAAGAAAGATCGACTCAGGCATTACGTGTAAGTTAACTATAATTTTGATGAGACATTTTAAAATCAAACCGTTATTTTGTAATGGCTGGTTCATTAAAATCTACCAAAGTCTGAAATTGTTGAACTTTGCGAGACACCATACTTTTGGACAGTAAATTGTATCCATTATCCATATCTGCAAGGTCAACCTTTTCAGTATTGCCAATTATTTTATTGAAGCAGAGAGACTGAAGAGGATCTATTATTATTATTGTTATTTAAAAAATGAATGAGTTATCTATTATGTTAATTAATGTATGTACTTCATTTCAGTCCAAAATCAAGAAACAACTCTCTTCATTGTCAATTGAAGAACTCCAACAACTCAAATCAGAGATGGGCTCCAAGTCTTATAATGCCAACTTTGGAAGTCCTGCCTCCTCACATAAAAATACTCTTCGCCATAAAAGGGATAACAAGAATCGTCCCCGAGAGACATCCTCCAAAAAAACAGTTTCTCGTAAAAGAAAAATAATTGATGAAGCACTGCCCGAGCCAAAAAGAGATCCTCGCTTTGATTCAGCATGTGGGGAATTTAATGAAAAGGTAAATATGTGTTATGTTTAATAAATAAATTGGTTGAAGAGTTGCAGGTACTCCCTCCCTTCCCTCATTCATCAAAAATCTGAAGCATCATTGGCAGCATTCCTCTAGACGTCACTCCCACATGAATGAACTTGATATAAAATTATTAATTGAGTGGAAATTCTATGTGTTTTTCTTGGGTTTTTTTTTTAAATAGTAGTATCTTCCATCTCTCTCTACTAGTTGTGTGTAGTAGTCTTTTGGGGCCAAGTTCATTTGTTTGTCATTTAAACATAATTATTTTTCTATCCTGGGGGCAATGTTTTTTCGAATCATAACAACAATAACACATATTTTTGAGGGTAGATAGCTTCTCTTTACAAATAATATGTATTCCAACCAAGACAGGTGAAAAATAACGCATTTTAGGTCAATATGTTTTCCTTCTTCCCTTACCAATTCAGTATAGCTTTGTGCTAACTTTTATGTTTCTCTTATTTTTTTATTCTACTCTTTCATTGTTCGTACTCCCGGGTCTTTATTATTATTATTATGGTCTTATTGATTAGGATTTGAAATGATTTCTCCCCCCTGATTAGAGTTTTTTTTTTAATATATATATATATATATATATATTTATTTTATTTGTAAATTGTGTTTTATACATACGATGAAGTAGTGTTCACACTCATTTCTCACTTGTTTTGCTCTTCTTTTTTTTTCTTCCAGATCTTCAAGGATTCATACAATTTTGTTGACAAAATCAAGGAAAAAGAACAAAAACATCTCAAACAAAGACTAGAAACTGAGACTGATAAGGAAGAAGTACAAAAAATAAAATACCTCATCCAAAGACATGAAAATCAAGTAAGAGAGAAACGTAAATTGGAAAAGAAGAAAAAGACGGCTCAAAGTAGTGGTACCAGTGATGACTATCAAAATATTATCGATAGATATGACTCACTCAAAAAGCAAGGAGGACTTGATAAATATATGCAGAAAAAAGAGAAAAAATTGGCATACAAGTCTAAAAAACGATTACAAACTTGAGAAATTATCATATATCATATATATATATATATTTGAATATGTAAAAAATATTCACTTTTTAAGTTTATCACAATAACATATTTTGTAAAATTTGAAAGAACAATTGGACAGATAAATGCAAGGAAATATTTGAACATGAATATAATAATAATAAAGTATATAAAAAATTCGCGGGTAAATTTATATAAAAATAAATTCTAACTTTTGGGAAATAATGTGATTTTTTTTTTCAAATAGAAACTGGGGAATATACGAATATATATATATTTATAAATGCATATATTTAGAAATATATTCCCCAAATATCTGAGATCTCCATGGTCTCCATTGAACATATTGTGCATCATACTTGTATACAAGCTCACTCACAACTGACTAAAGTATGATGACATGTTGGAAAAGACGCACGAGTCCCAAGAATTAGGCTACTTTTTTTGTGTGTGAAGGTATAACAGAATATCTTGTAACATGGCACTGGTTTTCAGACTACAATATGTATGTAACTTCATTCATTCATTCATCTCTGCGTGAAAATATTCAACTCATTTTTAGACTCCATTAGTATATCTTGTTATAAAGAGATCAACAATTCGAAAGTAAATTATAATGATAATAATAGTATAAGAATAATATTAGGGGTAGTAGTTATAGAGATCTTGGGATAGAGAAAAGAAGAAGGCACTTAAAATATGAATCCTCTTGAGAAGGTTACTTCATTGATAAATTCAAAGGCGCCTCTGAAAGTAAACAAATGAAAATTTTGATTAGATTGAGCCCTTATAGAATGTACATATATATATTCAAAATGAGTGCTGTTGTACCTGGTGACTGACGACCAACTTCAACAGATGCAATTTTGGGTTCGCCGCGATATTGTCCAGGCCAAGCAACTGCTGTGGAAGTAGAGGAGCGATGAGATGCATTAACAGATGAGGAACTGGGTGGCCAATTAATTCGTCCTGTTCCAGGAAAAGAAGCACCAGCCGCTGTTCCTTGCATAAGCGGAAGTAAATAACTATATGGGTTGACGAGAGAGTAGGGTCCTCCTGTAGGAGTAAGACCTAGACGTGGATCCGCAGCTAAGCCAGCTAAATGCGCAAGTTGCGGGCCTAGACGAGGGTCCATGCGAGAATGATCCACATTTCGAGATGCGTAAGGTGTTATAGACACTAAAGGAGTCGAGGTATGCGAGGTAGAGGGGGGTGACAAGGGTCTCCTGGATGGAGCAGGTGATCCATGAAAGCTAGCAGGAGTTGGTGTACGTGAACCATGACTAAGTGCATCATGCTCGATAGAGAATTCACGTCGCAAGTCTCCCAATCTACTAGGTGAAGCAGGTAAAGCAGTTGGTCTTATGAGCCTAGCTTCTTTTTCATCACGACTTATGATTGAATCAATAGAGAAACTCGACATTCGCCCGTTATGATTATGATGATGTCGAGGTGGTGAGGCAGAAACGTTGTTGTTAGGATAAGGAGAATTGGATCCATCTCTACTGCCGAGAGAATCCGTACTAAGTCTATGCCTCTTATGAGAAGGCGAAGTTTCTGCCAAAGACTCTTGTTGAAGAGCTCTTTTTCTGGGTGATGTAAAATGTGATCGATCCGGACTCGAAGGACCCGATATCTCAACTTTGACACGTTTCATATCAGGTGTTAATAAACTTCCAGAGGAATGAAGATGATTTGAGGGTTCACTTTTAATGCGAGCCATGGTCGGAGTGACAGGAAGAGTCTTTGAAGGCCTAGGAGTATCCGCTTGAATGTTTTTGGTGGATGCTTTAACTTTGGTGGGCTGTTTACTACTGCTCTCTGAAATGGGAAAGAGTTCACTTTTAACAGTTTTGAGGCTAGGGGGTGCCCATGACTTAATGGAAATTCGGGAAACTGGTAATTTAGAAATAAGTCTTTCTAAGCGTGAGGATTTACGAATACGATCCTGTTGAGGTTTTTTTCGAGGCACAAAAGTCTTTGGGCCAGACAGAGCTTCCACACGCATAAGAAAAGCACCCACAACAATGGTTGAGTAGGGAGATCTCCGTTTCCGCTTGAGACTTCGGATCTTTTTCCGAAGGGAAACAATTTGTGGAGGGGGCTTCATCGCAAATCCCTCGGGACAAGCGGATTCTGGAGTGCACTTTTGAGGATTGCTTGATTTACGGGACAGCTTGGAGACGGGAGGAGAGGCCTTTTGGATCTGAGAAGGGAGGATTTCTCTTTTGATTTCAGAGGAGGGGAAAGAGGGCGGCCAGTAGACCTTCTTCGTGATGGGCAGCCAGTTACGACCATTCCGATGCGTGAGTTCCAGGAGGCAGCGGCCCTCTAAAGAAAGAAAATGTAAACAATAAATGAGCTCATCTCCTAATCCTTGGGATCCCTTACCTTTGAAGAACTTGAGTCTTCCGGCTGTGGTGTCCTCCTCCAAGGAGGAAGCCGGCTCTTCCTTCGTCATCATCCCTCCTGAGGATGAGAAGATCCATTCAACATCATTTTCCTAGCGGAAACTCACACAACTCATACAAAATTCACACTCTCACTTCAATGGACTGATACTCTTGAGGGATGATCAAGCCACGAACACACGAACTGGACTACTACTAAGCAACTGAGTAGTGAATCGGAATTCCTTTTCTTGATCCTACTGACTCCGTCGTCGTTCGTCTCTTTCCTTCTGCTTCTTTCTGTTTCTTGTTTTTTTTTTCCTTTTTTTTCTTTCTTTTTCTCCTCCTCCTCCTGGATAGCGCGCCACCGAAAAAAACACACACACGCACAAGCAGCTGCTCACACTCATCCTCCAATAAAACGCACTCCTTACCCACCAAACAAACCAATGGGAAAATTTAACGGTCCTTGTGAATTTCAAATTTTTGTAGACAAAAACGTACATACATTTAAACCGCCACTCTATTCAAACTCAATAAGAAGAATTAAATAATAAGAAGACGAAAATAACAGAAGGGGGGGGGGATCACCCCCCCTCCTCCCCCCTATTTCATCCCTCCATACATAATGATAATAATAATACAAAAGATCTTTTTGCAATCATCGTTCATTATATCTATTATAGCCATGTACGAAATATGTATAAGGGATCATAATAATAAAAAAACGTTAAATAAGTTCGTTAAATGCCTTTAAGCCGTTGCATACAAGGCTTTTTCTCCCTCTGTATATGTATCTCTAGTTCTCACCCTATACAATATCTTCCCAAGCATGCTTAAGTACTCGTCACAAATCCTAGTTTGGAGCTCTCTAACTAATATTTACTTATATACATATAATAATAATAATAATTATATAGCATATTTGCAAGGCATTTCAAAATATTATTCCCAAAATGAGGCAGAAATTCATGATTGGATCATATTATGCATACATAAACATAAATACCATGATTATTATATATATAAATATTATATATAAATTATATGATGTATTTTTAAAAAGAAAAGAAGAAGAAGAAAAAAAAAAAAGACGTTGGAGAGTAGTGATGTGACGTGATGTAAAGGAAATAAATATAGGGATCTCGAGTTTTTGACGGTTGAAAAAAAAAAGAGAGAGAGAGAGAGAAAAACTAAAACTAAACTTGGTCGTTTGTTGTACGTTTTCATCTGCTTATGTGAGTTCGTTAGAGAGGAGAAAACACGCGCAGAGAATAAAGGTGGACTCTGTGAGAACGTCGTGGGAAAAGTAAAAGACTAGAAATGAAAAAGTCGTTGGAGCTACTACATATAAGTTATAACATAATACTACTTCTTCTTCTCCTACCAGCTTCTAACCCCTTAAAAGGGAGGAAAAAAGACTTTGTAAATTTCTAGTCTTTTAAATTCCAGGTGTGTGCAGGTGGTAGGGAGCGAGCTGTTAGCTAGGAGAATCGTGTCGTTGTTTTTTTATTCTTTATTTTTTAAGGTAGAATTATAATAATAATAATCTATTATTTTTTTCACATAGGGATTCAAACGTAGTGAGAGAAGGAACCCACGATAGTTAGGTACGGGCGGCTCACCTACTGCCATCATTCATCATCATAAGTAACATGGCACAAGAGATACACTTGGAAATAATATACATATATATGTATATATATATATGAAAAAATACTAAATAGAGACACAGGAAGCAGATGTTGATTTAAAAACGAAGGATCCTGTAAATCACTGAGGCAAGGAAATTATATATTTCTTGTTATTATCATAAATTAATCGGTGGACATTTAAAAAAAACGGTTGTAACATAATAATATGATTATTATTATTATTAAAAAAAACAAAAAAACAAAAAAAAAACAGATCCCATAGGATAGCTAGGAATGGGATTCAATTAATTAAAATTTATACCCATAGATGGCGGTACTATCAGTGTTTTCTTTTTAGCATCCATCAAAGTAGTGTCTATATATATGTCTATATTGTACAGGGTAGTAGCGATGATTCCTTTTTTTTTTCTTTCATCCAAGGGAAAAAAACCGTTTTTTTTATATTATATACATATATTCAGTCTTCCCTTCAGCTTCCATCATCATCATGAACAGAAGCAAGGAGCAGCGTCACCAGATGAACTTTTTTTGATTATGTATGTATTTTTTTTTTTTTTTGGGGGGGGGGGAAGTGAAAGAAGAAGAAGAAGAAAAAAAAAATAAAAATAAAGGAAGAAGAAAAAGGAAAAGAAAAAAAAAAAAGATGTCGCTCCACAGTGAGAATTGAAAAAACTTAATAAAATACCCACGATCACTGAATTTTTCCTATTTTTTTTAATGGGCCTATAAAAAAACCCGTTGAGTTCTAAAGTAGCGACATCTTTTTTTTTCCTACTCTGCCTAGATATGACCTTTTTGAAAAAATGTCTGTGTACTTTAATATTCCGAAATAGGTACTCTATGAGAAGTCCAGACTCCAACCTCGTATTTCTAAATTTAATGAACGGCAGCTGCATTTATTATTCTCTCATCTTATTTTTTTTTTCTCTCTCTCTCTCTCTCTCTCTCTCTATTTGGTCATATGTATGTACATACATAAATGACTGAGGAACAGACGAGGATGAGAGGATTTTGACGTTTGGGGCTAACGGTTCTGCAACTTTCAAACAGAAATTCTCATGAAATTCTTTTTCACTTTTCCTCTTTGCCAACTCGGAACTTTAGTTGTCATTTTAATTAGATCTCATGTGAAAAAAATTTAAAACAATCTCAGGTTACTACTCACTTAGAGTGAAGACTATAATAATAATAATAATAATAATAGTAATAATTAATAAATAAATATATTTGTATGTATTTAAAAAAAGGGGATTTCTTCCTTACAAATTTTAATTAATTCATTTAGAAACTCATAAACAACACAATTCAATTTATTTTTTTTTATGACCATCCCAATAACGAATTTATGATGACTACAGATTTGCTGCATTTTACTTATGTGTGAAACATATGTGAGAGGAACATATTATTCATATCATGTTGTATATATGTAATTTTTGAGTTTCCTTCTCAAAAAACATCCACGAAAAATCTGTGTTTCATTAATGGATAACAAAAGAAAAAAAAAAATTCCATGAAAATTAACATGGAATGGTCAAAAAATTTATATTTAAAAGATGAATCAAAAATACTGGTTGATGGAATCATTCCACGCTTCGCATTTTGTGGCTAAGATGATAACACGTGTATATATATATATATATATATATATAAGAATCATAAGAATGAAAAACCGCACAAGTCAAGAAGGAAAATCGTGTCTATAAATATGTGGCGTTTGTTTTATGTCTTGGTTATGCTTGCTTGACTCGTAAAGATTGTTCATTATATATAATCAATGCTTTGATATATTTGATTGCCTCTTTTAATTTGAGTCCAAATCGAGTTTGAAGTCGGTGTTAAAGAAGACTTAATTAGAATTCGAGTACGACTACCCAACTCTATATAGTCCAAGGAGTCCAAGCTCTGATTCAATCAATATTGAAATTCAAATCATGGCCATAAAAAGATAAATGACGTGTTAAAATGTAAAATTCATTACAACTTGAATTAAAGTAATTTTCCGAGTCTCAGACCTGGAGTCTTCATATGCAAGTCCTAATCTTTTTTTCTAAGAGTACCTACTTCGAGTCGAGTTGTTGAAAGTGCCAGTTTATTATGAAACTAAAGTTGACTCGAATGAGAATCACGAATACAAGTCTCCAATCAAGTCTATTTATCAAAATGGTTAATAAGTACAAAATATATGTATTTATTTCACGCAATGTTAAAAATCCAAGTTCATTATCAAGGGAGAAAAAAAAAACTTATTCCATTCTGTGAATTTATCTGATAATTATGATTAAAGAAAAGATTTTGAACATCCTTTAAGTTTAATAGCATTGGGTATATATTTTATCACTCTGTTATTATAAAGCTTTGCGTAGTAATTTGGTTCTTGAGATGAATTTTGGAAGGTCACGTCTACACTCTCTACCCTTGAAAATGTCTTGGGTGTTGCCGTTATGATCAAAACCACCAAGTAAGCAGCAGATCAAAATTTTATAATGAAAAAAAAAAAAAAAAAAAAAAAAAGAAACAAAAAAATCCCTCTCGGTCCCAAATTCTTCAAACGGTCCTTAGAAAAACAATTGGTTGTAGCACAGTGTTCTATGATATTGCATGCTCGAGGAAAAATGTATATTTTATACAATTTAAAAAAGAAAAATCTAAAATAGTGTAATATACATTTTAAAACAAAGTCTAAACTTCTGTTGGTGTCTGGGTCGTAATGGTCAGACTATGATTATGATTGCATTTGACTCATGAACAGAAAAAACATATTTTTTGGGGAGCATTTGAAGAAGAAGACCATTTAATTTTACGCAAGTTCCCCAACGGGCACATTGATGCACAGCTGTACTATGCGGCCAAGAGGAAATTATCGTGTCAGGGACACACTCTAAGTTCAAACCTGCCTTCAATTCTTAATTACTAAAGTCTACTATTCAATCCAAAATTCCTTATTTACCGTTATTAATTTGGTAGTAGTATAAACATTATTACGAATGTTTCAACTATGACAACTACTAGGGACTGGATGTTAGAGGTAAGTATTTTTTTTTTATTGAAAATGTTGCAGTTTATTTTTCTATCAATTGCATGCAACTATTCATAAGTTTGACAGTATACAACATTGTATTCTTTTAAAACTTTTATTGCTTAAAAGTAATGTTGTTTTTATTTTCTCAATAAATAGTTTTAAAGGTGTCAGAAGTTACTTTAGCAAAAACAGATCGTTATTTGAAGTTATTACATATATATATATTATATGTATATATATACATTCATCTACTGACATCCATGTGTACAAATACACTCACATCCGCTTATTATATTGAAAAGATGTTAGCAGTTGAGATTTTTCTTAAAGTTTTCAGTCTTCTCAAGCTCCAGTGTGACAACATGCTTCATTGTTTGACAATTTTTGCCAAATAGGTATTACAACATAATATATATGTATATAATTCCTCTCATTCAACCCATAAAACATTTATCATATACATGTTTTAACGGAACAGAGTGAAACAAAACAAGGAAAGCCTCAAAATGTATCGACTGAATCATCATTTATTCGGTGATAACGGAATGAGTAATTAATTATTATCAAATAAATTCCTATAAAGTAGACCAAGACTAGGGGGCCCAAGATCATACATGCAAAATCCAAATTTTGAAGACAAATTTACTTTGGTTCTAAAAATCAGACCCAGACTTCATGAGAGACTTGAACTCTAGTCCATAAAAATCTATTCTCCCAATATATTAAACTCGGATCAGGACTTTATGGACATGATCTGTAATATATGTATATGTGTTCATTTTTGTTTAGTTTACCAATTATTACACAAGTGGAATTGCGATCGTAAATTGAAAGAATATAATATTTTAGGAGCTTACACAAATAGGCTTTGTTTTGATGCAGAGAGTCTACTTATGTATATATTGTTTACATTTCCCCAATGTATGTGTATGCTTTGTGACTCCAGTCAATTATTTGTAATATGTATTTACTTTTTACTTTTTCATAAATTTAGAATTGATTTAGGAAAAATGTTCACGGATGTTTGAAGACATCAAATTTAAAATATGAATGATGATGATGTTTTATTTACTCAGACTTAAAACATGGACTGAAGCATGCTTCTTCCTCTTTGATATCCCCCAGAGTCTTTTCCGGGATGTCCGTCTTTTTTTTTTTTTTTCAATGCAAAAACAAAGAATTAAAACATCCTTTTTATTATTACTAAAACTCTTAAGATAAGACGTGTGAATTAGAGTAACTCGTTACTGTGTTATTTTTGGCATGATACTGACATTTTAAAGATAGAAAAACGGACATAACTGACTTAGGATTGATTAGGATTTTAGACGCCTGTTAGTTAATTGGTTAAAGTATTTACCTACATATTTAAAAGGTTAATGAAGGTAATGTCACTTTCCATAATAATATTTATTATACAAATATTGTCAAACACCTCAAACTTCTTCCTAACTTAGTTCGATCCTCAATTGTTACAGATACTGTTTTTCTCTATTCTGTTATAATAGATGCATATTTAACGAATAATAAGTTCATTTCATACCAGATAGTCTTTCAGAGTAAGGCAAAATGAAGTTAGATACGAGAGACATTCAATTTATATTTAATCTTAATTAAGGCATAAAGGTCTTCTTTACTGAAAAAGTATTTAAATAGAAGTACATGCACTCTAAAGGAAAAGTATCTGTCTACGTATCCAATTTATTTCATTTTCAAATTTCAAAATGGTCAAAATGAAAGCCTTAAGGTGGGCTTACAATACGACGTCGTAACGAGAGCCGTTGCGTTACGGAGCTTCATCAAGCGTCTTCAGACTTCCTTACATGTCTATGTTAGCATGACTCCTTGAACTAAGTCAGTGCTTCTCAAATAGTGGCCCCCCCCCTGGGGGGGGGCGCAGTGGGATGCCTGGGGGGGGCGCGTGTGACCCTGTTACAGACTAAAAAACAATGTTAATAAAGTTATTCTTTGTTGTAAGTTGAACTGTATCTCTTTCTTTTTTATTTTCTTTAATGTTAACAAGATTACAATGTTATGCAGAGGTGTATTCATAACAATTTTATAGACAAATGATATTATTTATAGTCGCCGCGAAGAGTGGGGGGCGCAAATTGTTTTCTTCTTGCTAGGGGGGGCATACCAGAAAATAATTGAGAAGCACTGAACTAAGTGAAGACCCTGCACATACTCCTCTTTTTTTTCTCTTTCATACAAAATCATTTGCACATAGCATGCCGATTTTTTTTTTTTTTTTTACAATGTAACGATCTAGTCTGTACAATGTAAAAATATTTATTATAGGATTGGCCCACTTCTTTATGTGTGTAAATTATAAACGTGATGAACCTTCGCAATGCGACACCTCTTTAGTCGTTCAAGTATTAAATATCATTTAATTTCAAACACTTTACTTCAATATTGATTATTTTTAGTGCTTACCCCCATACACTAGCAAAAAATTAGGCCACTTTTGCTTGAGCTTAACACTCTATTGTTTTAGAGATAAATTATAAAAATAATCGACTTTGCAGTGAAGTGTTTCTAAATAAAGTATGCTGGAATCTAGTTCAAAATTCGACCTTTTACTCTATAGGTTTTTTTTTTTATGATTAAAATCAATTTATTATTTGTCAGTCAAATGGCTGTAGTTGTAGAGTTGAAACGGTGCCTGGCATTTGAAAATAGACAATTTTGATCCAAAAAAATACCCATTTTATGGGGTTTAAAGTGCAACTACAATGTCAAAAATAGATCATGAGAGATCTGAAATTTTGCACAAAGTGTTTTTTTAATTTCCAAACAGAAAATAACATATTTATGCAGTCAAAAAACTTTAACTTATAAACCGAACACTACACACGTCGTTTTATTTATTGTATCTCGCAACCTTTCCTTTGAAAGGGAAAGAAAATTAGAAAATCGACAACTCACATAAAAATATGGCGTCAATTTATGTTAGTGTACATCTATCCAATATTAGTTAATGGGTTCAAGGCCAAGGATAGCCCTCGAATAAAAAAATATAATTTTTTAAATATTACCATTCATCCTCATCTACGATTGATACCCATTATAATTAATCTTCCTCAAAATACTTTTATGCCTTCCTTTCTTAGGAATTGTGTCCATATTTTAAGTGTTTATTTTGTGAAAACATATTTTCATTATTCGATTTTCCTCAAAATGGACCGATAAAAAACAAAACTTTATTGAAGATTTTAAAGTATACATATACATATATACCTATATTCATAAGGGAGACTGGAGACCTGACCAAATAAATATTTATGTAGTCTACATACATACATTCATACATGGAGATCTATCAATTTAGGTACATAAATATAATGAGATCTCTAGTTTTCATCTCTCGTAGCACGTAAATCATTCAATGAAACAAAGTACGTGTCATCATAATCTACAAAATACAAGTTGTTAAGTACATAATATCAGTTGCAAGGCACTAAAGTTTTTTTTACTGTTCCATAATACGATTGTGAACACCTGATTAGAAAATGTTTTTCCCATTTCAGGAGTTGTTTTTTGTTATTAAAAAAGGAGATGATATATTAAAGAGTCTTTTTCCATGACGTCATCATTATGGAAGTCGGCCATCTTGTAAAGCAAATTGTATAACAATAGTGGTGGTTTTATAGAAAGAAGAAAAGGTCATAAAAATTGATCTATTAATTCATATATGTATTAATCAAATGAAGAAGAGCTTACTGGATTAACTTTGTTAGATAGTGCTCAAAGTTCGAAATCAGAGAGACTTATAGGGAGTGTCATGCAAAATAACAATCATATACATACATCATGAAAGAGCCCTCATTGCTCTGAACGACTTAAAAAACAAAAGCCCGTCACAAATTTTATTTGCATTTTTTTAAAGTTTTACATAAGTCTTTGATTGATAGTATAAAATTTAGTAATATATATATAGAGACTATTTTATATGAATAAAAATCGGGAAAAAGGTCATTAAATTTATCATAATTTGCCCTTTTTACTAATACAAACAAAAATGTAAGTATTTGCAAATTTTGGTATACATCAAAGAAATTATTTGGCAAACAAATGAAGAAGTGGATAGCAAAAATTAATTTTACTCATGATAATCGTACCTTTTGACAAGTAAATACCAAACTTTCATAAAAACTAAACCAATATATTTTGTAGCAAATTCACTCAACTAAATTTGTTATTTTTTGCAAAAAGCTGTAACGTATAGTATAAAAAATGATATTTTAACCAACACATATTTTTTTTTGAAAAATAATGTATAAATTCAAAACCTTAGAGCCATTGAGCTACCTTGAAATGCTTTTCAAAACGGTTTAAAATTTGTATAGAATACACTAAGACCTAAAAAAACAATTAAAAACCTTACAATCTTAACATATCTCAAATTTCACAAATAAGATCTACCCTAATGTATGTAGATTTAATCAATGTTCAGAGCACTATTTAATATTATACTCCTATTAAAATTGTAGAAAGGGAAAAAATCGAAGATTTGTTGATGTTTTGAAGATAATACTTTTGTGAAAAAAATGACTATCTAAAAAAATAGTTTGACTTAGTATGTAGAAAACAATCCCTGATACCCCCTTTTTCTTTCTACACCACAGATGAACATTGCTCGTAGATTGAGTTAGAGCTGTATCTTTTATATGTTCGACATAATGTTATGTTCCACACAATCATGAAAACCCACGAAATATCTATATTTTTGTACATGCTTTTAAACTTATTTTGATGTGTACATAGCATATGTAGACTTGTACTTACATAGTATGCACTTTTTCATCATGCAAAAGTTTTTTGTTTTTTTTGCAAATGATCTCAGCATTTTTTTATTTATTTGTATATAATAAATAATAATAATAACAATACAATAATCTTGTTAATTGCTGGGTTAAGTGGAGGTCAATTGATTTCTTAGTAAATAATTACATATTTATGATACATATTGAAATGTGAGGACGTCGTTAGGTCTGGGTTCTTCAAGAGACATTAGTACAAATTAATTTTCTTCTTTTTTTTTTTTACGATACCTTCTGCCATATATTTATTTATTTATTAATATACATATGTTGTTCAACAGCTCTGGATAATTTTCCTATTTAATTTAATTTCTCTCCTCATATGATTAAAAATAATAAAAAACCTTGTAGCATGTTATTTAAACGATGTTTCAAATGACAGACGTCTGGTCCTTGTCAAAAACACACACACACACACACAAAAAAAAAAAGAAGTCCTCTTTTGAGTGATGGATAAGTTTGTCTCTACATTCAAGGGAATTGACTCAAATAGTTAATGAACATATTATTACAATACAATTATAATATTTATAGTAGTCAACTCTTCAATAAAAGTTGACGTGGAATTCCAGGCTTGCCACTATACCTATAATAAAGCATGTCAGGTAAATATCCATTGAAAAAATGAGGGTCAAAGTCCATTTGCAGTTAAGTATAATATAAGTATTGAACAACACACTAAGCATGTACTACGTATAGAAATGCTAATGAATTGGTCCATGTATATAATTTCAAGGTTCAAAAATTTGTACACCTTTAATAATAATAATAATAACAAATTATAATAAATGAGACAAAAATAGCTTCTATATAAAATTGATTTAACTTTTTTTCTTTAAGTCATTTGAAGAGGAATGAATAACAAAAAGAATAAAAATAAATGAACGGTGAATCGTACGTCTATTGATATAATAACTTATTATGATCCTACTAAATAAGTATTACATGAGCCATTTTTGGGGATATCCTAAAATTCTAACGTTCTGTCCGTTCTAAAGGTGGTTCTACAATGCAACAATTTGAAGCACAAGTCGTACCATGGAACAATCTTTGTTAAATGATACCATCCTATGTGTCAAGTCAACAAAAAACCAAGTTTTATCTTAAATATTTCAAAATGAGTGGTAACTCCACTCATATTTTTTTGAAGAAGATATTCTCTTTCGTTTCGATTGCTCTAATGGATTATAGACAACAGTCCTTGGTTGTTTCTCGATACAAAGTGACATTTTAGCAATAATCCTGGGCAGTAGACTCCAAAATGACTCCAAAATATTTGGCCGTTATATTTATGAAGTAAACAAACTACTTACAAGTGGATGATTTTCTCCACTCATAAATACTTATATATATATATATATATATATATAAATGGAAGCCAGTAACATCATCTCAGGGGTATAAACATCCAATGTTTATAATAACTAGAAATACTTTGATTTAGCCTTAACTAAAATAATGGGAAAATATTTTTTTATGCATAAGAGATGCTTGAATTTCTATTAAACAAATTCTATATATTAACTAAAGTACTTTACTCTTATCCACGTTTAAATTGTGTCTTTTAGAGGGTGCTTTAAAATCGTGAATGTTTTTGAGGGACCGATTTTTGTGTTCCATATTAAGGATTGATACAGCCCCATGGAGTTTTAATACGTATATATGTAATTAATTAGTTATATTTGGTAATTAAAATGGCCGAATTTGAAATTTAATTGTTTTAAATACTTTGAGACATAAATGTTTCAATTTGTTCAATCTGCTTTTAGGAACAGACTATAACTTGTACAAAATCCTTAGTTTTACTAAATGTTGCGCAGAACATAAAGCTACTCCTCTCCTTGTTCTTTACTTTTGTGATAAATGTGACAAATCATTCTGAAATTTTAAGCTTCCCTGTGTCAAATTCTGTTTTACATAAGTTTTTAATTTTCTAACAAAAAACAATACAAAAACAACAAGAGTATTGAGTTCTCTTTCTATTTCTCAATTATATTTCAGACTGCCAAAAAATATATGACTCTTTTTTATATTATTTTTTTTTTATTTATTCATTTGAAACATTTTTTTCATTTGATGTTTTTTAGTCGTTATTCCCTGACTTTCTCTTTATCTCTCTATCAGTCATTTTTAGTTTTTGTTTTTAAGGCTGACAAATTGTAAAAAGTGATTCCGCCCAAAAAGAATATAAAGAATAAATTTTAATTCATGATTATGTATAAATAAATTAAATCCTGAATAAACTACTACTTAAATGATTGAATCAATAGCATGAAATACAAATTATAAGAATTCCTGAATGGAAAGAAAATAAACCATTGACTAACGAAGGAGTCATGAGCAGAATAAACCAAGACAACCGTAATTAAATATGTTTTTCAAAATGATAGTAACAGGAATAGGGTACATAAATGGTTAGTCTATACAATGATTCAAAGGTGAAATGTCTTTCTGCAAATGTCATCATCTGTACAACCGTCATTTTTGATACGTGCCTCTCCGGCAACTTTCATAATCAGAGTAATACATAGTAACAGCGTTCCATAAAGCTCTATGGATCACCATGTTATTGCCATAATATTTAATTATTATTTATAATATTCCAAATTTTATATGGGCCAAAAGTGATCCGTGGATCACGTCGTATTGCAGACATCTGTTATAAAGTATTTTAGATACAATTCACAGGGTTAAAAATCCTATATACAATTATACATTACTTTTATATATCTTTTATCGATAGGGTCTATTTTTTTTTATATATATTTTTTTTATGGGGGGGGGGGGGGTGCTTAGTTCTACTGAATTTCCACCTATATATGTATGTATATGGTGAACAAATAACAGGTTCTACAACCTTTAGTGGTTCAAAAAATCAGACGAAAACAATATGTATCTAATAAATTGTACATATATATATGTAGTCAGACCTTAACCTAATCTTTTTTTTCTTCTAATCGATAGTTTAACAGCATATTCTATGACACAAGAATTCAAAGAACCTTTCTCATTTTACATGTACTTACATATCTCTAAAACTCTAGAGCCTACGTTCCTACAAATACAAAAAGTTGATCTATTGGTTTCATTGGTATGTAGAATAAAGTTTTTATTAGATTTTTTTTCTATTTGTCAGTTGTACGTGTCGTATTTAAACTCTATGCAAGGGATCTACAATTATATTTATACACATGAATGATTAACATAAGTGTTGGAAAAAAAAAAGAAAAAAACAAAACAAAAACAATATGCGTGGAGCATGTAAGTTTATTTTTATGATTGTTGAAGTAAATAATAAACAAACTTTGATTCATAGCGCCTTTTTTTAGAGCAATTTATGTTTATTAGACATACATTACTTAATTAATATCTACATCAATTTGTATTTGGATATTAGTGTTGAGACTCGGTCCGGGACTGATATTTAACTGTTTACTCTGGACTGATTTCAAACCATAGACCAAAATTTAATCGTTCTGAATGTGATTTGGTTCTCGAAATTGGTTTTTCCCCGTAAATAGCCCGAAGGTCGACACAGATGGATATATCCGGATGCTCCGGGACGTCATGAAGTCCTGAATTGACAAAAAAAAAAAAAAAAAGGGGACATTTGTAGCAGCAGGATGGGGCCCGATGCCATAGCAGTAGCCGAAGTCAACAATGGTGTCTAGAGAATTTTCAAATCTTCTGGGACAAGTCGAAATTTTCCCATCCTCTCCCGATCTCAATCCCAGGGATTTTTATTTTTAAGGTGAAATTCAAAAGAAACTTGGGACATCCTATCATTTAAATATCAATGTTTTCAAGGCCAACATCTTGGAAAAATGGACCCGCGGATCAAATTGCCCCCTCTCGAAAAATGCATCATTGCCGAAGGCGTATATTTTGAATAATTAATGTTTGATTTATTACCCATCAATTATATTATTAAATATATTTAATATCTTAATTAATTAAGTAATTATTGCCATCGTAAAAATAGAATAGAAAAGTAACGATATTAAAGTCGTACCCTGTATATATGGTATATTCTCCATTTTGTGTCAGCTGTCGATTTTTTTACTTCTCTTTCCTTATCAGTATTGTGAACGTTGATTAGTTGAACTCAATTTAACTCTAGTTTAGTAGTAAATGAATCATACTAACAAGAACAGAGTATTTCTACTGTTGGTAAGAATTAACCAACTCAATCAGCCAACTTTAGGTCTTTCTTCTTTTTCTTTATGAAAGAAGAAGGGGTGAGAGATAACGTCATGACCGAAGTTTTACATGGGACTCATCAAGAGTTCATTTTTTTACGAGACCGATCAAGAGCGAAATTGTTCGTAAAATCGGTCAGCTATGATACAGTCCATAATTTCTGGACCGAATCATATTTATATGAATGTTATATATTAGGTTTTTTAGAGTCTTAGAAAATACTGAAATAGCAATTAATTATAATACAAATACATATATACAATACATTACAGTTCTCCTCTTTACATAGATTAGGTTCAGAGTGTCTTGTCATTGTATTTTTTTAAAGCATTTGTTTCTATTTTAAGGGTTTTTTATTTTTCTAAATAATTGAATGGCAATTAATAATTATCTTTATTAATTTTAAACTATGGTCCTTTTAGCCAAATCAAATGAAGGGCATAAATGCTTTATTTTATTTTTTAGTATCAATAACTTGCTGGCAAATTTTCTGATCCCAAAATATAGTTTTTTCTCGTAAGACGGTAATAATACAACGTCTTCATGTTCATAGCATTGTAAGGGCAAGATACAAAAAATGGAAAAAACAAACAAACAAAGAAACCTCCTTTCTAGTGCATCTTGACCTAAACAATTTATGGTGCCTCATACGTGATCAAAGTACATAATATATATATACGTTACTACAAATGACGTTGAATATGTAGATATTCTCAACAGTTTTTCCCACTTTTTATATTAATATTTTTACTAAATTGAACTTTTTTAATATTTTAATTTATCATTAAAAGACCCGAAACTATTTGTGTAGAATCCATTCTATGCATCCTAATTTTTTAAAGGCAATATATATTTGATCGATTAAAATCTATGTACATGGTACAGAACGTCTGATTAAGACCAGTATTGATCCTGAAAACTATTTTTTTCTAATTTTTTAAAGTGCTCCATATCATTTTAAAAACAGTATGAGGGCCCTTAAAATTTGCATTTCCCCCTCTAAAAAAGAACAAAAACATGAACATAATATTTACATTGAAAGTTGTTTCATTTTATTCATTCAACTCTCGTGGTTATGTAAAGACATAACTCAACTAATTTTTATATTGTTGTCGCACACGTTCTTTTCAGGGATATAAATATGGAATAACAAAATATTTGCTCATGTCCACAAATATCTAATAGCACAATTATGACATTAAATTACTCATTTATCTATATTTTATAAAATATGTAGAATATATGTAACATAAAATACCGTCATGCATCAATATACATATCTAATACGATCATTTGCTGTAGTGCACCACAAAGAATACATACATATGGTTATTTTATAAATCATTATTATCTCAACTTGAATGCAGATAAATAGATGTGTACAATATAGGGCTCAACTCATATGGATTTTTTGTAAGTCCTATCGATTATTATTATTATTTGGGTACTAAACAAACCCATAGCCAGTTCATCAACTGATTTTCTTCCCTCAAATAAAATAACCACACAAAAGTGCAAATATGACCACTTTGGTCACTGTACAATTTCCCTTAGCAAAGCGGAGGTTTACTCTAAGATATTTTTGAGACATTACGTCTTTAGATTATTACTTTTGAAGAAGTTGTGACCTCAGTTTTGTTCTTTACTCTTGACCGATATGACTGGCCAAGCATATTTAGGACTCTGTGGAAGTTTTTATCAATGAATGACAGTTACAAATGATGTCATAGACCTTAAATTACGTTAAGGAGTACAAATGAGTTTTCAAGAGATGAATTTGACACCTATGAAGTTTCATAGTGACAGAGAAATTTGACATTTGTCAATAATATTCAGTTGTTATTGCTTTGAGTTTCAAACAAAGCCCCTGTTTTGTACTTTGTTAAATATGTCAAATTTTGTAGCAACTAAGGAGCATTTGCAGGTGTCTTTATGTTTCTGTTGTATTTGCATGGAATGCTTGCAGAATTTTACAGTGACAATGTTTCAAATGATAAACTATGAAGAGAATGGTTTTGATGTTTCAAGAATGGTGATTTCAGCGTTAAAGACAAGCCTTGCTCTGGACAGCTAAAAAAAACCCTAAGACAAAGAATTTGAGACATTAATTGATAAAAATATTATTATTCACAAGAAAAAAAAACACATTAAACGAACCAAACTAATTGGTACTCCAAATTAACAATTAATTAAATACTACCTAAAATTGACCGTGTTCTATATAGTTTGATACATTTATCTATATACTTTAAAAAATATTATACCTTGAGGAAGGAGGAATCTTTTGACAATGATTACAAGATATTTTTTTTTTAATAAATAATATTCATCTAAAATGAATCTAACAAAAACACATATAATTATGTATATACAAAAAATATTTTGGAATAATTCTTATGATTTTTTTTTTTTTTTGACTGTCACCTGCTTCTCTTTGACTTCCCTTTATGTATGCAACAAGAACTGAAATAAATAAAGACAAAAAAAAAAAAAAAAACCGAGAAGAAGTTACGCTTCACGTGCCACGGTCCACAAAATTGATGGTTCCTTCCGATGAGCTTTGTTACTTCATATTTGAATCTCTATATTATGTATAAACAATAAATGATTATAAGTAGAAACACCTGTACACATGTCTCTCTAAAATTTGGATTAAATTGTCAAAAAATAAAATTAAATGTTCTATTCTAATGTTGTCTGTCTAATAAATATGAACATGGATAGTGCTCGTAGTATGTACTATCCATATAATTATTATTATTAGGCAATAAAAATGCAAATAGATATATATATTTTTTTAAAAAAAAGTTGCATAAATTACTTGTAATCACTGATTGCTTTTATTAGTATTTGTGACGTCTGCTCAGGGGAAGGAAGGAAGGAAGTGCTTTAAATTACATAATTATTCATTCACTATAGAATTGTAGGGTAGTGACATAGTTAATTTTCCAGATCTGAGAGGGGGGGGGGGGAGAGAGAGAGAATAGGGAGATAATTATCTATTCAGATCCTATAATTGTAATTCTTGTATGTTTTGAAGAGACTTTGTGTCCTCTAACTCCAGTCTACAAATTTGTTCAAGAAATTTTTTTTTTTAATATTCATCAATAAATACTAAAAGTGTAAAAGCAAAGTTTAAGGCCTTGATAATGGTTTTTTTAAGGAAGTGACTTTAAAAAGGTATACAATTAATATATATATATGTATATAGGGGAAGGGAAGGAGAGTTGATACACTAGCTTTTAGTAATGACTATTTTAATGAGTGGATCAAATTATAAATAAATGAATATGTATTCCTTCATTGTGTATCATATAATATATATGTATAGAAGGGTAAAATACCCTAAAAGTGCACAATTTTGATCGTAAAAACTGATTCTTGGGGCTCTAAAAGGGAAAAATCAAAATGAGGTAAGAGTTTTAATATTGGTTAGACTGTTAGTATTTAATAGAAACACCTGATGCTAGGTCAAAACACATTGAATGAATTAAAATTATATATTATATTTTATATCATAAAATAACAAGTACCTTTGTAAACAAAACAAACAAGCCAAAATCCAAAGGAGGGAGAGTTGATACAGTTGAAAAGGGAGTTTTGATATTGGTGCACTCTACCCTCTCTTATGCAATTACAACAATTTTCATAGATGATGGTTAAAATATTTATTAAGTATTTGTTTTAGTAAACCATTTAAACGTAATGAACATGCAGCACAAAAGGAGCAGAGGGAGAGTTGATACATTTGACACCATCTATCTCAAACACTTTGATAAATACATATCGCAACAAAATACTCCCAAGAAACTGTTTTACAACTTGCAACAATCTACGAGTGAAACGGATCCATATTTTCACACATATGCAAGAAAATAAAAAAGTGTATCAACTCTCCCTCCCTTCTCCAAAAAAAAATCCAAGCCGTGTACACCATTCTTCTGAAAATAAACAAAACGTGCTCAAACTTTGATGATCTCTCCTCAACGATAGGTTTGCATACATCATTAACTATTCATAGGGAATTGAAATGGCTGAGTCAGCTTATGCAACTTGAATGAATATCTACAGATTTAATTTATTTCACTCAATTTAATAGGCTCACTGTTACTTTGACTTGCTCTTAAATTCAAGTCATTTGCATAAGTTACAAATCCTTAGAAATCTACAACAAAAAACAACAAACCACGATTTTTAATATGTTATAATATACACCACACACTTTGAATCAATGAAAAACAATAAATCAATTTTATTACATTTAATATGACATTTACAGTCATTCTAATTATATGCTTGGATTATTAAAAAATTGTAATGTGTATAATATAATATATCTACCATGAGGTCTCATAATCAAATATTAACTCATAATATCACCAATCAAACTTTTTTCAATTTTAAAATACCGTTCATTTTGATTTTTTTTATTAATATTATGATTTTTAATGATCATACATAAATAATATGATAAAACACACATTTTTTTTACTCCATGAGCTTGCAAAAATTATTTTTAAATGTCAGTTCATTCCATAGATATTTCTGCCCATAATAACATCATATCTACATATATGAACATCATAATTTCAACAATAAAGTGAAATATGTAAAATTATCTTATTTTAATAGCAGAAATAAATATTAAAAATAAGGGTTT
This sequence comes from Lepeophtheirus nordmannii, assembly GCA_963680855.1. Lineage (NCBI taxonomy): Eukaryota > Metazoa > Arthropoda > Copepoda > Siphonostomatoida > Caligidae > Lepeophtheirus > Lepeophtheirus nordmannii. Next base: position 958,531 of record OY804518.1, read on the forward strand.
AAATATGCATCAAATTGATTTATGAATTAAGGAGATAAATATTTAAGACTACACACATATAATATACATACATTTATGTATATTTAAATCGAGTTTTTAAATATTAGAGACAAATATTAGATCGTATTTAGATTGAACTTCCTCGTGAGAGCGTCGTTTACAAATGCAATTTACAACAGCTTTTAAATTCTAATAGAACAATCAACACCTTCAATCATGGTTAATGATGATATTATAAACAGTAAAATATCTTAAAATAAATACAATGGCATACTTCAAAACCTTTATTTACGTAGAGTAGAGTCACAACTTTTGCACAAAATTAATTTAGACTGGATATCAATTATATATGAATCATGTTTCTATGGTTTATTTAATAATATCTTTTTAGAAAAATATGCCCAAGGTTTTTCCTTTACTAAAATTAATTTTATACAATATAAATTATACAAAAAATGGTCCTTTCATTCATGAAAACTTATTAAAAGTTTTAAAAACAGTATATTATGAACAAAATAAGTAAAGGAGTACACTAAGAGAATTTTTTAGTTTGTTTTCATAGTTTATTAAAGTAAATGATGAAAATAGAATGAAAAGCTACGCATTTCTACTGTTTACGAGTCCAAGTTCAGTGTTTAAGGAGTCTTTGAGAGCTTGAGTTTATTTTTTTTAAAATATTTTAAAAAACAAATAGTAAATTCCTGGAATACATTAGAATTGAATTCATAAATACACAAACTTGATAAATATAAAAATACTCAATTAAATAATTAGTAAAACAAATATAATTTTTTGTCATTATCAATTTTGTGTTGATATAAAAACGATAGACCCGTCATATTAATAACTATGTGTGAGTTTTTTTAGGATTGTCCAAATACTAATATATTACATATATAATTTGGCTTAATTTATACATATAGGCTATAGCCCAGAAGTTATAAAAAGAGGGGGAAAAAAGGAAAAGAAATGTATGTATACTGTTGTACTAAAGTTCCCAATATTCGGAGCGTTTTGATGTTTCATTATCATTGCATATGCATCAACATTTGCAAAACATAATTTGTAAATATTTTAAATCACAACATGTATTGAACATTTTATTTAATGAATTATAATATATACTACTTTGGTTATAAAATATCAGGAATTATAAAATCTTTATTTAATCATCAAAATTCATTTCATTCCCCTCAAAGTAGTCCCAACGTATGTGGCAACCTTTATTTTTTTCAATTTTTAAAAGAGTTGCTAAATTTGTATCAAGTCAATATTAATTACAGAACAATAACTGCTGAGTTTAGTTAGGCTGTTAAAATTAAAAATTGTTTATTTCTTAAGTAATTGGTTATATGTCTACAGAAATGAGTCACGGACTCTCAAAATTTGAAAAAAAAAATAATAGTTCTAAACATTCTCTTTAACTTTTTTTGGTTTCAACAACATTTCTCTAAACTGCATTTTATTCATTTTCTTTTAGATATTTTAAAAGAGGGAAAATTCGATTTTAGCTGTTATTTGGCAAAAAAAAATCAGTGACAGAGGAGGCAACTCTAAAACAAAAACAGTTATCCCTATAGGAAGGGCAAAAAAAAAAATTAAATTCAAATTTCCTGGTATTTTTAGCAGTACATTTATAATGCAGGTGGTAAACCCCAGAAAATGGAATCCAAAGAGAAAAAACCCAGATTCATATTTCTACAAAAAGTAACAATCAAGCTTTGAATAAAAACTTGCCAATTTTCTTATATTATGATTCGGGAGTTTATCCATTCATTTTCTAGATATTCTTAGCTTAAAAGAATAGACTTGTTATACATAGGTATGTTACATAAAAAAATAACGTGATAGATATAAAATTCTTTATTCCCACATAGAAGTAATTTATTATTGTCACATCTATAAATAAATTTTTTATACCCATAGATAGATTTTTCATAATTGAAAATGATTCAACTACTTTATTTAAAAAGAATATATCTGTTATAATAGTTATAATGAACCATCGTCTTCATATTTTTACATTTGTAGAAAAAAGGATTGAATCAAGAATATTTTTTTCTATTTATAGGAGACAAACCTTATTAAAAAAAAAACTTTTAGGTTCCATATCCAATTCTGGTAGCATTTTTTTTTTTTTTTGTAGGTTGATATAAAAATATTGATATTCATTTATTTCCTTCTATAATACAATATCATTCATTACAACGGAATTTAAAAAAGTTCAACACTTAACCTCGTAGAATGAATGTTTACTTTAAAAAAAAATTAAGGTCAAATAAATATCCATACTAAATAGGACAGGTTAGAAGCAAAATATAATACTCCTTTGAAAATAAGTGATCAATAATAAGGACTGTATGTACACTTCAAATAAACTCCTTGTGTTTTATAAACTAAGCTAAACTAAACTAAATTCTTATTCTTCCTCAAAATAAACCCTTAAAGTGACTTTTTACCTTAAATTTGAAAGATCCCAATAATCAATAAATCTATTCTGAAAATGGTTTAAAATATAATTTTAATGAATGGGAATGAATATTGATTTTTCTATGGATTTATGATTCTTTTGTCTTACTCAAAAAATGATTCATTGTTGAGAATATCTTAATATTCAACGTACATATATTTTGTACTTTGATAACATATGAGGCACCATAAATTGTTCATTTTATTTTTTGTATCCTGTCCTTACAATGCTAGTAAATTGGGCATGAAAAACGTGAAATTATTAAATTTTTACAAGAAAAAACAACTTTTGGGGTCAAAAATGTATCAACAAGTCATTGATAGTAAAAAATAAAATAAAGCATTTATGCCCTTTATTTGACTTGGCTAAAAGGACCATAGTTTAAAATTAATACAGATAATTTTTAATTGCCATACGGTTATTTAGAAAAATAAAAAACCCCTTAAAAACGAATTCAAGTGTATAATAGCTTCAAAAAATTCATATAGAAGATGCTCAGAAATCAGACATGAAAGATTTGTTGCTGTTGTTCTTGACTTATGTAGTTCTTTTAATTATAATAAAATAAGTAACTTTTGACAAATCTTTAGTTGATTTCTATTATAGTTACACATGGAAATATTTGAATAAATTCGTTTTAAAAAAAGTAAAAGGATATAAAAGCACATGGAAATAAATGTTTTTGTTTCTTTTTTTTTTTTAAGAAAAAGAGAGATAAATACAGAAAAGTTATGGTAAGAAAAAAAGAAGAAAGTAATTCCTATGTCATAAGAGTTACGTGCTTTTATATTTATGAATATCCTAATTTAGTTTGTTATGTAGTAACAAACTTCTTTTTTTCTTTTTTTTTTCGATATGAAATAAAAAATAATATATCAAAAGTTCTAACGATAGATATAGGTATATGTAAGTACGTCTGTAATTTCTAAACAATTTAATGTCAAAAAAAATCTTGTAAGATGTATTGAGTCATACTTATATAATAAATAAATTTTTGTATCAAAATAATCTCCCTCCAACCATCATCAATTGTATATTTGCACAAGATATCTCTAGAAATTGCTTATATATGCACTAAAGTACTAAACTTTTGACCAAAGCTATTAAAAAAATTGGCGAAACAATGACAAACCCCATGATTCATTTTTGTATAAATTCACTTTGTCAAGAGATTACTTTTTTGTTCGCTAGGGAGCGCCAAGTCTGCCTACTATTATATAGCTAACAACGCAACCTCCATGAACTCATTTTGTTACTACTTCAATTATAACAAATTATGCAATAAATATATATATATATATATATATATATATACGTATACTTTTAAGAAGATCTCTTGCAGAGGGGGAAGTTGTCTTGTAGTTGAGACAACCTCATCTAGTTAACAGGTATGTTTCGTCACTTTGTATTATAGCCTTGTTGTTTGCCTAATAAGTAACATTCAGAAAGTTACCTTATGAAAAAATAGGAACTTGTATATAAATGAATTTGCTTGAAACATCCAACTGAACTCCTTCCCTTCCTTTGCCTGAAATGTTAGTCATCTTATTCCACTCTAGAAGAGAGGAAGTTGAGCCTAGACAACGTTTTTTAAAACAAAATTTGAATACTTAGAGAGCATTTAAATTTAATAGTACTAAAGTTTTTTTACTTTACCACTAAAAATAAAAAGATTTAGTTCATACAAAAATCTAATTTTTTTAAACTATAGTGAACCTTGACTTCAAATGACGTTGAATATGATACCGTTTTTTTTCTTATTTTTGATTAAAATAAAAGAGACAAATTGTTTTGTTTTCTTGGAATTTTTTTTTGCTAGATTAAATCCTATGTAGAAATAAGTTCAGAATATTTGGATAATAAATTTAAAATTGGAACGGCAGAGTACGTCTGAAGATTGTACATTTTTTTCATTTATTTAAGATTTAAATCGTTATACACATGAGAAAAATGTATGAAGGATCTCAAATTTTGAAAAGAGCGTTGTTTAGGCCTTCCAGCATAAAAGTACACTAAAAGAACTTTACTCCCAAAACACGTCACTCTAATATTATGCATACCTTAATATTAACATAAATCTTTATTTTCTAAATTATGAAAAACACTGAATTCATTGATTATAAGCATTGAAGAAAGAAAATTCACTCTCAAATGTTAGTAGAACTAATAACAGATTTACTCCAATCAGTACAATTTTTGCTATAGTAGGTTCTTCATTTCAAAATCATTTTAGTATAAACAAATCCACTATTTACCGGAAATGTGCATTCGGATCCAAATTGCACTGAATTTCATTAAATTGCAACTTCAGACTCGACTCGGATTTTAATATTGATGATGACTGAATCAACATGATTCACCCTTTAAATGTAATTAATCTTCGACTTCTGACTCTAAGCGAAAAGACTCAATCTATCACTCAATCCGCTTCCAGGGTAGAGATTCCCAATAGACAGACTACAAATCATTTTTTTGTTGACACAGGACAATAACATTTGACGGCAAATTTTATCAAATTCCCACATGTGCTGGTGACCTTTGACTGCCTTAAGTTTTGACTCAGACTCATAGAAAGAAGGAAAGGAATAAAATGTCAGTTCGTAACAATGGCACAATCCTATTGTCTCAAACAGTCCGATATATTCGTGGAAACAATAACCTAGAATTTTTAGTAGTGAGTTTCAGATCCCAGATCACAAACCCTAGATACTGTAAAGGCATCATTTCTTTAATAACGGTTAGTACAATTACATTAAATGAGGTATTTAGTAAAAGTAAATACGTCTAAATTCGAGAATGTTAGTAATACAGTTAAATATACGATAATGATAAGAGATTGATATAATTACATCGGGTAAAAAAAATACACATTAAAAACTTATAATGAGTATGCAAAAAAAATATATATATACAAAATAAATTTATTTTTGTAGATTTCATACTGATCTACAGGGAATGATGAAACAAGAAACGTTGGATAGAATATATGTGGTACAATCAAAATGTACTATTAAAAAATAAATTTTTAAGCCTATGGGTCCTACACAAAAAAAGTTATTTATCATGTTGACTAAGGGAAGGTTCCTTATTGAGCTCCAATGAAAATACACTTTGGAAACACTTATAACAAAGATTTTTCATAACATACCTATTAATTATATTACTAACACAGATGTACCTTGACAACCAAGTATTTTCTGTAACCGTAGTTATCTGATATATCAAATCCATTTTCTCAAATTTAAATTCATGTACACACTAATGGTACACCCGAATCCCCTCTAGGACTATCCAATTCTGTCTTGCGTATTTTGGAATTTAAAAATACTCCATAAATAATCTACAGATCACAGATTAAAATAGAAAACGGAGAGTGGATGCACAGAAAAGCTGTAACCTATGGTTGCTGATCCAAAGGGATGGGCGTTTTGTTGAGGTGAGAGAACGTATCCAGAATTACTATCTGGTGCCTTCAGATTTTATCTGCTGATTGTTACTTGACAATATTAAATAATAATAATAATCTATAGTTACTTATAATTGTAGCAAGTTCTCACATCAAAGATACTAAGAAGACTTAATTCAAATTGATTATCAAAGTAGTGGTACCTCCGGATATTTTTCTTCATTTCCTTAAACTCAACTCTATTTTAACATTTTGCCCATGTCTACAGATCAGTGGGCACGCATTCATCCACGACTCGTCGTGGATAAAAAAAAAAAAACTCAGCAAAGTTACAATGTTGAGTCGATCTTACATATGTGAAGAAAACAATTAGCTTGATAAGGAAACAGTCTTTTTAATAATTATTATTATTATTAATGATCTGGTCATCAGCTGATGTTGCATTTTAACAATATTGCTCTTTGTAGTGACTTAAGAGGAAGGGAATAGGAGCCTAAAGGGTTCTTAGTTTCCTTCCATGACCATTCAAATTTTTAAAACTTAATATGTGTTTAAGTATATGTATGTATATAAAAAAGTTCCCCTCTGAATGATACTATGATATAAAATATACATAGAGTGTCTTATATATATTTTAGAAAATGGAGATCACGTTATGTAATACTATAAATATCTTAGCTAAATGCACAACAAATACATAGGACCCTTGATAAACGAGCAATCCCACAACTGAGTCTTAATTATGTATGTATTATATTTCTTGCTTATAATATGTATTTGTACTCTCTTTCCACGATTTTTTCTCCATTTTGGTCTGTCCAATCCTTGGTATACATATATTGTGCCAATTGTATCGTTTCGTCTCGTCACAATACAATGAAAGAAGAAGAGTTCAATTGTGTTGAAATTGTTTAGAGCCGTAAAATATATTTTTGATCCTTTAATGTAAAAAAAAAAGAAGTGTTTTAATTATGTATTTTATGAAAAGTAATTAATATACATATAGGCCGATTTTTCTTATTTTTCTTTTTTTTACACTTTTATGCCGTTGTGCTATAGCAATTTAACATATTATTCATCCATATCTTTGTTATTTAAATAGGACAAGCTGGTTATGCATGTTTTATAATTAGATATATGCACTACGTTGTGACCTTTGACAAGAAGTGATTTTTACTTTGATACCTCAAATGAAGTATAACTCTATGACAAATAGCTAATTAATATAAAATCCAATTAAAACATGGGAAACATTCAATTTTGTACTTCCGAATGATTTGGGGTGCACAGTTTGTACTCCATGTTTTTATATATGTAGATATTATGTGTTCTTCTGCTTTATTCACATAGAAGTATTTAAATATATAGCATTTTTGAAAACCGATATTTACCGTGACATAAAATAACTGCCTATTGTTAATATTGAATACCTATTTAGCATTCATCAAAAAACAATAATTTACTTAAATGTCTATTTTTTTTTTGTTGTTGTTTTTTTACACCTTTTTCTCTATAAATATGAACCAATGAAAATGAATTGAATGAGGAGAGTTCCTCAATAATAATAAAAAGGTGTTGGAAAGTATTGAGAACTATGTACGTTATAACTAGTAGTGCTCGGTTCAGTTGTATTTTTTACGGATCAATTAATTAATTATTATTAAGAGAGAACTTTTCCTCAAAAATAAAGCTCATGTATCGACATATTTATGAAACAATAAAACTAACAACACATAAAAACTTTGTAAAAATAGTCAAGGAACACGCAAAATATGACTGCTACTACGGTATAATTATATTATAGCCAAATATTCCCTTTTTTGATAAAAAAGAAAAAAAAATCTTGGGAATTTTCAGGGAGGTTGAGTGAGGGTTTCAGATAAAATTGTTGAATATGATTTAAAACCCGGGATTGCTTGCTTTATTGAGAGGTGAGATCTTTGTCATTTTCATCATTTATGGATATATGGACCCACATATGTAGGTAAATATGTATGTGTACGTATGGTTTGTTGTTATCTTTCATGGATGGATAGTTTCATACATGACAAATTCATAGAATTTATTTATGGCTACATATATATGTATGTATGTTTATGAAATAAATAAATGGAAATCATGCTGGATACAATTATACACGTGTCTAATACTTCTTCCTGTCTACTTACATATACCAACAGAAAAGTATGTATGGCACTTCAAATAATAATAATAATAATAATAATATGATGATGATGATGTCTTAATGTCTTTTTTTTTTTAGGATATGGTTTTCATTTCTAAGCCATAAATCATGGTAGATGACTCCAACTCATTGATTCCCTCCAAAAGCCGTCTCACCCCATGTCCCGTAGTCTCTCGTATCCTTTCTCTCTTCCGAGCTGCCACTTCATTCCTCCAAAGTCGATTTTTGTAGTAGGAAGCGAAACTGTTCACAACGATGGGAATGGGGAGAGTGAGAATAAAGATCCCTATGAGAGCACAAAATCCTCCAGTCACTTTTCCTAAAAGTGTGGATGGATTAAGATCATAGCCAACGGTTGTGAGAGTCATGAGACTAAACCAAAATGAATCCACAAATGTCCACCCTGAGCCCTCTCTTTCTGTAAAGTAAACTAGGCAGGCAACTGTTAGAACGGCCACTCCTATGAGGAGAAGAAGGAGGCCCAACTCTTTGTAGGCTTGGTTCATTGTATGAATGAGGCTCTGGAGCCCAGCAAAGTGTCGAACTAATTTGAATACACGTAAAATCCGCATAACTCGTACGAGACGAATGATTTTCCCTGCTTTCCCAATGATTTGTATGTCCTCCAGGCTCTGAAGAAAGAGGGAGAGGTAAAAGGGGAGAATAGCGAAGACATCCACGAGGTTCATGAGTTCAAAAATGAAGCGGATTTTGACAGGAGAACAAAGGAGTCTCACTACATATTCAATGGTGAAGAAACCAACGCAGAGGGTATCAATGATAGAGATGGCAAACACAACAGAGGGATAATATGTCTGTCCCTCCCGAACCGTTTCTCCAGGATCCAATTCCTTAAATTCTTCAAGAGTTCCTAGAATGAATGTGCCTGTGGATATGAGAACAACAACTAAACTTAAGAAGGCCATGAACTGAGCATCTCGACCACTCTCGGGATACTCCGTTAAATTCCAAAGTTTCTTTCGAACTTTCCCCAATTTGGAATCTCCAAAATTTTCCTCTTCCTCTCGCTGCATTATGAGCTCCTTAGACTTTCTCTCTCCCTCTTGCTCCTTGACACATAATTCCATTTCTGGATAATATTTTAGGGCACAACAAGGCTCAAGGAGCATTTCATCAATTCCCCAAAAGTCGAAATCGGATTTTAAAATTATGGCACATGATTTCTCAGTGAAGTGAAGGGTATTGAATCGATATATATCAAGGATAGTATTGAAGCCTTGACCATTCCTATCAAAAAACACAATTGGAGTGTTGTTGTTTTCCATTTGTCCAATGTAGGCATCACAGAGCCGCAAAACCTCCTCTAACTTTTTGGCACGCACTAATTTCCCAAGACGAGAGGCGGGTAGAAAATTTTGTAAATTTGACAAACGTGTGTTATGGATCTGTCCTCCCACATCAATGATGATGTTTCCAGTTTTACTTTGAATGTAGGGAGGACTCTGTTTCTTCTCTTTCTTAACCTTCACCTCTTTATCTTGCTGTTGGAGGAACCCGGATGATTCATCCTCATCTTGATTCATAGCACCATCACTTTTCAACGGCTCCAGTGACTTCCTCATTCTCCATTCACGAGTTGCATGCTGTTGAGTGGTCAGATTAGGAAAATAATTCAATCCTTGTATAATTATTTCACGACGCTCTTCAGCTACTGTCATGATGATAACTTTATTTACTTTTTTTTTACATCTTAAGAGCACGTCTCACCCTTTGCTTCAGTGTTGGTGCTGCTTGTTGAGTCTTCATGCACTAGGTACCAAGGATACTTTACAACTAAAGGGGGAAAAAAACTTCCGTAAAAATGAAAGCTAAGCGTAGAGAGAAAAAAAAAAAACAAAAAAAAAACAACAACTTCCAAATGAAGGTAAGAGAAGAAAAGAGGAAAAAAAGAGTTAGTTAGTTAGTTATATGCAAAGGTTATTTTTTTCTTCTTCCAAGAAATAATAATACTTGTACCCTACATAGGTACAATAAACAAACAAACAAAAAAGAGAATCATTTACCTTCAGACACATTCTTATTTTTTTTATTTTTTTTTAGATTTAAGTATGTAGATGTCAATTAATCTAAAGATAAAACTTATTTAAGGACCCACATGCGCCCCTTTGATTATTTTCATTTATTAAATGATGTCCCCACAACCAATATTATTAACTCACATCTGTAAATTCATTCTACACCATCAATCAATTTCAATAAAGTTACCCATGAGTTATATAAATAAGTGTAAAATGATACAGTTTCATTTCTTCTTTCTTTCTTTTCTCTCTCTATCAAATGGAGAAATTTTTTCCATACTTCTAATCAATAAATATTCGACATTTGTCTCATTGATATTTGTAAAATAAAGGAAAAACAAAACAAGTAAATCTTAATGAATTATTAAGGTTCTATTCAAACACAAATATACAAAAAATGGTCAAAATGTGATAACATTCTTATAATAGAATATTTATTTTTAGAAAAATCTTGAGAAATGTGTAATTAAAATAAAAACCCTATGTCTTACTGTATACTTCCAAAAAAATGTTATCTCAGTGCTCTAAACTATCTCATGAATTTATGGAAATTTAAAATGTTAAAAAATTATATATATATATATATATATATATATATTACCTAGAAATGCGAATTTCGTAGAGAAAATAATACAGTTTCATCATCAGAAAAGAAAAAACGGTTGGTACTTTATTCTTTTTTTAAAATTATGTTGAATCTTCGTTAGATCATTCAGGAAGAAACGTTTCCCTCATAAAGTTGAATTATAAAAACTTCTGCCTATATTTGTTGTAGATTTTGTTAAAAGTGCATAATTTAGTTATGATATAAATATAATTATCATTGTTGATCGTTTGGCCCTTCGAAATAAAATTGATTGTCGTGTTTTCAAACTCTTTGAAACAACTTTCGTCCACTCTCCTAATTCTCTTTTAGACTATGATCCATAATGATAAATCAATGTTTCAACACAAAAAACTAAAAGGGGCACTCACTTCGGAAAAAGTTACCAAAACTCTTATGTACGGCTTGACACGAGGGTATTTTTTAAATGAAATTTATATCCCTTGCAATTTCACTTACTATTGATTTCTATAATTTTTATGACTTATACAATTTTGTCTAAAGAGAAGTCACTTCTTCTGGGTACTCTTCGTTTAAAACCACATTCGTTCACTAAATCGTTGATATAGTCACTTCTTGAAGTGACACCTTTTAAACCATTACAGAGCTTCTACCTAACAGTATTTTTTTCCATTATAAAAGTGCTAAATACTCTTATGAAAGTCATTTCTATCATTTAAATAAAAGCAAATGTGTGTAGGTGCATAAATGGTAATTCAGTTGGAATTTTTATTAACCGAAAATGAGTGAAAATTGAATAAATTTAAATTGCTTATTACTTAACAATTTTTATTTGAGAAACAAAGTAGGTAAATTAGATTCCATCAATTTATTGTTCCTAATTATGTATCATAATATTGTTCTATTTAATAATTTTGTAGCAAATATTGTTGGCACTTGTAATGTGACTATCAATACCAATTTTGAAGCTCTTGGTCTCAATCCCAAGACCAATAAGATTATAGATCCTTTTTTTCTCCTCTCAGTCTTGATTTTTTGCTCAAACTTTTGGTTTAGTCCACACAAAATCTCGGTCTTGTCTTGATCTCGGCTAAAGAAATCCTATGTTGGACTCCTAACAAAAAGCAATAAACGAGAATCCTTTGATGCTAAGCGCTACCATATTTTTTTTTTTTTATAATATCTTATTTTGAATACTAATAATATAATTTAAATACAGTAAATTGTATACTAAGCCCATTTATTCATAGTAATAATTAATGCAAAGGATCCAAATGTATAGATAACAGCCACATGTGGTTAAATTTGAGGAATTTTAGCAAATAATGAACTGAATGCCCTTCAATTCAATTATGAAGCTCAGTTTCAAATAATTCATTTAAGAATTATTGAAATGATTCTAATTTATGAATACACGATAGCAATTAAAATAAATGAGAATAATTACTTATTGCACAATAACATCGCCTAATTGAAACACGGTTCGGTATCTACTGACAAAGGAGGTGCTACAAGTTTAGAGCAGACATGATTTGAATGGAACAACTTAAAAACACATTCAATTTTCAATTGTATCCCTTGATGATTGATACTTCTGAAAAACAAAAGGGAGCAACGCATTTGCAGTGAAATATTTTTATAAATCCTGGAACTACAATTCCAATATGTTATATTTAGGAATGTAAATCATATGCAATTCGGGCGTGTTATAAAAAAAAAAAGAAAAAATCAACCTGGCAACCCTGACAATTTAATGAATGTCGAGGGGAGAAGCAGCTTGAGCTGTCATGACGTTTTACTGAGCTACAAGCTGCTATTCTCCATTATATATACGACAATAAATAATAACATAGATGAGAGGCATAAAATTAACTAAAATTAATGTCAGGAAATTATATATTTTTAACTAATAATAATTATACGAGGACTTGAGCCCTTTTGGTTTACATTTTATTTGCTTTATTAACCTTAATGCATGTGTTCCTTCAAGCAATATCTTTACTATCAGGTAAATGTTCTCCCCTCCGTAATATTGGAAAAATGATAACAGCTTCGGAAAACAGAAAGGATGGTTGAAGAGCCAACTCCACTTTTTTATCACACGCCCGAATTGCATATGATTTACATTCCTGGTTATATTATATCCATACCTATGAGATATGTTTATAATAAAATACATATAAATATTGTATTATATATACAAGCACTGGCTTTGATTTTGATAGACATTACTCTGACATTCAACAAAATATAAATGATAATACACCACTCGAATAAACTGTATAATTTGGTTGTGTATTATTTAAAGACTCCTACAAACTTATTCCCATAAATTATTCACATTTTTAGAAATAGAGTCTGTATACTCATATATGTTGACTATATAATTAGTGTATAGAGGGATACTTTGGCCGATACTTATCATATACTCTACTTCAGTATAAACACAGATATTCAAAGTAGAGTCAATGGATATTACATATATCCTTCCCATGTTAATTTCATGGCAGAATGGAAACTTTGTAATTCTACAAAATATGATGCCCTAAATTGTAATTTATAGTCATCATAAAAATTTATATTGAACTATTATTATTATTATTTTTTTTATATATTTTTTTTGCACTTTGGGCATTAGTATATATATATATATATATGTACTTCATTCTACATATAACATTTTATAAGAGATTTTTGATTTGATTATATAAAAATATATATTAATATTTATTAATGTCTTTCATTCATTGCATGATTGTGAAATGTATAATTTACTCTTTGGATCCAATATTTGATATATATATATACATATATCTAACTATGTATTAGCATATGTATCAAAATATTTATACACAAAAACTTCAATGAGCATTTATATTAGTGATGCAGTGGCTATCTAAAAAAATGCATTTATGTAGAGATCAACTTCTAGAAATTTGTAGTTGTGGATACTTGTAAAAAAACAAACAAACAAGATAATGATCCGTATGTCCCTACTGATCAAGGTATTTTAGCCTTCGAAGAAGAGCCAGGGATTTGTTTTGCCTCTGATCCATTAATTCAATGTGAAATGAGATACGATAAAATAAAAAAAAAACAATGATAAAACATTTCGAGTACTCACACAAATGTGAAGATACATATGTATGTACGTATTGCATGCATTTAAATATGGATTCCAAACACGAGTTCAAATATTGAAGAATATTACCGATTTAATCAGTGAGGTTTCTTTCTAGAAATATAGAATAAATGTCTTATTGATAAATTCTGAAGATAAATGGATAAGAACCATCATACAAAAAGATGATTTTATCTTAAACCTTTTTAGAGAATATAAAAAAGTATCTATATTCATGCTTATTCAAAGACATCTTGTGTGATTGAACTAATTTTGAATAGTTTGATATTAAGTTATTGACTTTGACAATATTTTTTTCTTCTAGTTATTCAAGGCATTGTACTATTAGACAGTTTTTCTTGACATAAAGGATTGCATAATAAACAAAAAGTAACGGCATGTTCAAGAAATTGTTGGAAAACCTGTGAATTTCCTTATTTTGGCGACTCTCATTATATATAATTAGGTATAGCCAAACCTTCTATAGTCATTGAATGATAATACAGGGTGAGTCACGGGAAACGGATGTTTTTAAAGAAGACAAAACTCTGCAAATATTTAAAAAAAAAATTTATTATCATACATAAAAGCATTCATTAAACTATGCTATTATGGAATATTTAGGATCGAAAAACTATGTCAGACAAATGTTGGCCATTTTCACGAGCACAAATTTGAAGTCGCGTTCTAAAGTTGGTTTCCACTAGCAGAGCGCCTAGGGCTTCGGGTGATTGCTTCTCTCACTCGATCCACATTTCTTGGTGTTCTGGCGGTTCTGGCAGGGCCGGGTGGTTTGGTTTTCAATAACAAACCAGTTGTTCTTAGTGCATTAACCCATCTAAGAATGGAATTGCGGTTTGGGTCATTACCGTGACGACCGATGTTGAATCTTCGCTTAAAGAGACGTTGGGTTTCTGTCACTGATTCACCATTTTTCACGTAGGTGTCATAAACAAACACACGGTGTTCAAGATTCCACGATATCATGAGGGAAAGAAAGTCAAAATTTAAAGTAAATCTGAAAAGAAAAGCAATTCAAAAGTAATGATTAACAAGTACAAAACTTAACGTAAAATATAAACAAATAACAACAAACTAAATGGCATCTTAGGCGGTTTTAAAAACTACCTTCCTCACTTTTTAATCACTTATCCTTAAAGAGCAAGGGGCGTTCTAAAAACATCCATTTCCCATGACTCACCCTGTATAACTTGAATTTAAAGTTGTATAAATCTTTAGGAAACTTTGTCCAATTGATTTTAATACGAAAAAAAATAGCTAAACTTCCATAATGATGACGTCACTTGAAAATACTTGAACCTTTCTTGTTTTTACATGATTTGCAAATTTTATAGCCAATTTTCGTACTTGAGTCTAATATGAGTTCATTTTACATTTTATAAATTCAATTTATTGCAGTTAATATCAAGAACAAGGACAAAATCATAAGACCATGACTTCAAAGCAATTTTTAATAAAATTAAATTGACAAAGAGACTTGATCTGCTTTACTTTCCTAGAAAACTCTGTTTATTAAGATGGAACCACGTATTTTTAAATTTATGAATGTTTGAAGTTAAACAGATACTTATCGATTTTGATATAATTTGACAGTACAACGTATTCTAATAGTGAATATATAAATATATATGTTTTGTTTCATGGAAATTTTTACAGAAATATTTAAATTAGATCCCTCATTGTATCCATTAATTGAGCTTGATTATCATGCCAATCTCCTGCTAAATAGAATACTTAAGAAAGTCATTATGATATTTAAGAGAGATTGTGTTTTGAATTAGACGTGGGGGGGGGGGGGAATAAGACGAAGATTACTTTGAGAGATTGGGTTAAATTTTTCGATAAAAAACGGAGGCAATCTTGTGTGATTTAAATACTCTTCGTATGAAGTAAAACTATGTAGTTAAAAGAAGTAAATTGATTTTTATCCATTATATCTTTTCATTCTAGCTCTTTAAATGCTTTCAATTTATGCAATTTTCTCTAGATGACAAGAAAATATATACTACAATTAAAGCCTTGATTTCATGACTTTAAATCAACATATAACATATACATATATACATTTGAGACATTATCGAAATTCCTTAAAAACATTTACATAATGGTTTTTTATATATTTTTAAAATAAAGTATTTGAGACATTGCTTTGATAAATATATTCTAAATATTTATTTGATGTTTGAAGATTATTCTGTTCCTTCCTTCCTTCCTTTCTAAAACAATATCTATGGTATGTACATATATTTATAAACAACATAAACTATATACTTTGTAAAGGGAAAATACTATTAATATCGAAGCATGCATGCAAATGTCAAGTAGAAAGTCCAATAAGTAGATAGAATAGAAAGAAAACATTAATAATAATAGTTATTAAAACAAAACCCCAGACATATTTCTATGACTATAAAAAAACAACAATTAAACATGTTTTTTAAACAGAGAAAAGTGTTGTAAAAAAACACTCAGTGCATATAATTACTAATGGAATTAAGTCTTGTTTATGTACTACTATAAGGGTTCTGTGTGTATTGGAGGGGGGGGGGGAGGAACAAAGAACAAATAACAGGAAGAGGTTTAATTTAATTACATGTATTGTATATTCTTATATCTAGATAATATAATATTTTTCTTCTTCTCAGACAGTCATAATTTATTTTATTTTCAAACGGTATTTTTAAATCAACAAAGCATAAATCACTATAAGAAGAGAAATGAAGTTTTGCATAAAAATAGATTGGTAATCTATTGCATTATAGGCCTATCAATTTATATAATTCAAAGTTTATTTATAAATATTTTTCTATTTTTTGTATGATAAGAAGTATTTTTGATGAGCCGTCTCAATCAAAGGAGAAATTGCTGATGTAATTTACATAATATGTACATAAACAAAAAAAAAATCATTTAGAAAAAAGTAAAAAAATAAATAAATAACAATTGCTTAAAAATCGGTTAAATTAATTGCTTTTAGAATCATTTTGAAAAAGAAATACTCTGGAAATAAAAATAAATGAAAGCCATGGAGTATGTTACATGTAAATTTGAAAAGAAGAATATATTAAATTGTATAAAATCGATTTATGTATTAATAAATATATTGTTTTGGCAGCCTGGCAAAGGAAGGGGGGGGGGGAAGCATGCCTCACCTACACTTAATCCTTTGAAGAGGTAGTAAGTTTTTATATACATACATAAGAATATGTAAAAATCAGGACCCCTAGGTCAAATTTGTTCTCACTTGATTCATTAGTCATATATTCAATTTACTAAAAGTTAAATTTAAAAAAAAAAAAAATTGCTTCTTCACTTATTTTTCCTGCCATCAATTTAACATTTTACACAATCGATAAAAGATTACTCTAACGAATGTGAAAGTCTTTTAAAGTAATTTAAAAGCAAATTGTATGAAATATATATATAAGTAATGTCAAGAAAATATTTTTATATGTGCCTAAAAGAAGTTATACCATTTCCTCAATACAGACAAATTCCCTGCTTTGGATAATAATGTATTCAAAATGCTTTCTAAATTGGTATAACTTATCTTTGTGAGAAGGATTTTTTTTTATTCAAAATAAAATTATGCTAAAAATTATATCTACATAAAATAATATCAGAGTAAATTTTTTGTACAATGAATTACAAGATTCCGTTTTCTCTAATACATATGATGAGACAAAAGTTTTTTTTTTTTTAAAAAAAAAGAAAGAAACAGATTTGTGTTTATAATGTACCAAAAACCAACAAAAAAATAATGAATTTATTTAAATCTATTGTTTATATATAACATTTGTTAGTAATAAAATTGTGTTTACTCATGTGAAATAAGTAGCATCATAATATAACTGCACTAAAAATAGAATAATCGCAGTAATTGTACAAATACTACAAGAATTTATTATTCAATATTAAGGATTTTTTTTTCTTTTTATAAATTTTTGGTCTAAAATATTAAAAAGATTGCCCACCCTTGGTTTAAAGGCATTAATATTAACACATAACTCCCTGTAAAAGTCAAGCCAGTACATCATTAATATATTATAATTGATTTTGGGCCTTTTTTTTTGTGTGTGGGAAGGGTTACAAGATAAAATACTCTAATAAAATTCATTTCTTCTTTCATATGATCAATTTTACTTTACAAAAGCTTCGGTACGTTCTTATTAATTAATAATATATTCACCTTGCTTTCCAATACTCTATGTCTATATGTTATTCCCCTCATTAGATGATAGGAGTGTAGTTGACGTTTATATCACACTTGATTAATTCTTGTATCTGTCAAACTTTTTTTCTATAAAGAAACAGAATAAAAAATAACTAAAAATCAATTGGTAGTAGGTATTCCATTCTTTTCGAATTCAAGTTTAACTAATCAACATTCAGAACAAAAATAAGGGGCAAGTCTAGTATTAATTAAATATTATGCAGCTGAAAATATAATACAGTGTAAATTTACATTTAGTAGTGGGTTTAATGCCTTGATAAATGCATAAAACAATTGTTCATATGCAAAAAAAAAAAAAAAAAAAAAGTCTTTAACAAATTTACATAAGCTACCAATAAAGTTTGATAGTAAGTTTTAATCGATGTTCCTTGTTTGCCAAAAAATATATAGTCTTGTATATATTTCTTCTCTCATATAAAAATATATTCTTCAATATGATTATTCCATAGAGGCAAAAAGTATTGACTAAAATACGTTCATACTTCTTGAAAATGTTCACTTAATGGCTTCTTATTATTTGTTCCTTTTTAAAGGAACAAATAGTTTGAGGTATTTTATATATAATTTTATATTTATATAAAAGAAAAGATTGTTTTAACAAAGTAATTTAGTTCATGGATTTATATGAAGGAATAGTTGACTACATTTTGAGAAAGCAGTATTAATAAAATTATACCCTAAGAAGAAGAAGAAGAAGAAGAAAAGGAGGAAAATGGTTTTGTATGTATGTTTCTGAGTTTTTTGTTCACGATCAAAAATTCATTCAACTCTATAAATTGAATTTTAAAACACAAACTGGGAATGTCATTTATAAATTAAAGTTTATATTTTATATATACTAGGCCCTTACTTGCTAATTTGAATTTGAAGTTAGTGCGGAGTTTGACTTTAAATGAATCCATTTTTTAATTCCTTTTTATTCGGATATTTCCATGTTTAATAACTACAGAATATGGTGGTTAATTGAAAACTTACATTGAATTTTATTATGTCTGCTGTCTATTTGTCTACTCATACCCCTTATGAGTGTAGTGAAGGACAAATGCTCAACTTGATTTGAATTGCATTAAACACTTTATTACTAGCAAGTGGAATAGTTCCACTGAGTGAAGTAATTGATTAGCTACAGGTTGATTTTGAGACTTATTGCCTTCTTTTTTTTGAGAAAGAAAAGTTAAGTGATTTAGTAAAGATCCCATCATGACCTAGTTATGTAAATATACAGGTGACACAAAAAAAGGTTCCAATTTTGTATGGGCTTGAGTTTTTGCAGTAAAGTTTTAAGAAACTTTCAATAGCATTTCAACTCTTCCTTTAGAGCCTTTTTTATCTTATTCGTCAAAAGTATTGAGAGTCAGTATACAATGTGGCTTGTATTACTACTTTCATCGACATTTTAATGGCTCTTCAGAATCCTTTCAAAGTGCTCCACCATATTCCGAATAATTCTTTTGAATGGTGCTTTCTCGCCTTTGAACTAATGATCGAAATTTTCTTATATTTAGTCGAACGAACCTAGTCTTGAATTTATATTTAATGCTGTCAATTATTTGCTAGGGCTTCTACAAAGACCTTGATACATTTCTTTGTTATGTGTTGCTTCGTATACTTATTTTGTGAAGAAAATGAAGATGATAAATGAATATATGCAAGAAATGCCAAAAGAAATGTAGGGAACTAAAAGTTATGTATACATCTCCAATACAGGTTTGTATAATGATAAACTAAGTCTAACTATAATTTCATATTATAAAATTTGGGATTCGTTTTTTTCATTTCTAAAATGTCTAAAGAGAATACATAAATGATATAAAATCAAACATCCTTTTCTACACGTTAATATCAGGGCTTTATTAAAAGTATTTATTGCGCGTTTTTTATTTCTGTCTCTCTCTTTCTCAAGTTATTTGAATTTTAAAATAATGGAAAAAAATATTAGTTATTTCTGAATTCAATTTTAAATTATTGTTGCATTTTGTTTTTTTAAAAAAAAAATTCAAATTCACCATTGAAGAAGAGACAAAATATTTTACTGAATCTTTAACATCCAATATTTTCCCTCAAAGTTGAATATAAAACAGCTGAAAAATAATTATTTGTACTTAAGCAAAAAATAAAAGTACAATCCTAAATTTTATTGGCAACCCCAATTTATTTGTATATTTTACTTGGTATTTGAATACCTCTATATTCACTTCATTAGTATGATGGTTAAAAATTGCTACTGAGTACATCTTTTACTTAAAATAACATTGATTCAATTTTCATGTAAAGCCCCTCCCCTCCCTTTCCCACCGTTTACTTCATATAGTATTGTATTTCTAAATTACGCAATAAGAAATCAATAAAGATAAAAACATATTGGGAGTTGATTTTCAATAATTCAATATTTTTTTTTTGTATTTGTAGAATACCTTATTGTTGGATTTTGAACGTCTTTTCTATGTACATATGTATTCCTAAATATGTTGTTTGTATGTTTACTCCCTTGTAATCTACATACGTGTAAGTAACAAAATATATCCAAGTAATTTTTGAAGCCAGAACAATGGTGACAGGATCACGGGACAAATTGCAAGTTTTTGTTGAATGAGGCTGCAGAAAATCATCAACGAACGATAACACAAAAGTTATATCTAGAGATGTGAAAATGTCTAGAATCCTGGGTAGGCAAATTTCCCAGCAAGAATGTCAGTTGGCAACTTGTAAACTGTGCATGTTTTTATTAAATATTCCTTCCTATATTGAATACTCATCCTTGACAGTCTTAGCAGAGGTGGTGTGTCTCTCTGTGTTACCAAGTTTTTTTTAATGACATCGTCTCAGGTATGCTTTTTACGCTCACGTGGATCTCATAAATTTTCACATCTCTAGTTATATTATCACTAGGAATGTAAATAATATGCAAATCGGGCTTGTAAGAATCAAAGAAAGAGAAAATCAACCTGGCCACTCTGACAATTTGATGAATGTTGAGAGGGAAGCAGCTTGAGCTGTCATGACGTTTTACTGAGCACCAAGCTGCTATTTTCCTTATATACATATACAAATCAAGACATCAATAATAAATTATAAAATTATGTATACCATAGATGAGTGGCAGAAAATTAACTGAAATCCATGTCAGGAAATTATATATTTTTAACTAATAATAATTCTACGAGGACTTGAGCCCTTTTTGTTGACATTTTATTAGCTTTATTAACCTTAATGCATCATGTATTCCTTCATGTGAGATCTTTACTATCAGGTAGATAACAACTTTGGAAAACAGAAAGTACTGTTCGAAGAAGCAACTCCACACAGTCTCACATGAGGCATTTTGCATATTATTTACATTCCTAATTATCACCTGTGACAAAGTGTTTTGAGTGTAAAATTCTTCTTTTTCTTACTGTTCTTCCAATATAAATAGGGAGATTTTAACTCTTTTTTTTCCAACTCAAAAACAATCCTTGGCATAACTTGGAGTGTTATTCAACATATTCAATGATTTTTAATTGGAATTATATCAATAGGCTCCTCGTAGATGGACAGGACTTGTCAAGACTGTCGTTCCCTTTTTCATCGTCAGCAATTTTGTATATAATGTATATAGAGTACTTTTTTATCGATTTCACTCTCACTTTTGTATATTTTACAAACTAATATGAAATTAATTTTTTGACATTTAATTTGACTCATATCTAATAACAATCCTACACATCTACAACTTTCAACAAAAATCTATTGATAAAAATAACTTTCAAAGTTATACATATTATGTACATAAGTCAAATCCGCATGCAATCAATTATTTCGATATAATTTTAACTACATTAATGTAGAATAAATGTCAAAAGCTGAAATGTACTTGGAAGCAATTAACCTTTTTTATATAGATAAATAATTTGGTATATGAGATACAATTTAGCAGATTTTATTCTATACTATTATACATAAGTACATTAGACTCGTTCCAAAATAAATATCTAGATCATGAAAATAAAATCATCAATAGATCACTCCTATAAGTAGTTAAATATGTCATGAGCCCTTTGAAGACATTTATGATGCTATACTGCCCTACTATTAATGACATAAGATCTTAACGGATTTTTTTTATTCAAGAAATTCGTATGTTGTTGTTTTGAATAGAGTGCTTCATAATCTTTTAAACCCTTTCAAACCCATTAGGTATTTTAAAATATTTTTGCTGGAAGTTATGTTTTGTTGAGATCAAAATGATCATACTAGCCATATTTGATTTTATAAAAAATTGCAACTCAACCAATTTCTCTGGGAAACTATGGGAGACTGGTGTCTATCTGGGTGTGAAGGAAATTTTTTCATCCTTAAAAATACACGGCTTATAAGTACTTTTTTCGTATTTATTTTATCTTTAGATGAATTTATTCTTATATTCTACTTGACAAAAAAAAATTTGAAAAATCCTTAATAAAAAATATATATCATGTGTTATGTACATTTTACAGGTGATATTTTATCAAGTAATTTCTGTTGATATATTAATAAAAAAAACTCCCTTCACACCTAAAGGGACACTTGTGTCCCAAAGAACTTAAATGGACTTGAATAATTTTTAATGTATGCGTTATAACTAAAAGATATTTTAAACTTATAATTCTTTAAGTATATATTAACAATTATTTGATTAACAAATAATTTCCTTGAAAAACGAAAAAGTTATTTTGGTTTAAACATGATTTTTTTGCATGTATAAAAATCGTAGCATTCAGTACCTTGAAAAATATTCAAATCAAAATTTTTTATGACTAAATATGAAATATGAATATTAACTTGAGATCTTAGATATCAAACAAAAAAAAAGAAAGCAAAAATCGCTGGACAACGGAGAGCATCAGCACATTTTGAATTTATGGGACACCGGTGTCCTCTGGGTTTGAAAACGTTGATATACATAGCTGTATAACTGAACATTGTTCAGTATATATTATATCCTAAGAAATGAATAAGTTTAAAAAAAATATTTAACGGTATAAGCAAAACCACATATTCCTATTGTCATTTATCAAAGTGTGAGTTAAATTATACATATGGGTACGTATAGAACCAAGATAATGGTTCTCAAAAGTGGTTGCTCTATATTCTCTTAGGGCTAGTATATTTTACCATACCAACTTTGTTATATGTAATGCTATTAGTCATGTTTTTTATTTCATTTATGTGCCCTGGTATTCCAAAACAAGGTTTGAGAAGCAAAGCTCTAAGAAGTAAATAGGGCAATGTAGGCTAAATGCTCCCCTAACCGATTTATTTTCTTACTCCTACTCAAGGAGTTACTAAATGTAGGAACACGATTTAAATTACTTATTATAATTAATAATATGTCTTTTTGATTATCTGTATAAGTATTTGAGAAAAAAAAAGTTATTAAAATGCATTAAAATATGTTTAATATATCTAAATATAAATATGGAAATGTCCCTTGGCGAAAGATTTCTCGGCAAATTGTTCACCGACGTATAAAAAGAAAGAAAGAAAGGTCTTGTTGGCAAAATAAATCAAAAAAAGATGTATCGACAAAGAACTTGCAAAAATAACATACATATTAGAAGTACAAGTTAGTTTGACGTTTTTTTTGTGGTTTTTCCCTTGTGAATAATACTCATGGATTTAATTCATACGGAAACGGCTTGTTGTATAACTACCAATAGTTCTGCAAGCTCTTTTTGCATTTGACTCGGATCTTCATCCAGAATTACCTCCGATTCTTTGTCTTTCTTTCTTTTTTGCACTCTAGAGCAAGCCTTGTCGTTAACGCTAATACAATCACCGTTCTTGAAACTTCAAACCATTTTCTACATGGTTTATTAGTTAAAACAATGTCACCATAAACCTTTGCAAGTACTCTATACGATTCAGCTGTATTTTTCTTCCAATTAAAGCAGAAACATACAACCTCCAGTAAATGCTGCTTAGTTTCCACAAAATTTGACATATTTAACAAAGTAAAAAGCAGGGTTTTTGTTTGAAACTCAAAACAATATCCGCTGAATACTATTGACAGATAATCTAACTTCTATGTAACCTACGAAACCAACTATCATTATGAAACATTTATAACAGTCAGATCCATCTTTTGAGAACAAATCGAACTAATTAGTACTTCGTATATACTTATATATGCGACAAAAACAAATGTGAATGAAAGAAATTAATTCACCACATGTTTTGGGATCAAACACTCCTTGAAAAGGCAGTCAAAAGACAATTTATAAAAAGAAAAGCTTATACTATAAACATGATGAATATGAAAATGTCAATTAATTGAATAGTATAATATTTATGTATTATACATTACTAAAGATAGGCATACAATCAACTAAAAACAAAAACTCATAAACTTTTAGGCGGAAAAGTTTTATTCCAATTTATGTATGTACATAGCTACTTAAATAATATCTTCAACTTTTTATTGAATTAGACAAATATCAAAGCATAAATTATATGTTTAATAGGTCGTTTTGTTTCAAGTCTCACTCCTCTCTATTGCCTTTTTTCTTTTTTTTTGCTTCTTTTCAAAGAGTAAAATGAACACATAAATCTCTCACATTTTGAGATTTTGTGTCACAGTCATACTTGAGTCCATAAATATAAAGAAAATTATAATGGAAAAAGGAAAGCATTTTATTTTATTTTCTCTCTTAATAGAAAAGGTTTGCCCATTTTTTATTTTTTTATTTTTTACTTAGAGTATCATAATTATTTGTTGGTATGTCAACACGAAAAGAATCTACAAATA
Organism: Lepeophtheirus nordmannii; assembly: GCA_963680855.1. NCBI lineage: Eukaryota > Metazoa > Arthropoda > Copepoda > Siphonostomatoida > Caligidae > Lepeophtheirus > Lepeophtheirus nordmannii. The sequence goes on from OY804518.1 coordinate 983,338, forward strand.
AAACAAATTTAAATAAACAAGAAATTTTCAAGACATATACATATTTTTATAAATATAATTAATAATAGTTTTATATTAAACAATAAAATATTTGATAGACATATTTGAGTCAGCGATGGGCTTACTATTCAGATTTGTGGGTTGGGTTGCGATACCCAGGAATGTTAGTTAAAGTCATTTGATAAGTGAGATTCTTTTGAATCAATTCATATCAAAAGTAATAACGATCATAGACATCAAGCTATTGCATAATTTCTAGATGAAATGGAAAGACTGAGCTATTCTACATACAAAATAAAATTATACTCTTTCAATGGTGTAGTTTATTTATCATACAATTTTATGTGTGCACCTTTAAAGTAGATTGAAAAAAAAAAATTATTCTTTACTCTTTATGATGGCATAAAATTTTAAAGGTATAAAAATGGAACTCGAATTAATTTTTCATGACGAAACCTACTCATTTGATATGCAAACTACAATTTGACACATAAAAAAATAGCAAAAATAAAAAGAAACTCAACCATTTAGGAATACTGAGGGATATTTTAATATTTGTAAAGGTCTACATTGTACTTTGTTATGTGCTTTCGAAATTATATATATATATCTTAAGACGCTCATTAGATTGATAAAAAAAGAGAAGGGGGGGGGGGGAAAGCAGCCTTCCTTCCCCTTCAACTGAGCTGAAACATAATCTTATAGGTTGCATAGATACACATTTCCTAGTCATGATTATTCAACATAAGCTTCTTAAGAATCTACTTTTCATAATTAGATAACTAAACGTTGTCATGAAAGGTATGTTTATGATCATATCTTTTTGTAAAATCAATCATTCGAGATGTAAGTATGTATTTATTTTAGACCATAAGCCAGGGCCCATTTATTTACCTTTGTATTTGTCATTATGATGTGTTTTTAGTCATACTTGATCGTTATAGATGCATTAAAATATTACTTATATAAGTTGAACAGCATGTTAGTCAGGACGTGATCCTGATTATATCTCACAACCTTTCCTACAAAAAGAGAGGGGAAAAAAAGGAGGTTCCTTATAAGTTTTTATTCAGGCAATTATTCTTCCCAACTGTGGAATTATTAAAAAAGCAGGTAATTGCTTACTTATAGCCCTAAGGACTTTTGACTGTTGACCAGTGTTATTAGAAATTACTGTAGTATGATTTTGAAAAAATGATAACAAAATATTGTTTTGTTTAAAAGATTAAAAATAAATCAAACATCCATTTAAAAAAAAATACTCATTTCATATTGAATACATTACCTCAGAATCGGTTATTTGCTGTACTTACTGACGTAAATTGATAGTACTCAATCAAATATGACCTACAAAAATTTCTGGAAGATACTGACAATAACCGATTTTAAATTGAAAGGCTCTGAATTTACTCATACAAGCATAACATAAATATTTAATAAAAGACAGACCAATAAAATCAACATAGAATTAGAAAAAAATGTGCTTTTCTTTTATTATAGTTTCTCCTAAATTAATTTTAATATACTTAAATTATGGATCGTGTCTAAAAAAATCACTCTAATAGATTGTACATTCAATATTGGGGGCTTAGGTTCCCCTGGTTCCTAGACCACTGTCTATTTCCTCCAGCCTTCTTTTGAGATTTGAAGTTGAAATTTTTCATGGATGACTATAAAAGCCCACAAGTGCTTTAAAATATGTTTTAAAGCATTAATTTGCATTTACAATTGTAAAAGAAAAAGAAATGAGATTCAAAATTTACAAGCAGTAATATCCCAAAGGAGATAGTTTTTCAGCTTTTATGATGTATATTTTTATATTTTTGAGTGAGTAATGCTATGTTTCGATTTTAATATTTCATGATGAATATTTTATATCGATCCATGGACAGAAACCTTTTAAACATATATCATACGGGTAAATTTTAGAGTTGTCAGAGTATGACCATTTCATTTATAAACAAGATGTGTCTTGCATCAGAAGTAAAAAAATAAAATATATATAATACTGTGGCTTTGATGTTATTAGTAATTGTATTTCTTAAAGATTTTATATTTATATCTTTGATTTAAATAAATTTCATTCATGGCTTCATGCAATGGGAATTCTGGAAGCTTCTTGATTATGGAAAGGTTTTTTTAAAGAAAGAAATAGCATACAACTATGAGCAAAAAATACTGGGAAATTTAAATTTAATTTTTGGGAAGAGTCCAATAGGGATAAATGTTTTTGCTTTTTAAGTTGGCACACCTGTCAATTACATCTGTGCCAAATATCAGGTCAAAATATTCAATAGTGTTAGGAGATACGCCTCCTTTTGTAAACAGCTAAAATCGAATTTTTTGGTTTTTTAAAATGTCTGAAAGATGACAACTATTTAATGCAATTTAGGGAAATGTTATTCAAACCAAAAGGGTTATTCTCAATATTCCAGACTGTAGTATTCTTTTGAAATATTGAGAATCCGCGGTTTATTTCTCGAGATACATAACTTATTATTCAAGAAATCCGATTTTTAGTTTTAATAATTAATTATTATTGTTCTGTAATTAATATTGACTGAATAAAAAATTTGTCACTGTTTTGAAAATTGGAAAAAATGTTGGCTCATGTGTGTTGCATTAGGGAGGGGGGGGGGGCTACTTTTCAGGGGAATGAAATGCATTTTTAACATTTTAATAAAGATTTTTTGATTCCCGATATTTTTTGTCCAAAGATCAATGGTTACTATAGATACAAAACATAATTCGTATTTCTATAGTAAAGTTTTTCATTTCATATATATGTATTATAATATAACAAACTCAATTAATTTGTTCCCTGAAATCATCAAATATAAAGTGACTCTAAAAATAATTTTCCCATTTTTCATTCGTTAGAAAAAAAGAAGAAGAAGAAGAAAGTCTTACTTATTAGAGCTCATTTTCAATTGATGTCTGTCTTTTCACAGATGATGGATGTATGTACATAAATATGGAATCTCCTTAAAGCTCCTTAAGATCTTATATCCATAGATAATATTTTCATCCCTTCACAAACTTCAGAGTTCAATTTACAATATGTTGTTGCTTAGAGACATGACAGTTCAAAGTTCCCCTTGGAAGCTTTGATGCCTTGATACTTTGCTAATAACTCAGTATTGTATTTATGTATTTGAATAGATAAGCTCGAAATCCATTGGTAAAAAAAATAGACATAGTGCCACTGATCAATTCATGCACTCCTTTTTATTTTCATTTACAACAGTTTATTTTTCATCATCTTTAGGGGCTTTTTAATGGGTCCGGTTAAGAAATACCATTTCATAGTTTGGCAGAATGATATATATATATATATATTTGGTTGGGGGTAATTAATTTACAGTCAGTATTTTTGTGTTTCAAAATTATTAATTTGAAGGGAAGTAGCTTATAAATACAAAGGGAAACATGTCACAATATGAATTTAGAATATATTCTTTTTTTTGTTTTGTTCCTTTAGAAGATTTGTTCTTATGAACTTGAAATATGTAATGTTAGTAAGATTATTTTTTAACTATGTTCATATCCATGTGATGTGCTTGTATAAAATAAATCTTGGGGGGGAAAAATCAAATTAATGAAAACTTCCCAATTTATTTTTTACGTCATAAATAAAACCCGCATAAAAATATATGCGTGTATATAATGGAAAACATTCCATGTTCTTTATTCATATAGAAAGCATTTGCTTATTATTATTAGTAAGTTTTTTTTTTTTGTAAGGACTTACCTTACATAGCAATTTTATTTTAGTGTCAACTCAAAAGTAATCTTGAAAAAGAAAATAAAGAAAAAAGAACATGCATAGAACAAACTTTTTAAATAGTAAAATATTTCAATGACATATTTCTGTCAATTATGGGCTTTCATAACAAAAGGGAGAATATTATAGCCATATACATATAAGACTCCATTTGGCTCTGATATGTTTTTTTATAAATATATATATATTTTATTAGAACCAGGAATTTTTTTACAAAATTTAAATGCAATTTGAGGCGCCTCCAATGAATTAATGAGAAGAGTTCAGAAATAGAAATGAAGGATAATTTATTAATTGAAGAACTACAAATATAGTTATTCTTACTCATTACTGGCAGGCTTTTATGAAGACGACAAATCAAACAACAGAGGAGTGTACATACTAAGTCGATTTATTACAATTGAAACTGATGAAGAAACTTTATTTTATTATATTTAATAAAATCACATAGTCATTCTGCATAGAAATACTTGTGCATACATTGAGGTTCAATTTGAGGAAAACTATTTATTATATCTCAAAGGAATACTTGACTTTTCTTTAAAAAAAAAGTTTTTCTTAATGGAATATTCAATTTCTCGTTATATAAAAAAGAATCATTACAAGATAATAACTTTAATAAATATATCATTTTGAAATTTACTCTCTTCATTTGCTAAATTTAAGATGAAACACGTTTTCAGAATGCATTTATTTAATTAATTTAAATATAATTTAAAAAATTTTTTTTTTATTTTTTTGTAAAAATTCTTTTACATGTATTCATTTAATTAACAAATAGTTAAAATAACCTTTTTATAATTTTTATTTTATTTTTAGTTAGTTCGCTGTATAATCTACACATTTATTATATTCCGCTAATTTCCCTAGAGAGCTTAGAGCTTCAGGCCCCACAGCTTATGACTAAAGGTCCTCATTTATTTTTTTCATTCATAAACATTCTTTTTGCGAATTTTTATACATATCTATTGGGTAGTAATTTATGTTTTAGAGAGCGAATCACTTGCCTCTCGATATCAGTCTTGATCCCTCAGAATCTTGATATGCTCTTGGCCTGGAGGACTCTTTTAAAACCTTGACGAACAAAACAAGGAGAGGTCAAATGAATGTACATATAAATTTCCTTAATTGTGTAAGCAGAATGTGTAAGAGACGATGTAATACCTTTGAAAATGTGAAAGTTATTGTATTTTTGTACAATTTTATTTTTTTTAATAAGGCATTTGGGGATCAAGGGAATGAAACTCAGGAAGAGAAGGTAGAGACCATCCCTTAAAAGGAAGGAAATGGGAAGATGGAAAGTTCAATTTTAATGTTTGTTGCTTAAGTCTATTTTTCAAGCTTTTATAATTAATAATATTAAAAAATAGTTTCTTCCTCCTAATTCTTTATACATATTATATACACGAGTATATAAACTAACTTCTTGTCGATTTTTCCTTTTTCCTTTTGAATAAAATGAAAATTATATTTTTCATTCAACTATACATTCAATGAGGAAAAATGATCTACTAAAATATGTACTCATTTTGCAAAAAAAAAAATCAATTGAAAAACGATTTATCTACAAATGACATAATAAAAATAAAAAACCTTTTACATCTAGTTGAAAATGAACTAACCAATTTTCTTTTTTTCTTTTTTTTTTTGTATTGTATAATTAACAATATATATATATATATGTATTTTTATTTTTTGCAATAAAGCAATGAAAAAAAAATGACCATTATTGAAAAAATATCTTGGAAAATTAACATTTTTTTCGGGCTTTATGAAGATATTTATTTTTGTTACTTATGTTTTGATACCTTATTGTATATTAGTGTATGGGAATATGATTGCAATATTATCAAATAACAAACAGCTGATAAAATAACAGAGGTATCAGATAGATATGCTGGGCACACTCATTCACCTCAACAAAAATGAGTGTGTCCAGCATATCTATCTGATACCTCTGTTATTTTATCAGCTGTTTGTCCATCCCTAACCCAATATATTTGCACCACTTCCACAACTATAAATGTTTTGCTAATTTATTTAGCCAATTCTATCATTTTGATCATGGGGTGGTGATGATCAAATTCCTTTATCATTTTTGCATGAAGTTCAATAAATTATTTTCAGATATTTATGATCAGGAAGGAAATGGGAAGTAGATTTAATTTGTGCTAACTGAGTCTCCGATCTTTTTTAGGACAAATGTGTGATACATTTGGGTAATCGGGATTACATTTTATGTGGTTAGAAATTAGTGAAATTTCATGTTCTATTTGAATGTCCACCTGCCTTATATTCCTTTTCTGTAAATAATAATAAAAACACTTCCTTAACGGCAATTAAAGTATTTTAATTTTTGTCAAAAATAAAAATTGTTACAATGGCCTGTTGAAAATTTATATGAGGACATTATTAATTTTATGTACGAGCCCATAGAGAAATAAATACATATTTAGAGTCAACAAGGTATGCACAGCTCTAAACTATTGACTTTAACTGACAAAATGGTTCATCTATACTAGGGATGTGAATTTTTTTTTTTTTTTTTTTGAGTTTGACTAAAACTGATTCAAAAGTAAAGATTGAACTCTTTAAGTTCAAATTCTTAAATCCTTTCATGGGCTATTTAGATTGATATATATATATATATAGTGCCTGTCATCGATTTATACAAGTACTGAATACCATGTTCAAAAGATTTGCACGGATCAGGGACTATCAAAAATTGGCTTCAAATCCGTTATATAAGGTTCTGATACATTACTAATAAGAATTGTAACTATACATATGATGTTAATAAAATACATTTTTTCATAAAAATACCCCATAATTTCCTACACGACAAAATAAGCAGGTCTTTCTAAAAAATAATTAAAAGCTCGTTAGTAATTTAAATATAACTAAATAAAGAGTTTACGATAAGGCATTTAAAAAAAAAACTTTAAATAATATTAAACAATATTATACACAAAGTATGAATTGAACTTTTGATAAATATAAAGTTTTTAGAGTTTAATCTAAATAAACATCTCTTTAGCGAATAGCAAATTGAGCTACCAACATACATATATAACTACTGTTTGCAGTTTCAAAATTAAAGTTAAAATAGAAAAACGTAAAATAATATGGTTTTTTCAACCACCAGAAAGTGAAGGAACAATAATAATAATAATTAATTAAAATTATCAAAATTCTTACTTCTACAATAGTTTTTTGTGACTTTTTATAAGCAAAATAAAAATGAGATTTTATACAGAGCATAAATTCATAAATATTTATAAATGAACATAATACGGTAATATGATTTATTAAATTAATACCAATTTATGCAGGTTTGTTTTTGGTCCCTTTAAAGACTTGCTCCTACAGTAAAAACAATGCAACTAAACATACTACTAAAATATTTCTTTTCAACAAAAAGTCAAAAAAAAATTTCTTGATCTCGGACCTTCATTGTCTTGGATTTTTTTATATAATATATTTCAGGGAGTAAATTTTGAAATAGAATAATGTATAAATAGCATTTATTAATACAGCTGTAAATGACTTTTTAATTTACCAACCCGTTTGAAAAAATACATAATCTGATGGATGCTGGAGAAGGAGTAAATTTGGACGATAGAAAGATCGAAGAGGCAAATTTTGCAAAATTGATTAAGAGCGCCTGGTTTAGGGCTAAGTGGTCTTGACCACAAACCAAGCTATACTCTTTAAATAAAAAACAAAACAAAACAAAAAACCACAAAAATACCAATTGAAATATCCTCAGGCCATCCAAAATATCATTTTAGCGGATAATATTTTGGATTATGACAAAAGGATTTAGAAGTGAAATTTTAATATACATATTATATTAAAATGATATTGTTTTAAAAAAAAAATTATATATGTAAGTACTTTGAAGCATTTTGAATACCTACTAAAGACTAATCCGAATTAAAAAAAAAAAAAAAAACATTTTTTCCTACCACTACAAAAGTAAGATCTAAATATTACATATTATATCGTATAAATGCATAAACATACTTTAATGCAAAGAATTTAATATAAAAAAAAATGATACTAAATTCATGCTTTTCAAAGTTAATGAAACATTCTGCTTACTAAGAGCGACTCGAGGAAATTAACAATGAATGAATGAAAGAAAGAAACCAAAAATAAACACTCAATTTATTTTGTTTCGTATATGTAAAAAGTTATATGCTTGATAGTGAAAAAGAGATTGTTAGAAGCCATTTTGTAGTGGTTTCTCGGTCTTGCTTTCTTTGAAAAATACACTATTGTATATGTACAGAAAGGGACACAAATAGACACTGCATTGTCACATGACATTATGTCGTTTGATATTTAATTTAAAGTATACGTAATTTATTACTGGATATGGCTTCTTCGAAATACAAAATAAATACTAATCAGTGGATATACGTCGTATTAAATGTTCATATACATTTGATACCCATGAGAAAGTGAGCTTCCATTCCTTTCCCTCTTCCCCTTCATTTGATCCTCAAAAAAAAACCCACACAAATTGATAAAATGGCTTCATCAAAATGATTACAATACATCAATAGCAAATGATATTTATTTATTTATAACCACGACTTATAGATGTATCTACGAGAGGCAAGGAAGGTATCAGTTTACATTTGACAGAATATGTAGAAAGTTCAATTAAGTAAGGCATCTATACATTAACAGAAGTTCATTGTACGACGTTTTCTGAAAGTGTAAGAGAAGCATATTTTAAAAAGAACGTCTAGACTGGTTGGCCCATAGAGAGATATATAAACATATTTTATAGTGATAGATTGATATGAACTAGCTTAAAATATACTGTCAATTCTATTAGAGTGAGAATACTGACTCTTATGTATGTGGAGCCCTCATTAAACTTGGTCATACGTGTATGCGGATTGGGTAAGATTGTATGTATATAAATAATTAAGTCAAGAGGGTTATTACATTCCTTTCACACTACTGCCCATTTTAACATTTACTATCCAGAGTTCATAAACTGACAGTAAAGCCATAGTAAAGAGCATAACCTTATTTTTTTCAAAAGCCAATACAACCCATTGAAATCAGAAAAGTTGTATCCTTGTTGCATAATGAAACATACATAGTAAAGATTGTAAGGTTTTGTTTACCACACTTTAAAATGTCCTGTCAGATACATGGGTGACAATATTGAAGCTTTATCTGCCTCGATGGTGTCTGATGGGCCGAAGACTCCATTTTTTGTCACGTTTGAACGTAGTGAGCTATATAACAATTAATTTACGGTCCAGAACAGGGACCAAGGAGGTCACATTGAATCGATTTCCGAAGGCACAGTTGGGCTATACTTATCTAAATATATGTTTTAGACATCAATAAGGGTTAGATAGTGGATATTTATTATTATATTTTCTTCTGCCTAGTCCCTCCATGTTTGCGTTCAATGGGTTACCTTGCCGATGCAATCCCAGATTTGAAAATAAGATTTTTATCCACTAAGATATTCAAAATATCGTTTTGTTTCTCCTAACTACTGCGCGTGTTCAAGTCCCGATATTTTAAATGAATAAAATACTTATTATTTCGAGATGGATACTAATTTTTTCAAATAAACTAAATACCTTTTCAATTGTAAAGACTCTCTCTCACTTCAGGTATATACGTGTGAACATTAGATATACATATTTGTCTCCTTAACTTTTTCTAATATTGTACATATGTATATAAAGAAGCTATTTTTGGCTTCATTGGTACAAACATTTTTCAAGTATTAGAAATTCATCTATACAGAAATTTAAGTTCTGATGATTTTATAATCATTCAGCCATCCCATCAATAGTAAAATTCAGTCATATTAAAAGATAAATGGTGCTTAGACAATAAATTGACACTAATGATGTTTTTGAGTCTCAAATTTCAGATTTTATTCAATTCTGAATCCTTTAACTTGGATTGTAAATCAAGCCTGTAGTTGCAGTTACATAAGAAGACGTACATAAGTGTAACTGGAATCCAAGTTTCGAGTGCAATTACTCATCTCGACTACTCTTTACTCATAATTATGTAGATTCTTCTTGATTTAGTTCCAATCTGCTTATTAATTATTAGGCTCAATAGTTAATTTACTTAGACATATTAATAAATTATTGTGTATACACATGATTCTAGTAATAAAGGAATATTGCTCAACAGACAGAAAAATATGTAGATTATCCCAAAGGAAAGGTGTATGAGTAATTAGACTTATGAAGGATCTTTGTAATAGCTTGATAAATGTTATGAATTTTTAATAAATTGTAATTATTATTTATTTAATTGGAAGTAATTAATTAGTGACTTTTGTCACTAATTGTCACTTTTGTTCATGTTAATCCTTGAATGATTTTTTCCTCTGTACAATTGTTCCATAGTTGCTAAATTAAGTCAGACCAATAATATCGATATTTGACGATTTAATTTATATCGTAGGAAAATTGTTTTTTTTTTTTGTTACTTTTTCAAGTCTATACCTATTCCAGCGAAAAGTAATGTACAATTAGTCTTTCAAGTACATACTTAATGAGAATAAGAAAAGCATCATGTATTAGAATGAAACATAGGTAGATATACCTAATTTTTGGGCCTTTTTTCCATTCTTTACCCCTTTTGTGGGAGAAGGTTGCAAGGTACAATAGGGATAATTGTCTATTAAAACTTGCATAAACGATGTAAGTAAGTAAGTATTCGAAACTACATAGACAATAAACTAATTGTGAGAATGAATGGTCTAGAAAAGGTCTCTAAAAGATTATAAATAAATAAATAAAGCCTATGAAATTAGGATTTTGACAACAAGGTAAAATAAAAATAAAAACAAATTCCCATGGCTCCAAATTTCCCTTTCATTTATTATTCAACATAATGAGCTGTAGAATCATATTATAAGCTCTCTCTCCATATATAAATATACGTATATTTCAACTCTTTGAACATACAATTGTACAAATATTTATGATTTAATTATATTATTTATTCCTGCAATGGTTTAAAGCAATAATTGTAATTTAAAAAATAATAAATACTCTCTGAAAAGGGTGTACATACATATATTGTAATCTCGGGATTGCTTCCTAGAATTATAATTCAATACGTTTCATACTAAATGATAAAGACTCCTTGCTTTCGAAAGTCATGTCTATATGATATAAAATGTACATTCATTATTAAATTAACATTAATATAATTTTGGAGTCATGTGAGCTTTTGAGTTTACTTAGAGCATGAGTAAGGAATGTAAATCATATGCAATTCGGGCGTGTGATAAAAAAGTGGAGTTGGCTCTTCAAACAGGTCTTTTTGTTTTCTGAAGCTGTTATCATTTTTCCTTTATTACTGAGGGGAGAACATCTACCTGATAGTAAAGACCTTGCATGAAGGAACACATGCATTAAGGTTAATAAAGCAAATAAAATGTAAACAAAAAGGGCCCAAGTCCTCGTATAATTATTATTAGTTAAAAATATAAATATAATTTACTGACATTAATTTGAAAATTAATTTTCTTCCTCTCATCTATGTTATTATTTATTGTTGTATATATAATGGAGAATAGCAGCTTGAGGCTCAGTAAAACGTCATGACAGCTCAAGCTGCTTCCCACCTCGACATTCATTAAATTGTTGCCAGGTTGACTTTCTCTTTCTTTTTTTATAACACGCCCGAATTGCATATGATTCACATTCCTAAGCATGAGTGCTCCCTTTGATATCTCAGATGAGAATGACAAAAAAAAATTAATTAATTAAGAACAGCATTTCAATTTTTAAAATAGATAATAGATTGTTTTACAGATTGAGAATATTTTGACTTCAAATTCAAATCATGAATAGAAAGCCTGTTTGTAAGCTGTTTCTAAAGTATAATTCACAAGTGTCTCAAAAGTTCCATGACCCAAAATTATTATTTACAGACATTATTGGAAAATTCCTTTTATTCATGGTCTTTTGTCAGTCAATAAGGTCAAGCTCTTGAACCATTTATAAAGTCCATTTCACACCTGCTGCCACATTCTTATTGCTATTCATGTATCATGAAATTTCCAAGATTTTATTTTCCTTCCTGGGAAATCTTGTCTTTAGTACAAATAAATATTTTGGGCCTAGTATGACTCAAATACAAAAGACTTGAAGAGAAACGTACCCCCCTCCTCCCCAGGGTTATATAAAAATCCCAAGTTCCTCAAAATTTAGGGATAAGAAAATATAAACATATCACACAAATCGATCCCTTGAGAATACGATTCCTACGACGATTTTCATATCTATTCATTCAATACATTTATCTAAATACTTATCTTTGGAAGTACATAAACTCACTCAACTTATTTTACGAGTCATTTTATTTTTATGATTATTTTTCTATAAAAAATAAAAATAAAAACACTGAAGTATCATCCATAAAATGAATAGAAAGTGATAATTTATGTACTAAGCCATTAATAGCAGCTCACCACTAAAATGTTGAATCAATTAGGAAATTTTACAACGAATCATCATTAGTTGAAATTTTTTTTTTTTTGGTTAAATAGCGATTGATATTTTCAACCCTCTCTTTAATAGAAGGAGATAAAAAGACATATTTATACAGTAATACCTCAGTTTGCAATTCTTTCAAACTAGACGTTATTATACGTGGATATTTGTCTTTAGTACAAAGGATAATTTGTAGATAAAGAAATAAAGAAATAAAGACAAGAATATCAAGGTTCTTGTAACTGTACACCACATATACATACATAAAGAACTAAGGTTGTAGTTGTTTTTTTTTTAAAAAGTTTTGGATTACTCCATACACCCAAATGATGCTCCTTGGTATTCAAGGTAAGACTGTAGTCAATTCGAACGAAGCTTTAAAAATGACTAACGCATTTGTTTCCCTTACATAAATCCCCTTCTTATCCTTTACCACAAATGAAAGTCACATGTTTAGAAAAACGATTCAAAAGTTTTGTTAAGGCATACGTCTCATAAGCGCAACTCAGGAAGTATGTCACGTTTTTTTATTGACTCTGATGAATATGTGAACATCCTGGTAGGCAGCAAAACCAAGTTTCTTAATACAGGGTGTGTACGGATAACAAAAAGCACAAAAGTAGACTGCCTATATATTTATTTGAGGTGATTAGCAACTCTTGCATATCAGACGTTTTCCTCATTTAATCGAATTTTAATTCAATTGACTGTCTTGGCCTGTATGTATCCCTCAATGTCTAGTCTCAGTTAAAGTAGTTTTAACCACAAAGCTACTAAAAGAATAAGCTTTCTCTATGTTTTTTTATTGGGTACACCCCTGCATTCTTCCTTTTTAGCATCGTTATTTTTATTGCATTTCGCATACTTTCTTATAAAAAAAACAAAAAAATAAGTACAAACTTTTCCCATCTCTGTAATTAGTATCATTTAATGACATGAAACTATTCATTGATTCAAAATCAACGTTCATAATTTTATAAAAAGAGAAAAGAGAATTAGAAAAATCAAAAGCTGGCAAAAAATACTAAGTAGTCGTATTCTCCAAAAGAATGTCATTAGATGCGAAATGATTCTCGAACAGTCTTAGATGAGGCCATTTTGGAAAAGGGAATAAAACAAGTACGCTACATACTTACAACCCTATTTATTATTCAAATGAAAATCAATCAATTCGGCATAATTGGTAGATCAAAAACAGTCATGTAAAATTTGACGTTGCTTCAAATTCTAAAGTACTATTTTCTTCTTCTATTTTTCTTTGCCAGTGAGTTTACATTTCTCAAAAAGTACGTCAGTTGACAACTTGCAACATATTTGCTCGCTCTTTCATTCTCTCTTAATTTGAAGGTTCAAATGACATTTGTTTGTTACATATGGTTCTCAATGGGTTATCATATTTTAATGATATCATCTCAGGTGTCATGACGTCTAATTTTACATGACGTCACACAATTTCATATATATGTATATATATATATAAACTTTCTTCAAGCACTTTGTTAGTGAAAGCTGTAATGAATAGTTCAAAAAGGAGAAGAAGAAGTAGGCTTCAAAAAAAGGTTAATACGTGATGAACATACGTAAAACCACAAATATACAGTATAAATTTATGCATAAAATCGTCTATGAAAATTATGCATTTTCATCTCTAAGGCAAAATGATAATCTATTAATTATAATCTAAATAATAAATAAGGCTTTCATAACTTATTCAGGCTTTCAATCCAATGACTCATTTAAATAATTGCTATTGATTTTTATTCCATAAATAGTTTTCGTTTTACGTAAGATAGATTCCCACATTGACGAACGTAGTGTAAAAATTGAAGTATTCTTCAAATATTAAGATAAAGACAAAAGGGAAAGGAAGAATTCTACATATGTATAGTAACTAGAGGTGTCGAAAAAGAGGGACTCCCGGAGTGCGTCGAATCCCTTCAAAGTTTTGTCAATTTATTAGCTGGTACATATTTGTATAGCATTGAAGACAAACACATTCAAACTTCATTTTGCTGACATACTCTTTCCCATATAGTATTTGACATAATCAAAAAGACAATTCCTTTACACTTCGGAAATCCCTTTATATTGAAGAGCTCTAATATTAACTTAAGGAAATAATGGTAGGGGGGGGGGGGAGGTGATATTTTTTGTTTGACATTGATAGAATCTCAGTGTAAATAGCTAACCGAAAACAATATCATAATGTCTTAGTCTCATCAATTAGTTACATCAATGTGTGCGTCCCTTCAAGATTATTACTTCAGATTGATTTTTAAACAGAGTCCTCGTTTTTCAAGACACATACATATTATAAGGGCATGTAAACTCTAGTTATTCACTTAATATATTATGGGCTACGCCCTTCATATTGTAACCTCATTTTCTTAGAAAAGATGAAAGGAACTTGTTTTCCATTATTCAACTATGAAGAGGTAATTAATTAAATTAAAGTTTTTGAATACTATACGTATATTAATTTGAATTCATGATAAGAGGTAAAAAACAACAACAACAACAACATTTAAAATGTTGTAAAATTAAAATAAAATGCATGTCATTAGAATTTAATTGAAAAAAAAAGTCCTGATATTGAATACAATGAATACATATAAACTTTATGGAAAATTCAATATTCTTATATTCTTCAATAATAGTACAAAATACGAGGAATCAATTAAGTGGATATTTTGGATTGGCTCTAATATAATTATAATACTATTGAACTGACTTTAAATACATATCCTTCTTGATTAGTCAAAAACTGTGAAGAGGTACAATTCACATTTTTCCTAACAAAAGTAAATGGGATTTATTTGTACCTCGTTTAAAATGCATCTTCTAAGAACCAATTTTAAAAGTATGTTGGCAAAAGAGATTGGATTACGTAATGACATTTCGAGAGTTCATATTCAAAAAAGATATGTGTCGAATGAGAAGGGTATAAAAAAAAATATCAAGAATTCTTTGTTTCAATTACGTCATGTCAAGTTTTACAGGGACTTGTGAGACAGGAAATTTTTTTAATCCTTAGCATCGGATAGATTTTGTAAAGGATTGAAAATGATGAAATTTTATCGTTTAGGGTCTGAAATGGATATTCTTGACCAAAATACCTATAGTAATTGATCTAAAAGGAATTACTAGAAACGGGAGGGGTAAATAAATATTTTTCGGACCTATTTCCAACCTTCGTAATAATTAATTATATACACAGATAAATAAATAATAACAAAAAGCTTTCTTAATTACAACCCTGTAATTATTACTAATTTATAGCAAGGGAAATCCATCAATTATTATTTCATTAATTATATTTATGAGTAAAACTGCTTTTGTAGCTCTGTACATAAAACTCTTCAGGAGACTAAAATTGTTAAATATGTTTATTAATCCAACCTTAACCAAAAAATAATAATAATAAACGAAGCCTTTTTATTTATAAAATCAAACAAATGGTTTATTACTATTTTCTATAAAAAATATTTTTTATAAGGTGAATGGAATTAAAATTGAAATATCGATATTTAAAAAAAATGACTCAAGTTTATTGTTGTAAGTTTAGAGTCAATATATTTTTAAAGCTTTGAAGTTTCTCAAAAGTCCTTGTTCATCAGGATTTGGAGCTAAAAAAAAAAAAACAGTCAAAAGTAATCTTTGATGTTTGATGAAAATAAAGCCTTAATTCATAAAGTTTAATGAAAAGCAAATGATACTTTCACATCATACTTTGATATGCATTAATATGAATAAACAAGTAACTTTTCTTCATGAAAAATGATTTGACGAGAAGCAGTTTTGTAAAAATTAAAGTACAGTTATATTTTGAAGTATGGAGATTATCCAACTATCCATTTTTTATCAAACAATCTGTAATCCATTTCTATTTAAAAAAATATCATAGTTAGAATTATTTATAGATTAATTATGTGCTCCTTCGCCGTTGACAATTTACAAACTAGAAAGAAGTTAAAATATTTGTAATATCTTACTATAGACGTAATTATCTATAAAAAAAAACGAGTCAATCACAAAAAAACACCTTTAGTTTCCGTATCTAATTCAAGTAATATTTGAAAATTAAATCCGTATGAAACCGTAATTGGTTTTTCTGTATCAAATCTGGTTTTTAGACAGCTTTAATTTGAATTCAATGTTTATTATAGGTTTGTGCTATGAAAAAAACCAAACAAACAAACAAACACTTGATTTGGATAAAAATAAACTTATTATTTGTAGAATTTTATAATCATTCCAATCATGGGTGTATACTTCAAGTGGAATAAACCAATCATGAGGGAATACAATAAAAAGATAAAAACCATAAAAATTATTCAATTATTTTTTAGCCAAAGGAATTGTTCTTTCATCATAAAAGAGTATTTGAGAGGGTTTAGTTTAGCAGGAACAAAGGTTTGAGTTTTATTTTTTGGGGAGCAATCATCACTGAAGGTAATTTAATGGTTAATTAATATAGAAAGCAGCAAGGCCTCTCTCAATCAAATAGTTCCTTTAAATCAATATTCATCCCTTGATTGAATAAGAAATGCAATTGGTATGTTGTGTAATGCCTATTGCTTGAATAAAAGCACTTTTCTTTGTATATACTTACTTATGTTCCTATTGTATATGAATGTATTTATATTATTTTCTTTTCGAAGGTAGTGTGTTATGCATGTACAAGAAAATCATTCAATTAAGTTAGTGGAAAAAGAGTTGTCTTGAAGAAAACACACATACAAATAAATGACCCAAGTAATTGCTACGAAATAAGACATAACTCAATTTTCAAATAGGTACGTATAATATATAGGAGTACAGATACTCATGTCTTTGTTAGAGACATTTCGAACTAATACATACCTACAGGTAAAAGCTCTAAAATGTCTTTTTAAATTAGTGTTAACAGTGTAGAGTATAGACAGATTAAAATTGATTTCATTACATAGAGAGATCATTATACAAATGCAATTTTCGAATCCAATTTTCTTATGAAAATCTGTATTATACATAATTTAGAGTCATGTGTACAAAGGTTGTAATGTAACATTATTTTGCTCTTACAAAATACACCTTTCTCTTTTCAAAGATGATGTAAAGTTGATATGTTAATATAATTATATTTTTAATCTTTGTGGTTTCACGCACATAACAACTTTTACTATCAAAACAGCAAACATTTCCCCTTCCCCACATTCATTAATGATTCATACAAGTCCAGAAAATATGTATAACATGTGATTAATTTATGAGTAACATGCAGAAGAGTCTTTAAATCAAGACAATTCAATTAAAATTCAAAGGACTTTAGTAAAAGACTAAATCCTTGTTCCTTGGAACAAGGAACCTTTTCACAATCTATTTGAGAATAATAACAAACATAATGAGAATAGTGACATACTAAATGGGAAAGGCTTTGAAATTTTTAAATAGTGACACACTAAATGATAATAGTAACACACTAAATGGAATAGCAACACACTAAATGAGAACAATTCCATTCTCTTTGAGAATTAAATAAATACATACATACATATATACAATATGAATGTTGAAATTCGTCTCATCCATAAATACGATGATTGACCATCTATTGGACTGATACCTCAATAGCTTCTCTCCGTTTAACCTTCCTCTCCGATTCATTCGCCTTTTAGGGTTCAAACCTAACATTTTTCAATGTGTATGATATACCATCCTATTGACGTCTCACGGTTTGCTTCGAAGCACGTAAGCTAAACGTTGTTCACAACGAATCAACAAAAATTTGCGCCTTTCTTTCCTGTCGAACCCTCTTGTCTTCAGGTGTACGTCTCGTCATTAAGGATATGAAAAAAAAAAATAATATTAATTCTCATTTAGTATGTCACTGTTTCATTTAGTATGTCACTGTTTCATTTAGTATGTCACTGTTTCATTTAGTATGTCCCTATTCTCATTTAGTATGTGCAAAGGGAATTTTGAATACATTTTTTGACTTTAAACTTAGTTTTCTTTCGTACAGAAAGCTTTGAATACAAAATGTGACTAAATAATAATAGCCAATAATTGTCCGTATGCCAAGGTGTTAACTTCCAGATCTGGACCAGAGTCTTCCACTTGATGATCTTTACTCTAGATTAAAGGTATAAAAATGTACTGTCTGATTGATAAATTTGCTTAAACAGTTTAATGCGTACGATAATTTGATAAATGTTGCTTAAATAGTTTTAATATTTAGGTATTCAAATCATGATGTCTATTAAGCTAAGTTCTTTGAATATATATATATATATTTATATATTACAAAAACTTAATTAAGTCCATTAAAATGAAATTGGAAAGATTGTCCATTTATTTTTAACTCTTAAAACTACCAAAGGCTCTCTTCCCATTTTGAAGGTTTTTAAAGTTTACTAGCAAATTACTTTTTTAATGAAAAAATTCAATGTGGTTAAATAGTTATATTTTTTACTTTTTATGGTACAATTGAGTTTCTAGAACCAATACATTCTGAATAACCTGAAGAAAACAAGTTGAAAAACAATTGCAAATATCTTATAAGTAAAACTTTTTGACACTACCGATATTTTTGTATATTGAAAATAATGTATGGGCAAAGTAATCTAACAACACGGTCTATTGAAAATTTAATAATTGTTCACATATAAAAATGAAATCCAATAATAAATATTCATAGATGTATTTTACATGAAAATAGACTTTTCATGCAAAAATTAAATTAAAGGAAATTAAAGGAATTTGCTTATTAGAAAGCAAATGAAATTAAAAAAGGCACGCCTTTATATACATGATTTGATGTTTCTTTCATAAATACACTCTAAAGATTTTTATTTTAAAAGACTTACTGTCTAACAATATTGTTTTTAAAAATATTTTCCCAATATTTTTTTGTATATTTTTTTGCAAAATTGACAGATTTCATGATTTTCTACTACATAAAAAGAAATATACCGATATAAAAAAAGACTTAAGTTGTTGTCATAAAATTTTGATTTATTTCAAAAATTATTACTATTTATATATATATATATATATATATATATTCTATCTATGATTCCTTATATGAAAAATAGTCGTAGAGGTAAGAATAAAAAAACATATATCTGATTATATGAAAATATATCACATCGTTAATCAAGGTTAGTTAGTTTTTTTTTTTTCGCTATGACTTTGTCACTAATTATAAATCAAAAGTGACTAATGAGAGATTTTGTTTTTGACATTAATGCTTTTAACGTTTAAAGAATTCATATTTGTTATAAAATGATGATAAAAAACTGATATATATATATATAACTATTTTTAGATGTATGAACTATCACTATAATTAATTGGGATTTTGTTATAATGAGGGTACATAGTTAACATATAGTTAAGAGGGTAAAATATAGAGCAAAGCTCTTTATATACTTATAAAAAATCATATGGTACTAAAACAATAAAACTTACATGGATCCTAATTTTTAAAAACAAATATATTTTAGCTAGAGAAAGAAAATTATTAGTTAAGCAAATTTCTGCAAACAAGCAATTAAAACTACAAATTTTAATTTTGATTTTACTGTATTGATGTACAACAATACTTTTGTCTCTGGGCTTTAATGATTATTTGATAATTGTTTTTATGTTTGTTGAATAAGACAAAAATCAAATATTGAATTTAAAGTTTTACAAGCTACCGTCCAATTGATTAACTGATTTGTAATTACATATTAAAGATTCAGACTTGCATAGAGCAAAGTAAAAAAACAAAAAAAAAACACCTCTCCTATATATTTATTATAGATTAAAAAGTTTTTCAATAATTTTGTATTTTGTTTTCAACCTAAGAAAATTGCTTTAAATCTGCAGAAAGGAGAAAAAAACGACATAAATTGAAATTATGGGCTTTAAAATGTTTTTCATTTATTTTTTATTTTTTTTTGATGAAAAGTCAATTTTGTATTCAGGAATATTTTGAGAAAAAGACCATGAAAGTAAACTTGTATGTCCAAAAAATCAATTTTATCCCTTCCAACATAGGCACAAAACAAATACAAAATCATTATAGATTATTGACTATTTGCATATTGTTGTATATTACTAAAACAAATATTTTAATATACACAACAAATACAATATACATATAAAGGACAGACTTTATTATGCTTAAGATTCACAAAAATGAATGAGCCGATCTTTGTGAAAATTAAAGCAGTGAAAAACGAATTCAATTGTTTCATAAAAAGCTTTATTGGAGGAAATGAAATTTTTGGCTCTTGTTAAAAAATTAGTCATACTTCTTTTATTCAAATAGTCAGCTTTATGTTCTTTATACTGAACAACTTTTAAAAAGCCATTTTTTCAAATAGATGAATAAAATGTGATATTGAAACATAGATCATGTATCATAAATATCTAAACAGAGGCATTTTAAACCACAACTTAATGGTTTATGCTTGTCAATACGTCAAATAAAGTAACATTTAATTAAAAATGTGGATAAAAGTGCCATTCTCCGTAAGTGTCAAAGGCACATCTTAGATGACGTCATACAAATATGGTAACATTGAAGACATCATGCCAAATGCTATGCTGTTGACTATTGAATACGAAAGGGTATAAATACGTTGCTGTTATTGTTTTGCTTTATCAGTTTCGGAAATTTTCTGCATAATTCGTAATGACAAAATATATCTATTTAACAGTCTATTATCTCATAATAAAAAAAATAAAGAACAAAAGCTTTTAAAATAAAGCAAATGCGTACTACATATTGCCAACTAACGTAATTTAGGAGGGATTGACGCACGCCGGGAAAGTTCTTTTCTTTTTTTTTGTTTCTCTACATAAATAAATAGATAGGAATGTAAATCATATGCAATTCGGGCGTGTGATAAAAAAGTGGAGATGGCTCTCCAAACAGGTCTTTTTGTTTTCCGAAGCTGTTATCATTTTTCCTTTAATACTGAGAGGAGAACATCTACCTGATAGTAAAGATTTCGCATGCATTAAGGTCAATAAAGCAAATAAAATGTAAACAAAAAGGGCTCAAGTCCTCGTATAATTATTATTAGTTAAAAATTTACATATAATTTCCTGACATTAATTTGAAAATTAATTTTCTTCCTCTCATCTATGTTATTATTTATTGTTGTATATATAATGGAGAATAGCAGCTTGAGGCTCAGTAAGACGTCATGACAGCTCAAGCTGCTTCTCTCCTCGACATTCATTAAATTGTCAGAGTTGCCAGGTTGATTTTCTCTTTCTTTTTTTATTACAAGCCCGAATTGTATATGATTTACATTCCTATAAATAGACATGGGGCAAAATATTGAGATAAAATTGAGTTTAAGGAAGGAAAAAAAGAATCAGTGGGTACCCACTTCCTTGATAATAGTATATATGAATTCTGTCTTCTCAGTATCATTGAAGTGAAAACTTACTACAATGTTATGCAGCTATTGTGTATTATTTAATGTTATTGTCAAATAACAATGAACAGATAAAATGAAGAGGCACCAGATAGTAATTGCGAACATACTTTTTCACCTCATCAAAATGCCCATCCGATCATACTACTGATCATAAAATCATCTTACACGTTACTCTTTGAAACCTCAAACATCCTTTCGAAATACAAAATTGTACTTATAACCACAGGTATGATGGACAGTGATTGATTGAAACCTATTTACAAATAATAATTAATAATAGTATTAGTGTTCTTTCTGCAGTCAAGGAAGATTTGATATTCATACTATTATCTCAATCACAACCTAAGTTATCCATTATTAGGAATGTAAATCATATGCAATTTGGGCATGTAATAAAAAAAGAAAGAGAAAATCAACCTGGCAACCCTGACAATTTAATGAATGTCGAGGGGGGTAGCAGCTTGAGTAGCTGTCATGACGTTTTACTGAGCTACAAGCTGCTTTTTTCCTTTATATATGTATGTATACAAATGAAAACATCAAACACTAAACATTACATACAATACGTTACTCCAGATTCATTATTATATTCACAAATATCATTAACTCCATTCTCTTCAATGAATGATATCCATTTTTTAATTTTTCCTTTGTTCCTCACCATGATATAATCTTTGCAGACTGTTCTTTACTTGTAAAACATTATGTTGAGGTAAAGTTGATGTTACCTTCTTAAGGGAAAAAAAAATAATGATAACAGCTTCGGAAAACAAAAAGACCTGTTTGAAGAGCCAACTCCACTTTTTTATCACACGCCCGAATTGCATATGATTTACATTGCTATCCATTATCTATTCGATAATAGTTGCTCTAAAATATCACGAAGGACTATTCTTGGCTTAAGAACATGAACTCTTATTATTTACTTATTCATGAAGTTGATTAATTAATTTCATTAAGCTACAGCAAGATATGATTTGTTACATCCATGTTTTGAAAAACAAACATTGGATATATATGAGTTATGACAGAGTTTCCTTAGTAATCGGAAATACTATAAAATATGAAGTAGAAAGCTTTTTTGGATCACTTATTAAAAAGATTTACTACGTTAGATATTAAATACTAATTTCCAACATGGAATTTTATGTAATAAATAAATGAGGGATCTGGTAGTCCTGAATGTGCAATAAGTTGCGGTAATTCCCTTTGAGGATTTTTTGAATTTATTGAAAAAAAAAAAAAAAAAAAAAAATTGTAATAATGATTTCAGATCGTATTTTTTGAAGATACTCAGTAATCGATTGAAATGTCAAAATGGAAGTAAACACCACAAAAAAAAAAAATCATCTCCTCTTCTTTTTTTTTTATTCTTAATAACTCGAAAACATTTGTAAAAACTGAAAACTTTTCTTCATAATGTTTATCCAATGTTTTTTTTCATTACCTTCCTTTCTTCATGTTGAAAAATGAGTTAAAAATAAATAAGAGCATTAATTTAAAATTTTAATTTTTTGTGTAATGTGACATAATTAAATATGTACGATAATCATTATAAGCAGTATATAAAAAACTATTTAAATTTAACTACTTAGTGTTATTAGCGTATTTCATAAGCTACTTTTTTTGCCTTTGGTTAAATTTTATTTTTTTTAAATTATTGTATTTGATAGATTATAATTCCTTTTAAATTATATTTATGGTTAAAAATTCCCCTAAAGCATATTCTTAGATGATTCCCTAAATGTCTATTTAAAAAACTGTTACAAAAAGATTCAGATTTGTATGCTAGACATTCTACTTAGCAATCTCCCCTTCTAAAGATCCACACGTATTTCAGATCACCACAATGTGGCATTGACAAATGATAACTGATAATGTGACAAACGACTGTATTCAAGGACACGCACAAGTACACGTACTTGTAACCACTTGTAACTATGTACTCCTTAGATATTGTAACTATATAAAGTCCAAGAGGGATAATAATAAAGTCAAATGTAAGCCAACCTTACTTTCATTTACTGTCGTATCCGTATCCAACATTGGTGGCACTGGTTGTCATAACCAACAAGATTAATTAAATTAGCAATGCAGTATTTATAATTAGTGAAAGTAAATCTACAATAAAGATAACATTTTTAGTTTTAATTAATGAGTAAGCATTAAGTATTAGCCTTCATAACTAATTATATCTACATATATGGATCATTCCACACTAATTTACCCATTAAAAAAAAACCTTATCAATATTGAATTAATTTTGATATACGACATTGTCTTAACCTTTCAATTCCCAATTTGATTCATCAAAAACTAGAGGCATCAGTATGACCATAGTATATACTCTTTAGATTTTATTTCAAAGAGGATAGAATGTCAAATTAGAAACAACCATCACGCATACCAAAAACATGAAAAATTCCGGCGCATTTATATGTCTTTAGTTGATTGGTATACCCACGACGAGCTTTTTTGTCCATTTGCAACCTCGACTCACAAAAGAGAAAGGAAAAATTTGGAAAAACGACTGGTAGCTAGTCTTATGTATTTTCCTTGTTGCCAACTTTTTAATATTGGGCAGACTTATTATTTATATAAATTATACATTTATAAATTTTACCCATATAAAAATCAATTGTTAGTACTTGTATAACATTCAATAATTCAAAAAAAGGGCGCGCAATCATTGATTTAATATACTTTATGTTTATCAAAATCGTAAATAATAATAATACCCTTTACGAATTCATAACACGTAGAGTCAGCTGCTTTAAATCAAAAGATTCAACTGATGAAAAACAGCTGAAGAGAGAATACAGTGTATTTTTGTTTGTCTCAAAAAGCTCGTTGTGATTAAAGTATTTTTAATGTATTCGGAAAAATTAACCTAATTGAAAATTATCATGCATTGGTATTGGTAAGAGTATCCTGAAATATTTTTTTCTGTACCATCAAAAATCATTTCCTGCCATCCTTTCAAAGTTTCGGTATCTTTAAAATAGTAGACCATTCAAGTTCATCAAATTATGAACCGACGAATTGCACCCATGTTTTTATATTGGAACTATAATGACATCGAAAGTGCATTTGAAATCAAGTGAATATTTTTTTTTGCTGTATCAAAACTCATTGACCACATAGCTACAAAATTTATATAGCAGCATTGCTTCCTCTTTAAAAAAAAATCTAAAAAATATTAATCATTTTTTGTTTCCTTTCCAAGAGTCAGTTCCTTTACAAGACGAATGATTTATGATAATATGAGTATAAATGACTTATATTCAGTTTGCTCTGATTTTCCTTTATAAAAAAATATATATATTCGACCTTGTCATTTCGGACAATATAACATTAATAATCTCCTTTAGTACAGTATCATGAGCATATCTGCCTATTTTCCGTGTGCACACATACATAGATTAAACATTTGAAATGTGTATAGCTGTAAATTACTACGTGTGTATATTTATTAATATCATTCAAAACCTCTAGAGAATAAAAGTGTATTTGCTTTCTTCCTTCCCCCATTTATCATTGCAGTGGTATGGTTATATCAAAACCATAAATTAAGTTCATTCAAACTGTACATTCATATTATATATATATATGTACATACTAATGTGTAATGTCTGTTTATTATTCAAAAAATGAGTTTCCATGCTCCTTGTTTGATGTTTCATTTTTTTTTAAATAAATATTTGCTACTAAGAATTATATTTAAATAGTTTTCTTATTTATGGAACGTTGCTGTTTTTTTTTTTTTTTTTGCTTTTTATATATTTATTATATGTTTACAGAGCCAATACAGACAGAGTTACCAATTTGACTCGAGTTGTATTAGGGATAGTCTGATTAAAAAGCAACACTAACTCCAACTCATTTTGGACTTGAAGTTAAGAGATTCAGACTGCAATACAAAGACTCTTGAGGCAATAGACTTTCAAAGGAGACTGTTGTTACATGACTCAAATTAAACTGGAGATCAAAGACGTTGAGATTTGACTCAGATTCGTAAAAATGACTCTTGAACAGCTCTGAATATAGGGACATCAAATGTTTCCTAATTTATTTCCTTCTGCCAATAAAGAACATATCTATTTTTTTTAATGATCTCTCGTAGTGTGAAAATTTCAAGCATTGTTATTTATAAGCCCATAAATAACTATAATGAATACAGTTCAACATATAAAAAATCAAAAGGGGGGTTTGGGAGGAGGAGTATCCTGTAAATCAAATGCATACCTCTTATTTTTCGGATACCAAATTTAATCAAATTCTGTCGGAATAGGGTGTAAAATTGTCATTTTTAGGGGGGATTTAATGTCCTTGAATGGATGTTGTGAAATCCTTCGAGTCAGTTTTTGAAACAATTTGCCTAAAGCAGAATTTTGGCGGAAAATAAAAAATAAATTTGACTATGATTCATGGAGCATTACTAAGCATCTATGATTGCTCTGATTTCCATCAAATGAGTATTAAACTAAAATTTTAAAATAAGAAATAGATCGGTCTCTAATTAAATTACAACAGCATGGACAAAGTGCGTCAGGCATCATTCATTACCCATTATGACTAGTTAGAAATGGAGTCTGCTCAGTGCCTAGGGTAGTAACCAATTGATACAACAGAATAAAGAGTGATAAAACAACTGAAGAAATAAGGTTTAATTCACTGTTTTCTGACATTTGTACAGTAAAAGAGTACACTAATAGTCAAATCTTGCGCGGTCAAATATTTAAGTGATGTAAAACGACAGCTGTTGTTTTTCACTGATTGTTTGGATGAGTCTTGCCGTAGTATGTTGCATGTCTTTGGTATTTTATAAAGTGTCGTGAATTTTTGAATTTTTAAAAAGAAATTTTACAAATTTACAAATTTTACAAAAAATTCAATTATACTCGAGATAAGTTGCGTTGACTCCATGTTCCCATGCCTATGGTATACTTTTCGTAATAGGTATAACACGTGACATCATGTAATAACCTATAGTAGTAATACTATTTGAGACTTATATATAAGTAAAAAATATATTTTTGTCATCTAAACTCGAGATAAAAAGCAGAATTTAAAGAGAATAATTAAATGTAATTTAAATAAAAAAGACGCTAACTGAATTTTTATATATAGACATCAAGGTAATGATAGATTAAGTGATTACCTGAAAGAAAAGACAAAAATATGGATGTAAAAGGGAATTTCAAGCTATTTATTGATTCGGTAAAGTTTATCCAGGGCTTGGTGGTTGGGTAAGGAATGGTTAAAAATAGCTAATTTGAGTTCAACCAATTAACGTTCAGAACGATAAGAGAAAGAGGAATAGAAGTGAAAAAATTCACAAAATACACTGTACATACATCCAAGGTTATTTAATTTAGTGCTTGCTTTCAAAAAATTTAGACACTTAATATCTAATGTTTGATTTATGTTTCTTTCAATGGCTTGAGTTTTTTGCAGATTTTTTTTCTTCAAATCATTAATATATCTATATTTACTCATAGAGAAAATGAATACTAAAACCAAGATATTATTGATTGATCCTTCAATTAATTTATTGCAAAAATAAGTAATCCATATAGGGGATTTTAAATAATAATAATAATAATAATAAACGAGGCGAAGTAAAAAAAAAAAAAAAACTGGAGCAAGGCCACTTCCTATAGAGCTTTTAAATATACATTTGGAGTTCCCTATAAAAAATTACAAAACATGATTTTTTTTCTCACCATAAAATTACATTCATTAGATTAAAATAGCACCATCCTTTTAAGCAAGGGTTCTCAAAGTCCTCAGTAGGAAAGTCCAGAGACTCTGCAAGCAATTTAGTAACTATCATACCTAATATTATACATATATAAAAAAGTAGACGCAAAACTTTTACACGCATCTCCTCCTAACTTTCACTAATAAACATACGAGTGAAAGTTTTTTTTTCCCCATATTCAGAGTCCTCAAATATCCAAAATAAAAAAAAATGCTTAAACCTGGTTTTCGGTTTGTGTGACGCTATCAATGTGCCAATTTTTGACGTTATGGTCAGTGCTACAAAAAATGTATGAATCCAAATGCATTTAGAATTTTGTTCTTTGTTACAGTGCAGAGAGAGTCCTTGAAAAAAAATTTAAAAATCAGGTTTTGAGATTTGTCTTAGATTTCTGAAAAATAAATATTGAGAATGAATACTGTAACATACTAATAATTTCGTAAGACAGATAATCATCTGATATCTACAACATGGTTTTACATGCACAAAAAAACTAAGATATGGATGGTTTTGTGTCTAAACTTGCAAGGCTACTAAGTTCATACTTATACAACAAAGTCTAAAAATTAATAGAGTAATAAATACTGTTAGTTGAAATATCTACTGATGATATTTAAGCAAAAGTATATTTGTTAAAAAAAAAAAAAAGACAAAATACAAAAAGTCAAAATTAAATCTTGCCTTGAATAGTTTAATAAAACTGGTCAACAGTTAAAAATCCTAAGGGGTATAAGTATAATAAAAGTTATTCAGTTTTGCACACTGACTTTTTAATCTAGTTTGGCACATTTTCCAACTTCTCCGTCAATTTTAGCCTAGAAGGATACTCATTTTCGGCATTAAATAATAATTATCTCCCTACTCCCGCCCCGTCCCTTTAGGTCAAAACAAAGATTATAAATGGAATTTTCATTAAATATACTAGCAAATGATTATTTTTTAATGCACGGAATAAGTATCCTTCGGGGCTTAAATTGATGTTGAATTTGGGAAATGGGTCAATAAAGCTACAAAAGTAGGGTCCAATTTCTCGAAAACCGTCGGACTCTGGTAGAAAAAAAAAAATTACAGATTTGAAATTTTGAAATCCCTTAGGATTTTTGATATTTCAAATGTTTGACCTGTGTAATTATTAAGAACCATGGCAAACTCTTTTTGTTCATGAAGGATACTTAAAGCCTGACTGAACGAATTCAATAGGATAAACAAAGATCCTTACTATAATGTTAGTAAATATGATGCTTTTTAGAGTGCACTTTCAAAGTGTGAACGTTTATCAAGGTCTGAACTTGATTTTAACTCCCACATAATTCGATTTTTTTTCACTCTATTTGGCCAAAATTTGCAAATGTATATGTATATAAGACTTTACACGAGTAGAAGTGATGGAAAAGTTCCTTCAAAGATGATCCTTCGCAGTTGATCCAAATAATAGTTTTTGTGAGGTTTTGAAAGGAAATTTCATTTCATCAGCATATGAATGGAGAATGGTTGTTGATGTATTAGGGATTATATTCTGCAAAAAAAAAAAAATATTATTAAAAAATACCTCGTAACTACATATATGATATTCAATAATATCATATTATGCACATAACGCCGTGTTACTACAATTTATGTACATATATATATAGGGTGAGTCATGGGAAACGGATGTTTTTAGAACGCCCCTTGCTCTTTAAGGATAAG
Source organism: Lepeophtheirus nordmannii (assembly GCA_963680855.1). Taxonomy (NCBI): domain Eukaryota; kingdom Metazoa; phylum Arthropoda; class Copepoda; order Siphonostomatoida; family Caligidae; genus Lepeophtheirus; species Lepeophtheirus nordmannii. The sequence goes on from OY804518.1 coordinate 1,012,504, forward strand.
TGATTAAAAAGTGAGGAAGGTAGTTTTTAAAACCGCCTAAGATGCCATTTAGTTTGTTGTTATTTGTTTATCTTTTACGTTAAGTTTTGTACTTGTTAATCATTACTTTTGAATTGCTTTTCTTTTCAGATTTACTTTAAATTTTGACTTTCTTTCCCTCATGATATCGTGGAATCTTGAACACCGTGTGTTTGCTTATGACACCTACGTGAAAAATGGTGAATCAGTGACATAAACCCAACGTCGCTTTAAGCGAAAATTCAACATCGGTCGTCACGGTAATGACCCAAGCTGCAATTCCATTCTTAGATGGGTTAATGCACTAAGAACAACTGGTTCGTTATTGAAAACCAAACCACCCGACCCTGCCAGAATCGCCAGAACACCAAGAAATATGGATCGAGTGAGAGAAGCAATCACCCGAAGCCCTAGGCGCTCTGCTAGGCGACACTCTGCAGAACTGGGAATAAGTCAGAGCACTATGCAGGGAATCTTACATAAAGACCTAGCCTTTCAACCATACAAAATTATGACTGTCCAACAATTGAATCCGCGTGATTACCAACAACGTTTGTCTTTTTGCCAAACAATGAAAACTTTAGAAAGAAACTTTAGTGAAAGTGGAAAACAACTTTAGAACGCGACTTCAAATTTGTGCTCGTGAAAATGGCCAACATTTGTCTGACATAGTTTTTCGATCCTAAATATTCCATAATAGCATAGTTTAATGAATGCTTTTATGTATGATAATAAATTTTTTTTTAAATATTTGCAGAGTTTTGTCTTCTTTAAAAACATCCGTTTTCCGTGACTCACCCTATATATATGAGTTGTTTAAAAAGATTTAATAATATCCATTATAAATACCTATACATATATAACATTCAATGTCTCTCTATTTATATAATACACAATGTATATTTCTCTATGTTTATATAATATAATATTATTGCATTTGATATTTTATTATAATTTCATTCAAAATGTATTATTACATCATATCTCTTGATGTCTTCAAAGCTCAAAGGGTCATGATCTTTATATTATTGTTACATAGAGTCAATTTCCTTTTCTTTTAAATTTATTTTAGTATGTAGTAGTTTGCTTGGAGCAAGATAGCGCAAGGGAAGCTGAGTGGGAAGTACCGTATATCCTCGCATATAAGCCGAGTTTAAAACTCCAAAAAAAAAAGCTTCCAAATTAAGGGGTCGGCTTATACGCGCATAACTCTGATCGTACTCAAAGACTTTTTTGAAATGTTGTATCAGCAAACAATTTAGATGGTACTGAAGATGATGCTGTATGGCAGGAGGATAGCAATGAAACTGAAAATGAAGGCAGTGATGCAGGGTCAGAAAATGAAGATAAAGATAAAGAAACCTGGGATGATGATGATAATGTCACATATACATTGAAGGACTGGCAAGATCTCTTTGGGGAGTCAGACAGTGAAAGTGATGATGAATTTGAAGGATTTTGAGATACTTCTTACTGTTATTAATAAAATTTAAACATAAAAATACTGGTTATCATTTTGTTTTATTCTCTTCTACAACTTTTTGCTGTGATAGATGCGTATGACGCAATACGATTATTAGGGTCGGCTTATACGCAAATTTTTATAACTCCCCATTTTAGGTCTGGTTTTTAGGGGTCGGCTTATATGCGAGGTAGGCTTAATTGCGAGGATATACGGTAACTAGAAAATGCTTCGAGGAAGTAAAAAGTTTGGTCTAACGACAACAAGTCTCTGCGTAGTTTTATGTTTTTTTCATCACATTTTTTATTCAGAGAGCATTTTTGAAAATGGACTCTCAGTGGCCTGCTATTAAAATCATAATGATCTTAGATGATGTGTTTCTAACAAAGTTGAAATAAACATTGCCCTTTGCTCTCGTTGGAAAGAAAAATGACTGATATTATGATTATGTAGTTATATTTATGTAAAATGTATCGAAAGAACAGAAAAAAAAAATTTCATATTTAATTATATTCACATAGCAACTCTTTTCTCCTTTACAAAGTTAGCCAAACACCTTTGCAACTACTTGACTATTTTTTACGAATTAAATAGAAATATATTCACAGCTTCATAATTCTTAATTTCAATTCAACAAATCAACCTATAGAGCTCTAATAAGTTACATTACTCATTGCATTGTCAGTTATAGATAATAAGTAAAAACATCTTGCTTTCATATATTTGTATTGAACGTCGTTATTTTATTTCCCATTAGATTGATGTTTACATCACTTGACTCATTCTTCTCAATATACTTTGATCTTCATACTAATCTGAGATCCAATTTGATTGTGTCTCTCAACCTTTCCTACAAAAAAGATGAACAAAAATGTCTACAATCAGCTGGTAATTAGACAATTCTTCTCAATTAATAATAATTATTACTATTATTGGAATATTCTTCACTTAAAAGTAGATAATTGCTCATAACTTAAAAATAGTTCAGCCCATCAAGGTTCTGAGCACTAATAAGAAAATAGATGGTTGACAAAAAATAAAAATAATACATGAGGTTTTGAGCACTTTGACTCAAAATAAATTATTTTCATTACTTACCCCTATAAAATACAACAGTAAATAATAAATAATTAGACCCAGTTTGTTTAAGTTTTTATCAAACTAAGCTTAATTCTTACTCGTATATGTATGTTTAGGTCTGAATACTGAAAATAATTGATTTAGAAGAGAAGTGTTTGAAATTAAATGAAATTTGGATCTGTAAGTAGATTTTTGCGTCACAAATGGTTTTTAGAGCATTTTTATACTTTTTTTAAGGGTTTTTTTTTTGTTTTTTTTTGAAAACCTGTGAGTAAAAAAAATATATCATGCATTCAACTGAGAGTAACTTTATTTTCTTTTAAATTTTATGCTTCTTTCAAATATATATATATATATATATATATATATAAGTCAATATTTTATGTGAGATGATCCAATATAGAGATAATACAATGAAAGGTAAAATATTATCTTTTTAAAAGGATTTTATTTGGGGATGAATAATCCTTTATTTTGTTCATTTGTTTAGAAGTTAAATATATTTATTTGAGGATTTAATTATGGGTTTTTCATAATGAAAAGGGAATTTGTATATGGAAGGTCTAATTCAGGAAAAAGAATATAAATCAAGAAATTATAATTCAATTCACGTTTATCTTATTTTTATTTGTTAAAACAGGGGGATCATTAAAATGATAATAAAAAAAACTCAATAGGAATTTATATTAGTTGAATGGCAGTAAATTATAATTTACCTTTTTTTTATTTTAAAGAAAGAGTTTAAGAGATCCTCAATATTATATAGTTAATAGTAAATTATGATTCCTCAAACACAGAATTCCTTAAGTCTTAATCTTGACTATCCAAAGTGTTTTGATTCTAAACTCAAATCAAAGCAACTACATACATTGATCTAAATATTGAACCAGGGAAAAAATTAATCATTTATTCATTCACTTCAAAACTTTGTTTCCCAAATCATAAATAGTAATTTTTTCCATCATTGAATGTTCAAAATTTGGATCTTGTTATGATCTCAACATTCTATAATCTAGATTTTAATTTCTCAAATTCTTGCTCCTCTTGTTTCCCAGTGTCTTGACCTCGTCTTGGTCTTTAGTGAGTAAGTTACTATGAACTTATCTAGGGGGTTCCTTCCCCCTAAAAAAGACACTGATTGGGCCTTCCTTGGATATCAACTATTGCATTTAATAGTAGATAATTGTTTAAGAAGAAAGGTAGAAAAATCGACTGGTGACAAAAAATGCTATATAAATTCAATGTATGCTAACGGGATAAGACCGCAGTTTACATATTATTTGTATGAAAATAGCATCTTGTAAAAATGCGGACTCTGAAAAAAAAGATGAAGACGAGAGCATTCATTATTATTTTGAGATCTTGTTTTTTTCTTGTACTATGTAGGTACACATCTAAATAATACGAGAGTATTTTATTAAAAAAAAATCTGGATTTTATCTCATCGGAAAATCGAAATCCTATAAAAATTTGACTCCTTCCTATGACACTCTACTCTTCATTATTTCCAAAAGTAACTCTCACTATGTATGCATAATAAATAAATCCACCTTCAAATACATAAATGAATCCAATTCATTCATGTATTTGAAGGGGTAAGACGTGTGTCTTCTTGCTCTTCCTCTTTTTTTAATATTATTTGTGAAGTGTTATATTGATATTTATCAAGTGTTGGTGCTGTGTTCTTGCCTCTTTTTTTTGAAAAAAAGTTACTTAAGTGCTCGCCCCGTCATCAAATTGTCCTTTCTTTTCTGGACGGTCAGTCTTAACGGCAGGTCAGGTCTTAGAGAAGGTACAAACGTATACGTACAAATATATAATTTCCTAACATTAATTTCAGTTAATTTTCTGCCTCTCATCTATGTTATTATTTATTGTTATACATATAATGGAGAATAGCAGCTTGTAGGTCAGTCAAACGTCATGACAGCTCAAGCTGCTTCCCCCCTCGACATTCATTAAATTGTCAGGGCTGCCAGGTTGATTTTCTCTTTCTTTTTTTATTACAAGCCCGAATTGCATATGATTTACATTCCTACTCATCATTATGTCGAAGACTATTCAAGACAAGCCCCCCGATGATAACGTCAAAGAGTCTTCTAGTTCAACTAGAAGACAATACTCAAATGTCCTTAAGGGAGGAAAAAGCACCTCCAGTGGCGCAGGAGTTCAAGTGAATTTGAACAGTGACTTCAAATGGGAAGTATTTGTAGTTTTAATTGAAACCCTTGATGGAAATCCTTTTTAAAACTGACATGGTGAACCATCTTGAAATTTATGATTTAGCCATAAAATATGGCTTTAAAGAGCACGAGATTGCAGGTGCAAATCCTCGTTTTGGCATTGGGCAGGCATGCATATATAGCAGACACCCTATTGATGTCAGGACTAGACTTGAAGAATTAAAGAGTATAAAATGTATCAAGTTGAGAAACATGAATAATAGGACTGCTTTAAATCAAAAGATTTAAATGATGAAAATCAGCTGAAGGGGGAATACAGTGTGTTTTTGTTTATCCCAAAAAGCTCGTCGTTTAGTTGACTCTCTTTTTTACGTGCAATAATTGTAAGCCTGATGACCCTCGTAGAAGCTTCCTTTGATTAAGCGTCGCGACGCAACGCCTCTCCTTACATCAATTTGTAAACCCATCTAAAATATGAGGACGTTCACTTGCTAATCTGACTCGTGTTACACTTACATCCAATTAAACTTCGACTTCCAACTCGACTTTTATAATCCTTAGTTATAAAAAGAGTTAGCACGATGAGCTTTTTGGGATAAACAAAAACACACTGTATTCTCCCTTCAGCTGATTTTCATCATTTAAATCTTTTGATTTAAAGCAGTTGACTCTACGTGTTATGAGCTCAAAAAGGGTATTATTATTATTTCTGATTTTGATGTATAAAAATATATTAAATTGCGAGTCTTTTTTTTTTTTTGAATTGTTGAATAATAAACAAGTATTAAAGATTGATTTGTATATTGATAGTATTTATAGGAATGTAAATCATATGCAAATCGGGCTTGTAAAAAACAAAAAAAGAGAAAATCAACCTGGTAACTCTGACAATTTGATGAATATCGAGGGGAGAAGCAGCTTGAGCTGTCATGACGTTTTACTGAGCCTCAAGCTGCTATTCTCCATTATATATATACAACAATAAATAATAATTAATAACATAGATGAGAGGCAGAAAATTAACTGAAACTAAAGTCAGGAAATTGTATATTTTTAACTAATAATTATAATTATACGAGGACTTGATCCCTTTTTGTTGGACATTTTATTTGCTTTATTAACCTTAGTGCATGTATTCTTCCTTCATGCGAGATCTTTACTATCAGGTAGATGTTCTCCCCTCAGAAGTAATAAAGGAAAAATGATAACAGCATTGGAAAACAAAAAGACCTGTTTGAAGAGCCAACTCCACTTTTTTATCACACGCCCGAATTGCATATGATTTACATTCCTAAGTATTTATATATGTATAGTATATATCTAAACAATAACCCTTCCCAATATTAACTAGTTGGCAACAAGGAAAATACAGAGGAGTAGCTACCAGTTGTTTTTCCAAATTTTTCCTTTCCCTTTTGTGAGTCGAGGTTGCGAGTGGACAAAAAAGCTCGACGTGCAGATTGGAATAAAAAGATATCCTTTATCTCATGTTATTATTATTATGCCTTATACTTAAGCACTACTAATAATTGTATACATATCATTGATTCATAAATGATAAAAGGAGGGGGGGGGGGATGTTACTTAGCTATCCAGTAGCTTAGCTGCTTGCACTGCTAGTTGTTATGTAATATAATTTATATTTCAAGAGTTTGCATTTGCATTTTCCTAGGAATTATAATGTAAAATAGTAATTTAATATAATGTAAGAGCTCTTGCTAAATTACTAATCGCATTTAAGAAAGTAAGATTGTTGAATTGAAGATTTGCGTGCTCTATATACTTACATTAATCACTAGTTACTGGAACTACTTTTTTTTTATCATTATTAATTGTACTTATTTATTGGCAAATGACAAAGCAATTTACAACAACATGAATATATCTAATATATTAATGGCTCAAAAGAATTGTGTTGACTAACACTTTCTAATAGATGCCATATATACTGTATAATATACATAAATAGCAGTTAAATAATAATTAAATTATATGTTCAATGTCAGGTATTGGCGAAATTTAGATAAATTTATGAACATTTAACACATTTTTTAATATGTTAGAGATCCGTGATCATGTTAGGTGTCAAGGAAAAGACCAAAAATATCATGTTCTAGTATTTTATCTTTTTGCAACAAAAAAAAAGTAGCAAAAAATGAAAACATTATCATATATTTTAATATAGCAAATAGCAAATAATATCTACATATATACTACAAATGAGCAGATACAAATATATAAATAACGAAGTTGAGACTTTCCACTGAAAGTTTGCAAAAAAAAATGAACCAATCATTGAGAAAATTATTTCTAATGAATGACTAATTGATAAATTGTTATGAACCAGCTTTACTATGGAAAATAAAAATATTGACCCTGTTTTTCAATATTTCGTGTCCAAAATCGATTAATTATATTGTAATTATATACTTCGTGTTTTTTACATTTTCCATATGTTACTTTTATGTTGTAGTACCATGTGTACATGTAGCATGGGTTCTAACAATATTGATTCTTGATTAATTAATTAATTGTTAGCAGAATTTTAAAAAAATTGCCAAGTAAGGAAATTACTTTTTTATTTCATTGTGTTCATAGACAACTTCAATTGTGATTTGTGTTCATATAAATAACTTTTGTCTGTAGGACTTTTATCATAACTTCATTTCATGAAAAGATGGGTTTTGTAATTAATGTATTCACTTACATTAAATATAAATTATACAGTGTGCGTATCCGAAGTCTAAATAAGCATGAAAGGTTTAAAATAGAGAGTAAGGAGTAAATTGCGAGTTTGAAAATTTTACCAAGGTTTTGTGATTTTATGAAGGCAATTTTTTGGTGTAACTTTTTTATTATTTTGTTCGATTTAAATCATGGAACAAACTGAAGACTTCCATCAATAATGGACCATCATATACGTATATTGCAGCACGGTAACATATATTAATTATATTGGTATATATTAATATTGTATATTCAATGAAAACTAGATGGCGTTGCTTCATATTTTGAGAATATTATTTTTTTAATTTGTGACGTAATTTGTTTTGAAATACATTTTTATTATTTATTATTATTTTATAAACAATGCAGAAGGAAAAGTGTTATTAGTGGTTATTATTATATTTATTTAATTAAGTAATTAGTTAGAGCTATAGGTATTTGAAGAATAGTGAGTTGGATCCTGAACGTTCGATATCATGGCATCTAAATCCATGATTTTGATGCTAAAAGGCAAAGTTCAAAAGATTGATGATCTTTTGACGGAAGTATCAGATAAAGATGAGGAATTGGCTAAAAATCGAATGGAAATTGCTCAATTGCGGGAAATCATATCACAAAATGACGTCTCCTCCATTCATGAACTTCAAAGCAAGATCAAACACCATGAGACAAAATCCTCTGATCAATCTATAGAAATAAATCAATTAAAGGTACTTTAATTAACTTTATTTCCGTTGTTGTTCAGTTCTATGAATTTAATTTTACCCCATTATTATTATTAATTTATTTTCAGAGTCAAATATCCGACTTGTCATCCAAAAATGAAGAAATACACAATCTTCGTGCTGAAATAAGTTTCCTCAAAGCTCAAAATGAAAACAAATCCCAGGAAATATCATCTTTAAAGGCTGAAAAAAACGAGTTCAATGGACTCAAATCCGAATTAAAGCGTAAAAATAGCGAAAACTCACAACTTAAGAGCAGTCAGTTGGAAATGAAGAAACTGCAGTCCAATATATCTTCATTATCAACGGAAATTGAAAGAAAAAACAGAAAAATAACTGAATTACAGTCAGAACTTGACTCATCCCTATTATTGAGTAATTGTAGTGGACAAGTTAAGAATGGAGTACCCTTTGACATGGATTTAATTCAAAATATCAACAAAAAACTAATTTTGTTACGATCTAAAATGTCGTTGGTTTTGGAAGAGAGTCTGGAGCAAACAAGTAAACAGGGCATGAATGAGGAAAAACTATCCTGGAATTTAAAAGAGCTCAATGGAGAGATTTCCTCCATCAATGCTAAGGCTGAAAAGATAAATACAATGATGACCTCACTCATTGATGTGGATGATGAGAAAGATGCTGCAATTCTTAAGTTGAAAAACCAAAATAATGATCTTAATATTAAATTAAAGTATGAAATCACAAAATCCAATGAACTTAATGCACAAATAATTTGCTTGAAAAGAAGGGAAAAGTATTCCATTCCATCAAGTTTACGAAGTGAGTTAGTTTCCGTGACTGTGCAAACCGACAATATACCTCCTCGTGTTTTAAGCCCTTCGTTAAAGCTTAAAAAAACAATAATTGAAGAAGCTACTTCACCAACATCCTTTATTCCTAATGTTAAAGTATCCTTCTTACCTGGTGCTTTTCAAAAAAGAAAAATCATGCCAATTACTAAAAAGTCTCCAATCACAATAAATGATCTTCCACCTCTTTTCCATACTAATTATTTATTTTCGAATTCCGTATGTTCAGAAAGTACTTCTAGGGATAAAATCAATTCCATAGTAGAAAAAAAAATCGATGAGCGAAGTTCCTCCTTGAAGAATCGCGTTTCACCATTTAAAGCACCCAAGAAAGATAAAGTGAAGAATTTATTCTCCTGTGATGTATCCTGCTCTTCTTCATCGGATGGTGAACCCTCACCTAAAAAAAGTAAAAACGGTTCTAGTTTAATTCCATTAGGAAAGTCTTCATTTAAGAGAGCTGAAGTATCTGTCAATCGAACAAAATTATCTGAAATCGACAGGAAGAAACTTCTGGAAAAAACATTCAAACCAGCTCAATCACCTCATGCTGCTCGAGCTACAAGACCTTTTGGTAGATTACCTCCGAGTCTTATAGGATCAAATCAATCTGCTTCTAATACATCGAATTTGAAATCATCAAAAGCCTTGGAGGAAAGTCCATCGAAAAAAGAAAAAAAAGTCGTATTATCGAGTGCTATCGATTCAAATAAAGACACATTCAACAAAATCACTAATATTGAAAGTTATGACTCTTGTAAGATTTCTGATGAAGTAGTTCCCATTGAGACTTCCATCCCCTCAAATCACTTGGAAAGTGAAGACGAAGAAGAACTCCCTCTAACAATTGATTTGGGCTGTGATGAGGATAGTAATTTAAATCGTAAGCAAGTTAAAAACAATTCCGAAGTCATGCACTCGAGTAAGGACGGATTGTATAATATGAATACATCGGAGGTTATTATTACCTCCCCAATGGAACCAGAAAAATCTTATTCACCGCAAAACACTATAGAATATGATCAGTTTAAAGTTCAAAATGATGTACCAATAGCTCTCCCGCTTTCACCATCTGATGATGACACGTCCGTCAAAGATCCTTCGAAAGTGGACAACATTCAAAATAATTCATCAAAGTTGTTAAAAGATGATAAAACTTTTCTTCAGAGAATGAGTATCATTTATGAAAAAGAAAGGATTTCTAAAGCAGAAGAACTTCAAAAAAGAGAATTAGCATTGAATGTATCAATTAATCGGGATTCAATAATTAAACTTATTGAGGAGCAATTACAAAGGTATATACAAAATTTATTCCTGGTTTTAGTTGGCATATTTTTTTTAGGTTGTGGAAGTCAATAACTAAAGAAACTTTTGAAGATATCGTTAACAAGATTTCTCAAGAAGGATTCCTCCATTCGAGTCCTCGCATATTAATAGATATGCTTTACGTTGCTATCAAAACAGAAAAGAGTAGTGCGTTTAATGAACCCCCTCAATCTGATATGCTTGGTTCTCCTGTATTGACGATTAAACAAAAAAAAATTGTCGCTTTGATTCATGCTCTAGATGAAAGATCCGAATTTTCTGGTCTTATAAGCAAAGAATTCATACACTATTTATATTATTCTTTGATAGGAAAAGGTAGAATGACTCAAGTTTTGAAGTTGTTTGAAGTTCTCAATCTTGTGAGAACGTACATTTCATTGGCTAGGTTAAAAGGCCAAGAAGAAAGAGTTAAAACATTTATGTATGATGTAATATTTTTTAATAATGCAAGAATGCATGCCATTATTTATAATATTATACTCACCTGGCCGGATTTATTTACGTGGGTTGGTGATGGAGGGGGTGAGACTGCGGATCCCATTTTAGAAGCAACTGTTTGGATTATCTATAATACTGGACCGGCTACAGGAGCATCGGATTTTAAAGTACATGATTGTCGAAGATCCCTGCAAAGTCGTTGTGGTCTCATTAGTCCTTATTCGACAGGAATCGAGCTGGTTCAAAAATTGATTAAACGAGTCACGTCAGTGCCGTCTAATGAAGTCTTAAAACACTCCACTCTAAAGGCATTCCTCATAATATCTAAATCTAAAGATTATAAATGGTGTACAAACAATCTAGTCAATCCCTTGCTTCAGCTATTATCTCAAGAAAACTCAAACTATTTTGATAGATCGGAGGGGCTAATGCCATGGGTCGTGGAGTCCATTGGTGAAATTTCTAGGATCTATCCAGCAGACGAAAGAACTCATTTGGAAGATGTTTTTAATCCTATCAAATCCCTATTAACAAATGATAAAATTAATGCTGCACTTGAAACTGCATGCATAAGATGCCTCATGCGACTTGGTCACCATTTACAAGTTAGAATTACAATACAAATTTCAAAAAAAAATAATTTTTCATTGATATCCTTTCTTTCAGTTTCAGTCTGTTAGGTTCCTTTCATCATGGTCACCAAAGTTTCCTATTGACGAAGAAACTCAGAGATTAGTTCAAAACTTCCTTGGCACAAGAGCACATGAATTTGTACACAAGCAAATGAGATTTGCTCGACCCGCATTAGCTCCATCAAAAAAAAGAAGACGAACATGATTCAAAATTTTACTCAAATAAAAAAAAATTAAACGATACTTAAGTTCAAATTTTACGATTTTTAATAATATTACAAGTATATCTAAACATCTTGAATGTATTTATTCCACTACAATTTTTGAAAACTTTTAATTGGAGCATTTGTACTCCGGCGGGTAGGTATCCTTCAAGAAACTTATCTTGAATCAATACTCAAGAATATTATATTGTTACTTAGAAAATTTTGATACATAGTATTGTGTGAAGGAGTAAATATAAGGACAACAATTAATTTACGAGAGTTAAAATTCAAGTTAGGCTATACTCGGTTGATGAAATAAGAAGAATGATAAAATTAACTAAGAAACATAGTAATAACAAAATTTCATCTAAATAGACATTTAAAAAAACATGAAAAAGGATAAAAAAACAATTTCCAAATAGTTATCATAATAATTTTATTAATGGATATGATGATTCAGTTTGAAAATGAAGAGTATTGGAGAAAATTGACATAACATCGTTTTTACAGAATGAAAATGAGAGAGTAATGAACCTGAATGAAACAAGGAAAAGAATCATCACAGCCAATAGATTCATAAAAAAATAGTTGTAACATAGTATGAATTTATCAAAGTAATTATTTTAGTATGTAGAGGGCTAAAATGAGATCCATTTCATTATAAAACGCACAAGGAGGGAAAGGGAAAAAAAAATACTAGAAAACTTTTTTTTTTCCTCAACAATTCAGAGGAAGGGAAATAAAAGCTGTTCAAGATTAATGAGTAGATGTGAGGTCAAACCATATAACAAATCAAAGGAGAAGCTAATTAATCTTAGCGGACAAGTTTTTCTTCTTGAGAAGCCTCTCAGGATTGACTCTTAAAATTTTTTCCCATTTTAACTGTGGCGACTCATCCGTAGCAATATTATCTTCAACCAAGTTAACTTTCTCTTCACCTATTGGAGGAATTGTATAATCATTCTTTTTACAACAGATCGAAGCCTTTTTCTTGGCATGAGATGACTTAAAAATTTCATCATCAATAACCAGTAAGTTGAGATCATTTTCACTCGATTTACATCTCAATCTAGAAGAAGATCTCGTTGGAGGCTTCCGGCTTTTCTTATTTGATGTAGGTAATTTCGGGCTATGGTTTGAAGGTTTTTTATTGTAAATAAGCTCGGCATCGTTTTGCACAGATATTCGTCTAGTATATTTAGGTTTGGAAGAGCTTTTATTCCGAATTTTATTAGGTCCAGACATGAGGTTTTGAACACTAACTGAAGGAATATTTGAACGTGCTGAGCTGGAACTTCTTTTCTTTTTGGATATTGGCGGCCGATACTCTTCATGACTGGAGTCAGAATCAGCGTCAATATCATCAAAGTCCAAATCGTCATCAGAAGGTTCAGGAGTGATCGGAACATCTACCTCAATGGATACACGTTTAGCTCTCATATTTATGACTTCTTCCATAGCTGGTGTAAGAGGATTTGGAGTAAGATCCATCCAATGATTGACGTGCTTTGAATTACTTTTTTTACCCTAAAATAAATCAAATTAGAGAATTAGATATAAATAAGGCTGTCTAAGAGTTGATAGTAATAGCATTACAGTTAGATGCTGAAGCTGTTGCTGCCAATTTAATTGCTCCCTTTCATGTTCACGCTCCTCTATTTTTTGAATTAATGCGTGCATAGCTGGAGTTGGATTTTTAAGGGATTCTTTCTGACGCTGTTCTTCAACTGCTTTCCTTTGAAGAGCAAGGGGACTTTCATCCTCTGCTTCAGAATTTCTTGATGCCTGACGGATGAGCATTTCAGGATCTGAACACAATACTCTCTCCCAACACCACTCCCCACCATCCATACAAGATGATGACGAAGGAGCAGTTGATCTAGTAGAATGAATTGTCGAAGTTGAAAAAATAGAATCCGGCGTATCTGCCAAAGGAGGGGACGCAGTTGGGGTAGGATGAACTGTTACAGACCTTCCAGCCTTGCGTTGATTGTGAAGCTCTAATTCTACATCATTAAACGATATTTTCCTCCTACGTGTTTTCTGGAAGTAAAAAAAAAAAAAAATGCTCTTTTACTAAGCCTAACTAGATTTCCATCAGACGAACAAATAAAACAAAAAACTAATGGATCTCGAATCAGTTATACAATAAAAAGATGACACACATTGAAAGGAATTGGAGTAAAAATTTCATCTTTATTTAAAAATTATAAGAATATCTTACATTTTATTTACTAGGGGATGGTGAAAGACCTAAGAGATCCAATGGTTTTTCATTATAAGTATACAAGACATTCAAAATATATTAATAATTTAAAATTAATAATTTAAGTAGTAAGTTCAATATTTTGATTTTTTTAAAGTGTTTTTCCGTTTCTGCATTATTGCCAGCATTGCTGGAGTCGGATTATCAAATTCATCAACATCCATGTCATCGGTTTCTATTTTAGAACTATTTCTACTTCTAGATTTCTTATTTCTAGTAGACGAATGATCAGCCAATGCTTTTGAAGCAGCTTTTTTAGCCTTATTAATGAAGGACCCCATATCATCGTCCTCTTCATCAGTAGAATATACATTCTTAGGTTTTTTAGCTGTAGCCCTTTTTTTCGCTTTTGCTGCTGCTTTTGCAGCTTTCACAAATGCAGGAGATGTTTGTACACCGGTATCTTTAACAAGCTTCTTATCCAAAACATCAGATTTTTTCTTATTAGAATTCGTCTTTCTCACTCGTCGAGCAGACTTTTTAGGAGTTGGATCTGAACTCAAAACCTCTTCGTTTTCTGAATTTTCAGATTCACTCAAATCATCACAATTTTTTTTACCAACCTTTTGTTTTTTACCCTTGGACGCTGCAGAAAAATCAATTTTGCCATCTGAAGGGAGTCTCAACCTCCTGAGTTCATCCTTAAATAAGGAACGACAGTAGTCATAGTCGGGCTTCGTATCAAATTCCAAGCTCACAGTGTAGTTAAGGAATTGCTCTAACACATCTATAAAAGAAATAAAGCAATTAAAATACTGAAGGAGTCACTCATGAATTAAACTGACCCGGATAATCATTGTCATCACCAAAACAATTACGCAAAAATGAGGGTATATCAGACATGAAGCCCTTCTTTTGCGTGTGAACATAGACCGGATTAGATAAGTTGCTCATCCAAGGTAGATTACCAGACATCCAATGCACCAGATTGTACCCCAGAATTTCCAAGTCACTTCTCCTTGAATGAGCGCCTATATGTGCATCACGGGAGGTATATTCTATCGTTCCATCATGGGCTCGACGGGCATCAGGTTTATACTCCAAATGAACTCCATTTACCTTATACTTTGACACGAGTCCAAAATCAACCAGGAATACATCATTTTCCTTCGTACGACCGTGACCAAGAAGTAGATTCTGGGCTTTTAAGTCATTATGAACGTAGCCTTGCGAATGAATATATTCCAATGCATCAAACTAGAATGAATCAATGATGAGTTAATAAGAGTTCAACCACTTTCAGACATGATCTACATACACAACGTATTGCTAAATTATAGGCCGCTTTTGGTGAAAAGGTTTTCTTTCCTGTCTGAAATATTTTTTGTAGATCCTTGCCGTACCTATCAATGACCAAGAAACGATATTTTTGGTCCTTGTAGGAGTGTAAACCCTTTCCTCGAAAGCATGGAATGCCCACATCCTTGATTCCCCGTTCCTTTTTATATGCCTCCACTTGAGAAGAGGGGGAGAGAAAAGAAAGAGTGAGAAAGGTGAGAAAATGAAATGAAATAAGAAAGAGGAGGGGTGAACGTACTGTTGCTCAGAGTCGCGGCTCGAACATAAAAGTGCATTTCCACAAAAAGGGGCCCGTTCTCAGAGGGTTCCACCTTCATGACATGCGTGGCATTGTCTTTCACCTCGTTCTCAATGTCATTACTGCAGAGATAAATCTCGCCGAAGCCTCCAACACCTGCAAGAGAACATCATCAAAGGAATCCGGCATCAAAAACCACTCTTCAACCAAAATAAGTCGTCCATCACTTACCGATGGATTTCCCAATCCTCCAACGAGTCTTCCCATCCGCGAATATTTCTCCTTTAGGAATGGGATCGGGGAGGCGATATCCATTGGTAGCCTTGCGCTTGGATGCTTTGGGTGGCATGATGATGATGACGACGATGACGATAAGCCTTTTACTTACTCCAATTCACTTCAGGATCATAAGCACATGGGAAGCACCAAATTGCAAATTGTACATTGATACAGGGGCACACAGCGACAGAAGAATGTAGAAGAAACTCACTAAACACACCACCGAGTCCTCCGCTCCTCTCCTCTCCTCTCTTCCTCTCGGCTCCACTGTCTAATACTTCACTCAACTCTCTTCACACTCTTTTTCTTCCTTTTTTTTTCACATTTTTTTTTCTCCTTTTTTTTTATTTTCCGGATTTTTCTTCTTGCCGCCATTTCTTTCCATCGCCCTTCTTAAGCCCCTTCCTTCTCCTCCATCAATAGAATTCATAATATCTTTCTCTCCTTCTCCCCTCCCCCCTTCCACCTCCAACAGCAGAATATCTAACCTTTTTTTTCTTCTTCTCCCTCTCTCCCCTTAATTCAATACACAGAAGTGAGACACTCATCCAGTGAGAGATGCCCAGGCTACATACAAATAAATATATTATAATACCGACGGATACCTAGTACTCCATTTCTTTTCTTTTTTATTTCTTTCCTCTCCTTTCTTTTTTTCGCAGCTACACCAGACCTCCATTTATTATACATATACATATATTACAAATATTATATGAAACAATTCCTTAGCCTATTCTTTTTCTTTTTAAATATAGCCAACTTTTGAATTTGCTTAGCCACAGATCTCGGAAAACATGATTTTTAACCGTTGCATGTTTAAAAAAAAATGGGGACTGTATTTATTGGTTGCGCCAATACTGATGAAACCAATGTGGATTGAATTAATTAAAAATAGGATTGCCTATGATTTTGTTGATTTTAATTCTAAATGTTTTATTTCAATCAATTATTACAACTACCCCAAGGTGTCTACCTGTCATTGTAGTCAATGTATTCTATTTTTTCCTTGCTTCAAAATTTAATAGGAGAGGGGTAAAACGTAGCAAAAAGAAACCTACAAAAAGTATTGGTAGAACTGTTTCTTTGGCTATAACTCTTCAAGTACCCAACAAAACAACAACGACAGCTTTATTCATTGTTTTTTTGAGTTCTTAGAGGGAGATAGAGCCATGGATAATCAAGATATATCCGCGGCATCCGTTGAAAGAACCGTGTTACAGTTCTATCGAACACCCTCTTCAGAGCTTCAGACGTGGCTCACAAACGCCCAGCATCGTGGTGAGGCCTGGTCTTGGTCTTGGGATCTTCTCGCATCGAATGGTCCCTCCGAAGTTGCTTTCTTCGGAGCATCTACTCTAGCTCTTAAGCTGACGCAATCTTGGAATGAGATACCTCCAGACAGTCATGCACCTCTTAGGGAAAAGCTTCTTAACGTGCTTGCAGCGTACCGAGGGTAAAGGGTTTCTATTTATAAGCAATAATATGCTCATCATTTCTCCCTTTTGTAGGCCTAAGATCGTTATCACGAGGTTGTGCGTTGCAGGAGCTATTTTGGCTGTACGAGGAACTGCGGATGGCATTTGGGAACAGCCCATCACTGACTTAATTAATGGATTTGGACCTGAAAATCCAATTTTATTAGGCATACTTAATGACATAGGATTTTTAAAATCTATTCTCTTTTCATCAAATATCAACTCAAAATCTTAAATTATGGTTGATGTCATCTGACACCTACCTATTTTTTGTGAACTATGTAACTAATATAATCCTAATTGTCATTGAGTATGTTTTTTGATTTTTTTTAGAATTGTTCACTGTGATTCCCGAAGAATTTACGACGTTGTCCCTTTCTGGAAGCAAAAGAGCCATTATTCGTGATAAATTAGGAAAGGTTATACCCAATGTACTCTCAGTTATTAGACGAACACTTGCCTCCAATGGAGATGCCAAAGTTCAGTCAATTAAATGTTTTCAAGCTTGGGTTCAATTTGGAATTTCATTGGAGGATTCCAAGGATATAATTAATACCATTCTCAGATCTCTTGAAGATGAATCGCTTTTTGACGTTGGTTTGGAAGCGTTGTCTACTGTCGTTAGTCATCCAGACACTTATAGATATCCAAATCATCTGAAAGAAATTCTTAATAATATACTTCAACTTGATGGGATGCTCTACGGGTTTCTGAGGGAAGGATCATTTGAATTAGCTAGCCCCCTTGTCACGCTTTTTGTTACTTTTGGAGAAAGTCATTCTAGATTGTTAATCGACTGGTCAACAAATAACGATAGGGAAATGGTTCTTAGACTTATTAATATACTTCTTAGCGTTTCAGGCGTTGAGGCTGTTTATCCAATTCAAGAGACACTCAGCGAAATGCCTTTTGGGTTTTGGTATATATTGCAAGATGATATTATCACTTGTGAACCTCCTCAATTTCAACAATGTGTCTCTTTGTACGGCCCAATCTACGGAAATTTAGTAGATTTACTTCTTAAAAAGTCGATGTATCGTTTGGATGAGGACAAATGGACTGAGGATCAAAGAGAAAGATTCCGTTGTTACAGAACGGATATTGCTGATACGATCATGTATTGTTATAATATTCTAAGGGATGATTTGTTGAAAAATCTGCTGAAACATCTCGAAGACAGTACTCAAAGGAATTTAACCGATTCGAAGAATAATTGGGCCTATTTAGAAGCCACTCTCTACGCCTGGTCTTCTATTGCTGGCTCCATGGTGGAGGAAGATGAGTGCCCATTGCTATCTTTGTTTTTAGCTAAACTACCTGTTGTCCCATATAATAATATTCGAGTCATATCGACAGCGCTAGATTGCATTGGCGGGTTTGCGGAATGGTTGGCACAACGTCCACAGCTTCTACATCATGTGCTTCCCATCGTAACAGGGGCTCTTGAAAACCCAGAACTTTCACTTTGCGCGACCATGGCACTTAAGGACATTTCTCGGGATTGCATCGATGCTATGAGACCTTATGCCGATTCTGTCATTGAATCGTGTACAAGAGCCCTCAATTCCAATACTTACGCCTTTGGTGAATGTATCAGACTCATGTTCCCAATTGGAAAGATGCTCACCCTTCTTCCCTACGATCAAATAATTCCGAGATTAGAGCCAATTCTTGCTCCACATCTTGTGAAATTGGGGGCTCTTGTCTCGGAAGAGCCTTCTCTTCAAAATAGGCCGAGGATCATTTTCTATCTCAAAATGGTATCGAACTTATTTTCGACACTAGACATTTCTAAGAGGGAAAATCATCATCAGCAACAGACTCGGCCACAACAGCCAATTGCATCGATTCTTCCTCAAATCATGCCTATGCTTCGATTTATTGCCGAGAAGTGGGCGCTTGATACAAATGTATCTGAAAATCTTTGTGATCTACTAAAGCAGTCAATTGGCACTCTTCTTGATGAAGCAAAGCCTTTCGTTCAAGATATTGTTTCAATTGCTCTTTCCTCTTACCAATCTCGTCCTCAGAGCGCTGCATTAGATTTAGCCCGTCAATTCTTTGTTATGTTTGGAGAAGATGAGGAACTGCATCCAGTCATTAATTCTTTGTTTGTTAAGCTTTGTGAACGCACACTTAATGAAGTATCTTCAACCGGTAGCTTGTCCGATCATACTGACCTTGTTGCCCCGTTTTTTGAAATGCTTACTCATGTTTTAAAGAAACAGAATAAGTTGTTTGCTTCACAAGAAGAGGGAATAATCTCATCCGTGTTTAATTGCGCCATGGCATGTTTATCCCTTCCTGAAGATTGCATGGTCAAATATTCAGTTCAGTTCCTCGTGCATTTCATAAATATTAGCAGAGATCATAATCGGCTTCTTCAGGTGGTTAACAATCAAGGCCAGAATTTGTTCATGATAACCATCAAATGCATTGGGGGAGAGGCCTCAAGAAGTTTTACAGACTATTATGGGGACATACTTGTTGCCTTTAATAAAAAGTATTTTGATAACCACTGTAGGTGGATGGAAGGATTTGTCAATACGGAAAATTTCCCTACCGACAAGGTAAATCGATCACAAAAAGAACATTTTGGACAACTGATATTAAGAGAAAGAGTAAACAAGCGTAGGATCATGGAAGTCGTGAAAGAATTCTCTCTGGCTTGCATTGGACTTGCTGGCACTGAGTACGGTGGTCACATGGGACAAGTAATGGCCTCATGGGAAAGAGTGGAAGAGCACGAAGCTCTCTTAAAGGAGATGAAGGCCGTTGGAGTAGCCAACAAGAAATGATTTCCACACATATACCTACGACTATTTTCCTTCATTATCACATTGTTGAGATACACTGGAAGGGACATTCATTTTTTTTTTTTTTTTGTAATTAATATGTACGCTCAGTATATTGGAAAGAAGTATCAATTCACTGGGTTTTGCACTTGATATATATAAGAAAGATTATATGAACTTTAAAACTTATCAAGTTAAGAATAACTGTAACTATTTTTATTTTATTTATAGTATGTGAAAACGGATTCCATCACTTTTAACTTATTAAAAAGTTACTCGTTTTTTTTATATTTCTTATATACTCGAGGATTTCTTCAAGTATTTAATTGAAGAGCCAATCGTTCTTCTCTATTTACTCCATAATTTCTTTATACTAAAACATTTTAAAAAGTATCAATTAAAATACTTTGATTTATCTCACTTTTACAATCTGGTTAGTAGTGTTTCTTTTCTTCTTTTTTTTTTTACTTTATTTTGGTTAAGGTTGAGAAAATGGATTATGTTTGAAGTTTATTATATATTTGATACAATACTGTCCATGCTTTCCTAAATTTAGTTATCTAAGCATTCAGGAAGTCTTTTCTTTTTAATTACAAATATTCTTTAAATATTGTATCTTAAACTTTTAACTGATGCGACCTGATGAATTTTTTTAAAAGTTTAAAGCTACCCATTCATAATAAAATGACCAAAATGATGTATCTTTTTATTATTATTTTCCATTTTCTTCAAATTTCTCATACTGTTATGCCATAAATTGTAAAGTTTTAGCTATTATTATCGTAGCAGTAATACTTAAAAAGATTATATCTAAATATTCATAAATATAATTATCAAAACCAACATTCCCTATTATTTAATTTCAGTTAAACGAATATTGTCGTTATATTCGAAACATCTTTCAAATTTGATCCACCAAACATGATGGGGTATCCCCAATCATTAACTGTTCCTTTGCATTTAATTTTTACCCTTCGATTTTTCAGCTCGACATTCAGCACCATGTCACCAAATAATATTCGCCCTCTAAACAGAGATTTAATCTAATTTATTCTCAGCCGTCGCTTTTTTCTCTCTTCCCCTTATTTGACGTACTTAGATCGGTGGAACTCGAATTAGTTTTGTGGCTTAGAGCCATCAATAGTTTGAATTTTCTATTAATATTAAATGAAAAATTTACTGTTCATCAAATGATTTCAGTTCTTTTTCCTTCTCTTATTGAAGGATGGATACAGATAACAGATACAATAGATAGTATTGTTATAAGTCAATTATTGTTATCTGTTCCTATAAAACTGTGAACTGAGGTGTTTCAACTCAAATTCCGCATAGGGTCACACAAGACTCTAGAATGTGTAATGTAAAACGGTTTTTACTCTTCTAAATGATGATGTGACGCAAAAACGCTTTATCACGTATATAATGTATACTGTTTCATTAATGTAGTAAATATGAAGAAATACGATTTGGATTTACATTCAGTTATATTTATACAACAAAATATTTTGTTAAACTCCTTGCTTAACCTAATGACAATGCAGCATTATTCAATTGAAAATGATAATAAATAAAAACAGGTTTCTGTTTCACTCATAATAGATTCAAAATATCCATTAAGTAGTTAATGAAATAATTGAAGCATGGGGACCAATGGGCCATTTTTCACCAGCAAAATCCACTATGAGCTACTCTTGTACGGCCAAATTCTTAATTCGGACCTGTACTGTCAACAATTGGACCGTTTGAAGGAATCAATCGCTCAGAAAGCTTGGTTGGTAGGTTCTTATGCATCCAACTTATAGTCAGCACCTGTCACCAAGTGAATCCTACCTGTTCCTGTCTATGGCGAATTATTTTGCTGGTGAAAAATTTGCCTCAATATAAACTTGTGAAAATCAATCTACTGTCCCAGTTTTTTGCCAATAGGGATACATAATAAATGCTAAATAAAGCCTTCAATTTTATGTAAAAATAATTGATTTATTTTTACTACTCCTATTATATATATATATATATATATATACTTAAAAAGTGACATCCTGTGAGGAAAAACAAGTCTCATTGACAAGAAAATTTATCCTAGGTAACAACCCCAGTCATAGCTCATAAGAAGTGTTTAGGATGAGTGATTTAACTACAATCAACAGCAGGTTTTGAATGGATGCGAATATGCATCAGTGACCGATCTTTAGCCCTGTTTAATAAATATTCAAAATGTATAAGCATTTAAATCTAGCTTGTAATCGGGCAAAGTCATATGTACCAACTCTCCCGATATGACCGGGAAATTCCCGGTTTCGGACACGGTCTCCCGTTGAAGTTAGCTTTCTCCCGCCCATTATAATCCTTTTTATGACTATATTTTTTTGTTTATTAGGGAAAAAGGATCTAATACCATTTGAAATAAAGGCAATCAAAATTCCTTTTAACTTAAACAAAACCCAACTCTCTAGGGTTTGTTTTATATAAGACAAAACTTCAACAAATTCTTCTGTGTTTTTGCCTGATCTACCCACGTAAGAATATTATGATGCAATTGATTAAGGTTAAGACGGTGCCGGTTCGCCCCTATTTTATTGGTTGGTCCTTCCACCTACGGGCGACAGTAAATTCAGTGACTCCCGCTTTGCAAACTTTGAAGGTTGGAAGGTAGGAAAAGTTTTCAACTCAGTTAGGTTCGTTCTTTGCTCGTGGAATGGTAAATACTGGAAAAAATCGATTATGAAATGAAGTGTTTGAAATCAAATCGTAACCCTTGTCGTTTACTGCATAAATATCTACGTGAATATAAAGCTCAAAAATTATTGCATAACGCAATCTAGTCATCAGCATCTACATTTTATAGCTACAAGGGACAATGTCAATAATATTAATACCTAAATGTAGTAACATTCTAGTACCTGGGGATTTTTTTTCCTTCTAGCAAATGACAATTTTAATTTCTGTTTTTTCATTATTATTATAATAACTTTTGATTCACGGGTCCGAATGTATACGCATAGTATAATTAATTAGTTATAATTCAGTGTAAAAACGTCATGTATCTAAAAAAATAAAATAAAATTTGAAGCACGATTAATTATATTGAGATGTATTATTATTTTAAGATATTATGGGGTCTAATAATAGCGTTGTTTGGATTTATTATCCTTGCTTCCCAAAAATATTCCAATTGCCATTGCACCAATGCCAAGGACAGTACCTACAGCAAGGCCTGTCGCAACATTCTCAACCTGTTTGCTTTCAGGATTACCATTACGGACCCATTTTGCAAAATGCTCACAATTATTACTCCAAAGGTTATATAGCGTTTTGCTCCTTCCACACTTGGACAAGGCAAGAACTTCTTCCATCAGTAAATACAATATCTCTTTTTCCTTACGAGGAGGTTGATCATTGTCAAGATAATTATTGATCCGTACCGGAGAGTCACGTATAACTTCTTTAAGAGGTTGCAAACAGGTTTTCCCTACACTATGATTCACAGAAGAAACTGAAGAGCGCATTGATGAGAGTGATGAGAATACAGCTGATGATGGATCATCATTATTACGATGAACTACACATGGAATAACCTCATCTTCAAATTCGTACATACCTATAAATTTAGATTTTAAGTTAATTAATGTCGTACAAGTATCTACCTACAAAAATGTAACCGCTAAAGTTGTCCCTTTACTTACCAAAATAAACTGCCCAATGACAATATATACCACGATCAAATTCTAATAGATCTCCAACTTCTAAATTATAAGTCAAGAGCTCAAACTCATGGCACTTAAAATATCGACTCCTTAATCCATAATTTCCAGTCATTTTTATTATATTATCAGCAGCTACAAAACTTTACGAAAAAAAAAAAAAAAAATATTAAAAACTAAGGAACTATCCATCCCAAGGTAAAAAGAATTATTAACTAACAATTCGACTAGATTACTGTTGAGCTTCTAACACGTATATTAGTTATTTTAGGATAACATCCACATTCATTCTAAAAAAGTTTTCTTTATTCAAATCAAAAGGGAGTAACATTATTATTTAAAGGTGAATGAAAAAGACCCCCTAGCCGCTGAACATTTTAATTGACATTACAAATTAATAGAACTTTCAATTTTCTTATTTATTTCTACTTACAGAAGGAGAGGCTAAAACTGGAACTTGATATTAATTGTACGTTGTAATGAGTATGTGGCATTAGCATTACAAAATAATAATAGTCAGACAGTTCATACGGTGTGCACATAGAGCAAACAATGCCCAATCCGCTCGAATGTGAGAAAAAGCGTGCCTGCAAACACAAGGTTGAAGGAAATTCTAAAATACTACATACGTAAGTTATGTTTTGTGTCACATTACATAAGTAATAAGTACTAATACATTTTTGGTTATGTGAGCAATGACGACGAGCTCTTTGGGATACACAAAAATACACTGTAGTCTCCCTTCAGCTGTTTTTCATCAGTTGACTCTTCTGACTTAAAGAAGCTGTGTTAAAGAAGGGTAGAGCCTACCAGTTGTGGATTCCAAATTTTTCCTCTCTCTTTAGTGAGTCATGGGTTACGAGTGAACAAAAAAGATCGTCGTGATGTAGACTTGAAAAAAAAGTGAGTGTTCTGATTTTGAGGTGATTTTTTGTTATGATTGCATTAATCTATTTTTCTACAATTGAGAATAGTGAGAAGGCAAAAAGTTCTTTAGTAAAAAGACAAACAAGGTCAATTGTGTCTGATCAAATACTATGTCATTACGTTTCCTCCCTGATCCACCTAAAGTATGAGTGCTCATCATCCCAAAGCTCAGACACTACAAGAACAAGCCTTGATGTAGTTATTTTTGTACTAGTTTTAATGCTATAAATAATTTTTGTTTGACCGGGTTCACATATTCTGGAAGCATAACTGATTGAAAAAAACCCCACACATTTGAAAAATATTTGTTCTTAAAAAACCGTCATTTTGGGTCAAAATTGACGATCTTTAGATACTTTGTTGAATCAAAGGTTGTAATTTAAATATTCTATATATTATAATTTACTTATTTAGAAAGAATAAGAAATATCAAAAAGCACTAAAGGAAATACATTCGAAATATTAAATTCCACGTTCCTTTCACTAAAAAGAGTACCAAAAAAAAAAAAAATTAAACTCACTCATGGGTAGAACACTTGATTTTAATCTAAACAGTAGACTGTCTATTTGCCACTTACAAACACGTATCGTTTATGACATTATATTAAGAAATAAAAACGTTATATCCAGCCATAATTATTCCCCCCCCCCCCTCCTTTGAGTGAATAGAAATGACGTAATAATATTAAATTTGAGTGACCATATTTTGAAATTAATAAAATTTTTATTCTTGCTTGTTTTTTTGTTTCAAAAGATATTTTGGATCTGGTTTTTGTATTAGTAAAAACATATGGATTTTGGGACCTTCTCAATTGTTTTTTAATTTTATTTCGATTTTCGACTGTCTGCCTACCAAAACTGGACATTTCTAGAATTTATAAAAAAAGTCCCTGGGCAGTATGTAAATAAAAAGGGGGCACGTTCTGGGAAAAGAAAAGTGTTGGTCGTCTCCATAATGTACCGCGTGCGTCATAATAAGTGAACCACTTTTTCATAGTTATAATGTTTCTATACCTTTTCAAGTTCAATATGGGAATAAGCGATTTCAATATGAGAATAAATAATAGAGAACAATATTCGTGAAATTTAACATAATAAAATACTTTATTATTAATGAAAATAAAAAAAATAAGGTGAGACGAGGAAGTTTCAAAGAGGATACAGCAATGGAGTGAGTGAATGCTTAAGAAAAGCAAAGGATGAATATTGAGGGCCAGTGGTACATGTAATTGATAATGCTCCGGCACACTCCAAGATTGAAGAAGAGATTTCAATTCACAAAAATTTTAAGACTTGGGTCTTACAGTCCTATGCTCAATCCAATTGAGCATATTTGGTTAATTTTGAAAGCCTTTGTGAAAAGAGAATTAGCTAGAAAAATTGAGAATATTTTAAATGCTGAAAAAAGTGATTTAAACATTTAGGAGCAAAGATCAAGAGCTCTGGAACAATTAATTACCTCAATGATTTGCAATAATTGTATTGCTAGCATCCAGAA
Source organism: Lepeophtheirus nordmannii (assembly GCA_963680855.1). Taxonomy (NCBI): domain Eukaryota; kingdom Metazoa; phylum Arthropoda; class Copepoda; order Siphonostomatoida; family Caligidae; genus Lepeophtheirus; species Lepeophtheirus nordmannii. Next base: position 1,038,591 of record OY804518.1, read on the forward strand.
TCGTTTTGTAGATGTGATTAATTTTGTTGACATGAGATTCTAATAAATTTATTGTTATGTTAAATTTCATAAACATTCTTCTTTATTATTTATTCCCATATTGAACTTGAAAAGGTATAGACGGTTGAGGTTGTTGTTTTAACTTTTAATTTTGATGTGCCCTGAACAGTTTGCTAAAAGTTGCAAAATAGTTTGTTAAGAGCAGACGATGCCGTGTTGGGTAATTTAAAATATTTGAATCATAAGATGATTTCTTTGCAAGGACTTTTGCCGGAGACAATGTTTAGACCATTTTTGAGAGATTGTACAGGATCACGACTCCAAATGAAGCTGAATCTCACACAAGCAATCCCGTCCAGAGCTAAATTTCCTTCAAGAGAGGATTCAATGTATTCTGGCTACGAAAGACGTGGCCTCCATCCTCTCCAAACCTGAGTCCTTCAGACTATTTCGTGTAAATGCAAGTGGAGTAGAAAGCCAGTGAAAACACTTACGCCAATATAAAAAGACTGAAGTCAGTTGTCAATAAGGAGTGGGTGAAGATATATTTGGATGAGCTCACCCACCAATACCCATTTACCCATTGTGTGTAAACCTATATTGTAGCTTAAGGCTTAATATTTGAGAAACTACATACAAGTTACCATGTAGATCTTTTTATTGATTATAGAATATATTTTTCTATAGCCTTAGACACACATTTGAGATCTATATGAAGTTGAATTCTCATTTTGTTCCATTTATTATGGCACATCCGTTAATTGTGCATATGATGCCTCAATCACTCAAATTTTCAAGTTTATACTTAATCCACAAGATACGAGCTCAATAATAAGTCATCATAAGCTTATTTATGAAGAAAATATCTACTTAGACCTTTATATGTAGTATAAGCGAATTACAATAAAACCTCATTGTACATTCAAACGTTTATTAATAAAAGTCCATCTGGATTTAAAAGCTATAAATAAAAGCCTTCATTTTTATCTGTAATTTTTCTTCATTTTTTATTTTCTTTGACAACAGTTTTCTTTTGCCTTACAATATCAATTTTAATTAATTATCATTATTAATATTATTATTATAAATATTCTTACAAACTAATTTTTTTAAAGTATTCTATTGTCCCTCAGTATTTTTCAACTTATTTTTTTTTCTTTCAAAAAATCTAAAAAATATTTTTTTTTTTTCAATCATTTTTTTTCCTACTGGCACATGGTTTAAAACAGGGTTTTTTTTTTAAAAAAAAAAATCCATACAATTCAAAAACTATCCTTTAATTATTCAGTATCCTATATACAAAATCAAAAAGAGGATATATTTTTTTTTTAAAAAAAACACACATTTGTTATAAAATAATTTTAATCATTAATATACACAGACCCAGTAAAAAAAAATCGACCAAAATGCCAAAAAAACTTACATCAAACTAAATTCATTTATATATATATATATTGTTATATACACGTCATCTTTTTTTGCTTGCAAAATGATGATTCATTCGAAAGGGGGAATTATAATACTTATTACTTTTTTGTTTTGTTGTTTTTTGTTTTTTTTTTAGTAAGGAGGAACAAACATCACATTTCGGCATTCACATTGATAAAAACACATTTGATGATGGGATTTCACAACAACAAAAAAAAACAAAAAAAAAATGGGGGCAAAGGGGATTTGAAGGAATGTTTTTTTTTTCTTTACTTTACTCAAAAATCAAAATAATAATATAAAAAAATCAACTATTTAGCATCATTTATTATATCTCTTTTTTTTTAAAAAAAAAGCCATACAAAAATAGAAGCGAATCATTGTGTTTTGACAGCAGAAAATAAAACGGAACAAAATAATAAACACCCAACCTTTTAATATCATCGCTTCATGTTTATTATTACAAATTGTACTATTTTTTTTTTTATTTTTTTTACACTTTTTTAGGGGAGACGGGGTGGGGTGTGGGAGTGGGGTTTTTTTTTACACATTATGTATGTTTAATTGTCAAATCACTACACGTCTTAATTCTAAAAAATAACAATTTTTTCTTTATTTTATTATTTGTATTATTATTAAATTATAAGTTGCTAACGCGTGAATATTTTTTTAATTTTTTTTACATCATTAGTCATATATTATTATTATAACATTACAATGAGTGTGATACATTCTTCTCTATTTAATTCACATATTATTCAACACTTTTATTAATTAATTCATTATTACAGTATTCAGATATATATATATATATATATATATATATATTAGTTACTTAATGTATTTAAGTGTTTCATCCTGAAGTCTCTCTTTAGCCAAAAGTTGCTTTACTTTTGGCTATATTTTTGTTATTTTTTGGCAAGCTTTAGGAGGAATGGAGGAGGGGGGGGGTGTGTGTGGGGTGTGGAGAGGATGTTTTTTTTTTTTAAACTATAGTTTTCTGTAGTAGTTCTTTATTAGAAAATAACATAATAATAAATTGAGCTTATCAACTGTCAAATACTGATTTATTATAATTATTATTCATATGGTACTAAATTTCATATGGTATTATGCATGATCCTTTTGGTAATAATTTTGTATTTACCAAATTACGAAGAATCATTTTTCATTCTTATATTAATGAAATATACTAAAATATAATTATTTTATTAATAAGCTTTTAAAATATGATCTCCTCCTGAATTGATTCATTATTTCTTCCTGTACTCCGTTGATTTCCTCTATTATGCATTTATTTTTCTTCTGCTTAAAAAAAAAACCAAAAAATCAAAAACTGTTGCTTGATTGTCATATATATTCAAAAATATATGCAACTCAACATGACATTACTATACAAAAAAAAAGAAGAAGAAGATTTTCAAGTATTGGGATTATTTTAACAAAAATATTGAACGACACAACAAATAATATTTAACTAATTATTATGCAAAAGATCCTTTGCTTAGTTCTTGGAGAGATGGTTTGAGAGAGGAGGGGTGGGGGGGGGGGCGGGGGTTAAAGAAAAGGAGGGGGCTCAATGATGATAATATGATGAAAGACTTGAATATATATTATATTTCATATTAATTTTTCTTTGAAGATTTTGTGATTGTTTTTTTATGGGGGAATCTTTTTGCTTAAATCTCACTAAACCTTTTATTGACTTTTTTTTTTTTTTTTTACATATAAAAACAAAATCAACAAATAATATATGTATATAATTAATTAATTAATTAATAATACTTATTATGCCTAGAAACAGTAGAAAATTTGTTTTTTTTAAATTAATCAACTTAGTTTCTATGTTATTTATCTCTCAGTATAAATCTGTTATACGTGATAATCTACAGTACATATTTTTATTTATTATTTTTTTGAGAGGGTTTTCTGGGATTTTTTTTTTTTTTTTACAAATTTATTTTTTTATCCAGCATATGATTGGCACTCTTTACATATTCATTATAATACAATTTATTATTTTTTCTTATATAACCTGTCTTTTCTTCAATATTTTTATATTTAAAATAACCTTAATTTTTTCGTTGGATCCCTTAAGCGTTTTAGGGATGAGTCTGGATGTTTTTGTTTTATTTTGGATTGGAGGAATTGCGTACAAAGATATAATGATGACCATTATGACAATGAAGTAATAGAAAATTTTCTAATTTTTTGTGCTTGCACATTTAATAATAGGGAATTGTGTTATTTCTTTGCTGTTCTGGTCAATGCTAATTGGTTGTAGTAGTAGTAGCTATAGTTATAAGTCAACTTTCCGATATTCAATCTCAAATTTAAATATTCATATTTATAGACATATTCATTTTATAGTGCTATGGTCGTGGGCTGTCCATTCACTTGGAATTGCTGAACAGAGGGCGCTGCTGCCGTGGGATAAGGAACATGAACAACACCAGGTTGTTGTGTAGCTGCAAGGCCTTGAGCTGCAAGAGCAGCAGCTGCTTGCTGTCCAGGAGGTATTTGTGCGGCTGTTGCAGCTGAAACTGCAGCAGCTGCGGTTTGACTAGGAACCCCATATGAGGCCGCAGCTGCCACTTGCATACTCGGTAGTGCACTGAAAATAATTTGACATTAATTATAATTGTATCTTAGACCGTAATCAAAGGAACATACCTAAAATATCCTTGGGGATAAGAGGATCCAAAATTACCAATGGTGTAGCCTGGTAGCCCGGGTAGATAGTTTGTTTGAGCTGCTTGCGCAGCAGCTTGTGCCGCCGCCGCTGCCATTGGTTGAGGATAGTAGAATCCAGCCATATGAGGTGTGCCTGTCACACTATATGGAAACTGTGCTCCAGGAACCAATTGAGGTATTGTCAACTGCAAAGTAAAAACCATACATATTATTAGGTTAATAAATGAAAATAGCTCAAACTCATTGACCAGTAAATCAAATACAAATATTGCTATTAAACAGAGCCTAATCAAAATGATACAGGGCTGATTAAATAAGCCGATTATTCTCAGTTTTAGTATGATTAATATACCAATAACCCTTAATTCATTTTTTTTTTTGAATAGGATAATCACTAATATTGAAGGTAAAAAGCATTTTCCTGACTTTCAATGCAAGAAATGTCAGGAGAACAAATCTGGGATGTAATTTCATAAAAATAAGAAAAAGAAAAGAAAATACTTCAAGAACATCCCCGCTATTGTCTCTAATAATGATTATTTATTTGATAAAAAGAAATTGTCTAAGCATTTAATAAATATATACGGTACATAAATATGTCTCATGTCTTTTGAAGATAATCATCTCTTCCAACTCCCATAGTAAGAAGAAGAAGAAAAAAAAAATGGAAAAAAATGGGGAAAGTATGATAGTCAAGTACAATAGTATTGTATATAAAGATGATAGCTGAGCAATGCTTTGATGTACCACACAAGTATAATATACAAAAAAGAAAGACATTGGAGAAGAAGAGTTAAAAAAAAAAAGGCAGTTCCATAAATTTTAGTAACAATCAAAAAAAAAAAAAAAAAGTATACACAAAAAAAGAAAGAAAAAAAGAGTGAATTCTCATAAACTTTTATCCTCAACTGATTTTTATTTATCTTTATGTACCTTGTAAAATACTTGCCTGCCCATTTTGATGTTTTTTGTGTGTGTTTTTTTTGTCATTTTGTCATAGAATGATCATAAGAATCTCTCTTAAAAACAAGACACACACTTTGATGATGATGATGATGACTACTCTCCTCTCGCAATCATAATGTCAATAACAATAAACGGAACGTGAGGTACTAAAACCCACAAGTCAGACACAACTTTTCAAGACACAAAATTCAAGTAGCATATTTGACTCTTTCCTTTAATTCCTATCTGGCTTACCATTCATGTAACTATATTGAATAAAATCATTTGAATATTTGAATCATTTAGAGAAAATATGTTCTCAAATCATTTTTATACGAGTCCGAGTCAAAAATGTGATTTTGTATTGTCACAATTCAAGTGAAGTGTGCAGTTGAATGACAATTTTAGCCATTAAATGAGTCATCTATATAAGTCCCAGGCTCTACTCTTCTTTGTGGCCCTCAAAATGAATTTCCTTTCATTTTGTGTGAATTGTGTTGAAAACCATGGAAACAGATTTTGGTTAAGTTAGTCACATTAATAATTTACATATCTGGTATTTAAAATAGTACAACAAAGAGTTCTTGGAATGAAGGAAGGGGGGGGGGAGGAGAGGGGGTTGAAAAGATTTACAACCGGCGGTGCTTCATATAATAAAGTCTCAAATTCTCATTAATAAATTAAAAGAACATATTGGGAGAAAGATCCATTGTTGTTGACACATGTTCATAATTGAACTCTAGAAATAGGCTCACAATAGAACTCAATTAAGTGCACAAGTCTTAATCTAATGTACAGTTTATCTCCACACAAAGAAATAATGTAATTTAAGCACTGCTGCTATCAAGGATATTTGTCAATTTTACAATACCCTTTTCCATGACCTCCAAGAGATATACATACATACCTATTTTATGTGAAGTCAATGAGTCTAAAAAGCTACTTACTTTAACATATGAACCTTTTTTTAATTGAGAGTCAAATATAGCAAAATTTCTTGATACACTCAAAATGAACTGGATTTATTCATACTCTCAAATCTAATAGGTACATGATTCTCTAAAAAAAATTGTAAGACTGTTTAGATACTTATACAAGTCAGAAAAACTTATATGTTATGAGAAGTTTTAATTTTGTTCCAATCGGCAAAATTTCCTGCTATGACCTAATATGAACTTGCTCCATAAATACTAATAGGGTGGGAAGAAACGTAAACTAAAGTATCTCCAAGAAGGAAGGGCAGGAGAAAATTAGATTAGTTTATTTTACATTCTAATTTTAAGGTGCAAATTTGGTATGAAATCAATATTTAAAAAAAAATCCTTGGAATCTTTTCATGATTAATTTAAAGCACTAATCATTGAAGCCCAGAATGTACTCATAGACAAAATGCCACTAGAAATAAAAATACCAAAAAAACAAAGAATCACAAAATTAAGGACCCATCATAACTGTTTGTACAAATTGTATAGGTAGAATTTAAAATAGAAACTGATTAGATTTAGTAAGTCTAAATACAAACTAACCCACGCAACTGTTTTCCCTAATTATATTTAAAAGAAAAAGCCATGTTCAAAGGCAATGATAGAAGAATATATTCAGGCATTTATGTATACCTATATGTTTCCATTCAATGGAAATCAAATTATGTTAGTTCAAAGTAGGCTTAAGCCCTAACAATATGTGTTTATAGTATTCATAATAATGTCAGTTGCCATAAAAAGAACGTTGGTTCTATTAAAAATTCATTAATCAATTATTCTTTTATAATTTCTTTCGAATGGAAAACACATGTACATTTTTTGTTTGTTGTTGTTGTTGTATAGCAAACACGACTGTATTTGTGTATAAAAGGCTTACATTACATATACAACATTGCTTACACTATTCAATTTTATTTATATTCATATGTATATGTATGTATGTATGTATGGTTCTTTCATTCAACGATGTTGAAACTTTTTATCTTTCCTTTTTGATGAATTAAAAAAAGAGGCATCTCTTCCCCCCCCCCCCCTAAAGAAGAAGAAGAAGAATAAAAACGAAGGAATTCTCTTCCATTTGTTTATTAAACGTAGACTCACAATGATATCCAAGTCGCGCTCTGGAGTTATTTATTTAATTAGAGAGAAAAAGTAAATTACATTTAGTGACTCATACGGGAATTCATGACTCCCATGTACAAACGACCCCCATTAAAGATATGTATTACCTCATGACTGGTTGGTAGTAGTAGAAGACTCTTGTAATCATAACTTATCAAAAGCTCCACACCAATGTTAGTATAACACAAAAATGTCATTTCATTTATTCAAAAAGCTTTTTAAGTATGTATTTATGTACATACAACTACAAATTATATAAATAATATTTGTATGTTCAATCTATAAAGTGTCTCTCAACCTTTCATAAAAAAAAAAAAAAGAGAAATTAAATAAGGGCCCAAACTCAGGGTATAGGGACTCACCCTATATCGTTAGCATAAAAATGTATGCACGTTGTTTCTTTATTAGTAGGTTTCTAAACGTTGATTGATTGAGTTAAACAGTTATAACTCAACTGATTTTGAACCAGCAGCTAATCTTCATTTAATAGTTATAGGGAATTTTTCATATGGGTATCAACCGCAACAGATTTGGATTCCAGTCAATCATCAACGATTAGACTACTAATAATCATCACTGGCAAAAAAATAGTAGAAAAATCGACGACAGATGATGTAAAAATACTCTGTAGTCGTCACCCTCAATGTGGATCAAATTTGATATATGTATAGTTACTTTTTGAGTTTTTATGTGCCAGCCCTACAAACAATAAATTTTTTTTTTTTTTGCAAACTAAAGATGCTTGCATGAAAATTTGAGATTTTAAAGTTATGACTGCTCATGTATGTAGTTTTATATTTTTAAAACTGATTTTGAAATTGTTAAATATAAATGTATTAGTTGAATATATATATGTATGTACATATATTGTACCCCTGTCTGCTGGCTACATTATATATAAAATATACATATCAGGTTGAAAATGTTTTGACGTAATTTGGATTTGTATAAGGCGAATACATCATTTTTTTCTAAATACCTTCTACACAAATTGACTAAAGACTATTTATTCTTTCAGTTCATTGTTTTAAATGAAAGTTATGAGTAAGAGAACTGATGTATTTATCAAGGGCTTCCTCTTTTATTTCCACATACATGTACGTACTAAAATGAGGTTTCCCTGACATTTATTAAGCTCTCAATTACATTTTACTTAACTTAATATAACATTTTTTTTCTTCTTTTTACAATTACTTAAGACAAAAAAAAAAAAAAAAAAGAAAAGAAAGAATGGCCTAAAAATAAACTGTTAGTATCAACATTTCCTTTCAAGTTCCATTAAGTTAGAAGAAGAAGAAGAAGAAAAAAAAAATATTTTATATTCAAAGAAAATTACTGAAACTGACAGAATAAGATAAGAATTTCTGTTATAGTTTTATTACTATTATGACTTTATCCTCACTTTCTTTAACAGGGGAGCCCTTCACGAGAGGGAAAGAGGGGGGAAGTTTGAAAGCAATAATAACAATAATAATAAATAGGGTGTTCCACATTTTATATGAAAATAACTTCTCCCCCCCGTCTCGTCTTGTCTCCCCTAGCCGTTAAAAAACTAATTGAGTACATCAAAAGTATACATATATTATATATATATATATATATATATATATATATATATATATATATATATATATATATATATATGCATTTATATAGGTGTAGACTATACAAATGTTTATGTTTGCAAATTATAATAATTATAGTTCAAACTACTTTTTTTTTTTTACATATTTGCTCTGACGTCACACATTGCATAATGAACAAAAAAGCGCTGACAAACTACAAGAAACAACAAGAGTTGTCATTTCCAAATTAATTACAATCAAACTTCTTCCAGTGGCTAAAGATGTAAAAAAACGTCAAAACCTCGATGAGCAGTATGTATATTGGTACCCTGTAAAATAACTATTTCTCCTTATCTTTAAAAATTGAAACGTCATGGGCAGATACAGAGCACCTTAGGTATTTCTCTTAGTATTTTTTACATTATTTATCGAATTCACTTAGGCGTGCTATTTACGCTCACCCGGATTTCAACCTTTTTCACATCTCTATTAACTACTAATGGCTGAAAAAAAAAACTAAACAATTTTGATCTTAGGGTAAAAGTCTATGGATATTCTTAAAATATCACAGTTTGATTGTTTATGTACCTCACAAAATGGCCAATTTCAAGAAGATAACACCAGATAAAAAGGCTCTTCTGAGTTCTATTATCATATTAATTAATAATTACCAACGTAACAAATCGAAAATAATATAAGTATGTTGTTACTTTATTTCAGAACTATTTAAATTAGTATAGCAAGCAATCATAAATTAAAAAACAAACATATGTATATGTTTGACCTGCTGTATCAGGGACTTTTTAAAGTACAGATTGTCCTTTATTTATATCTCTCTCCTATCTTTGTAGCAATTTATATTTATATAAAAGTATATTTATTTCATCTCAAGATACTTAAATCCTTAAATTAAAGGAATGAGAATGAATAAATTATGCGGCAAATTTAAAAAAAAAAAAAAAAACTAAAAACTAAAGTACCTTATCGCAAAAAAAAAAAATGTAAATGAGAATCTTCTTTAAGAAGGAAAAAAAAAAAGAAAAAAAAAAGAATGAAGACTTTAATAAATATGCACTGATGTTCAAATACATTACAAAAAGATAGTCAGATAGGATTTTTGTCATAAATATATATTATATGCACGGGGATAAATCTAATGTCGGAGGAACTATGATTATTATTAAACTAATCACTTTGTTGTATGATTCATATCTATACCTAACAAATAACTCTATTGAAAATAGTAAAAGGTGCACCTCGACGAGGCGGGGAAAGTTTTAAAACTTCAATAAAATTGTGGGTTTTTTTTGTTAAAAGAAACCCACAGAATTTGCTAGCTGTATTAGTGAAAATAGTCAAAAATCTGTAACTGGTCAAAATTTAATAGTTACATGATAAAAGATATATATATATATATATATATATATATATATATATATATATATATATATATATATATATATATATATATATATGTAAAATAAATCAAAAAAGTTTTATAATTTCTTATAAGAAAGGAACAAAAATAATTCCATTTTTTACAGTAATTTGATGAGTTTTATGTAGAAAATCATCCGGATTTGTGTTCACTTTTATACCCTATACATAATATAAGCTGCTTACTTGACTGTTTGCTGGTAAGTTATTAGGATCCCCAGACTCCTTCCCCCATGAGCATTTGACTGTGAGTCCATTGACGTCCGTATTATGGATGGCGACAATTGCATGGGCGGCGGACTCCTTTGTGGCAAATCTGAAAAGCAAGAAATGAATAAGACCCTAAGTAAATATTGATATATAAATATTTAAAACATATTGTATCCAGAGTTCCCGGATACAATCTTAGCGACAATCTTAGAAACCTTTTGTCAACACAATTTATTAATAAACAATTATAAAAAAATGTAGTTCATTCATTTATTAGCTAATATTTGATTCGTAATAGGATAAAATGTCATTTTTTTTTTTTGCTTTTGATGGACGAGAGAAAGGATTGTTGGAAAAAGAAGACAAAAATGATGATTTGATTTAACAAATTTATTATTGGATTTAAAATATAGAATCATTCATTATATGTATATTCAAGAAACTATTTAATCTCTTGTAATTTTTATCTATTGGATTGATAACAGCCATTGTTTCTATTCTACCCTTCTTTATTCTACCAATATTATATATATATATTGATATCTTTGGTCGTTGTTTTTATATACGTAGATGTATACCACGAGGCAATAAAATAAATATTGTACTTTGACTTTTTTATCATTTTTTATTCCACAAAATATATATATATGTATATTTTATTTATTTTTCAAATACAAGTATTTCCAAAGATCCCGGTTTCATCTTGGAGTAATAAAATCAGAAAAGTAATCTCAAATAGAATTCCCTTAGCTACTGCACTCCCATTTCCTTCTCATATTATATGCTTTGTTGGTAATAAAATAATTTTGATTACGGTGCGTAACATTTTCTAGTATGTACTTTCTAGGGGCTTTCATATCATTACTTTAGAAAATGAAGAGAAACAAGGCCTTGAATCAGTTTTTATATGTTAAGATGACAAAGTTATTTTTTTTTATGTGTGTGTGTGTGATTTTTTATTCATATAGGGATCTTAAAAACAACACCCATCACTTACCCAAAAGTCATATAAAATAAAATCCCTTAGTGCATTAGAGCGGTGGTCTCCAACCCCCGGGCTGCAGACTCGTACCAGTCCGTGAATAAATCAGTACCTGGACGCACCAGAATTAATTAGTTATTTATGTTTTCTACATCCCAACCTCAAAGGACCCACGAATGGCCAAGGAATGGATACGCGACCAATTTGTCAACAAACCAGCTGACTCCAGCATGTCCATGCAAGAAGAAGACCAACTGCTGAAGATTTATAATGACAGCACCCTTAAAACAGTGTTCGAGTCAATAACTCTGCCGGTGTTTTGGATTAAAGTCATGGCAGAACGCCCAGAGATTACTTACAAAGTGCTAAAAACCCTGTTGCCATTTCTAATATCCTATCTATGTGAAGCGGGGTTTTCTGGAGTAAGATCCACAAAAACGAGGCAAAGGAGTAGACTGGACATAAGCAACACACTTCGGGTATCTTTGTCTACCACTACCCCCAGATGGGACCATCTCGTTGTAAAGTCATTGATTTAGTGATCGAACAGACGGTTTTTGATGTTATGATAGGTTATATTTTTGGAGCAATGATTAATAAAGTTATTACTAGTATTTCAACCCCCCCGGTCCGCAGTAAAATTGTCAAGTGTTGAGCGGTACGCAATTAGAAAAAGGTTGGGGACCACTGCATGAGAGTAATAAATATCCATAATTTTTTGTTCTTACTACAAAATAATCAAAAGTAGAAAAACAAAAAAATCTGATATTTCATTTTGTATTTTTATGATAAATGCTGTTTTTCAAATCCGTCATGTTTGATGCGATTTTTATTTATTTATTTATTTTATGGTTCCCAGTCTTTCTTTATTTTTTTTTTTTTTTTGATATCTTTGTCAACCATTCATTTACCGTTGTTTTTTAGGGGGGGGGGAATCGATTTATGTATATATTTTTATAACCTATGCACAATAAAGATGTACATACATATATTCGAATCTATAGTTTATTGCCCACAATTTAGGGAATATTCAGGGTTACAACAATCCTATGTGTACATCCCTTGTGGCCCATATTATTATTATTATTATTATTAATCAAACCATTCAATGCCTAGGTATATTTTCAAAAAAGTTATATTGGTATCCCTCATTCATTGGTATATGTACATATCTATAATTTTTTTTTATTAATTTACTCCAACAAGAAGAGACAAACAATACTAACCCTTTTATTAGAATGATTCTCATCTTCTTGAATATATATATATATATAAAATGCTTATCTATATAGTATCTTGACAAACATACTTCAAATACCATGACAATAAAGCAAATTCTCATTCCTTTGACAGAAAATTCATTTATATAGAATAATATATTTTTCTCTGTTGAAAGCGTTCAATTTGACGACTACTACTTTTTGATATCTTTGTATTTAGTATATCCAATTAGGTGAAGGGAAATGAAAAAGGTTTAAAATATCTCTTTGATGTCTTCCCCTCCTCTCTATCTCTAACTCAATCCGTTTGAGTAGTCAGTCAAGCTAATGTCTAATGTGGATATGTATGTATATCTTTAGATACATCCAGGAACATCCTACATATTTATCTATATGAACAATTATTTTTTTATCAATTTATTTATCTAAATAAGTTAGAAAATAAATAAGAACTGCATGGGTTTATATGTATGTAGAAAAGCAAATGATATACAAATATTTAACTTTCTCTATCCTTAGTATATATCGTTTTTTTTTATTGTATCTAATTAGACAATTTGAAATGAGAAAAAAAGTACAAAAAGGTACAAAAAAAAAAGAAAAAAGTTTTGAGATTTTCTACTTTTGGAACCAAACTCAATTAAATACATACATTAAATAGCTGGAACTTGAATAATTTAAAATAAGTTAAAAATAATAATTATAATATTTTAAAATAAAGGATCTTTCTCTCAGTCTCAGGCTGCCTTCTGCCATCAGTTTCAATTTTGAGTCTTTCCATTTTCAATGGAACTCAAGTTCCCTGTCTTTTAAATGTTTGAGTCACAGTTTATTGAGGCTAAGGTGTGTCGACTTGAGTCCAAGTCGCGAGAAAATGGGATGCTCCTCAATCATTTCCTCTAAAAGTCAATTATTTATGGATCACTCAGTGACCCAACTTTGAGCATAAAAAATGGAATAATTAAATATTTTTTCATTCTCAAAATAGTCTCTTTACAAAAAGTAGAATTTGTGTCTTGATAACCTTCCGTTTTTATGTGAGGATTGACAAATGAATGATTTTACATGTAATTTTGGTCAGAGAGTGGCACTGAGGTAGAACTAGTCACTAGACTCAAAACACAAATCTTGCTTCGGAAATTCAAGTGTTGGCTCGAATATTGTACCCTGGTATAGGTGATTCAAGTTCTCTTGAGGTAGTAAATAAAACTGTTCTCAAGTAATTTTTTTTTGTTATATGTGACATGTTCTTTATTGAGATTGTTAGTCAAAAAACCTCATTTAAAATTATTCAAGACATGAATATACAACTCCATTCAAATAAATCCAAGTTTGACCTCAAACGCAGTTGATTTAAAGAAAAGTTATTCACCACCAACCAAAAATTCAACTATGTATGTTACATAATGATTTTTTTTTCTATTAATGGTAGCTTCATATCCAGAGGTCGACTCCAAAGGGATTGAAGATGTTTAGTGTATATATATATATATATATATATATATATATACATACATTTATATATGTATAGAGGGAAAAAATAAAACATTAATACCCTAATTTAAAGAGATTTATATACTCTGTTAATGGGAGCTCGTTTCATTTCGAGTATTTTTTATTTTTTTATTTTTTTTTATACTTTTTCCTGATCGGTTCGATTTTATTTTATAGTTTCTTCTTCTTATTATTATTATTATATTCTTTTGAAGAAAGAGAATGTTCACTCATTAACTGACTTATTAAAAGTATCATTATAAGTCATTAAGAGGGTATAAATAATTTTTGTCATTTAATTTAAGTATATTTTTGGACACATGAAGGAGTTTGTAATGGAACTGAGGGAGGGGGAGGACTCAGAATTGAGCCTTGTATCCTATTAGTATTTAAATGTAACTTTATTTGAATTTATTATTCAAGTGCCTTTTTTTATATAAATGGATCTTAAGATTTATGGAATCAGAGCTGGGAACTTTTACCTAGGAATGTAAATGATATGCAAAATGCCGCGTGCGAGATATTGTGGAGTTGGCTCTTCGAACAGTCCTTTTTATTTTCACAAGCTGTTATCATTTTTCCTTTATTGCTAAGGGGAGAACATCTACCTGATAGTAAAGACCTTGCATGAAGGAACACATGCATTAAGGTTAATAAAGGAAATAAAATGTAAACAAAAAAGGACTCAAGTCCTCGTATAATTATTATTAGTTAAAAATATATAATTTCCTGACATTAATTAGAGTTAATTTTCTGCCTCTCATCTATGTTATTATTTATTGTTGTATATATAAAGGAGAATAGCAGCTTGTAGCTCAGTAAAACGTCATTACAGCTCAAGCTGCTTCCCTCTCAACATTCATCAAATTGTCAGAGTGGCCAGGTTGATGATTTTCTCTTTCTTTTTATTTTACACACCCCATTTGCATATTTTTTACATTCCTACTCGTACCTGAGTCATGCTTGAGTAGCTACCATTGTTCTGATACTTTAGATTGAAATGGAACTCAAAGTGATCCCCCCCCCCTCCCACAACTCGACTTGGATTGAGACTTGACTCGTAAAAAAAGTGATTCGAATACAGCTCAATTGTCAAATTATTACTTTTGTTAACTCTTTGTTCACGTCGTTTAAATTTATTAGAATTAAGGATTCATTTTTTGGTTGAAAATATTTTGAGGACTTCAAAGAGATGCAGTAAAAATATATGCTTCTTTATTGAAATTTGAGTCGAGTGAAAGGGCTTATAAATAAATGTCTGCTTCAAAAACGAATGTATGTCGTTTTATAGGCTCTTTTTTTTCTTTCTAATCAATGAAGTGGTTCTTGATATTTAATTTTGAAGGCATCGCTTTTCATAGAAACAAATAGACAAATAGCTATTCACTTAACCAGCAAAAATTATGGTTATATTTATTATATTATTGAAATGTCTGTTGGTTTAGGATTTATAAAAATGTGTTTTATAAACCCTCTTTTGTTAAACAATTTGACATATATTTAATTTACCACTTATAAAATAGTTTTTTTTTTCCTTCAATGAGGATGTGGAAAAAAAAAGTTTTGAAGTATCGTCTCTAACTTAACAAAGGGACAATTTTTATTTATTTATTTAAGGAGATTTCAAACACTTACATAATGAAAAAATGAACCAATATGAATATTAAAATACAAAATTCAACTGTATTAGGTCGTATTTCATTAAAAACTCGAAGCATATGATAAAGTATAATTTAATTTTGGGTTCTCATTTTACGCGTACTTGAATATTTGTACTTTTTTAGCATAATTTTGGAGTATAAAAGACAGAAGGCTTCAGTTAGGGAGCAACAAACCAATATAAAATAAGAAGAAAAATGAATTAGAAGGAAAAATGGTTCTCTGTGTGGGGGAACTAGCTACTCAAATCCAAGGATTCATATCATGTGCTTCGAGACTCTGTCGTTTCAGAAAGAGATGGAATGTAATTGGTATAGTGAGTTTTATGTATTGATATTTGTTTCCCACATGTTTAAATGATAAAACTGCTGGAATGAAACAGCGTAATGATGCTTTCATTTGGGAGTGAACAGGAAACTGTTAAATAAATAATACTGATAATAAAAAACAGAGGGAAACGGAAGTAAAAAAAAAAAAAATCACAGTTGGATGCATATCCATTCAAAAAGAACATTTCTTTTCAAACAATCGAAATATAAGTGATTAGTATATTATTCGAATACATACCAAATAAACACTTTAACAAAATAACAAATAGAATAGCTATTGTTGTGTGTTTTCTAAAGAAACATCATGGTCCGAATCTATCCATTTTGAAAAAGTTGGATCATCTCAAAATAACATACAGATTTAGTACATATATTTTATAAGCAAACAACGATTTAATTTATTTGCAAAAATATTAACATATGTACGTATGTATATACACTATTTGCTTTGCAAATTGCTAAGTAAAAAAAAAAGCAAAAAGAACGTAATTGAGTTTACGGTACATTTTCTATAGATAAATAATGATTAAGGCAAATAATTTTTTTAAAGAGTCATCAAAAAAAACTTCTTTAAAAGCATTTTATTTATTTGTCAAATATAAAAATGGAATTTGTTTGAGCAATAATAATAATAATAATAATAACTAAAAAAACAGCTTTAGAAAGTAATGCTGTATTTGCTACACTCAAGCAAACTTTACTTTTGTATATTCAATTCTGTTAATGTTTGAAAGTTTGACTACAAACTTATAAATTGATTTGTAGTATTCATTTTTTAATTTGAAATTCTTTAAGAAATAGATGAGA
Source organism: Lepeophtheirus nordmannii (assembly GCA_963680855.1). Taxonomy (NCBI): domain Eukaryota; kingdom Metazoa; phylum Arthropoda; class Copepoda; order Siphonostomatoida; family Caligidae; genus Lepeophtheirus; species Lepeophtheirus nordmannii. The sequence continues at coordinate 1,055,466 of OY804518.1, forward strand.
CAAAAAACAAAAACAAAACCTAAATAATAAGTTATCCACTAAGTTTTTTTTTGTTAATTCCAGATATGAGTTATTTCTTTACCTTTGAGAAATCATTTCATTTTGAGAAAATACAAGAAAAATGTCAAAAAACCAAATTTATGAATTTAGTTTTTTGGTTGTTTGTAAGGAAATCAAATTAGAAATCAAATCAATAATTATGCTAAGTTAAATCATTTAAAATTTAAGACAATTTATTTACCCTTCAAATGTATTTTTTTAATTTATGAAAAATTGAACAAACCAAGGCGTTCAAACCTTTACAAACAAAACTATTACAAAAGTGAAAAAAAAAAAAAAACTCTTTACCTCTGCAATACATTTTCTCAGATTTGAATGATCCCACATAAAATATGTATAAATCCATATTTAGAGCTAATACAAAATTGTGCAAATAAATTATTTATTATTAAAATAATTACGAATTCATAGTCAAGTCATCCATATATAGAATTAAAAGTAGATTCTAAAAGATAACTATTTATTATTATTATTGTTGTTGTTGTTGTGGACTCTACTGTTCATAAAATATTAAGAATAATAATTTGTAAAATAATTAATTAACTCCATCTATGAGATAAAGGCTTTGAATACTACAAACATATAGTTTCATGAATATTTCCCTATTATATATATACATATATATGTATATATATATAGTATTTAGTTTGTTTGTATATTTTAACTAAAAGTATGTATACAAACATACCTAGAGAGAGAAAAACTTTTCCTTACCTGTTATGTCATAGCTTTTACAACTTTTTTGTTTTGTGAGGCTCATATACATATATATATAGTTACATATAGGGTTATTTCACATGGGAATTATATATGTATAACTATCTAAATATATATATATATATATATATATATACATATTTATTCCATTCTTTTACTTAATGAATACCTAATTTCCACCCTTTCTTTTTTAAAGGTATACTAAATGTAGGTATTATAATACAAAATATTAAAACAAAATTTGTAAAAATATATATTTTGAGAAAATAAATAAAACATTGTGTATATACTCAACAATTTGTTCATTCTCTCTCTCTATTAAAAGGAAAAGAAAAGATGTCTACATACATCTTCTATCAGAAAAAAAACAAAACAAGATGTAGTAATGAATTAATTACTTCACTTTTATTATGACACTGCACACAAGCAAATTGGTTTTAAGTACATTATTATACCATGAATGAAATAACGCCCATATATGTTTATGTATGTAAATATATCTATATATATATATATTATAGCACATATAAAGTGCTCAGTTGAGTCATGAGCTTTGTGTTTATATGTATTTATGTGCGTACTCAATGTGAGATCAAAGAAAATGAAGTAGGAAGAAGATGGAAATATTTTTCTTCCAATTACCATCTTATGTAATTCCCTTTTTGAAAGGAGGAATGAATAAAACGGGGAGAAAAATTCAATTTCCATCTTCTACATATATTTGTATGTATGTACATAAATGCTGATGATAAAAAAAAAAAAAAAAAAAAAAAAAGAAAGAGAAAATGAGAAAGCTTTGCTACACTTATCAAAGGGAGACACACACAAATATATATATATATATATATATATATATGTATAGTATTAAAAAAAAGGAGAGAAAGAATGTCAATAATCCCTCTCACTCTGAAATGACAATTTGTTCACTTTCTAAATGAGATTTATATAACCGAACTAAATAATTTTAGAGAATTGAACCCGGATAAATAAAAGGCATTCCATTAGCTTCAATGGGAAATGTTGTTCTTTTATTATTGTGTACAAAGTGAAGCATTTGTACTTTACATGTGATCATACATACTAGGAAAAGTTCAAGAATAAATAGAAAAAAAAAAAATCTATTATCTTCCTTATCTATTTAATTTGAGTTCACTATGTGCGACAAATACGGATATATATATATATACAACTAATTGAACTAATTAGGGTATTTTTCTTTCTACAATCAAATTTCGTTTTGAAGCATTTTGAATTTTTAGAGTACGTTTACAATTTCTTCTAAGTTTACTAGAAAATTCTAATTAAAGCAACATCTTATTTTTGTGCAAAATTGTATATTCATTTCAAATATGAGTTTGTATTTTTTTTTTTTTTTTTTAAATTCAAATTAAGAGTTAAAATATTGCATATGAGTGATTGATCTTTCATGTTCAAAAGTGCTTAGTTTGATAGGCATATTGAATAGTTAATAAAAATAACAAAAATACCTTGAGATTAATATATATATTTATATACTTTTATAAATAAATTACCAGGGAATTTTATAGAGAAAATTAGGAGTTAACCTCGAGTAAATTCAAACTCAAAAAAGAAAAAGAAAGACAAACTGATTACCCTGTAGAAGGGAACTGCTTAGCGTAATATTTTTGAAGCATAAATATAGGTAAGTATTCTAGCATGAATAAATGTAATAATTATTAATATCATATTCAAATTTGTTTCATTTTGATAAATTTAATAAACATAAAAGTTTTCTTAATGTAGAAGACTTTTATACAGAATAAATGGTGTGTCTCTAAAGAATTAAAGTCCACAAACACATTTTGACTAACTAAACTCTATTTGTAAGGGCTTTTTTTTTATTCTTCCTTACAAAACCCCTCGTTACTACGTATCTTACATGGAATATCGATTTACTAAATTCAATAAGTCCTAAATGCAGTATCGACTTTTTATTATTTATATTTTTTAATTTGATTAATCGAGTTTTTTTTTATTTATTTATCTATTTTTTTGGATACAAGTGTGTGTGTGTTTTGTTTTGCTTTTTGGCAAATATGTGAGATATGAAAAAGTCTTTCACAACGTCTGTTTTATCAAATAAAATGCAGAGATACACACATATATATATATATATATATATGTATACTCACAGCAAGAAGAAAAAACTCAAAATGTGGACTAATGTACGTACAATAATAAAATATGAAAAAGATTAGATCCCTTTTCTTATTTTCTTATATTTTTTTTTTTTACTTACATCCAAAGTACCCCTTCAAAATCATTTTTTTTTTCTTCCTATTTTCCATTTTGACATGTTTTATTATCTATGTATATATATATATATATACTTATTATTCTTTGATGTAAAAGTAAAAATAAGAATTTATGTATGTATGTATGTACATATTAATAGGTATTTACGTAGAGGAAGAAGTCTCTTACCTAATGAAAGCATATCCCTTATCCTTGAATATTCGAATCTCTTGAATACATCCAAAATGCGAAAAAGTTTTTTGTAAGAGCTCTTCTGAGAGTCCAGTTGTTATTCCACCACAGTATACAGTGCAATTTGTTGGACTAGATTGATTGTAAACTTCATCAAAGGTAAGAGGCTTTGCATTTACTGAAAAAAATAAAATAAAGTAGAATCTAATGTGATAAAATATAATACAAATTTATATGATCTTAATCGACTCTCTCAACCTTTCCTAAGAAAAACAATCCAAAAGTTTATTGGTGGTAATTGGATAGTTATTTTTCTCAAGAGGTGACCTATTATACATTTAAAAACCTTGCTCTGTGAGATACCCTTATTATTTCTAATACCAAGATTGCAATGTGGAAATATCAAGTTTAAATAATACATTTAAAGAAAGAAAATTTTAAAGTTCCGTACTTCAATCTTATTTTGTGTATATTATATCTCTCAACCTTTCCTCCAAATATGTAGAAAGCGAAAAAGGATTCAAAATCACTTGGTTTCTATGTACACAATTCTTCCTCAGATTCTTTACACATAGGAAAAAGTAGGAAAACATAATGAAAGTAAAAGTTAGCTCAAGCTTCTCTACCCAAAACACCGATGAAGTTAGTAAAAAAATCGACAGCTGATAAATATGATACTGCATATATTTTGTGTGAATGGAACAAGTTCGTCTTTAACCGAATTTACATCAAATAAAAAAACTAAAACAACTTTCTAAGAGACTTGAAAGATATTAAACAACCTTCTATGTGTTCGGGAATGGATTGATGATAACAACCTACGTAGTGTAAGCTATACATACAAAGAAATAAAAGGATTTAATGCAACGTGTACAATGCCCCCCCCCCAATGAAGAATGGATATTTGGAAATAATGGTAATCAAGAGCCTCCAAATTTACAAAACTCATTCAGCAGTTGTTTGATATCCTTGTTTACTTATTTTGTTGTCTAATCAACAACAGTTACGAAAAGAAACAACAAAAACCAGATTGAGTCCTAATCAAAAACTTTTTTTTTTCTTTCTCTTTCTCATAAGTTTTTTTATTTTTTTCATTCATTCATTCAGTCAGTCAGTCAATAAATAAATAAAACTTTAAAAAGTTTGTTTATATAGATATACAATATATTGAATAATACCTAAGGTATATATAAAATATATAGCTGGCTAAATAATATAGCGATAACTTTTGGTTTATTTTTATGTGACGATAGAATAACTAATAGTAGTCAATTATTACCTATATGAAAATGGATAAGCTTCTTACATTTTTAATAGTGTTGAGACTCTCTCCAAGATGAAATTGTTTTTCAATTTAATCTTTAATGATTTTTGATGGATATTTATCTATAGACTACTGATGGAGGGAAATCCTTTTCAAATTGATGTATTCATTTATTAAAGTGTAAAAAAAATGTAGACAACTGCGGTGTTGTTTGAGACTGAGGTCAAATGTAAAAAAAAAAAAAAAAGTGTCCTTACGAAAACAGCATTTGAAACATTTACTCCTATTATTAGTGGAACTAAGTCCTTGGAAAACTTTGAAAATGATGTCCTCTGTGACGCTGGAACCAGGGATTCTCAAATTTGACATAAAAATAATAACATTCAAAAGTTGTTTAATTATGATGTTAACCACATGATGACATGGTACACAGTTCATTAAAAAATCGGTTTTTAAGAAAATTCTGATTAAATGTCTATTCGATCCTCCCTAAGTTCATATACCTATTGTAAATGCTATAAAATTGTTTTGATACTTGTATAAGAATATTCTTTTTTGTAAGATAAAATATAACTTTTGTTATATGGTAAGCTAAACGGGAGGTGACCAATTTAAAAAGTAAAATAAAAAAAGCCTACCAAAACTTTAATAATATCCTTGAGGCTATATAAATACATTTATAAAGATAAAAAAAAGAGAAAAAAAAGAAGGTATTTGTAATAAAATTTGTAAACTTCTTCAAAAAAAGCTTATATAAGGTCACAGCTTAGCCCACCTCATATATGTATATGTATGTACATCAAAGAGCCATAATAAAAAGCACAATATATATATATATATATATATATATATAACTTATTGTAATAAAGTACATATATTTCTAATATAATAGAAATTGTAACATCTTGAAAGCAATGGACTCTACATATATCAAAATTTTATTTCCACCCTTGCCCTGTACATACATGATATTTGTTGGATGTATTATATATTGATATTGCATACTTAATATTTACTTATATGTATTTCTGAATATCAAGAATAATGAGGAGTTCCCTCTACCCGCCAAATTATGAACGAACTTAATATTCTATGAATAGGTTAAGTTCTCATAAAATACCTTTCAAAAAATGAAAAGTCATGTAGTGATATAATTAAAAATCCATGAGATAATTAATTCAGATATTAATTTAAAAAAGACGAAAAACTATAATTTTCTCTATACACAAAAGGACGATGCGTAATTCAAAGACGTATGAATACTTGACGTGAGGCTTGACACAAATGTCAATGAGGAGTGCCAGTTGTCGATTTCCTTGCTTACTCTTGTATCCTATGAGTGACCTGAACGTGGATTGCTTATAATTAAATTATTTCTTGTTAAGGACCGAATATCTCATATAATATATTATTAAATAGTAAAATGACGTATTTGGCTAGCTACAATGTAAAAAGTATTGTTGAGATATATTTTACTAAAGATCACATTATGTGTACCATATTTTGTAAGAAAGGGATTTTTGTGTTCCTTCTCTAAAAGATATCAACACTTTTTTCATCACAATGATTTAGGTATAAGATAAATTGTTGAGCATACTATGCAGCCTTTAAGGATCACAAGTATTTGGAATAATGCTATACGATAGAATAGAATAGATGCTTAATGACAAATTTATAAAAGACCAAAGCATCAACAAATCCTTTACACTTTTTTGTCAGCTGTTGACTATTACTTTGAACATGGATTTATGGAATTCAAATTATTTCATTCATCTAATAATATTTCTGTATAGTAAATAGAGAAAAAAGTCGGGAAAAAATTGATGGTATTAATTTAAAACCTTTTTTCCCTTTGTTTCTAATAGAAAGGTTGAGAGATTCAATACAATACAGTCTGCTATGTGATGATTGTATGAATATTTCATACAATGGATATGCATGATTAAGGTTTTTTTTTTAGACCCAACGAGTCCTTTCTATGTATTTCTACAGATAGAGAAAGACCATGTGTGGATTCCGTTGTTCATAAATAAATATGTCAACAGACATTTTCTTCATATTTAAATAAAAAAGTATTAATAAATTTTATGCCTAAAATTATTATCTGTTTTTTGCAAATAAGGTAGTCAAACATTAATCATTTTGATGTATTTTTTTCTTCTTTTCTATGTCATTTTTTTTTGTTTGTTTAAAAATATGATTAACGTCCAGTCACTTATTGCTTGGACAGAATGAAAAATATTTATAGCTATATATTATTACATTTTTTATATATATAATATTATAATTTTTTTTTTCTTTTTTCACATTTTTCTTTTGAAATTAATGATACTGCAGGGTTTGACAAGAATGTTTCTAAATAAAAAATATGTTGATAATTATATATGAATTTCTTTGTATATATGTAGATTTTAATACCCTTTTTTTCCAATTCTTATCCAGGTTGAAATTCAAATTCTACTGATTGTGATTGATTTTTGTTCAATATGTCTTATAAATAAAAAACAATGTTTATTGGCTTTTATCTTTTATATATAAAACAGGGAGAAAGATTTTAAATGAAGCATTGGTTGTCAATCGTTTCCTTACAAATTATTTTCAGGATCAAGTCTTGAGGGTTTGAGCTCAAGTTCCTAATTTAGTCAATATTCAAGTTTGATCATATCAAAATTATACATATATAAAAATTTGAAATCAAGGATATGTCCATGTCTCAAGCCTCAAATCTCTTAAATTTATAGTCCTGCCTGAAGTTGCAGTTTAAAAGCCTACACGTTTAATAAGAAACATTGAGATAGGTATTGATTATATGACAAACCCGTTAATAAAGAGTATAAAAATACGTTCCAATCTACCTTCAGTAACTGTGAAGGTTTTTTTTTGTAACAAAAATTTATTCTCTAAGTAACTTTTCAAATCAACTTAAATTTTTTTTTTAATGTACACAAATAAGTTTTTATGGAAAAGTTAAATCAATTTTTAATAAATAAATATAAACTCATATTAAAAAAAAAATATTAAAACTAAACTTTTCTTTAAAATAAAATTTGGATCTTTATAAAAAAGAGCCCTCAAAATACACATTCTTTGACGAATATCCATTTTTTATATCTATGGAAAAAATTTCCTCTTTAAATTAAAATAAAGTTGTTTCAAGTTATAATAAAAAACCCCAAAATAAGTTAATGTTAATAACAAAAGTAAAAAAAAAAGTTTAGCATTATTCTAAAAACTTTTATATTTAAAAAAAAAAAATAATGAAAATGAAACAGAAACTCATAAATTTTTTATTATTAAAAATCTTTTTCTAAAGAACCATAACTCGTCACTTTATATGTCTATATAAACTTTTTTTTAAAAGTATACTTAACATCTTTAAAAGTCCCTTTATGTGAGAAAAAAAAGGGTCATTTTAATAATATGTACATAGACAAAAATCAATTATTATTTCTAACATAAAGCATAGTAATCGTCATAGTGTCTATAAATCTTCAAAAAGAATGAGAAAAAAAAATGCACAAACATTAAGAATTACGTCATTATTGGACTCATCTCTATTTAATACATAGTAGAGAAATCAATAGCTAAAGGATGGTTTAGTTATGTAAATTAACCTTCTCAGTACAAATAAAGGGAATGAGTGGAAAAATCAGGAGCTGAAAAAAAGAATTGTTGATACTTTAGACCCTCTGATTAATGCTCATTTTTAATTAAATAGATACATATTATGAAGTGATTTTTAATTACACTCGTCAAAAGTCAAAAATCCTAAGGTCTATAGGTATAATAAAAGTTATTCAGCTTTCCAAAAATGGGCCAAAATTCCTCAAAAAGTAAGGTCCAATTTCTCAAAAATTGTTAGACTCTTGAAGAAAAAATTTACGGATTATAAGCCAGGATGCAAAAATCAATAACTTTTAATATACTAATGCCCCTTGGGGTTTTTAACTTTTCAAATTTGTGTTATTATTTAAGAGATAGAGAAAAAAAATGCACAAAAATATTTGGAGTAGAGTGAGTTAATTTTTTTCCCAACTATGGGAGCCTTTTTCATTTAGTAGCATAATGGAATCGTTACCAGCTTAACCATCGTATTATCCTCAAATATTACTAACACATTTTACCCTTGGGGTCAATTTTACCACAGAAAATGGTTGACCAAATTTTTGTGTCAGGCACTTTGTTTATTTGTTGAATACATAAATAACCCCATGATAATGAAACCTATCAGTGAGTTTACCTGCCCTCTAGCGCCAGAATCAGGCAAAACTTTTAAATTAGAATTAATTTATCTTGAAAATATTACTAACACATTTTACCCCTGGGGTCAATTTGACCTCAGGTATATTTGCCTCCAGAAAATGATTTACAGAAAATTGTTTCCCCCCATTATGTATCAACTCAAAAGTATCAACTCTGCACCTGCAGGTGTGGGGATGTTAGGTCACACCGATGCCAACTATTGTTTTTTGAATGATAAACTTTGATTGGGATCAAATTGACCCCAAGGATAATAGGAGGGTTAACAAGAAACAAACAATTTTTCTTGTAGCAGTCAATGTTCAAAAACATTAAGAGATGAGTGTACAAATCAACAGCTGATACAAAATACATTGGAATATTTTAAGGGCACCACTGTTCTGTATCCAAGGAGTATAGGAAAAAAAAAAGATATGGGTGTGAAGTAATTTATTATTATTTTCCTACTCATGAATCTTGGTCTCCTTCTTTTAGCCAAATTATAAAGTAAAAGACAAAGAAGAAGCAATAAGTGAAAGCACCAACAATACAATACAGGGTTGATTATATGTAGAAGAGAGAAAGGAAGGGAAAGGCGAAGAAAAGTGCATTTCTCCGATTTTATTTATTTAATTTTAATATTTTATTATGAATATTATTATTATTTTTTTTGTAGAGTTTTTAGCAAGACGTGACTTGAATTTTACATTATAAATATATATATATATACAAAAAGGAGACGATGATGAAGAGAAATATAAAAAATAAAAGAACAAAAAAGTGACGATGGCATAAGTGTAGAAAGATTTTAACTACCATTAAAGACTTTCTATTTTCTGGGAATGAATGTTTGTCAGGGTACAACACCACATGATGAAAAAAAAAATAATAATATAAAAGCAAAGGATGTTTATTATATAAGTAGAATGTTTATTTCTCTTTCTGCAGTAGAACTTGTAAAAAATATATATATATTATATATAAGAGAAAGCATCTCTGTCTTTTTTTTTTTTTTTTTTTTTTTTTTTTTTTGGGAGAAAGGAAAAAACTGCAAATTGACTGTATATAAACAATATGAAAATTGCAATCATATTTTGATCATAATTATTAGGAAATGTTGATTCTCTTCTTCTTCTATTTATTTGCTTTTTTTTTATTGCACCTTTGTAAAAGTTTTTAAGAGAGGTGAAATCACAATGTTAGAACTGAAAAAATAAAGGTGAATTTGCAGTTCATGCAATTGTCAATTTTGAAAAAAAAAAATCAATCAATCTACATATTTAAAAATATCACAAAGATGCGATATCTCCTAGTTGTATTTATTTATATATATGTACAGAGTTATTATATTTTACACCGTGACTTTGGGCCTATTCACAGCCTATTTGATGAAACATATTTTTCAATTTTGTACAAAATTAGCTTCTGCTATAATCAAAACAGATTCAAAGAACCATCAGAACCTTGTGCAGAACATGTAACAACCGCAACCAAGTACCAAACCGCAAAGTGTCATCTAAGAACAACCCTTGACGTCACTATGTATATGTAGTTTTGACATGTGAATCATATGAATGAGAACATGTTGGATTTTTTTGATTTAAAAAAAAAAAAATAGTAAGAGTACATGTATTTTTGTTGTTGTTGAAGCTATTTTATGACTTTCGTTCACAATATTATTTTTATTTGGAAAGAAATAATAGGAAAAGGGAATACCAATGGTTTTGGTTACAAACATAAACTCATAAAAGTATATATATATATATATATATATATATTCCCCCAAGTAATTCGATATATGTGTATGTATGTATGTGGTTTTATTTTTCAACAAGGATAAGTTCCCCCCTCCCCCCTGCATATGTTTGTATGTGTTATATTTCATATGTAACCAAATATGTATGCCAAAATTTCTTGCAGAGTAATGGATACATGTAATTCTAATTGCATGTACGTTTAAAGCCATTGATAGTGCAGTATATAGATGTATCTAGACTCATTCTCTGGTACACTACGGAATTGAATTGTTACATATACAATAGTCATGTAAATATATATAGCAGTGCTGCCCAACTTCCGGCTCCGGGCCAGATCCAGCCCACGAAGCCTTAGAATCCGGCCCGCACGTGAGTCTTTAACTTATTCCTGTTATTAATGCTTACAACTGTTATTTTTCTTATTATGTGAGTCCGGCCCACTGGCGTCGTTTTTTCATAAATCCGGCCCATGTTTGGAAAAGGTTGGGCAGCACTGATATATAGGGTTATATCTCGTTAGGAATGCGTCATAACTCATCAATTTAACACGTGGCTAGTATGAAAAAGTAGAATTTGCTTTTTTCAATTATTGGGTTATTACACATCAGGATACTTATATGATAAATAAGGATGTGTGGTTGTTTAGGCTTGTCAAGCACAATATTATACCTTAAAGGTTCACCTTTTTAAAGTCAAACATAGGCTTGAAGTTAGGGTGTGTTCATATCATGGTGTTTTGAATTCGGACACGCTGGGTTATTCCTTCAAACTTGACACAGACACAATTTTAAATTTTGTTTCATAGTGTTAAACTGCTATTTAAGCATTTCCTAATTGGAATATTAACGAATACCCATAAAACAAAACCATAAGTTGGCCCCAGTACTTACATAAAAACATCAAAAAAAAAAAAAAAATATCTATCCAACGACCAGTGATGTAAAAAAAAAAAAAAAGACCTGACTTTCCATGAATCCAAATTTTTTCTAGTAATCAAATATCAAATCTCCCAACTATTTGTATAAAGGTCAATATGTGACCCATTTGTAGTCCCTTCATGATGATAAGTCTTACGTATTAGAGAATGCCAACAAAAATGATACAAAAAACACCGAATATATTTATATAAAGGTTTTAACCAAAACGGGAGATCAAATTAAACTCAACGAAGCTCTCATATCCATTAAAAATATCATTTCTTTAATCTCATTTATTCAATTATACATATAATTAATGTTTTATCATTTATGCAGAAAATATGCAAATGAGTCATGCAGTAGTATGAATATTCATTAAAATGAATGAATTGTAATTTGATAATGAAGTGATATGTGTCCCTTTTGGGAAGGAAATAGAGAGAGAAGAAAGAAAAAGAACGAAATAAGGGTTTTATAGCCTTGCTTTTTCAATTTGGATCTTGAATGTTAAATCGAGGTGAACATTTTTTTTTTTTTTTTTTTTACATATCTATGAGACAAAATCTCATATAAAGATATTTTCGAATGAATGCTTTATGACTTGGTTTTACTTCATTTATTTTCATCTTCAACCCATTCATCTATATACCTACAATGGTACTAAATTGTACTTTCTGCTGTATTTTTTTTAACTATTTTCTACAGGGACAATAGTGTTTGATATTTGAATAAATACATTCAATCTCACGTGATTTCCATCTTTAAAAAAATGCAGTTCAGTCAATATGTATCTATATGAAAATGACTCACTGAGAAAGAAACTTATTGAGGGCTCCATTGCTAGTTAATTAGTATCATTAGACAACAGTCGTTTATATATATATATACTTCTATTATGAGCTTCAAAAGAATAAAAAAACAATGAATTATTCATATATAAGGAGAGAAAAAAAGCCATTCAAAAGATTAGGATACGACACCCATTGATAGGAATGTAAATCATATGCAATTCGGGCGTGTTATAAAAAAAGAAAGAGAAAATCAACCTGGCAACCCTGACAATTCAATGAATGTCGAGGGGGGAAGCAGCTTGAGCTGTCATGACGTTTTACTGAGCTACAAGCTGCTATTCTCCATTATATATACAACAATAAATAATAACATAGATGAGAGGCAGAAAATTAACTGAAATTAATGTCAGGAAATTATATATTTTTAACTAATAATAATTATACGAGGACTTGAGTCCTTTTTTGTGTACATTTTATTTGCTTTATTAACCTTAATGCATGTATTCCTTCATGTGAGATCTTTACTATCAGGTAGATGTTCTCCCCTCAGTAATAAAGTAAAAATGATAACAGCTTCGGAAAACAAAAAGACCTGTTTGAAGAGCCAACTCCACTTTTTTATCACACGCCCGAATTGCATATGATTTTCATTCCTACCCATTGACTAATTTTAAGTCCGTATTCGATATTTTGATATTGTAGAAGACAATTATATTTGTTCGAAGGGTATCAGTGCTTGTGTTACAACGCTTGATAAAGTTTCAGTACACGAAAAACAAAAGTTTTTATACTTATTTCTTAGTAAGTAGTTAGAATATATGTACATGACTACCAAAAAAATTTCTTTTCTAAAGACATCAACTTGAAAAGGACATAACTACAAATAAAAAATAACAAGTATTTCCCCCCCCCCCCCATTATTTGAAATTTGTTAACCCGTGTAATTGAGTATTTATAGTCAAATGCAGTTTGTACCTTTGTCAATTAGATACATTATTTGGGCTTCTTCAAACAAAAACTTTGTAGAACGTGATTATTATTTAATTGAGTCTTCTTTAGAAATATTTAATTTGTTTTACCATGACGACAAAGCGATCAAAGTGATTTATATCAACCTCATTGTATGAAGCCAAGTCTTATTATTTTTTTTTTTTTCATTTCCCTTTGAGTCTAGGTAGGTATTAATTATTTAAAAAAAAAAATAATAATAAGTTAAAACCAACTCTTTTCATAGCAAATACCTGGACTGGAAGTGTGCATTTGACACGGAGTTTTTGATTCAAACAAAGATAATTTATTCATTTCTGTATTATATCTCAAGGCATACATTATAAAACTTTGTTATATACAAATTTATTTTCCTAGGCTTATATGTGGGCCATTTTCTCAAATTCAAAATAAGCTAAGGAAATTGTAAAACAATTTGTAGTAGTATCTAAAAGCCTTGTTCATAATGTGTATAAATTACTTTTTCCATATAAGTATATATTTTCAGAGGAAAAACTCATCTGAATAATTGATATTCATAGTTATAAGTAAAAAAATTAATTATCAAAAATCAAAATGTATATGCAACAAAGGTAGGTTTTTAAACTACATACATTAAACGCCATTTTTATTTCTTTTAACAACAGGTCTACCTCTATATAAAATTTGAAAAAAAAGGCACCCAAAAACGGTAAGAAAATATCAAATTGTGTAAGAAACATAAGGATAAGTATGAATAAAATAATTTAAATTCTGAAGACATTTGATTTTTAATGAGACTATTGATATGAAATGTGATTCTATGCATGAATTGCAGAATAATAATAATCATTGTGTCCTAAAACATGTTAAAAGTTACTCTGTGTACTTAAATAACTTTCTGCTATATATATATATATATCTGCACTTATATTTTATATAGAATATAATAGTTCTATTGAGGTCAAACCTTCCTATAATAATTACATCCCCCCCCCCCCCCAAAAAAAAAAAATCTAAAAGAAATCTCATAAAAAAAAAGTCACGAATTAAAGTTTATACTTAAATTATACTCATTAAGTTTCGTTTATTTTATTCTTGATTTGATTACCCCCCTCCCCGCCTATCTACTTGAAATAGTTGAAAATGGGTATATATAAAGATAAACGACCCTATCTCATCAATACAAATTAATACAAATGGTTAACCTAGTACTTTTTTCCCAATCGCAGCGTTCTAATCTTTGATAATTAATTATTACTGGTTGAACACTCAATTCACAACTATTAAGTTGATCACAGCTCTCTAGTATCGATTAAATGAAGAATTAGGCAGATGGAATACATTGACTTACAAACAACTGAACTTTTTCCCACTTTTTTTTTTTCAGAGGAGAGGTTGAGAGATAAAATAAAGTTCATATTTCTGATGAAAAAACGAAGCGATATATATATATATATATATATATGTGTGTAGAACAAAAATCTCCACTCATTTGTATGATTTTTTTTATATACAAATATATGTATGTATATTGTACATATATGTATTCATATTTATATGTGGCTCAATCTCTCCCCATTATTTAATCAATTAACTACCCAATGGTCCATGTCTAAGTCTTTTTTCTTTTGTGAGTGTGTGAAAGAATTGTCTGTTGGTTTAAACTTCTACAGTTTAGACATTTGGTCCTAGGGCTAGCTCTCGTTTTCTTCAAAAAATGATACATCAAACACTTCATTCGTCTGGTTTTTTTTTTTTTACAAACTTCAATTCTGCATCATATTTTTTAAATAAGCAATCCATCTGAAAAAAAAAATTGTAGGGAATCTTTCCTTAAAAGTATTTTTTTTTATATCAAAGTTTTGAAATTTTTTTTTTCAAACTAAATGTATTATTCTTTCAACACCTTAAACGCATCAAATATAAGCTTTTTCGGTAATTATAGCTTTGTTCAAGGAATAAATTATATTTAAACTTGATTCATAATACCAAATATCGATGTTTTACCAAATGAATTACAAAATAGTTTAAAGATAAAAATGCTAATTATGGATTGAAATGAACTTTGAAGAATAACTTTTATCTATCTAATTATGTATATATTTAAATTTTCTGAGCATAATTTGTTCCTGAAAAAGAGCTACGACACTCACTCCTTATTTTTAATCAAATTTTGATCTCACAGATAGTTTTAATTATAGAAAATTTAAATATATATGTAATTCGCTATAATCTGATGAAACATAAGAAAAAAGAATTAATAAGATCAATAGTCTTTACTGTCGTTTTAGACACTATTGAATAAATTTATACTTCTTGATGTGTTTGCTGTTGTATTTTTAGATTTAAATAAATGTCAGCAAACATATAAGGATGACTTTTTCGTAACAGTGGATCTAAACTAAAATACTATTTGTCAATGTATTACATATCTTTCTTATCGTTGATATATTTTTTAGATCCATCCTTTGAAGTCAGCAAAATTTGAATTTAAATGCTAAAAGGACTTCCAGTTATAATAATAGAAAAATTATTTGATACAAAATTCTTTTTGAAAGGCAAAATTGGAGAGAAATAAAGTATCACAATATGTAATAAAGGCTCTAGGCTAAAGTCAACATTTCTAAGTATCCCAATTTAGAATGTAAATTTGAATATAAGCTGATCATTGATCTAAAAATGTTCATAAACTCTATACTGAGTCATTTATATTTATGATTTATATATATAAATAAATAATTGGCAATTTCTTGTTGATTATTAATCACTTTTTAGATATTGATTAAAAGACTATAAACTGTTTATTATTTATGTAGGTCACTTGATTCAATACGAATGAAATAAAATCTTCATCATCTTTTTTCAGTCAGTAAGAAAGGAACAAATACAATTATATAAAGAATTCATTGATCTTAATTAAGGCTCCAAAAAAGCAGCATTAGTAATAAAAAATTAATGTTCTGCTTCTATTTTATTAGGTAGCCCCTAGTGTCCTAGTCATTATCTTATTTATAAATGTGTAACAATATATTTATTTAATCATGGCTTTATACTAATGCATTTTCATTGCAACCATGGAAGGTACCAACTTCCTTTCTTATGTATAGTTACGTCTAACAATATATATATATATATATAAGATGAATCTTATTAAGATATTCTCATGGGATCATTATAAATAAGAAGAAGAAGGAAAAAAATGCCATTTTTTTCTTCGACTTCTTATTTTTTTTCTTGTATAAAAAAAAAAAATAAAAAACGTTATTATCATTGGACATAATGAGATCATTTTTTTCAGTAATTGAATTACCGGCTTTCCTCTTCTTACATATAGTATATTAATATACATTCATACAACGAACCTCTTTGTCGTCGTTCTAAATTAATTTACTCACAATTATGACTGTCCTTCAACTTAAATATAGTATTTATATATTAATGGTATATAACCCTCTGCTCAGTTGATGAGCTCACTCAAATATACTCTCACTAATTAATAAATAAACATTCTCTGGTGTTTGACAAAGTTTCATTAATTTTATCACTGTTTGTCCTTGGAATTCACCCCTTACATAGTAAAAAACTAAACCATAAAAAGTAGTCGAATGAGTAACACTAACAAATGCCCAAAACTACTCTAATAATTCTAATTGGTTAATTGGTTTTTCTGCAAATATACTAGACTCTTTGAATCCAGACACTTACAAGAACAAAAATGTTAACCTCCATTCAAACACTTTATTTTTTTTTTACATACAAATAATGAAAATAAAAGGCTCTTCACCTACAAAACCAATTTTTATTAATTACTTTTTAGTAACTCAAAGTTTGAAGTTGTTCACATGAACTAATTAGAGTTCAAGAATCCTATGTACTGCTCAGAGTACAACATAACATACTAAGGAGAAAGAAAGAGTAGAAAAGTAATCGAGAGTTGACAAAAAAATATGTTGTGTAGTTACTAAAAATCATGAGTCAAATCATGGAGCAGTTTTTGTGAGTCAAGGGTATTCAATGATTGATATATTTAGGAATGAAAATCATATGCAATTCGGGCGTGTGATAAAAAAGTGGAGTTGGCTCTTCAAACAGGTCTTTTTGTTTTCCAAAGCTGTTACCATTTTTCCAATATTACTGAGGGGAGAACATCTACCTGATAGTAAAGATGTCGCATGAAGGAATACATGATGCATTAAGGTTCATAAAGCAAATAAAATGTAAACATCTATGTTATTATTTATTGTTGTATATATAAAGGAGAATAGCAGCTTGTAGCTCAGTAAAACGTCGTTACAGCTCAAGCTGCTTCCCTCTCAACATTCATCAAATTGTCAGAGTGGCCAGGTTGATGATTTTCTCTTTCTTTTTATTTTACACACCCCATTTGCATATTTTTTACATTCCTAGATATATTTATTCATATGACGTCAGTAAGTATTTTTTTAAATATAGAAAAATAATTGTGATAAAATGATGAATGAGTTATTTATGTTATACTTTAATGTAAAAAAAAAAAAACCTTTTAGAAGAAGTCAACTATTCCATTCATATAGATTAAAAACCAGGTAACGTCAAAAGCCTCAAAATTTAATGCCTATATAAAATAATTGTCTTCTTGGTTACACCAGACAGTTTTCTTTAATGCATTAACTATATGTATATGTGTATGCACAATGTACATACATTGGCAATAAAGAAAAAAAACAAAAAAAAACAGAGTACCCCTCTACTTACAATTTAATGTGTGTATGTATAAATACATAAAAATTTGTGGAATTTTAATATGACCAAAAAATAAAGAGAATTAAAAGTTTTATCAAATTAAAATATATATACATATATATATATATATAAGGAAAGAACTAACCATTAAGAAATATGCTTAGTTCATATATAATTTCATTCTATAAAATGAATTAAAAAAATATAAAATACTTATAAATATTTTTTTACTACTAAAAGTAGTTAGAACGAATTTTCTTTGTTTTTTGTTGTTTAATTTTTTTTGACTTGATCTTTTCGTTCTGTGATTATTTTTATAACAAATAACATTTAAACGTGCTCGTGTATACAATGTGTATAAACACACACCCACACACACACACATTCAGAGAAAGAGAGTCGGTGATAAGAAAATGTGAAATATTTGTATATTACATATATCTATAAATAGGTCTTACAACAAACAAAACAATTATTGCTTGTTAACATTGTTTCATAAATACACAGAGTACACCCAAAGTTATTTATTACACCTCAGAGTCATCATATGAAATGGATATAGAGTCTGACTCTTCCTCATCTGAGAGAGGAAATGATTCAATAAGAGTTCTAAATTTGGGGTTTGATCGAATATTTGGTTGACAGAATATTGAATAATGATCCATGTCTTGTATTGAATCTAAGCTTGAGAGCGAGCCGGCTGTGCTACCACTCCCTTCATAGTTGTAAACTTCAATTTCATCCGGACTTAGGAGTGCAGAGAGCTTTCTGGATGAATCCGGATCAAATGTTAGCTCCGAGTAGGCTGGTTCCTTTAAAAGTCTTTCCCTACTTCCTCTACGACCTAGTTTTTCCAATTCCTCCATTCCTGTACCAATGCTCTCTGTTCCTCTTCCCATGGTTTGTGTGCTCATGACTCCAGACTCTGGACTTTCCTTCTTAACGACGAGAAGTCGATCCTTTCCTCTTCGTTTTGTAATCAATAATAAGAGTAGAACACAACAAAGTAACAGGGCAGTGATGACACCAATCACAATGGCAGCTATGACTCCCTCACCCATTGCTGTTGCTCCTCCAGCAAGAGCCTGTTGAATGGAAAGAAAGGACTCATATCTCGTTGCCACTTCTTTTCCTTCATCATCCACTTGAACTACCTCGAGTGAGAGTCGTTTTCCAGAGTGTTTTGGATCAGCTATGTATTGATACTCTGCAATTATGGAATTGCCTCTATGTTGAAGACTGATTCTCTCAGGTTCATATGGATCTGAATTAAGGAACCAGCGAAGAATCGGCTCAGGAAAAGCATCTGAGACGTCAACTTTAATATCAGTGACTTCATTTTCAGACATTTGCATCTCCTGAGGTAAATTATTTACATTGATGGTTGGGACTTTAACGGTTTTGATTTCAAAGTACTGTTGATCATGAAAATATTGATCATTTTGTCCATATGGCTTGGACTGCATTTCGCAGTTCCATGTTCCTTCATGCTCAGTTGTGACAAGACCAGATATACTGCAAGAGTTTATTTGAGTATTTCTTTTTGAAACGACCCAAGTGTTGTGCGATGCATTGAGATCCTGGCTATCGAAATACATACAAATATAATATCAAGTTTAGTTACGCTCTAAATTCTATTCTTTTAATGCATGTACCTCTCTTTTATATTCCAGAGCCTTCTACAGTCCCGAGGATCATCCCCATTGAAAATACCACAGGGCTCTTTGGATATAGGAGATTTCCACTGGCATACATGCCAAGGACTGGATGTTGAACAAGTAAAGGTACTCATTTTATCTTTGGCCAGAATTAACGTGACAGTGCGTCCTCTAAGACCACTAGGATACCGAGATTTGATTTGAAAATCCGTACTTCGAGATTGAGAAAGACTTTTCTCTACTTTAATTACTTTTGTATCATCATAGGGGATTAAAGCTCCTCCGTGATCTATCTGTAGAGCCCTACATATAAGATTTTGACCATCCAAAGACTCTTTTCCATGGAGCTGTATTTGAGTAGAAGATACATTTTGACTCAATTCTATCTCTTTCAATAGCGTCTCTGCTCCACTTCTTGAGGAAGAGGTAATCCATTGTAATTTGCTCGGCTTTGGAGCCCCTCCAGCTACTATACAAGAAAACTCCCTCACGTCATTTTTATAGACATCCACCGATCCAAATAATGTCACATTCGGACCAATAATCTCTGATACATAAATTTCACCTTGATTTGAGCATCTCCAAATGCCAGTATGGGCAATGGGGTCAAAGTGTGTGATGATCAAGTCGCAAGAGGATCCATTCTTCTTGATATGAACCCCTCCAAAGCACTTATTTTTGAGTTCGTGGTTTTCCAATGTACAAGGTTTTTGATTGTTCAAATTCCAAGCACACTCCTTGGGATTTTGATCCTCACAAGAGTATTTAAACGAGGAGCCTCTTTGAAGGAATACTTTGCTAGAACCCGAGGCACTAAGTAGAAAAAGAACTCCACAAACACTTGTCCACATAGCGGTTGACTAAAGCCACCCTTTCTACGGCGTAGCGTCTTCTTAATCAACAAGTTATCTTTGGAAAATACTTTTCCATGTGTTTATCACTGTGTAAACAATGTCTGATAAGGACTGAAGAGGTTTGTCATTCACACTACAGCATTGATTGTCTTTGTTAAAATCTTATTAGTAATGAAATATATATATAGAGAAAAAGAAAATGACTCTTATTTTCCGATTCAGCTTTTATAAAAAGAAGTTGAGTCATATGACAATATCAATAAACTGATTTTAAATTAATTCTCCATCATTTTTTTACTTGATAAAAAAAGAAGAGGAAAATTGAAATGCAAATTTCAAGTCCATTAGGTCAAAAAAAAAAAAAAAAAACGAAATATATATTTAAGAAATAGTAGTCCATACTAAATTTTGAATTCTCTATTTACAAATTTGATACACTTTTGGTTGTACAATGTGACTTTAAACGTGACGATGAATACATTTTGCAATTACTATTTTATGGGTTATTTCTGAGATAAAGTAACACTCATTATAATCGGAGATATATAAATGTATTTATCAAAAAAGTTATTCAATAAAAATAGAAGAACATTAGTTGAAAAATAAGGGCTCCATGGGCAAAAAGTTATAATTGATTATATCATTTAATTAAGTGAATAAATTTCATAACCAATTGAGAAAAAAGTAAGAAAATTATTTGTCAATACATGAAACATTGATTTGCAATACTTAAATTTATTACTTTTATCTATTCGTGCAATCTCCCTAAAGGAAGGTTTATTTATAATAATAATGCATATATGCATTATTTTATAAGAAAATCTCATTTTCTTATAAGTATGTACATAGAATTTTGTACATATTTGAGCAAAATTAAATTTTACTTTTGTCAAATTGAATGTAATGTCACAAAACATATTTTTTTTTTTTTTTTCGTAAAAAGCCTTTGATGAAATTAAAAAAGATACAAAGACGGAGATTCTACAAGCAGTATCTTATGTATATATTTATATGTAAGAAAGTATTCTTTGAATTTAATTTAATTTTAGAATTTGATTTACAATCTTTTTTTTTTCTTTCTTTTTGTCTTATTCACTTCGTACAACACAAATTATACTCAAAATAATGAGTCACTTACATCGTTAAATTGCATAAATGATTGAATTTATCCATTATATACAAAACATATACAATGTATGTATGTAGGTAATATATACATTAAGAAAATGAGTTGTACACACCTACAAAGGTGCCCATTAGCTCATAATTCTTCTCAATATATAATATCCTTAGGAGTACATAACATTGTATATGTATACCTATATTTATTAACTCGTAACTTATTACACCAGCAAAGTTTTTTATGTTGAGAAAGGCTATTAAAAAAAGGCTATTTTGTAGTAGATTTGAAAGGATCTGAGTAAGAAACTTTTTTTTTTCTTTTTTCTTTTTTTTTTACAAGAGGAAACAAGAAAAGATATTTGATCCATGTCATTATCCAAATATTTGATTTCCTTCTTCTCAAAGGCATTGAATCGTAAAAAAAGCAGTTTTCTATCAAAATAGCTGTAGATACAATCAGGATGTATCAAATATGTATCTAATTTAACTTTTTTTTGAAGTAGAATTTATCTCTCAACCTCTTCTTCAAAAGGGGAAGTTATAATAAATCAGTTGGTTGTTACCTATTTATTCTCCTTCTCACCATTGAAAACATTGGGACTCTTTTTCATTTATTAATAAAAACAAGGGTATTGTTTCAGAGCTTAAAATAAGTTAATTCCAGTACAACAAATCACTGTTAGTCGACAAAGTAGCAGAAAAATCGACACCTGACAAAATACAGAGTCAACTGTAAAGAGGGGCAAAAGTTGGAAAACACTGCGAGTTGAGAAAAGAATAAACCTCAGTCAATCTTATATTTAGTGGAAGCAAGTGGATTTGTATGCAATCTCTCAACCTTTCAAAGAATAAAAGGCCCAAAAATTTGAGTGGGTAAGTCAACATCTTTTCTTTTCAGCTGGAGTGGGGCTATTCTTAATCTATTTTGTACGAGGTTGGGAAAAACAAGAAGAAAAGTAGAACAGCTGACAAATGAACAGACTGTTAAGTTTTATGATAGTGGAGCAACAAATAAGGGAAGAAATTAAATGTACATATTAATATGATTAAAAAATTGATTTAAAGCTTAGAGTGTGCAGGCTTTCTGACTTTATACTCCTTATCACATTCCCCCTTTTATATCAGAGCAATCAAAGTGCATGCCTTCCTGGTAATTAAAGGAAGTGTGACTGTCACGCAATTCGACTTAAAAGAGTGTGTGACTTCTTAAACTAGAGCTTTGAATGTGAATATGTATATAACATGCCCGAATGATTCATTATTTATAGTATATATATTTAATTCATAATGAATTGAGGAGATGTATGTAGTCAATCAAACGAGAGAGGATGAAGAGGCTCTGAGTCATAAGAGATATCATATTACTCTTGTAATTCCTTTAGATCTAAATCTTCTCCTTATATATATTTCTCTCTTTCTATAAATATATATATATATACCTTTTGCATTCAGGATCAAATTTAATTTGCATTTCTCTTTCTTTGATTTATTCAATGACTATCATATTTACAAGAAAATCATCTATTTTTTTTTTTTTTCATTTAGACTTTAGATTAGTATTATTCTGATATACAATGAAATTCACATATGACATATATATTTATATGTATATAATTCTAAATAATGAATAAACAATACAATTTATGATTTTGTGTAGTAATCAAATAAAATCAAATTCAAATTGTATTCTTTTTACTCAATACATACATATATATATAATTATATTCTAGATTTAGAAAAATAAGGACTCAATCAGCTAATCAATATCTGTATTGTCAAAAGTCCAGATTAAATATTCATTCATTCAAGAAAAAAAAATATATCAGCAGATGTTTTGATTATTATTATTCATAGACAAAGAATAATGAGGGAAAGGAAGGTGTGGAGGGGTACTTTAAAAAATATATATATATATATATATATGAGACGTTCTAATTGCGTACTCAACTTCATTAAGGGGAAGAGTATATTTATATATATATATATATGTGCTTTCTAAATAATAATAAAGAAAACACATGTGAGCTACTAAAGACTCATTTTATATACATATATTAAAAAAATAAAAAATAATACCATTATTAAAGTAAACGTACTAAATGCAAAAAAAAAAAAGATCACCTCCCTTCCTTTGAGTATAAGTACTATTACTGTACATAGGTATATATATATATATATATATAAATTGCTCGTAAAAAATTGAGAGAGAAAGTAAGAGATAAGGAAATTCATTTCATGCTAAATTGCTTTTCATTTCGTCAGAGAATCAAACTTTCTTATTTGATAAATTATTATTCTTATTATTTTTTTTAAATGAATTGAAAAATTATATTTTATTGTATTATATATATATATATATAAAGGAAAAGAAAAAGGAACAGGGGTTGTTGAACAGGAAGTACATATTAAGTATTTTTTATCTATCTAGTAAGAGGATAAATGTAGGTAAAAATAATACAAAAAATCCGAAACAAATTTCAAAAGCCACATCTTTCTCTCTCTCTCTCTAAAGGAAAAGAACTTGAGTAAAATCCCCTTTCATGCAGCTTATTTAATTCAAACAAATCTCAAGAGAATTGAACCTATTACACATATATTGTAGATATATTGTAAAAAAAGAAACATCATTTATAGAACTTATAATTGACGAAGCAATAAGAAAAAGTTGAAGGGTAAAGTCAGGTTACCTATGTACATTCACTATTTTAGAGTCTACATATCAAACTATGTATAAGTTTTAAATTAGGAGCAAAAGTATTAAAAAAAAAAAGAAGAAATTATAATGAGTATTTAGATAGTTTTGTGTCGCTATGGAACAAAGGAAAAATAAGTTTACTAAATTATGGTTGTACCTACAGTTTATTATGTAGGTATATATTGGAAAACGTAAAGTTAATTTCATACAAATAAATCAGAGAAACTTTTTAATTATATAATTTTAAAAATAATGACTTAATAGGAGTATATCTACATATTATGTAAAATCTTTTTTATCCTATATTGCCTACAGAGTACTCTAAGCCCCATTACAGTCTTCCCTGCATTTCTCAACTTTTCCTTCTTCAAAAATAACTAGAAAGGAAAATATTCGTCAAAACGAGCTCATCCCAACATTTGTTTATAGTCGGAAGAATCTGTTTACAAACTTAAAAGAGCTCATTCATTCCAAACCAAACTATTAGTAAATCAACAATTTTATATCCTTTGAATTAAATGCATCTTGCATGTTGATAAAGTATTGTCATATGAGTTAAATAGAGTGATTTAAAAAAGATGTCATTGAAAATAAAAAAAAAGTGCTTTTTTTTTCACTTTGACTCCATCGTTTTCACAGTTTTACAATATGTGTAGAGGTGACGGTGAGCAACCTGCTTGTGTGAAATGCTCAAATGTTTTTGGAAAAAAAAACATGCATAACTACGCCAAAAAGGAGGAGAAGAAGAGAAACTTCAACAAATTAGCAGCA
This sequence comes from Lepeophtheirus nordmannii, assembly GCA_963680855.1. Taxonomy (NCBI): domain Eukaryota; kingdom Metazoa; phylum Arthropoda; class Copepoda; order Siphonostomatoida; family Caligidae; genus Lepeophtheirus; species Lepeophtheirus nordmannii. The sequence goes on from OY804518.1 coordinate 1,080,450, forward strand.
AAGTTTGAGGAGATTTGAATGCAAAAAATTTTTTAACTCTTCCTTTATAGGGAAATGAAGTTGCGTCAATATTCTAATAGGTAGTGAACAAAAATTCATACAAAAAAAATAAATAACAAGAGTACCAACTGTTTTTCCTTTTGTAGTAATTAAACCCTAATTTGTCTCAAAAAAAAAAAAAAAATTCTCTTCCACAATTATTATTAGCACATGTCTATAGTAATAGTCAATGATTACCTTCTGTACGATTTGTGGGTGGCTTACGAGTGGCCCAGTTTGTTCTAATTGAGCGCGATCCTAACCATTGTCCATTCATTACCGTAATTGCACTCTCCGCTTCTACTTTTTTCGTGAATGACACGAATCCATAACCCTTAGATTTAAGTGTTTGAGGATCCCTAACAACCCGACAATCCCTAATGAAAAAAAAAAAAGTTAAATATTATTTGTTAAAGAAAAGATTATGAGAAAATATTTAATGTACATTATATCCATAATAATTACATAGAAGCATTAAAAAGCTGGGAAAAAAATATTACATATATAAAATTATATAATAAATATTGCATTTAAAAATAATTTTTACAGTTTTCTATATTATTTTTTGTATGTAAATGGAATGATTATTAAGTTAGAATTTAAATATGATTTGTGTGGGTAAACTTTGTAATTTATAACTTTTCTCTCCCTTCCCCCCCCCCCCTCCTTCCTCAAAAATAAGAAATAATAAGAACAATAACAGATTACCATATTAAAGAAAGGCTATACGAAGGAGCTATACCTATGTACGGCCTTTCATTTACCATGTACGAGTAATAATAATAATAATAATATGTAAAAGTTTTTGTCAAAATCTCTGTAAAACTTTTTCATGTTCATAACTTTTTATTTTTTAGTTTGTAAAGTTTAAATTATAAAGATTTGAAAAGGGATAAAAAAAAGTAAAAAAAAAAAAATAATACTCTTAAGTTATTTGAGTCATTTTTGTTCGAACAAAAATATAGGTAGTATGTATGTATGTCATCCTGGATTTCTCAAAGGAATTTAGCTTTCAGGAATAAAGTTATAAATAGCTAGTATAATGGTAGATGAAAGAGTCTCAAAAGACCTTGAAATCGAGGGAAAAAAAAACAAAAACAAAAAGAGAAAAAAATACTTACGATATTTCACCAAATGGAGCAAAAGCTTCTCTGAGTGTTTGAGTTTCAATTTCCGGACTGAGATCACCCACAAAGATGTGATAATGTTCTGAAAAACAAGAGGGGAAAAAATAATAATAAATGATTTAATGTATAAAGGACTACATAGAAAAAGTGTGAACCTTTATTTATATATAAGTATATATTTATATATATATATTGATAGATTTTGATACTGTGAGTCATGACTTGGAAGCTTATATAAGCTACCTACTATGTTTTGTGCACTTATTTTGCACACAAAAATAATAAACGTTTGATTAATTATTTATTTACTTTTTCTATAATTTTATGGCCTTCAGTAGTAGCCATCATATTATGACTAGATGGCTGAAAAAGAACAACGACATTTGCTTAGACCATTGCAACTTCAATTAATTATATAAACAAGTTCAATTGGGTCAACATTTGACGATCTTTATACAAATCTAAAGGAATAGGGAAGGTAACAAAGCCTTCCACTTAAATTACTAAATAATAATATTTAGCTTAAAATTACCAGAATGGTGGATAAGACAGTTGAGTCTAATGGATTCATATAAATACAAATCACCCTTTCAAGTGTGAGTCCTAATTACAAATGAGTCCCATGCTTTCTAAGTATTCTACTCATCACTACTACAGAAACAAACAAATTATCCTTCTCAGAAATAAGTATAGATATCATTTGTATTTCTTAAGTTATTATATAATATTATCCTTCATATTTGTAAAAGGATAGTTCTTATTCATTCTTTGGAGTCGTTCCTAATTGGTCCATTGATTCCCAGGCACTCCCAGAATCATTCTTCAACAACAAGAAAATAGGCCATAGTTGAGTCAAATAAAGACTCAACTATCACTAAAGTCTTTTGAGCATTAATCACGGATATCTCAACTTTTCTCAAAAATTGGTTTACATAGTCACTTACCGACCAAATCATGTCAATGAAATCTTGAAGCATTCATATTTATTAATTATGAATAAAATAAATAATTTTACTTCAAAAATGCTATATGGTCTGTTGTTGACAACTTTTTTTCCCCTTCTTTACTTCACATGATCTGAATCTACCATTAAAAAACCATGAAAATAGTTGCATTTTTCTTTTTATGCAATGTGTATAATAAGACATAAATAAACCTCATGCCAACATGTTTTTATTTTTTAAAAGTCACTCCTATGTACATTAAATCAATATGAGTTCATATTGAAATTGAAGAATCATTAGAAGAGGGAAGAAAAAGAAGAAAAAGTGAGTTGAAGAATCTAAAGGGGATACATTAATCAAAAATAATTACATATATTGGGGGAAGGGGAGCAGAAGAGAAGGGAAGGGAAAAGTTTAGAAGGAAAAAGTAGCATAAAAGTAAATTATTTTTCTCTGTATTTCTTTTCTTTTTTTTTTTTTTTTTGTTTGAAGAAAGACCAACAATTTCATTTCTATTCCTTACTCTCCACTTGTTCCTTCTCAATATCTATAAATCATAACTATCTATATATTTAATCAATATGAAATAAAAGGTAGTTTTCCCCCTTACTTTTATATAGAAGAAGAACCAAAAAGAAAGAAAGAAAGAAAAAAAGAAAAAAAAAAACTATGTACATGCAATGTTAATGTAGTTAAAGCAGTAATACCAGTCACATAAATTACTTCATAATAGAAATAGAAAAAAAATCAAGGAGGTCGAATATGTTTCCTGGACAACTTGTGGAATAATCTCGCCAAACGACGAAAAAAAAAAGAAAAGATACATGTGGAAGGGCCATTGAGTTCACTCGTTACGTCATAGTTGTATCAAACTTAGGACTGAACTCCTTAAGAACCATTTTTCTCACTCTCTTTTCAGTGGGGAAAAAGACAAAATAAAGAAAATGAAGTTGTTTTTTTTTCTTGCAGACTGAAAATAAGGAGATAAAAGAGGGATACAGTCTGATCCAACTCTGACCGACAGAAGATTATTGGTATAAAGTTCACTTTAGTTTTTGAAAATCTTTTTTAGTATTAAAATTCACCATTGACCAACAGTCTCAAACACTGTTCCTTCAGAGAGTCTCATATATCCTCAGAGGTTGAACCGTTTGCTCTATCATTGATCGACCTTATCTGTGGCTCAACTTTTATGCTGAATTGATGAGGCAGAGATTAGATGTGTAGCAGAGAGAGAGAGAGAGAGTTATGAGTGTTCAACAGAGAATGGAGATCTCTGATGCTTGGTTTTTCTTCTTTCGTTTTTTGTATCTTAACTTAGTCTAATATAAAGTCATAAGAGTCCTCCTTTAATAATAAGTAATAACCATAACGTGTCATTAAGAGTTTCTTGTTAAAAAGGGCGTATCTATGTATTTGTATGTTCACATACATGTAACGCCCTAATTAACATTAATACAATATCTTTCTCTATATGTGTACATTGTTACTTCTTTTCTACACGCAGGTGATGTGGATATTTTTTGTAGTCTGCCAATATAATACATAATATATGTGTATTTATATTTAACTTTTTTGTTGCCATTGTATGGTCTGTCTTATTCGTCTTTTATTATGTAGAACCATCAACTATGAAGTCTTTTTAGACTCTTTTAAAATGATCTATGATTTTATTCAACAAATATCTCAAGTCGAATCCAAGTGTGAAGTTGTGAGTCATTTCACTTCCATTGTACATAGATTTGACGCCTAAAGTCCCAGTTTAATGAAACCATAATAAGTGCAACTCACACATGGAAGTCACACATCAATATCGAAATTGAATCCCTTAACGAGTATAAATCCTGCTTAAAGATAATTAATTATTTGACAGAACAATTTTTGACAAATGGACTCGAAATTTTTGCAGCTCTGTTGCCGAAACAGAGGGAAATTGTCATGTTATTATCAAATATAAATTCATTACATTTAATTGCATCATATCGATATGGTGGGGCTTTGATAAATAGATCAAGGGCTCTCAACTGGTCTTAAACTGAAAGCCAACTTTCCTCATGGTTTAATTGCTCGAGTACATTTTAATTCTCCTTCACATCAAGTAAAAGTAAATTTTTTTCTTCAAAAATCAACTGATTTTCGATCGACCCTGATATTTGAAATTTGTACATCTATTCGTATTACCCCATACAAAAAATTATTTTTATTTCTTTTTTCATCCTTATTCTTTAAGCAAGGGCGATATAGTCCTTCATTATTGTCACAGTTCTGTTCATTTTTAATCAGCTATTTTTGGGAGCCACCAATTGAAAAACTCTGGAATGAATGACAAGGTAAATGATCAAAAGTAACAAGAAGCCCAGAATATTTGCAAAAAATACAGAGGCCCATTTTCATCCCATTCATATAATATATAAAATTGATCGTTCTTTCAAATCTAATTAACAAAATTGTTAAAAATAGATTTGTATCATGTCTAGAGTCTGGACATTAAGTAAAATAGTGATAATTATAGAAACGTCAATATATATTTTAAATAAATTACTATTCCCATGGTTATTTTGGATTTCATTAATGTATTTAAGGGTGGGCTAATCGGGGGGGGGGGGTATATGCGACTCTAGTCGTATCAAAGGTGATACATTTAGTGTTTATAATACAAAAGAAAGGGTAGATTGTTTTCTAATTTTATTACTTTTTATTCCAGAAATACATATAAATACTTCTTTTTTATTAATATTATTAAATAGAACCCAAAAGGATATATTCTCTATATGTGTATACAGTGTTACAAATATACATGTGCCCTTAAAAGATATATACCATATATATATATACACATAGTAATTTACTTATCTCCTCAGAGACAGAATATAAATTACCAGATTACTTCATTATACATATAGTTTTCACTTAATTTTTTTTATTGCATTCGAAAGATATTTATTTATTTTTTTTTTTCATTTGCAGAGCTGTGTAAATTGATTGAGAGGCAGCTCAAGAGAGAAATATCTACCTCATTTTTGTACACTCTATAAAGGTATATTTTCGTATGTTTATACATCATTATTTTTTGATTTTTCTAATATCATCTACTATATATTTTTAACAAGCATTGAAAATACAAAATTGGCCCATAGAGGAAGTATATTCATTTTTTTTATTTATGTTTCAAATACTTAAAGTAAAGATTACTTATCAAACAATCACGTGCAATGTAGTCAAATAGTTATGAGTCGTACTAATACAGTGTAATTATTTGTAGACAAATCATTTTTGGAGAGGGGGGGGTATATTTAGTTTTTGGAGTACTTAACGCGTTGATCATGGATTTATATGTATTTTTGTCATGTCGAATTGGGCTTTTAATTATTTATTATTTGAATTTATGGAGTGTTTTCTTTAAAATTTAGTGTCAGCTCCAAATATGGGTTTATACTATTTAGAGAAAAGCCGATTTTAAAGTAAAAATATTCTTCTTTTAAAAGGTTTTTGTTAAAGAATGAATATTGAATATGCCTAAGGTTTGTATTGACTTATAAGTAAACGAATTCATTTTAAGCCTGAATATTTGATTTTTCATTACTCAAAGACTTTTTTTTCAATAGGGTTTAGTTTCAGGATTAGTAATATTGATTTAATTTCAATTTGGTTGGAATAAAAATTGCTCAAGCTTAAATGTTTAAATTGTTTTATAATTAAATTATTGTTTATTTTTGCAATAAATAAGGAAATAAATTAATTTTAATCTATATATTTGTAAATGTTGAAATTTGTAATTGTTTTTATTAAAGATGTAAAAAAATGGTTATTCTCGGTGCTTTAAATAATATAGTAACACTGATAGACATATTAATGTCTACTTGATAAGCTGTTGAGTCTTGAATGGGAAAAGTAATGAAAAAACTGTAACTTAGTTATAAGTTTTTCCCTATCAAATGTGTAATTTGTGGTATCTTTTCATTGTAAGGGGGTTAGATGTAGACATTTTTAACCCCTGTACTATGTCAAAACTTATTATATATATTAAATAAATTTGTTATCTACGATGATTAAGACGGACAACATGATGATATTTTAAAAGCAAAATCAATACATAATTAGGAATGTAAATAATATGCAAATCGGGCATGTAATAAAAAAGTGGAGTTGGCTCTTCAAACAGGTCTTTTTGTTTTCCGAAGCTGTTATCATTTTTCCTTTATTACTACTGAGGGGATAACATCTACCTGATAGTACAGATCTCACATGAAGAAATACATGATGCATTAAGGTTAATAAAGCAAATAAAATGTAAACAAAAAAGGACTCAAGTCCTCGTATAATTATTATTAGTTAAAAATGTATAATTTTCTGACATTAATTTTCTTCCTCTCATCTATGTTGTTATTTATTGTTGTATATATAAAGGAGAACAGCAGTTTGTAGCTCAGTAAAACGTCATGACAGCTCAAGCTGCTTCACTCTCAACATTCATCAAATTGTCAGAGTGGCCAGGTTGATTTTCTCTTTCTTTTTTTATTACAAGCCCGAATTGCATATTATTTACATTCCTATACACAATATAGTTTGTCAACTGATACAATTTGGAAGTGATGGACGCTTGCCGGTAAGGGCTCTTCTTTCATATCTCTAATTTTCACTAGTCAACAATTTTTTTTTTCATCACGGGTTTCTCTCATTTCTGATCAAAAACACAAAAATCGAAAATTTAGCTCAATAATTTTATTTTTGTAATCAGAGGATCATATTTACTAAATTGTGATTTTCGCCTGATAAAACCAATTCAAAGTAAAATTTCAAGATAATAAAGAAAGTTGCTTGAAAAAAGTGTTAAAGTTTATTGTAGATAAATATATTGAGATTTGTTAAATAGTAATGAACATGTCTGTACCTCTTTTAATATTTAAGAAAATTCATATTGAATGCTCCTGACAAATAAAGAAAAAATGATTAATCTCTCAGGAGCTTAATATCTTTTCCATTTTTGACGCTAAAAATAAAAAATAAATGTAAATGAAATGTAGTAAATGAAAGAAAAATTATACATTTGAAATAAATAAAAAAGAACTTCCTTCAAAAACTTCTTATTTAAAAAAATATTTACGATTTAATATAATTTGGAGGAATATAATCTATTAGAACTATGTTGAGATTTCGTGATATTTATTGAGCAAACTCCGATGAGAAGTATATATATTTATTGATACAGAGCTCATAGAGTAAACGTTTTTAAATATGTAAGTATACTTATTTGTCAAAAAAGAAATGGAACAAAAATATTTACAGAATTTTATTAAAAATACTTTTGATTGGTGTTAATATATCAAAATGGAAAAGTAAAATTTTACCTAATCTGGGCTATTGATTGGATCCATTTTGTTTTTTGAAAAGTATGGGTCATGAAAAAATAATTTTCATATATGTAGAAATATATACATATATTTATAAATTTCATGTTGTATATATAACATTTTGAGTTTTTATATATTACTGCTGAGCTAAGCAACTTAGTTTCATCGTCAACAACTTTCAAATAACTACTTTTCATTTCATTTGTATATATATAAAGTATCATTTCATCGATAGGGGGGGGGGGGTAATATACTTATATACGTACACAAGGTGTGCCAAAGAATTATGTACATTTTTTAGTTCTTTGTTACTTTCTTAAATATGAAAAAGTAAATAATGGGTAAAAAAGAAAAAAAAAAAAAAAAAGAGATTTTGTGTCCTTGTAAGTTTGGAAGAGCAAAGATTTTCTAATATTTTGTTTTCAAACCGATAAAAATCGTAGATTTTTAAAAGTTATTTAATGATATTTGAGTTGTTGGCCTATTTCTTTCTTTCTTTCTTTCTTTATTTTTTATAAGTATTTAAAATTAAGAAATAAACTCATCCTGCAGCTGTTTATATAAAGAATGATTTTCTTTATTTAGTACCTTCAAAAATATTTATGAGTGTATTTTTTCCAAAGATTTACGTGGTTTTCCCACTTTTTACCTGTAAATAAGTCAGCAAATCTATAATTTTTTTCTTCTATTTATTGATCCACTGATTATATATTTCTTATTGCATCCATGAAGTTTCTGGAGTCAACAAATTGTCAAATTGCTCAAATCAAGGATTCAAAAACTTCATATGCTTCATATATGATACGTCTGCCATAAAAGCATTAATTTGATTACTCTCTGTTCTAATGGGGTCTACATTGAACTTGGCTATTATTTACGATTCAGAAAATATTGCCATGTCAACTAAAAAAATAGTATATGAATAAATGAACTTTTCAAGTAAATAATATAAAAATACAATCCGCCCCATTTTAGAAACTGTACAAAAATTTTTACATCAGCAATAGTTTGTATCAGCTATACACTATGACATTCCAGTCCATTAAATATACTCTGTTCTGTCCTCCTATGGACCTCAATCAAGTGGACGTTTCTTTCTAAAAGCCCTACAGATAAGATTCTTTGGATAATATTCATGGGCACCCTGTATAGAAAGCCTACTATGTATGTCTTTCAGTTCGTTTGAGCACCCCCTAAGAATGTTTATTTAATTGAACTATTTTTATTTTTTTTCATATCAGCTTATCTTTATTACACCTTATAAATAATAAATATTTTCACTTCTAGAGCTATAACCTTTTTATCTTCATACATACATTTCCTTGACACACCCTGTAATACATACCCACACTCCCACATCACAAATAAAATAAATCTTCTCTTAAATATAAATAAATAAACCATAGGTCCTTAAAGTAATGAGAGCAAAGAAATAATAGAAGAAACCAAATAATCAATTTGGTTTTTTTTTTTGAGTGTAGGTATGAAATGTCGAGAAAAGGAATGTATTATTATTATTATTATTATTATTATTATTGACCATTGATTATTACTATTATTTATAAGTTATATAAGACATGTATGAAAAGTTATATATACATATATGTGGTCCATCAGGGCAAAAGCAAGAAAGAATGACTTTTCACAAAAAAAAAAAAAAAATGATTCTAAATAATATTTGAATTAATTTTTTACTAAGTAACTTCCATTTCTATTAATTATTGATTCTGCTTAATCTTTCAAAGGACCTTCAAATATCACTTTTTTTAAATTATACACATACATATGTGTATTTCGGCATAATGCAGTAAAAATGACAGCTCAGACATTTTAAATTCTAAACCAAATTTTATCTTTAAGAAAAATACATAGAAAGTATGGAAAAATTATATTAAATTTAAAGATGGTATAAGTCACCCCGTATAAAATGAAACACACTTCAATTTCCAACACTAAAATTGGCAAATAATTTACTCCTTTTCACAAACATTGTTGTCATGCTTTCGGCTTATAATTTGATGCCTACAACTGCAATAAAGGATATTATTTGTTAAATGGTTATTATAAACCTCTATAAGATATTTTTGCTTTGTTGTGATATCATCTTCAATAAAAAAACTATATATAAAAAAAATTCATATTTTGCCAAAGTTTGTTTGTCTAACATAGCTTGCTTTATAGCTATGATTCTCCTTGTCATTCTTCTGATGAAACAAAATGAATTAATTTTAGAGCACTTATTGCATTCTAAAAAGTAAACAAAAATACGATATACAAATAAGAGCAATCAAAGGAACATTAATTTTTAGTAGATTTAGTCTTTGTACTTGTAATCTTTATACATATACAATTTGAAATGATTTAGAAAAATTTGCAACTACATTCATTAAATTTATTATAACTAAAGTTGTATAAAAATAATCATTCCTAGCGTGCTTTGAGCACTTAAATATCTTCACAATGGTTTACCAAAATGTATTTGTATTTAAAAAAAAAATATATTAGATCCATTTTGTTTATTGAATTCAAACGTCATTAGCGGACCTGTTGTTTCCAATTTTTTAGCATGAATAAACTTTTTGATATCATGAAGAGAAGGTGAGGGTATTCATACCTACATCCACCGGGAATCTCTCTTTTTCAACAAAACTAATTATGTTTTTTAAAGTTTGTATCAAATTTTTACTTAGCTTGATATTTAGTTTCAAGCATTGAATCTTTTTTCTAGAAGCAACTGTCATTTTTTTTAAATAAATTAACAAACAAACAAATAACAACAATCTAACTATAACAAGTTGCATCTAAAAAAGCCATCAATTTGATGTCTTTCTAATAGTACTTATAATTATCATACACTTAATTAACTCTCTCTATTTTTTTTTTTGAAAAGAAGAGGGAAGGAGCATTTGACAAAATGCTTTTAATGAACAAGTCATCAAAATCCCAATTATCTACCTACACAAATGACCTTGAGAATAATAGCTCAAGGTTTCAACGGATATACGTTCATTTTTTTAGAATAGGCATTCAAATGCCTATAGAGGATAGTAGATACAAACATGCCCTATTTATTTAAAAAGAAAATGATGATAAATTATACACTATATATAAGCATGGGTAGATATGTAGAAACCCAGTAGATGTGAGATATGATATCAAAAGAATATAAATTAGTTTAATTAATTTATGACTAAAGTTACTAACGAATAAATTTATTTATTTTGTTCTTCATTAATTAGAGTAACTCAATTATAAATTGCATACTTTATTATACTACAAGCTATGTACAAAAATGAGAATGCTATGTACATATGTTGCTTTTGAAGACTATCAAAATAGTCTCTAGACTATTCATCATACAATTTCTTTCTTCTATCTTTCTTCATATGTGTCAAGTCAAGAAGAAACCAAGTTTATTTGAAATATTTCAAAAATGACTTAGAACTGCACTCATATTCTTGAAGACATTCTCTTTCGTTTGTATTAATAGGTTATTTCTATTAATTAAATAATGACTCCAATAATTGCAACTGTATTATAGGAAAAAATACCGGCCACAATCAAAAATATTTTTGACTATGTAGTTACTACAACTATGGTTCATGATATGCATGATAGCGGATTAAGTTGATTCTTAATAGTTGTTAAATAGATGAAATGGTTTTAGCCAACTACAACTAAATAGAGCTTTGGGGCTATACAAAAGATAGACATTCTTTCAGGGGCCATATCGGCTCCATGTGCAGTCGTGACATTTATCCGATTGCTCTATTGGATAGACAACAATCCTTGGTTTCTCGATATAAAGTAACATTTCAGCAAAAACCGTGTGGTATAGTTCTTAAAATGACATCGAAATATTTGACCGTTATATTTTTGAAGTAAAAAAACTACTTAAAAGTGGATGATTTTCTCCTATTCAATATTTGAAAACAAACTGCCTTTCTTGTTGACTTGACACATATATAAATTCATTTGTATACAATTTCCTCTTTTGTTCATCATTTGATGAACACATGGTATAGAAATGGTTACATGCATTGGTAAAATGAATTGACCTTATAATACATGTACTGAGATTTAGTAAAATAAATACATATATGTATATATATATATTCTGTAGAACGTACCAATGGTTGTTCGTATTAATACATAAAATGATCATAATTACCATTGATGGAATGATTACTTCCGATAGCAATTTACTGTAATTTACAATTGAAATAATAATTGTATTTTTAATGTGCTGAAGTACACTTTTGTACTATGATTGAAGGAAAGAAAAAAAAGAATTACGGATGACAATTCAATGAAAAGAAAGTTCCCCTACCCTTAGAGAGTGCTACTTTCTAATGATGTAATGAATTATATGTACATATATATATATATATATATTAGCATTTCTTATCGCTAGTGAAATTTTTTCAAAACGTCAGCATTCCCTATTTTATATTGGTTCAATAATGGAACATAATTATGTCTTATGGTATTAATGGTTCATTGGCCATCATACAGAGTCATTGGGTATATTAACAAGCAAAAATTAAAACATCATTATTGATATTTAAATTTTTCACATAATAACAATCTTAATTATATCTCTAGCTGGATCATTCTTCCAAAAGGAGAAAAAAGAAATGTACAAATTTTGATGGAAATTAACCAATTTTATCAGCCTCTACAACTGTTATACTAATTACTGTTTGTACTAGGTAAATAAACTTTGATGAATGTGGAAAGATAATGGTTGTTTTTTGGGATTTTTTTTTTTTGAAAATAAACGTTCTAGATTATTTTTTTTTTTAATATTTTATAAATAAACAAAGTTTTGTGAGTGATCCAAAAGCTCTCTAAAAATATTTGCAGAATATTTGTGAAACGAAAAATATTAAAAACGTTAAAATTCATTCTTTTTTTATTTAACATTGAGTTTAATCCATGATTTAATATGATTGTGATTACTATAATTTATAAATATTCGTATTATTAAATGAATAAAAAGAGATCACCTTTATTTTTACTAATAATCAAATTAATTACCATCCTAACGTCTGTATATTTTTAAGTAATATATATTCATAAAAAGAAAGTAAAAATCATCCAACTGTAGACTGATGTAGCATTGAATCACACTCACTTAATGAGATTTATGAAGCTTTCCTAACCATGTAAATAACATTAATATATATATATATATATGTTACATTACATTTCTCAAAAAACTTGCAAAAATTATCTCATTTCTTTAAAGAATAATATATATGTGCATACATAATAAATATGAAGTGTGCAAACTTGAACAATATTGGTATATAAAAATAGTTGACATATTTCCACGAATCAATGAATGGGAACTCTTTTTTTAAGAACTTTTTATTTTTGCTCTGAATATAAATGAGGGTATTTGAAATGCACAAATTATGAAGAGGCATTAAATATTATTGATTAACTTCTTTATTTTAAAAAAAAAAATATGCTTTTTGAATTTGACAAGATATTTAAAAAAAAATATTATTGGCTATCAAGTAAATCTTCTAAAAATTTGTATAATTTGTATAATGTTCTACATAAAATAGATATAATTTCCAACAAGAAACGTTTTAGTTCTGAACTCTTTCATCAACAATTTTTGCAAAAAAAAAAAAAACAATACTTTTTTCTTTACTGACTAATACCCCTACGGTAGTCAATATAATAAGCTCAAGTCTACCAATCATTTAATTTATGCCTTTTTTTTAAGGGTTAGCCATAATCGACAATTCCAAAAACAATGCATAATTTTTTTTTCATTTTTTAAATACATTTCTTATACGAATGTATATGGTTTTTTAAATTGTACTGTATATTTTCAATACATAATTTCAAGGAACTACCTTGAATAGTTTAAAATTACAAAAAGAAAGCAGAGACTATCAAATAATGTTCTGTTCATTGCGTAAAAATGTGAATAAAAGATGAGACTTGAATAAAGTGCCCATATTTTATGAACAGTGGATTTAAAGGAATCGTTTTGTTTTTTCTTCTTCTTCTAATAATAAGAACTTATCCACCATAAATAATTAGATTTAGTGATGTTTCAACAACTTTTATTTAACTAAAGTAGCTATGATAATAGATAAACCAATTATTAAGTAGGTAATAAGCAATCATTTCCTACTTTTTTTATATTAAAATTTAGGAAATGAGTCATATTTAAAAGTCTTTTTAAAACTTCTACATTGAAAAAGCCTTTATTTTTTTGTCCCTTCAGCATAATTATCACTTTTTAAAATCCTTTGAATCATTCTTATATTTATATCAATGTTTATAATGATAAACAAAACTTAAAATCCATAAAAAAAACAACATATTTTTGTTCTTTTACTGTTTGAATAGAATATTAATCTTTTGACATTTTTTTTTTTTTGCTTTTCCATCTATTTAATCCATAGGTATATATATATATATATATATATATATATATATATATTATAAAAATAAAATGGAAATAGCTCTAAAATAAATAATAATGATAATCAAATTCTAACCTTTTCATTTATGAATGAAAAGATCAAAAATAATAATTAATATTGATGGAGCTCAAGAGACTCTGATGATCTACATTTCCCTTTATCATATATGTTCAATTGGGTATTTTAAATTAAGAATGAGTTTTAAAGGATCTACGAATATAATATGAAATTTGTTTACCCTTTCATAACACATTTTTCTGTCTAATTAATTAAAAGGACATACTTTTGTATATATATATATATATATATTACAGACAATGTCCGTGACCTCTTGTCTTAATGTAACCTGCAAATTTATTCAAAAAAATTGTACTATTAGTAACAAGAACAAAATCAATGTCACAATAGATTGTTACCTAGACAATCTTATAGTTTAACCCATTCCATGAGCGATCTTATAGCTCAATTAATTCATATGTGGATCGTTTCAATTTTCAACATTTAAATACAAACAATCGCTTATGCCTTATAAACAAAATTAAATTCGTAGATTTAAAACAAAAAAAGAAGAAGCATATTTATACTCGCAGCTAGAGCTAAAATAGAAATGTGGTTTTGTTGTATGTCTCGGTATTTAGGAGTCATTACTTCATACTCTATTCAGATGGGTACTCATTTAATTAAAAAATACTTGACTTTTATATATAGTTCAAGGGCTTAGACCAGGGGTGGACAAACTATGGCAGCATCCTGCTTGTGTCCGTGCAAATGATTTTATACGACTTAGTATAAAAATTTTATGTAGAGATAAATATGTGATTGGGGTGAATTTTCAAAGTTTAACTGATTTGAAATTCTAGCTGAATGACGGCTTTTTCTCATAGAATGTTCGATGAAGAGATTAATATTTCAATAACTTTGTATGATTCATATAAAATAATATATTTTTTTGTTCCAGGCTATGCCGTCCCAAATAGTAACATAGATGTATTAATAATTTCCTTTATGAACTATTAAGATATAAAGGCCTCATTATTCAGGAAAGATGTATTAAAGTAACGATCAATAGAAAGTCCTTCCTTCTTCATTTTTTTTTTTACATTTAGAGTTCAGAAGTTCATATAATGGTCTAATGCTATATGGTCGATATTTTTGACAAAATATGCTTTTTATAGAAACGCCAAGAACTGAAATTATAGATGTTCCAGAAGCTTATGCTCATTGAAATGTCCCAAATATGCCCTTTAAAAATAATATTAATTAGAATTAAGCCCTATTACTAAAAAGTTTGCAAGCCACTTCTACCTTTGACTCTGAAATTAAACCCTCATCATCAAATTGAAAGCTACAATCAACATTTATGTGAGTTCACCTTATCCCATTAGTGGGCATTATATATCAAGTCAATACTTCATTTCCAGCAAAGGTAAATAATGCATTACTTTTCATATTCAAAAAGAGTTTCTAAAGCTATTCATTTTTCAAGGGCCATTTTACATTTAAAGTCTTACTTTTGTAACAAATCAACTTGCCATACTTACATTCATTTTTGAGTAGTTGAAAAGGAGTAGAAAAACAAAGAAACTTAAAAGGGTTATTTTATACTAGAAGTAGCCATAATTGTAACAATAGCTAATAATAAAATAAATTAATTTGAAATCAAAGTCAGCAGATATCATTTTATTTTTTTTTCGTGGATATACAAAAGTTATGGATATAAATCCCTTTGCAATTTTGGAAATGAATAGGAGAGGAGGGGAAAATAAATGCTTAGATTGCATATAAAAATGTGTACATTGAATGAATCTTGAGTGCTCTTGTTTTTGATAGCATCAAAAGAAAGAAAAATACCCAATAATATATGATGAATAATATTTTTTTTAGTGTCTGAAAAGAAGAAAAAAATATTAGATATTTTTGGCGACATGTGTATTAAATTACAAGGAGAACACGGATAGACCTCTTGTTTTTGCATATGTAGCATTAATGTTTGACAAAAAACCATTGTATGTTTGAACAAATGTCGATATACAAGCAAGCTAGAAAGTTTTTTCTCAAGTCCTCTAAGTCTGAATATGTCTCAAATATATTTCTTTCATTTCTTTTAGTGAATTATACGGATAAATCCTTTAAAGATATTGCAACTTCCTATCAGAGCAAAATAAAGCATCATAAATCAAATGAAGGCTCAACAGTGTGAAGCTCTCTTTTTGAATTCATTTTAATGTGTCAATGATTCAACAAACAAGACGGTTATATTCATAATGAGGTTTTATTTAGTGGGCTCAAGGAGTCCACCCTGACGGGCTCCAAAGGGAAGCAGATTTTAATATAGAAGTATTCCAAATCCCACTTTTAATAAATTGGCCGCCGACGATTTGAACCATCCACTTCTATAGTGAGAGGTGTTGAGCTCCTTTTTTAGATTTGTATCCAAGGTACTAAGAGCAGAAATCCCTTTTCATAGTTGGAGAATAATTATAGCGGGGAACGAGACAAAATTTTAATTCTTGTTTTTTTCTAGGACATTTAAAAAAAAATTTAATACCCGATATAACGAAGAAAATACAGATGATACGAAATCAATTCAATTGCCGAACTTAGCCTCTGGACAACTTGTTAATAACCCATGGTATCATAAATAACTTGACTTTCCAAAGATATTTCAACATAAAGGCCCCAAACTTGACCAAAACATGTCCATGCAATATGGGGTCTATGATGTGATTCTATTGTATGACTACTTTTATATTGACGCACGTCATAATATTATCTACATATGTGAGTAAATATTATCAATGAGTCATAGTTTAGTATGCATACAGATGTGTGTGTGTGTGTTATTATATAAATCTAAGCCATTATTGAATAAATAATAAAGTTCTTTCTTTTGTTCTATTGTTGTACCATAGCTAGCTAATAATAAAGGCCATTTGTTGCCGTCCTTCAAAAAGGAGACTTTTACCCCCTTCTTCTTTTGTATAAATAAGTAAATAAATAAACTGTTGTTACATATATTTGTTGTTTGTATAAAATTCTTTGCGTTTTTCCCAAAAATAACTTTCAATTTTGACTTTTGAAAAATCAACCGAGAAGTGTAGGACTGTGAGAAGAAAGCAGTTGATTTGTTGTGACAATACTCAAAGAATTTCACCTTGTGACGACCCTGTCACTTTACTCCAATCAAAACATACCTGTAACTAAAGAAAGAAAGAAAAAATGATTTTTGTTATAAATTTATTTATTATTAAGTACATTAAAAATGTCTTTTTTTTTTTTTTTTGCGTGTGTGTGTGTTAAACATTCAGCTTTGGAATTGTCTCTTAATATTACTGAAATTTGATTGGTTCAACTCGAATTAACGTTTGTTCAATCATACTTTCTAATAAATAAGTATTTCATACATATATATATATAGGACAAGTGGATTTGATCATTTTCTTTCCTTTTTATAAAAAGATAGGTTGAGAGATTATAAAGCTCTCAGTTGAATTTTCCCTAATTTCTTTAAGAAATTTTCCCATTTAGTTTAATAGCTTTGATTATCAGCAACTACAATATGGTCTCAATTTTTGATTAACTAAACAATTAATGATGTCATTTAAGACACTCCTTATCTATAATCATTACTTAACCATGATTTTTTTTTTAACAATGAAGGAAAATAGGGAAATGAAGGGTATGTAGAAAGACATACTTCAAACTCTTTACAAAAACTATTTTTTTTTTTTGTGTGTATAAAGTTACAGGTTCATTTTTTTTTTTTTTTTTTGTGGTACATTTAGTTTTTACCAATCTTTTATTTTATTTTAATCTTTTATGTTATGTACATATAATGTGTGTATACATACATACATATATATATATACTGTATATAAAAATGCCTAATTGATATTCAGCCCTGTACAAAATTATACTTTCAAAGTAGATTTTTTCTTTTTTCTACACACAATAGTTACATATTGTGTACAACTATTTGTTACAAAATACATACTTAAGTATATGTATAAGCAGCATTGCTTGAGTAAAAGAAAAAAAAGAAAGCAAGGAAAAAAAATAATATGTTGGATATGATAACTATAGTAGAGAGGAAACAAGTGTTGGGTTTTTGTTTCTATATATTTATTTTAATGTAGTATATATATATATATATACAAATAAGTTTCTTGAGAGTACATCTGTCGACAACAGGAACAAATATCTAAATAATTTTATTTGCTTATAAAGTAAAAAAAAAAAAATATCAACATAGATTTTTTATTTATATTATAGATAAATGGAAAATTACAGATTTGTATTAATTTGTTGAGTCAAATTGTTTTGTGCATATATATTTGATTATAAGGTTTGTTGTAAGGGAATATTTTGTTATTTATTCTCTGACATTCAATTTTTTTGTTTGATCAAATCAATTACAGAATTTGAACTCTTGTTGTGTCATTCTGCAGTTTTTAGCTGTGTTTGATGTTTTTAGTGTATGTAAATATATATATTGATTTTTTTTCTCTGTGAATTAATGCAAAGAAGTAATTACTAAATGAAAAAAAACAAAACCCTGAATGATATTCCCCCCTTCCCCCAATGTGATCATTTAATTTTCCCACGTCCTAGATTATTACTATTGATGATCATATACTTTTGCTTATTTTACAAACCATGTTCAAAAATATAGCTTTTATTTATATCTACTATGGGAAAACAACACTTTTAAGCAATTTGAAATCTGCCTTGTTCCCAAAATTGACAAATTCAAAAATGATGTAGCATAAACTCATCAAGATACTGTTAATATGTTTATCATTGAACTATATAAATGTATAAATTGAAAGCAAGGATTTTTTTGTACGTGTAGGTGTACAAGACAAAAAAAAACATGAATGAATACGTTGTTGAGTGAGTGAAATTCTGAAAAAACACATTATGATTAAATCAAAGGAAAGCCTCTTCAAAAATACGAAATCCCATTAACTATTTCAGAACTAGTTATATAAATTAGATTTTTTTAAATCTTTTTTTAAATCAAGTTTTATTACTCTTATTAGAGGAGATGCTTTCACATCACACCTGAAAACCTTGTCATTATGTTAAATAAAGTAACATAAAATTTCAATCCATAGTTTCAATCAATAGAAAATAGAAGTTTGAATAAAAATTAATTATACTGAGATACTCATAATACTATTCTGTCCAAGCAACAGAATGAGGCTTCATGCTGAGGCTGATTACAATCAAAGCTATTTATTATGTTTTGTTGTTGAACCAATATAAAATAATATCAAGAATGAATCTTGTTCAAATATTTGGCTTTAATTTATTCACTTATGACATAAATTAAAGCATGATTTTGAATTGCTTAATCAAATAAATTGTAATTGTTTTAATTATGTCCTATTCTCATTCAACATATAGCAATAGATGTTCAATGTATATGGAGAAAAGGTACGCCTTACCTTCTTATACCCGAAAAATAAGGGACTACAACATATATAAAAAAAAAATTTAACATATATATATATATATATGTTTAGTATGTAAATTTACATATCTTAGTATTTCCTTACAGAAAAAAAAGTAGGTACGTAATTGGAGCAAATAGGTTAAATCTGTGGAAAGGAGTGTAGTAACATATGTACTTATGTTAATATATAAAAATACTATGTATATACTTAATAAGATCTTACATATTAAGAAAACCATCTGGATTTAAGTACAAGTATTTTAAACATCAAAATATGTATATATTAAAAAAAAAAAAAAAAAAAGGGGTAAAAAAAAACCTCCTTACTCGTCTATTAATAAAGTTATAATAATCTTAATAGTCAAAGGAACTCTATTTCTCAGCCATCAAATTGATGTACATACATGTATATATGTATATATATTTCAGGTATGAATATACAAATATTAATCAGTGTATGAGAATTAGTTTTCTTTTAAAATAAATTATCACTCAGATATTCAACATGGCTTTCAGATGAACAATACTATGATGTATATATGTATATGTATGTAGTTTATAATTAAATTTACAATGGAAAAGTGCACACACACACAAAGACAAATTAAAATAAAAAATGCATTTCTCTGTACATATGAAACCCATGATACAATATATATATATATATATATATATATATATATTGCACCTTTAACTACTTAAAGTTTTTTTTTGAGGTTTTTCTTTGTAAGAAAGTTTCTGCTTACTCTGTGAGTAAGGTTTGTATTCCCCCCTCTCTCTCTTTGGTTAGTTATAAAATAAACTTTCTTCAAAAAAAAAAAAAAAATTGAACATAATTTAATATCTGCTAATTTTACGTGTTACAAAAGTCTATAAATATTGTATATTTATGCATTTTTACTTCTGCATGTATACTATATGTAACTCATTAATTACGAATTTGTAATTAATTTTTAGCAAATTATATTTGGTTTTTAAACTTTTGTTTCAATTGAATTTATTTTGAGTAGGGAAAATAACTCATTTCCTGATAAATGTTAAATTATTTCCAAATATATACACTTATATTTTATGATCCAATCCGTAGAAAAAATAATTTTAAGGTTAAAAAATCAATATTGTGTAGGATTTTGCTTTCGGATAACTGGCAGTTTGTTTGTTTTGTTTATAAGAATCATCAAATTCCGAGGGAGGGGGATGTTAAAGTTAAAAAAAAATATATCATTTTTTCACATTCAACGCTGTTTAAAAAAATGTATAAAAATACTCAAAAATACAAATTGAATTTGCCTGAGAGTCTGATTTGAGTTGATAAGTTATAAAGTCGTATGGATTATGGATTCTTATGTTCTTTTTGTTGACTTGTGTAATCACGTAATAAAAATAATTGAAAATAGTATCCCAAACATAACATTAGATGAAAAAAAACTTACTGAAATGAGTGTACAACGTTTTTGAATACACATTTATATTAGAATTTGACCCATGGGTTATTTATTTGTGATTGGGGTGTAAGACAAGAATAGTTCTTTAACAATCATTCAGGGATCCTAACTCTTATATAAATAAATAATGTATATAAGTATTTATTTATAGATTATATTTTTTTTTTGCCAAAATAAATTTGTCAAAATATAGTTTGTCTTTGCAATTAGAAACTGATGTAAAATAAATATTATATGTATAGTTTATGAATAGTATTTCATAAATTATGATCACTCAAACAAAGAGTGCTAAGATATTTTCATTTCAAATATAAAAAAAATATATTGTTTACTCTTTTGTGACTTTCTATCCCAAGGCATAACAAATCAAATATTAATAAAAAAAAACTATGATACCTTCGTTTTAAAATTAATTATGACAAATTTTTCAAATGCTTATGTAGATAGTATTAGTACATATCTGTACGTACCTTTAATTTAGGTTGTAGAATAAGGAATTGTGTAGTAATTATGAAATTTTGTCACTAAATACGAACGAAATCCATACAATTTAAAAAAAAAAAAAAATTCGTTAATTCATTTCTCTTCAGCTGTTTATTCCGTTAAGAGTGGGAAAAATTTTCTTAACAAGAGTTAATTCGAGCCGAATCAATACATGTTCAGAAAACTATTGGATGTTGGACGTGAATGGTCTGTAAAACAATCTGCAGCTATCAAAAAAATATAGTGGGTATTTTTAGTATGTATGTAGTGGGATCCTGATGTGATTCAGTCTCTCAACCTTTCCTTCTTTATAAAGAAAATAAAAAGGCTCACTATGGGTCAATGTTTCAAAATATACATAGAATCAATTCATGTTCCTCCCATCATCTTTTTGAATACTATTGGTAAATAGGAGTAAGGATAGTATGTATAAGGATGACAAAGGAATATGGTGTAATAGAAAATTGTAAAAATGCAGTAATAAACAAGCCTTTTTTTTCTTCTTCATGTAATAAAAGATGGATAATTATTTATATATAAACACAAACAGGCACAAACCTATAAAACAACAAATAAAACAAATACATGTATAAAAGATCATCTGTTTCATATCAATTTTTAAAGATAATGGAATTAACTTCCTCAGCCTGCTACTACTTTTTGCTCTATTTTTATCTTATTTGATATTACACAGGTAACAGAGACGTATGAATCCCTATAAGGATAACTGGTGTTTAATTTTATATTCCGTATTGCTTTCCCTATACATGTATGTGTTTACAATTAGAAATCTATTTCTATTGAGAAAATGCCTTCCCAATGTAAACTTCACAATTCCTATGTTTTTGTGTGGACTGTTGATAATTTTCTCCCATTACTCCTAATACTAAAATTGTGTTGGAACGTTCCAAAAATCGAATTAGCTCTCTTTAAAGTATACCAAACTGACCTTTTTTCCCTTCTCTTTTCGGAGATGCGATAAATATTCCTTTGTCCTTAGTCTCAGTAGATTGTATTTTTAGTGTAGAGATATTTATTTATCATAAATATGATTCAACATCCAAGTGCTTTAAATAAATGAATATTATATTTCTCTACCCTCTAATTCAGCGTTTCTCAACCTTTTTTCCCTTTCGGAACCCTCAAAATATATTATCCCATGTCTCACGGAACCCTTGCGCAAAAAATGATTAATACCATACTTTCTCATCTTATTATAGCTTATATAATCTCATTTTTCTCGCGGAACCCTTAAAGACCGTCTGCGGAATCCTAGGGTTCCGCGGAACCCCGGTTGAGAAACGCTGCTCTAATTCAACAGCAATAAATTTTGTGATGTGACATTTATAATGATAAATGAATCAATTGTTTTTGTATACCTATGTGAGTTTTTATAGAACTCTTATAAACGAATCATGATTGACAAAAATAAAAAAAAAAAAAAAAAATGCTTATGATCAATTCAATCAATAAACACATAATCCTCCATCCCCTTAGTCAATCTAATCAAAAGAGAAAAATGAAATATTATTTTTATATTTGTCAATTAACTATAAAGTTAATCATATACCAAACATCCCTTTAACTATGAATTAAAACACGTAATTATATTTTTAAAAAAAC
Source organism: Lepeophtheirus nordmannii (assembly GCA_963680855.1). Classification (NCBI taxonomy): domain Eukaryota; kingdom Metazoa; phylum Arthropoda; class Copepoda; order Siphonostomatoida; family Caligidae; genus Lepeophtheirus; species Lepeophtheirus nordmannii. Next base: position 1,103,372 of record OY804518.1, read on the forward strand.
AGGGGCTTTGTAAATCATTGGCGATTCAATCAAAAAATCAATTAAAAGTATTGTTTTTATATGTCTATAAAAAACCCTAATTAAGCTTTAATGACCCGCGTATTTAGGCAGAATTGTGCTTTTTGCATGCAGTTAAGAATATGTTTATTAAATCCTGATGTTAATGAATAGAAAGCTCTTAAAAACCATGGTTTTTTAAACTTTTTATTCAAACCAATTCTCAGTATGAGTTTCATAGAACTATAAATAGACTCATTATGCATGCATATATATATATATATATATATATAGAAAAAACCTATTATCCACAATGAGAAGTCAAACGACATATAATAAGTAGAGTTTACCTATATGAATAATAAACTCCTTTATTAAATTTTAAAATAGAAAGCACTTTTTTTATGAGCAATCAAAAAGGGATTTGGAATGGAACATACATACATATATTTATACCTACCTAAAAAAAAAAACCCTCAACTTCTACATAATTCATTCTTAGATTAAACTAAGTTGAAATGAATTTTCTATAAAGGTAGACAAAATTCAACTGATTTGGATTTTTGAGGACCATAACACGGATTATTGGGAGATAGAAAAAAAAACCCCCAACCATTGACTGAATAATTAACCATACTGTTAATTCTCAAATATAGTCACTCTATTTTAAAATCAAATTACCGATCAGTTGCCATTGTTTTGAGATATTCTAAAGTTTATTTTCCCTGAGAAAATTGAGTAATTTACGTCACTCTACTTTTCTGATCCTTAATCTATTGCAAAAATATAGGGATTTTTACCTACTAGCTATTTGATATCATACAAATATCACTGTTTTATTGAGCATTATGTTGTGTCATTTTTATTTTTTTTTCATTTGGTGAAGTTTTTAAAAAATTTATTTTTTTATAGTATCAATATATTAACTCTGTAGGCAGAATATGGCCTCACTTTGATTTATGATGTAGTTAGCCACATTTGATAGCTCTGAACCTCTAGATGTCACTCTGTCAAATACTCTACCCTAAAAATATATATCACAACAAGAATTCCTTAGGAGAAAGAAAGTTCATCTAAATATGTAAATTTTCATTCAGTTTCAAGCAAAAATTCGCTGGAAATCAAAGACTCAAATAAATAGCATAATATGTAAGAAATAAACATGAAAGTAGTTTTAATTTCTGACCCCTGAAAATTGAATTCCCCACAATGGCGGATCCTTACTCTTTCTCCAACTATTTTTCATACATATTCTGTGCTCCTCCTCTGATTATAACTTAACTAAGATGAAATTGTTCATCTAAATGTATAAATTTTCATTCAATTTCAAGCAAAATTTGCTAGAAATCAAAGACTCACGGTAGAGCTACTAAAAAACAACTGAAGTGGATTTTAGCTGATTTTTGTAATCCTTTTGCGCGCTACTACTTAAGTAGCTCTACCCTGAGTCATTGATTTCTAGGGAATTTTTGCTCGAAATTGAATGAAAATTTACACATTTGAATGAACAATTTCTTTTAAGTTAAGGACTTTTATCGGATGCTTAACAAATCATTTGGAAGCTGATTTATTGTCACATTTAAAGACTTATTGTAGTCTAGGCAGAAAATCAAATTAGTCTCTAAGGAATTCAAAATGAAGCATATCTCTTTTTTTTTTTTTTTGGCTTATCTATGTATAGAAAAATTTATCACTATAATCCAGCGTTTCTCAACCTTTTTTCCCTTTCGGAACCCTCAAAATATATCCCATGTCTCACGGAACCCTAAACTATAAAAAAAGTCAAAATTCTGGTGACAAAATTTTACCACACTGTAGAAAAAGACTGAAAAGTGTAATAGCTTATATAATCTCATTTATCTCGCGGAACCCTTAAAGACCGTCTGCGGAACCCTAGGGTTCCGCGGAACCCCGGTTGAGAAACGCTGCTATAATCAGTAGTATTCCACTTTGAGAAACTGTTACATATTTGAGAAGTAAGGACATCATATTCTCTTACTCTATCATAAATATATAGAAACAGTTCTAACTAGATTTACAAAATTAATGCTGAGGTTGAATTTCGTTCGTGAACAGAGATTCTATTGAATTTATCTTTCATTATATTTCATAAAATGAACAATATATGTGTACATTTATCAATTTTTTTTTTTTTTTTTGCTCTAAGGCACAAGTAATAAATGCTCTAGAAAACTTCCTACATATATATATATATATATGTTCATAGTAAATAATAAGTCATCCCAGTGACACTGATGATTTATGAGTTATTTGAACAAATAACTAGCTACCAACAAACAATCAATGAGAATAATTTTTATTTTTCTTCCTTCCTTTCTTTCACTTTGATGTATAACATGGAAGATTATATTGTTATTATTACTTATTCCATAGGTTTGATGGATGAGATTCGCTGGCTCTTCATGATTGAATACGTATATATGGATATACATATATAACATCATCACAAACATTCTATATGCACTGACAAAATATTCTTTCTGAGCAAGAGTAGAAATATATATTTTTCTACTCTACTAAATAACGATTGTATGTAGAGTGAAGACAAAACAAATCCTGACATCCCTACTTCTTTACAAACTCAATTGATATAAAATATTTTTATTGTATGGATTTTGAAAGCAAGTTAAAAAAAAATAATTTTGTAATGCTACTATTTTTTTTGTACAAATTATATTAATATTTCGAACGTGAAAAATCATTTTATTTCATTTCATAAATCATTTGGGGAAAAAAATTTTTTTTTTAAATAAGTAATTGAACATGATTGATAAGGATCTCATAAATATTACTTTTTACATTTATTTGAGAATTAATAATAGTATTACTTTAAATATAATATCAATGGATGCATGTATTTCTAATAGTATATTCCTGATGTGGTCTTATTTTCAGCGAATTTTATTGAAAAATAGATATCATAAAAGAACTACATATTTTGATAAAAGTATCGTGACTTTTTTGTGAACACTATATCCACATCAACTGATTTAACAATGGTACGCATAAAAGGTTTTGAGCATATGTACCAAAGAATTTGCTGTAAGCTTTCCCTCTCTCAAAGCTTTCAACAGAGAGTTGATTCAAAAAATAAATAATAGTAGAAGAATAGAAAGGCATTCATGAGAAATTAGGTCAACTTTAAATTTTTCTTTATGGTAACAAAAAAATTATTAAGTCTATTAGTTATTTATTACAGATGCTTTATTTATTAATATTTTTGAATTAAAATTTTAAAAAAATGTATAAATTTGACTCAAAACACATATTTTTTAATTTTTGTTCAGTAATCTTTTGACATTGTATATTTTGTACATGAACTAATTAACTTTAACGTGTTCTGCAAGGCTGAAATAAACGCTGAGACATTTTTAGATAATCCAGTAAGGGATTCTACATTGGGGTATTGTAATAGAATCCAACACCCAGTAATGTATGTAGTTTAAAAAAAAAGTATATACTTTTTAGATAATATTTGGAAACACACACCACTTCACAATTGATTTTAATAATTTTTTCTTTAAACTTTTTTGTTTTTGATCATACACAAAAAGTTGAAAATTTGATAATTTTCTCAAAAATGTATCAAAGAATATTGCATAAAATCCCAAATTGTAAAAATTTACACATTTATAATTCTAAAACTGTCATCAAAATCTTTGGAATCCATTTTGAAACCTATTATGTATATGTAAGTATGTATTTATGTCAATAGAACTCAAAATTGAAAAAAAAAAGTTTAAAACATAGAAGCTAAAAATCTTAAGTTATGTAAATATTTATGTAATAAATTTATTCAAAGGGTTTTGTCAATTAGGACCCTGTGTTCAAAAACTATTTAAATTATCTAACTACTCAACATAACAAATGGTTTTTTAATTTGCTTATACAAATGTATGTAACTTTTTTTTTGTGGATAAATAAAAATATACTTATATACGTATATTTTAATCAACTTCAGATGGGCTGTTAACTTTTTGATCCTTTATTTCTCCCCCCCCCCTCCCAAAGAGAAAGCGTTTTCCAATATTGATACACATATATATACAGGCTGAATGAATAAAGCTTTATCGAAGAGAGCCTATACCATATATATTATTTTTCAATTTATTTTTCCCTGACTGCCATAAATTCTACAGTAAAATATATTGATAATTTATATATATATATATATATATATAGAAACCACATACAATTAATTTTATATGCACAAGGCATACAAAAAGTCATATAACACGCATATATAAATAATTATAAATAATTTAGGTAGGTAGTTTAATTCATTGTATGATTCACGCCTTTGAATAAAGAGCAGGTAATATAAGGAAAAGAAAAAAAAGTTTGATAGATAAGGGTATAAAGTGAAAGCATTATAAATTTAGAGTAAAATGAATACTCAAATTAAATTTTTCTAAAAAAAAAAAAAATTATGCAAATTAATTTTATTGAAAAGATGGAGAAAAAAAAATTTCAATTTGAAATTCAAATTGTTATACATATATTATATAAATAAATGTACAATCTTTATTTGATAAATATCAATTCATCGATTATATATTATTATTATTATTATTATTATTTAGAGGGGGAAGCACAATTGATAAAAACTTTACAACTTTGACTTGATTATCCAATTCTACCTATGAATTGATAATAGTCTATTGAAAAGCACTAGGTATTTTATAATTCTACATTTTTAAGATATATATATATATATATATATATATATATATAAAGTGCCCCTCTCACAATGGTATGACATCAGGGACTCAGTCATTTATTTGTATATGGTCTTTTGCAGTTTATGAAGGTTCTATGCGTTGATTTGTAAAATTTAAATTATATTTTGTTAAACTGTGAACATCCCTTTTTATATGTATATTAGTGATTACAGAATAATTTAATTCTTAAAGTAAGCTACTAGATAGAATATCCTGTGTAGATTTTCTCTTTTTTTTTCTTTTGGAAGAGGAAAGTTGCTGTGGAAATCCTTATAACTTAGAATACAATTAATTATCTCGCCATTGTTTTCCTGTCTATCTGTCTACTCAATATTCAGGGTAGTCTTTAGAGACATCACTTCTTTTTATTGCTTATATTAATTTGTCGTTTTCATATTGTCCAAGTAGTATGTATAATCAATGGTTACTAAATCATCAAAGAGTACTTACTACCTCATTTCGGATTACAATTTGTAGACATATTGAAACTGCATGAGAGAATGACGTAATTGACTTACATCTAAATATTTCACCTCTTTTTTGGAGAAGCACAATGGGGTTTTTTTTAAAGATCTCTGTCAGTCATAAAAATAGAGTTAACGTACAATTTGCAAATAGATTGACTTGTATCGGGAAAAAATTATTGAAACTACAAACTCCCTTGCTAATAAGTTGAAATATCAAAAGTAATTATTACTTTTCATACATTAAGTATTACTAACTAAGTAGATAAAATAGATCCCCCTCCCTCCAAATTGATTTCCCTATAGAGAAGAACATTATGAAGTAATAAAAAACTGAATTATATTTAATTTAGTTTTATTCTTTTACAAAAGTAAATATTTATTCCCTAGATCCAAACATTTTATTTTTTTTCTCTCCTCATTAACTTTTTTTTTTCTTTTTTTGCAATATGAACTTTCTAAATATATCAATAAGTGCCCCTACTCTCATTACAATTAGAATAAAAAAGAATATTACAATATATATAAAACTGAACAATGTAATCGTCAATTCATTCCTTTTACCGTAAGTAACTAAATACCATAAAAATTAAATTATTTTAAAAGATACATAATTTAAAAAAACCCATTCCTCTTTTCAAATGCAAAATGTGAACTTTATTCAATGCAAAAATAGCTATTCTTTAAATAAAACAACAATTAATGGAGAGAGAGAGCCTTTTATTATAAAAAGCATGGATTTTATTGCATATCTTTAAAGAAGAAAAAATTAAGCCTATGTAGATATCAAAATAATTCCATTGTTTGCATAATTTTAAATCACGCTTCTTTTTTTTTTCATTCTTTACTAATCTAATGTGTAAGCCTATTACGTTGTTATCCTTATTGAACAAATATACAAATTTACACTTTAATATTTTGTCTGCTATCGATTTTTCTATTACTTTTGCCTCTTATCATGTGGTGTTTTGAATATTGATTATTTAAAATATAAGGATTCATTGCTCAATGGTTATTTTTTTTTTTTTTTTTGGCTAATGACCAACAGACTTTTATAATTATATTTTTCCCCTCTCGTTTAACATTTAAATATAAATACTATATTCAATGGTCAATTCTGCTTTACTCATCCTAGCTCTTTATTTTGTTCTGAACGCTGATTAGTTGAACGTTGCAATGAGCTAACCAACTTTGATTAAATGAAGAATAGTCATATACATTTGAGTAAAAAAAAAAAGGGCTAACCAAAAGGATTTTTAAAGTCGTTTCAGGAATTTTTATTTCATATTGCTAAGTACTATTCATATTGTGGAAGTATAGAGGATAATCAAATTTGCAGTTGTGTAGCAGAACAACAACTCTAAGTAACTGCTAATGGTATAATCAGCAATGAATAAGTAGAATATTCATAAGGGAAAGAGAACTCTTACAAACAAAGCTTCTTTGCATATTTGAATATTTAACTTTGAACAGAGTCTTGATTTCGTTTTTAACTATTCATGTTTACTACTTTCTACATACTACAAAACGTATGATACAGCAACCTGGAACGACTTCAAAGTATGTTTAAATATGTACATTATATATATAATTAGGTATAAAATATTATCTCTCTTTAGGTAGATGGAAATGAAAGAAAGAAAGCAAGAAAGAAAGAAAGAAAGAAAAGCTCTCGCCCTACCAATGTATATATTAAAAAAATAAATATTTCAAATAGAAAAAAATATGCCTTAATTAGATATGGGTACTTATGTACCCATATTATTATTTTTTGTTTGCTCAGAGAGAAAGTAAGGACCTTTACTTTTTTTGTTGTGGTTGGAGGGGGGTTCTAGGTCTTTTAGTTTCAGTTAAAAGGCAATTTCATATATATGTACATACATACATACATAGAAAAACTACTTAAAATTCAATCCTCGAAATGCTGTATTTTGTTTTATATATATATATATATATAACATAGATGGTAGATAGGTATATATATATATATCCTGTCTCTTTCCTTTTCTCCCTACCAAACATTTTTCAATAGATGGTTCATGGTATGAAGAAGTTGGAGAGGGAGAGGTAGGGGATTGCGGCATATGCCCACTTCAATCGTGGAGATATGTAGAATAAAAAGATAACAACAACAACAACAACAAGAAGAGCAAAAGGGAGTTAAAAAGACAAATAATTTCTGTGTATAAGCTATGTTTATATATATTATATATGTATATATAAACACATTTTTTTGGTGAATACAAACTACGATTTTTACATGGATGTATGTTTGTATATATTTGTTATATATATATATATATAAATTCTTCCCCCGAAAAATGTATATATAAAATTAAAAAAAGTTTTTGTTTTTTTTTACAAATATCGAATTCACACTCAAGACCAAAAAAAAACAACAAAAACATATAACTAAATAATTGAGGAGAGCTTTAATGAAACAAAAGAATTTATTTCTTATTAATTTCCTTTGTTGGAGTCGTCTTTAAATATATATATATATATATAGCATATAAAACACTAATTACAAAGAATTTTACTCCTAAGGAATATTTTTTTTTCTTTTCAGCTGAGATATATTTGTCACGTTTATATATATATATAATATAACAAATTGATTACTTTCACTTTTTATTTTTTTTTATTTTCATATTTTGACTCCTTAACTCGAATTTGAGTTGAACAAATATGTATTAAGAAGCAGAAACATTTGATAGTCCTTGAAGTTTTTTATGCATTGAGGAATAGCAGTGCTCATACTATATAAAGTCTTTGAGCAGAGTATTTCATTGGATTAAACTTACAACGTGTTACTATGAAAAATCTTTGAGGAACAATTATAGTTATGTAAATTCTGTTAGAATTTGACACAATTAAATTGATCCAAATTGTCAGATACTTAGTTGTTTGTATGTTTTTAATTCTACTATTTTATGAACCAGTTTTGCTGGTTTTTTGTTTTTTTAATGTTGGATGTTTCCTTTCGAGTCGGTGCAAATTAAATTATTTACACTTTATATTCTTTAACTTTTTGTACTTCTAAATAAATAAATGAATAAATTAGAAATAAATAAACATAAAATTAAATTCTTCTCTAAATTTCAATTTCTTGAAAAAAAAAAACCTAAGAAAAACTTTGATCATTCATTCATTACTATTGATTATAAAACAATATAAGAAGTGAAGAGAATGTGATTATTTTTGCGTGATTAATAAGGTTTTTATATGTACCCTCATTGTGCTTTAATATTTTGAAGACAATCTAATTTACCTATTATCTACTTACATATGTGATTTATAGGTATGTAGAATCACCTTTATTTATCAAAGAAAGGGAAAAAATATTCATCTTCATTTACGTAGATCTTTATGTAAGATTTTGAATTGGGACAAGATCATATCTTAGGAAAAAGTAAGTTTCATTGTTCCTCATGAGAAATACTTAACTTTACTTCTTTTTTTCTTATTTATCCTCTCCTCCTCTCTATCAAGTCACATTGAAAGAGAAAAGATAGGTTACATCTATATATTTTATGTTTGTACGTACCTTTATAGAAAAGTATATTTGTGAGACAGGGAGAAAAAAGTATATATCTATATATTATTTTTATTTTTGTCTAAAAAGCTTGGAACTTTTAACGTCTTTTTTTTTTTTTTTTTTTTTTTTTTCTTTACTGATATTTCCCAAATGTGCAACTAGTCACTGACAAAAAAAAAAAAAAAAAAAAAAAAAAACTCACATTTCCCCTTTAACTTTTCCCTATCTCCTCCTTTTTTCTTTTATTTGATGGTATAATGATTAAATCATTACTAAAGTCAAACCAAAGTAAAATAGCTTATACTTCAATGCATGGTTAGACTTTTATATGACTAAAAAGTAGGCAAATCTGTTTATATACCTAGAGGTATACTAGTGATGTATTGAATGTGTTAAAATTATAACAATCTCTAGTTGTGTCTGTAATTATTTTATATATTATATCACGAGCCAAGGTGTTTTAGCGCTCAAGGACGAAAGAAGCATTGTTTTCTTCATACATAATTGATAGTACACAAATAAAGTTTCTTTGAATTGGAATAATAGTAGGGGACAAAGGGTCTTGATCTCCATCTACCTACTCTATGTATCTCACCTTTTGATGCCCTTGGATCAATGTGGAATAGACTAGGAAAAAAAAAAGTTATCCTCATTTTCAAACTTCAAAGTGAGCTGTGAACATTTTTTTCCCCTAACCCAACAGGAATGATATTTCTAAAATACAGTTAATCTGCGATTTCAAATGCAGCACTGAGCAATCAGCGATCGAGGATTAAAGACTGGCCTGCACTTAAAGTGTGCCTGCCTGCGATTCGGTGAACCGGTGTTTTATACTCAGAATCACCAAATCATTCAATTATGTGTCTGCCAGATCCACTGAATATGCTTTTGTAATATTTTAGAGCTTTGTGTTCTTTTTTTTTTTTTTTTTAGAACAAGGATGGCCAAAGATCTCTTCATTTTTGAAATTGAGGATGTGAGTGAGTACCTCTGATCATTTCCGGATGATGCAGAGGTGAATATTGGGCACAAAACTAATATATGTATTTATTTAGTATTTAAGGGTATTTTATTTAACCACAAAAAAAACACTCAATTAGTAATGGTGGATTTTCTATAGTTCAAAATGAAAGTAATTTCCAAGGTATGCATCATTTAAAACCATTATTTTTATTAAAATTACTTTTTTGTTAATGGATGTAATTGCATTTTATCTATTTTTACTTTTTCTAAAATGAAACACTTCAGTTTTACTAATACTATACATACATTAGAGAAACTTTCCAAGGCTGTTGAAAGCGTATTACTATCTCTGTATATATTTGTGCTTATATATTTTATTATAGTATTTATAATCGTCCTTCAAACAGTACTATAATTAAAAAAAGCTATTTTAACAGTTGAGGAACAATATAAAGATATATAAATTAATGATTTTTTTCCCCGTCAACTTTAAAGTTGGAAATTTATTGGATTAAACTATAGACAAAATAAATTAAATTTAGTGAGTCTTTTATTTTTATAGTAGAATAGGGAAAATTAATGGCTACAACTTTATTCTGTACCAAAACCTCTCTTACTCCAAAAAAAAAAAAAAAAAGTTAAAGAAAAATGATTCAAATTCAAAAAGTGGAATTGTACCTTTTTTGTTTCAGCTGTGAGAGTAGTCTTCAATAATTATGGGACATTGCTCACCGCTTTACAAAAGTTAATTAAAAAAACTAATATTCAAGGGAAAAGTTTAGTAGAAAAATATAACAAAAAAACACATTATTATAAATTTGTTTGCCAGAGGATACCAAAATAGTAAACTATTCATTTTTAAATTCCTGCTTTAATATAAAGATTGTAATTTCTGCTTAGTCATGTTTTTTGTTTGTTTGATAAATTCAAATATTAAAATTCAGTTATAAAAAAATAATTCTTGCTTGCTATTCCGTATGATCTACATAATTTGTATTCTATATTATTTTTATTTAAAAGTTCACATCAATATACAAAAAAAAAAGCAGATAATTTTGGTTCAAGGACCAACTTAAAACTGATCTTTGAAAAAAACAACAACAACATATATTTTTACTTCTAAAAAAAGAATTCTAACACATTATAAATCTAATACTTCATTTACAATCAGTGATGTTTTTTTTTAAAAAAAAATTGAATTCTCTTTGTAATTCATTTATTTAATGATTAATTTCTTCATTTTTGGAATTTTTTCCTAAAATTTTTTTAGTGCATATAATTTGGTTAAATAATTATGAGAATCAATAGTAAAATAGTCTTTAGTTTTGTATAAATATTTTGAACTGATCATTTTCCTTCAATTGATGAATACAAAATGCACTATTTATTTTTCGTGAGCTTTTGTTGATTAACCCTTGACTTAGAGCAAATAACTCGTCAAAATATACCCAATAATTTGATCAAAAGATCAACAAATTAACGCTTTATTTTGTAAGATTTCATAACAAATTATAATAATGATTAACTCAAAATAACTAGTTCAATAACCACTTGACAGAATGGTAATTCCATTTTTGTTTGTACTTAGAAAATATAATCTTATTCCAACTTTTTTTAACATCCAAATGCTCTTCACTTTAATTTTTTTTTGAGAGTTATCTTACCTATAAAAAAAGAAAGTCATTTATATTTAGACATGTGTACCCTTCATTTATCATTTTTTTTTTTTAAATTTGTATATGTAAACTCAATATGAATTTTCCTTTCTTTTTATTCATTTTAAATACGTAGCTCATAGCTCATTATGTGTTTCTTATATACATTCAAAAACATATATTTATATATAATGTATACGAGTGTATAAAATAAGTAGTGAATAAACGAGAATTCATTTTAAAATTGAACAGATGGTTGAGGGGAAGGAGCACACTATGAGAGACACAGTGAGATGAAATGTTTACATATGTATGTATGTGTATGTACAATCGAGAGGGAAACAAATTATTAAAAGAAAGCTTCTATAAGAGGGTTAGAAAATTCGTAAAATATCTTCTTTTATTAAAAACATATTTCCTCAGATACCTACTTGTAAATATTTATCTCAAGGATCAAAGAGAGGATGGAGACAAATTCTCTGTGTTAGCAATATTACTATATATGAAAGTAAATTTTATACACAAACTCCCTCTATTATCAAACAAAGAAAATCAATAAACATCGCTCCTTTTGAGCTTCCCATAGAAAAGCGTATTCAAATTTGTCTGTGCCAACAAATATTATATATATATATATATATATATAATACCATTTCATAACTCTGTCAAACCGGTCGCAAGATAAAGTAGCATGTACTGAACATACAAAAACTTTTGATCTATTGCGTTTGTTTAAGAGACCAAACAAAAGAAGTAGTTCTTTATCCCTTCAAATATTTAGATACGTCATTGTTTATTTATATACTACGTCAGGTGTCATGGTGTTATATGACTATCACACAAATTTACTTTGTGTGTTTTGTCAGCTGTCGATTTTTATTTTTATTTTACTTCTTTTCCCTTATTCAGTGTTTTGATGAGTATAAATACAAATATCCCTCATGAAGACTGGGAACAATTATCTACTTTAAAATACATTTGTAATTTTATTTTTAAGAAATGGTTGAAAGATATTCCAAAGATAATACATGGTGTGAAAAGGCATTGGAGTCTATTTAAAAATGAATAATAACTATGCTATAATCTTTATTCTTTTTACATGTATTTAGACTCATTTTATTTTCTTATTCAATGCTTCTCAACATACAAAATCGTATATTCAATTTGGCAATTCATGATTAAGCCTTGCCAAAACATGATTTGTTGCATTAACATTGTTTGTTATGATTTGATACTTTAGATATAGGTAGGTGGTGATTTATGCCTTATGAGTCCCTTTGGGATACAATTTTGAACATAGCTACTTTTTATTCAGCCCCTAGTGTCAGACATCCCTATAAATTCAACTTTTATTCAACTTATACGTTATACTTTTTGCGTTTCTCTCTAAGGCTATTTTATACAAGACTCTTACAAATAAGACATTCAGCTTTTTTGTTTAAAGTTAGGATGTTTATACTTAAATAGTTATGAGGTCCTCTCTGGGATTTAAGAAGTATTTATCCTCTAAAATCATCTGTGTAACTTTTTAAAGAATTTTCCAAAAACATAGCCTGACAAAAAGTAAATTATATAATAAAAGGTTTTTAGTTTAGAGTTCTATACAGGATGGAGTACTGATTTTTCCACCCCAAGGTATAGAACGTTTATTTGGTCAACATTTTGATTCAATCCCAATTTTACAGAACTGCAAAGAATTTAAAAGTGTCACATCGATGCTTGAGGCAATTCAATCAATGTTCTTTTTCAATATATTCAACGTAAAATCAATGTTTTGACGAAGGAAGCTGACAGGTCTAACTAATATATGTATGTACATATAATATTATATATATATTTAAGTAGATAGAAAGCATTTTTAAATTGATTAGATATAATATAATAAAGAAATTGTCAAAATGAAAATTGAATGATTTATTTTAAATTTCGTAAAAAGAAAAAATTGAATTTTTACTTATGTTATTAAATAAATAAACGTACATACTACATATAACATCATGCTGTATTAAAAAAAAAAATGTCTAAATGAATGCTTACTTATTTTCATTTCAAGAAGTGTGTACGTAGGTATGCCTAAATATCACACTACCCTCTAAGAATAGAAATGGATATGAATAATGTATGTCTTGCATAAATTAATTTTTTATTTACTTTCAAAATGCAAAAAAAAAATGTTCTTTTTTAAATACATATTTAAAATAACAATATCCATTTTGTTTTTATTAGGGAGGAGAGAATGAGTTGATTTTTTTTTCTTTTTTTTTTTGTAGCAACGACTTTCTACTCAACAACGTGTCTTACCAACTCCTTATTAATTATTAATCACAACTCATATTCGTAGAATACTTTTCTAAGTATTGCATTACTAGTTTCTCCCACTTCCTTCCTTCCTTCCTTCCTTCCTTCCTTTCATTGTACATATGCATGTAGTAGGAGGGGTTGTGTGTGTAATTAAAACTCTTACACTTTAAAAGTTATACCTACCTAAAGGGAACCTTTATAACCTCGTTTATATATATATATATTGCATGCAAATTAAATGAGGTCACAAATAGGCCATATAAAAACCTACAGATTTACCCACCATTTTAACAAATGAAATATTCATATGCAAAAAATTTATTATTTTGGTAACCCCTCCCCCCCCCCAATACAATTTAAGGCTCTTTGTACGTGCCCTCTATGTAGTACCTACTGCCCATATCAAAAGTCGTACTAAAAAAAATGAGGTCCTTTAATAGTCTTTCATGACGAATAAAAAAAAAAGTGAAAGGGATAAAAAAAAAGAAAGTTTTATCCCTTTTTTTTCCAAATACTTGGTAAATAATGATTGTGTCGTCGTTGTTTAGGCCTATGTTTTACAAACATGGAAGCTTTCAAATTAATTAATTGTGTAGGTAAATAGGTACATACATTGATATAAAACTAAATATAGGAGCTACCTCGGAAAAATGAGAGGTTCATGGTACTTCTTTGATATTCAGCTGAGTATTAATTGTGGGCAAATATGACCAATATATAATATGAAGGATGTAGTTTTTTTCTAGTCAGCTGTTAATTTTTCCGCTCTATATGCCGGTTATAAAATGTCTAAATAGTGTTCATTACAAGTATTCGTTTGTTTTTAAGACAAAACTCTAATTTGTTCTTGTGAAGAGTTGTGAAGAACTCCTTGTCATCCATACGTTGATAAACAAAAAATTTGAGCAACTTAATCAACGGATTTTGAGCCTTGTTGTCTCTTCTTATTTTTTGGGGGAAAAAGGTGTAGAAATGAAATGAATACTGCTCCTTGAGCTACCAACAAATTATTCGTTTAAATTGTTACAATTACAACGGAAAAAATATAATGAAAAGTGTCATGGAAATGAATAGAGTACTGGTTTGTCAGCATTTTATTTTATTCCATCCCATGTTTCCTTATAAGCAGTGTTCTGAATGTTGATTGGTTAAACTACAATAAGCTGTGAAGAGTTTCCTAATCCTATTAAATGAAAAATAATCCATAACAGTTGGCTAAGTAAGTATTTACTCATTTTGGGATTTGTTTTTCTTTATTTTTTCGGGAGAGGAAAGGTTAAGATATACAATAAAGATCACACTACACAAGTGGATCTGAAAAAAAAAAAAAAAAAAAAAAAACAAGCAAAAAACTTGTCATTTGAAGCAACATACTTCATTTGACTCCCTTAGACTTTGTAAGTCACCTTTGTCGTTTTTTATCTTTTTTGATGTTGAATTAATACATTACAATTTTGACCGGGATGTCTGATAATAATCGGTAATTTTGACCACTTTTTTTTTCATTTTTAAATTGGCAGTTCCATGATAAAAATAGGATGAGGGAATGGATTCTTAATAAATAGTATTTTTTGTTGCTTTCCATCAGAAAAAGTCAGTCAAAAAATAAGTAAAAAAAACTTTGTCCCCAAAAACGTGACACTCCAACATAACTTGTGTACATTAAATTAATTTTAAGTGACCATATTATTTTAATAATTTCTTTTCTTTGTATATATATATATATATATATATATTGTTATTGACAAGTTTGACATTTCGGCTAATAAAATAAATACTATTTATAATAGTACTAACATACTGAAGCATAAATGCTGTCTCTGTCATTTTGTTTCCTCTCTCCTGCACAACTGTTTAATTATAGCTTTCTATAATGATTGATGAGAGCTTCTATATTTTATTACTATTACCTAGTCTATGACGGTATTTATTAAGAAAACTCTTGTATGTACCTTGTCTATAAACATACAATCACAAAGTATATAAGGAATATACGAGGAGGGAGGAAAGAAGATCTAAGCCGCGTTAAGAAACATTAAGGGAAATTATGTATAAAGTACCTTTTATCACGCAAATTAAGGGTGGTGAGGTTTCCCATTACTCTTCAATCCATGCATACCAACTACATAATATAACAATTATACCAACTCTAGTACATACATATTTAAAAAGGGAAAATCATTACGTTTCATAAATGACCTCAAATTTGTAAGGGTGCTATTTCTATACTTTTGTCAGAATAAGGTGCAACTTTAGGTATGACAACGATGGTTTTTTTCTTTTTTCGTTAACATTGTAATGTATGTCACAAATATCTATATAAAATAAATTAGTTCCACCCTGAATTATTTCATTCAAAGACCCCTTTCCATACAGCAGATCTGAAGGAAAGCATTACCGATCTTACAACAAAAATAAAGGGTCTAAATTTTAACACAAATAATCTCAATTTTTATATTTTTAAATTGGTGGCAATTTCATGGAAAAAAGGGCTCGAGGAACCGGTTTTTTTTTTTTTTTTTTTTACAATTAGTCTTTTCTTGATGGTTTTCTATAAAAAAAAATCAGTCAAATGAGTATTTTTTTACTGCACTAATGTTTTTTATACTAAAAGATATACAAAAAATGCTATGTGCAAAATTGCAGTTCGTTCATATTATTTTTACGCATTTTATTCATTAACAGATGAAAAAATGAACATTTTCTAGTCAAAATTGGCCTCATTTTAAAGCTATGAACCAATGTTTATTGTTTGATCTAAAAAAACCAAAATAAAAAAAAAACCACACAAAACAATGATGCGACTTGCATTTCAATGAACTTAAGTATCAAAGATGTTTGAAAGTTTTTTAGTCTTCTCTACCTTGCATTTTCATCAATTTACTGTGATTTTTCACTCGAATCAAAACAAAAGGAAAGTTGTTGATATAATTTTAAACCCATTTTAAACACCTTTCGAACTGATTTAGCCTACTTGCTTTAGAATGACTCAGAGTCTAGTTTATTTGATAATTAATTAATTCATCAACTTCTTTATTCTCTTATATTGATTTATATACACAAAAATTCGTCACAATAGTATGCTGAAACCATACCAAAAAGAAAACAATAAAAATAAATATTTTCCAATAATTGTTTTTATATTACAGCCTATTTGACCCATACTACATATATACCTACTCATTGGTAATCGGTTCTAGTCCATTCCTGCATATTTTTCTTTATCATCAAATGTTATGATTATGTAGGCAGTAAGCATAGAAACAAATTTGTGCAAAAACTCAAAGGAAATCTCTAGGTTTGAAACACTCAGACACATACTTTGCAACAAGTTTGAATCACCATGACATAATATCAATGATTAACTATATAAAAAGAGTAATTCATTAATTAATAAGTACTAACTTATTTGTGAAAAAAAAGTAAGAACAAACTTTCTTTTCCTCTACATTTTTTATACATATATTTTAGTCAATATTGTTCACAATTTGTATTTTTTGTTTGTTTGGTATACACTCTGCTATTAGGAACCAGATGTAGGTATATTGTAGTTTTCATAGACTCAAACACTTAGTTTAATGAATTACAAATATTAATTTATCATAGAACGAAGAATCACTTAGACAAACATGAACGTTTGTTTTTAGCACAAATATAGTGCTTACAATAAATAAAATGAAACAATAGGTAATGCAATCAGTGAACACTTTATCTTTTATAAATCTATAAGGACACTTAATGATCCTTTGCCAAAATAATCTAATATTTATTTATTACAATGATCATTATTATAGTCCTTTATATCTACAGCTAGTGTTGAGATACGGTCCGAGACCGGCAGGGAGGCTGCATTAGAAGGTTTTATTTTGCCAGTGAAAAGGTTTCGAGATAAGGACTTTTCATTGAAAAGAAGGACTGAGTCACTATCTTCGTATGATGTCTGTTTGCTCATTTAAAAAAAAAACACAGACTTTACGACATCAACTGTTGATTTTAAAATTTGGTACATGACAAAGGTGTCTGTCATGAGGCAGATAATCGATCAATTTTTACAAATTGATCGATTTAAATTGAATTTGCTTACAAAGCTACCAATTTCAAAGGCCAAAAGGCGTCTATGACGACAATAGAATTTGTTCAATGCCTGACAAACTTACGCAACAAATTCATATGAAGAACACTCACTCAAAGCTGTATATAATTGTTTGTTTCCTATGCATGTTTGATTCATTTGTAAACCTTTCTCTTTCTCACTGAGCTTTTATTATTATTATTATTATTATACATTGTACAGTTGGTACTGCTTTGTTAATATCCTTGGTATATTTTTTATTTTTTTTTTGTATATAATTAATGGATTATTGAAATAAATTGTTTTGTTGAGAGCGTGGATAGAATATTTTAAGAAAAAAATAAAATAAAATAGGGAACAGACAAAAATTAATTAATAATATAGAGAGTTATAAAATGTTCAGAGAATAGTAGCATACATATAGTATACATATAAACGTGCTACAAGTAACTAATGATAATTTGTAAAATGTTGCGACAAAACAAAAAAAGGAACAAAAAAGATATATAGAGAAAAATCCGGAAATAAAAAGTTATAACGCCATTAGAAAAAGAACAAAAAAAAAAATCCTTATTCTCTAAAGGCAAGGGAATTCATTTAATTTTTAAAGAAATTTAATATGTGTGTCATTGCATGTAGCATTAGATTTATTGAGATAGTAAAACTTTGCCAAGAAAGTGAAAATATAATAATAATAATAATAATAAAAAGAACTATGTAGTTAATCAAAAAACTGTGTGCTCAATTACAAAATATAACTTGAGCTGTATATATTATATGTTATTTACATGATTGAGAGTTTTGTAAAAAATATATACAATAAAATAGAATAAAAAAATCATCTAAAAAAGTCATGTTAATATGCAATCGTTCATAATTTTATAATTTTATTTGAGTACGTTATAAATAACAAACCATTACGCAGAGCTCTCAATAAAATGTTCATCAAATTTAATTTTTATTTTGTAGGGAAATCCATAAAAAAAAAAAAAAAAAAAAGAAGCCATTTCCAATCACAATAATCATGTAACATATATGTATTATATATATATATATATATTATAAATAAGTAGTGTATAATTTAAACTTAAAGAGGAAAAGAAGACAAAAATAAAACCAATCTTTTTTTGTGGGGGTCATAAATTTATATGGCCAATACATGGACTATATAGTTTCGACTATATAATATATACTCATAGTGTTAAAACACTATATATTTTAGTACATGAATCAAAGGATAAATTTATGGCACTATTTCTAAATTAAATTTGTAAGGTTCACACTTTTTAAAAAAAAAGTAAATTATTTTTTTAGACGGGTAAAATATTATATATACACATGTATAGGGAGGGGGGGGGGAAGGAACCATGTCTTTTATATATATATAGAACCTATAAGTATGTAGGTTTTTTTTTTCTTTTTGCAAAAATATCAAAATAGGATAAGAAAAATAGACCATCTTATTCAGCAAAAAAAAGAACAAAATCTTTCTAAAAAGTAAAAAGGTATTTTTTTTTCTTCTTTTAATAGTTTTTAACAAATCCTAAAGGAAATATACATATATTATAGATTAGTAGTCTTTGCGTTCGTCATTTATTTTTTTATTTTTTTCTAGTCCATTCAACCATGAATTTTACAATTAATTAGTGTTGTTTTAGAAAACATTTTCCTACACAAACGTTCATTATATCTAATACATAATTATAATTTGATGATATCAAAACAAGTTTGTTTATTTTCTTTGTTAATAAAAAAGGCAGAAAAAGATCTTCATAGACATGTGGTCCGTTAATAAATAAGCAAGTAAGAATTATTTTTGTTAAATAATAGTATTTTTCAATAAATTATCCTTCATTTTTATAAAATAAATTATTCCGATTCACCTCTTCAACTCCTCAAGGCTCCCAGTCAAATAGTATAATAAATAAATTGATAGATACTCTATATATTCAAATGAAGGCTCATATGCAGTAGTGTCCATGCCATCGAGTCAAGGACGATTAAAAGTATGCAAACCACACGACATATTCGACAAAATGTGATTTGAATAACATTACAATTAGAAACGAGCAGAGATTCGTCTCAAAAGGTGACTATAAGGCATCATAGGTGCTAAAAAAAGGGAGAAGGAGAGAGGCCATAGGCCTTCATCTATATAAAAAAAGCTTTTCCCAACTCCTCTGCAAAATATTTAACTTTAACTTGAATGTCAATGTGGCAAGTTAATAAATTTCAAAGGAAATCCGGACTCAAAAAAGCTTGTTTCATCACGGCATACTCTAAATTATTTCAACAGAAATTTGAATAAATAAGTGAAGGTCATCAATAGCTCAAAATATGTCGATGAAATCATATTTGAGCGTTCTCATCTAAAAAGTACAAAAGTGAGGAATGGAAAGTTTCTCTTTTTTTTTTCTTCATAATCTTTCTTGTTGATTACTTTTGTGTTGATGTAGCTACATACATGTATGTAGGTGGACATTAAATCAAAACGTTTAACAGCATAAAATTATTAATTATTCATTAAATCCCCCCCTCCCCACCATAAAAAAAAATTAAATTAATTAAATATACGTACATATGTATGAATAAAGTTTTAAAACAAAATTGTACCACTTCTTTTTGCATGAAAAAATACTTTAATTAAATTTGCAAAAACAACACTAATATTTTAGCAATAACATGGCGTTATTAATATATGAATATAAACATACGTATGTGTATATAAAAAGCAAATTGAAACAACGTTTTTAAATCGACAAAACATTGTCTCGGCGTAAATACATAGCTAAATAAAAATGTGAAAGCATGAATTTTTTTTTTTACAAAAAAATTATAAAAAATCATTCTGTTCAATAATCAACCTCTGTGTTATTGATAAAATAAATCATTTTATTGTACTTTTATTTTTTTTTTAAATCATAATTATACTAAGATAACTATGACTAGGAGCCTTTGAATTAATATGAACATTAAACACACAGAAAATTTTAGTTAAATTACACTGCAAAACAATATGTTCATTTAAAGACACACAGTTTCTTATTTATTAATGAGTGAAAGCTTCTTTTGACGGGTATAAAAAGAAGAACATTTCTTTTAAAGGACACACTATGTATGTAACTTTTTGTCATTTCAAAATGTCATTTCAGAGAAAACTTTATTATTAAATTATGTTACACTTCATTTCTTAGAATAAATTTTATTTTCCTCTCGTCACAAATTCTTTAATCAATTTTCTTCAAGCTGTTATTTATTTTCTATGTTCACTCAGGCTTTAAACATCTTCCTTTAAATTATGTTTGAAGGTACTGAATTGTAAAAAAAATATTTATCATATATATATATATTTCAATAGAAACGTATAACAAAATCATTTTGACAGCTTGCTTGCTCTACCTACTTAGAATAAATAAAATTTATTCAGTGTGAGTTTGTTTTTAAGTCCTTGGCATCAGCTACTAAGTCCCTTTGTCCATTGTGTTGTCTTTATATTAACGTACCTAAATAAATTTACATGACAGAGCAATCGTTTTTATCATCTAAAGGACTATTAAGATCTATCTATATATTTATCTATATAGTTTTTATTTATTGTTAGTGGTGACTTTGCCAAGAATTAGTTGTATGTATTCCCCATTGTGTCAGGTCCCAAAATATAAATCGTTTTTTTTTTGCTTGCTTTTTTATTTGGTCTCCACTTCTTTACTATTACTGCTATTATTATTTTATTTTATTTAAAAAAACAACAAACCTACGAATGTTACTTTTATTCTAAATGTAATTTATCCTTTGTTAAATTTTTACATTTAGATAGAAGAAATAAGGTTTATTAATTAGAAAGGCTTTCATAAAAGGAAAAGAAAAGAAAAACGCATTGCTAATGTAAAAAAAAAGAAGAAGAAGTTTTAATCAGTTAGTTTCTTTCTTCTTATTTTTCTTAGTTCCTTCAAAGGTATCATTTGGCTGTATGTGTAAATACATTTATGTACCTATTTTATAATTAATTTAATTACATTTAAGTAACTTATTATCATTAATATGTAAGACATGTCTCAAGGGAATTTCTCTTAACTCGAAAAACAAACATTTTATTTCATGTACTATATGTAAACTCTGTGTATGAAGTCCCTTGATACACCACTGTGCAATTATTGCTTTTGCCTCTTCTATTACTTTTTTTTTATATTTATTTTCATTGTATGTATTTTTGAGCTAAAAGCTACTTCAATGCCATATTTTTGAGTATATAAATGTAATGAGTATTAAGGAAAATTGAAAACTACTCAATTAATATATTTATGTTACAGTCCTTACGTACATGTGTATAAATGACACCTTACTTTTTTGAAAAGGGATATATTTATCTATTATAGGTTTGAAAGAGTAAGTCTCAAAATATTTTCCAATATCTTATAATAAGTTTCTTCGAGTGAGAGAGAAAAAAGAAAAAGAAAATATTGGTTTTATGGCTTTCATAGTTTAAGTTAGTGATATTCAACTTTTGTATGCATGTAAACCCTTATTAATATATCTGTTTGAATCAGATTAAATAAGTTGGTCTATAGGAGGTTCCATAGGAGGTAGTAAAAGGGATTGAAAACAAGTATTTGTTCTAGGAAATGATTGAATATATCAACTATTATGTACTAAAATAGCAACGAACGTTATTTATTTATGTATATTTATTGCTTGTTGGTATCTTCTCAAATGTTACTTCTATTTGAGGTATTTGTCCAATAAATAGGATGGATGGTTATCTACAAGAGTTGAGCACTCATTGGGTGTAACCAAACATTGCCTTCCTATTCAAATAAGACTAGAAGTGAAGAGATTCACGACTCAAACTTGATGTTTAAAAGATTCTGCAGACTTGAATAAAAAGATTCGTGGCTCTTTGAGTTTTCTTAAGCATCCTTTATTTATTATGTATGTAAATAAATTATAATTAGTATTTTATATCTAGGATTGGTGATAAGTACGACGAATGAATCAGAGCTATTAATTTGAGACCTAGACTCCTTTGTTGACTTACATTTAATTCTGATTCAACTATGACTTGAAGTTTGACTCGGACTGAAAGTGAAAAGTCTCGTGACTTCACTTCCCTACTCTCACTACATACTTGACTTGGAATCTAACAAAATGAACTGTGACCTGTTCTTGATTATATTTTTGGTTGATGGCTTTTTTTTTACATAGAAAGTTTTCAAGATACAAATGACGAACGTAGTATCTAGCCCCCTCCCCCCCCCCCCCTTATCATGTCAGAGGCCAGTTAATATACATAGTATTTACTATGAAAATAATCACCTCAATCTATCAGCTAACATTTTTTACCATTAATACGGATCCATTCCAATGACAAGGACTCCTCTGTAAGAATAAATGGTTATTAATATTTAAAGGCTATTAAGAGTGTACCTACAAGCCATTCCATTTATCATATTTATCTTCGTGTGAGAGGGGTAATAAAAAATAAAGTATTGATAATTTAAAACAACAACAAAATAATTAATAATTCAAATTCAGAGTTGAAAGAACAAACGCTTGAGTCGTTATTGAATGTACATACATATTGTGCGTGTGACTCTATTGTGGTGTCCCCTCTTGCTCTCCCTTTCTTTGTAAACACACACACAAACTCAGGAAGGGGAAGAGCCCCACAATAGAACAATGGAACTTGTGTCAAGAACCTAAGTTTATGACATTAATTTTAAATAAAAAAGTTCATTTCAAAAAGATCTGCACGATGTTCCACGATGTATGGTTGTACATGTATTAATATTTGAATGAGAATGTTGTTGTTGAGAGCACATTGCTCATAAAAAAATAATAATACATTTTCTTAAGCAAAATTGTCTTATGACTTGTGAAACTGTGTCAAAATGCATGGAAGATAGCAAACGTAGCAAAATCTTTTAATACACATATTCCGTTTCTTTATTAAATAAAATTTCCTTTCTCATCCACCATAAATATATTTATATAGTCTATGACGTCAGGTGCGAAGAATGGAAAAAAATAATGGAGTATATATATATATATATATATATATGTAATGTGGATGATGACTCATGAAGCCTCATAAATTAGTTGTAATGCATATCTATTCTATAATAACTCATATCGAATAACCAAAATTTTAATTCTATTATTTATCAAGTATTTATGACGTAAATTAGAGCATGAATTTGATTGGTAAATCAATGGGTCCTTCATGAAAATGGCGTTTGAATCCATAATTTTGATTTGTTAATACAATGTATTAACACTGAAATGTGGTGTGAACATTCCCGTTTGGTAAAAAAAAAAAAAAAAGAGGCATTTAATCTAACTTTTTTATACATATGTACATATTGCCATATTATTTTACAACAGTCAGACAACTCAGTAGTTACAACTTATGTATTAGAGAATAACTAAATAAAAATACTAATAAAATTTTTTTTGAAGAAAAAACAAAACGTGGTCGAACTACATACATAACGCTGCTTTTCCTTTCATTTTTCTATTCTACTTTGGAGCCATAAAGTAAAGATTGAAAGAATAAATCATTATTGGGAAGAGCTGTGTTGTGTTTCAATGTGTAAAGAGAAATAAATAAAGAAAGAAAGAAAGAAAGCTCGGTGGGCATCCCGAATTTTTAATATATATATTTTTTTATAGAATCCTCATATTTCAAATGTATTTGTACGTTTTATGTACACAAAAAAAAAAAAAAAAAAAAAAAACACAACACAACAACATTGTACATACATACATTTATACCAAAAAGTCAAGATAATATTTTAGCTTTCTCCTTCTTCTTTCTTTTATTCATAGATGAACCTTATAACATGTTTATTTACGACAACAGTTGTTGTTTTGTAGTATATATATATATACTATGTATGTATGCAAAGAGATGGAAGTACTTGATAGTTGTACAACACTTTATCATTCAAAGACATCCCCCCCCCCTCTCTCTCCTTCCTATGTTTGTTAATAATGAACATTCTTCATGACTCTTTTTTACATCTACTAGCCCACTAAAGAAAAGAAAAAAATAGTTTCTACAAAGCAAAGCTTTCACACATGAAAAAGCCCTTCTTCTCTCATGATGAAGGTTATAAAAGAAGTATAAAGTATCTATCTAATATCCATAAATAGTATCATTTCATATGTAGTATGAGACTCTAATGACGTATCTGATACATATATGATATGTGTCACGTTATGAAGTCTATGTGTGTAGTAATTTCAAATTAGGTTTGAAAGTTGATCTGAGATCCTTTATTTCCCTGTTTCTTCCTTCTGGTCTGCTATATTGATGAAGCTCACGTCAAAATGAGTCACTTTAAGTCTTCTAATGACGTCATATAAGTAATATTCTTTCATTTGATGATGTTACAAATTTTGTTATAGTACAGAGTTCGATAAAACTTTTTTTCCAGACTGAAGTTTTAAATGAGAACAATTTAGAGGGGATATATCCTATAATCGCTGTCTCTTTGGAATTTATAATTAATAGTGATTTTTTTGTTGAGTAAAATACAAAAGGGACTTTATTCTATTGATGGCCCATGTCTGGAATTTGATACAAGTTTTTAATATTTTGAGAATCAATGATTATAGTAATTATTATTGATTAATAATAATTATATTATCAATGAAAAATGCTGGAAATTATAAGTAATAAAAGTGATGTCACACTATGTATTGAGCTATATACGTTGAATTCTAGGATCAAAAAGCTTATTTTTAAGGGTAAAAGAAGGTGAAAGATAAGTTATATAAGTGATTGTTCCGACTAAGTATTTGTAAGTGAAGTAAATTTAAAACTTGTGATCTTGGGATCTCCTATACCTATAAAAAAGTATTGATTCATTTTGGGAGGGAAATATATGTAATGTATTTAATACAACTTTGCCCGATGATACTCCACACACTTTTTAAACTGACTATAATGGGCCTGTCAATATATCGGTCAGCATATATATATATATATATATATATATTATATTTTTGAATATTAAAGTATTAGTGTATTTTAAGAAAAAAACATTTTATTAGTATATAAAATTGTTAAATTATTTATTATGACTTTTATTTTGTTCAAGAGACCATTTGTCCAAAGTTTGTCGCTATGCATTTCGTTTATATGTATATGTACCTATGTTTGTAAAAAATTGAGCACTTTTGTTTTGTTAATATGTATATAATTAGGTTGTAAAGTGGTGTTATTAAAAATCAAAGTATATATATGCATAATATAACTTGAAGTACATGTGTGTTGCAGGCATGCAAGTTTGTGGATACTATGTAGGGTGAGTACAACCTTTTGTACTCTATTTGTTTATAAATGTACCTATTCCATTAAATAATTATTTTTAAAATGCAATTCCTCTTATCTTGGTAGGGAAATCGTGTGCATTGTAGTTATATATGCATAAATATTGTTGATTGTACCTACAAAAAAAACAAAACTACTTTGTTGTGTTTTATTTTTGAGTAAACAAAAAAACATTTGATGAATCAGTAGTTCTGAATACTTCTACTACTACTAAGGAGGAAGAGAGTAGAATTATACAAATACAACACAAAAAAAAGTTTGAAAAAGGATTGTGCAAACTTAATTTCCTAACCTTTCCAAAAGGGGAGACAGTGCAAAATGAGCTGGTCAATTCTTTTCAGTTATTTTATAACTATTTTTTATTTAAAAACATGGGGAATTAGATATCATTCGAGTTGCTCAATAAATCAACGTTCAGAATAAGGAACAAGAGAAATAATTTACAACTGAGACAAATAGTTATTACATTAATTAGTACATACTAAGAGCCCCAAATGTATATATGATGCTGTAAGAACACCATTGTGACAAACACAAAACAAACATTTGTCAAAAATAATATATGTATGTATATATATATATATATATATGTACATCATTAAAAATATAATTGTTAAGATAAAAAAAACAGGGTTTTTTTTTCGTGTTTTTATATTGTTGTTGACTTCCTATTTGAATTTATTTGATTAAAAAAAAGTTAATTAAAATCTTGTAAAAAAATCCAAGTTTTTCAAAAAAATAAATAAATGAACTATAAAGTTTTAATTAACAAATATCTTTATATATATGTATGTATAGGATCTAGAATCAAGACAAGTTCAGATCAATAGACCTCAGTTATTTTATATTAAAAAAACTTTGTTCGCGAGACATTGTGGTATGTTCTTTTACTGGTGACCCGGAATTATTAAAATTAAGGATTATTCCCCCGACCGTACTCGTCCCTCGATTCCAGAACACAGTCTTCCTGCTACCTCTGCATTTTTAAAGCTTATGGGGAGTAAATGAAAGTCTGAATTAAGTAAATATTGTTGTGCCTTCCCATATTATGAGGCACATACTGTCCAACTATAGTATCTCCTCATATAAGCCTTTAAATTTGAGGATCATGCCTCTCAGCTTGAATAGAGAATGAGAAGAGTTATTGATCCTATCGTAGATGAATTGATATCAATTTATGAATTTTTTTTTCCACTTTCAACCGGCTCTTAGACACAACTTCGTTTCCAATCTGATAGAGACTCTTGGTATAGAGATTCGCACTAGGTATGCATCAGTCTTTCTCTGCATTTGATAGTTAAGCTTAATTTTGAAGATTTGGTTGAATGTTGCGACAGTCTTAAGGATTTGGATGCCTCGAGATCAATATACCAGATCCTTTAGAAACACTTAGGGCAACCCCTGGCATCAATTAGTCTATAAATCATTTCTTATCACCCAGAGTCCAATGGGATACTAAAAATATTCTACAGGACTTTAAATACCTCTTTCACACCGAGAATAAACCAAGAAGGAGATTCATGACTAAACCCTCTCCCATTTGTGCCTTTTGGTCTCCATTCAGCAATTATGTTTATTCCAGGGGCTGACTTTTCTCCTATGCACTAAATATGTTTTGGCTTCAGCCCCACGGCAGAGAACAAAGTCTACTAACGTAGCCAATGACAAAAACTTAGGTTCAATAGCATGATACATGTACCTCCCTGAGCTATCACTGAGCCTCAAAAAAAAAAAAAAAAAAAAAAAAAAAAAAAAGAATGAAATCCGCTTTAGAAACTCTCAAAAAGTGTTGGTTAAAGATCAATCAATTAAACCATTTCTAGCTTCTACTTCTAGTTTTATATGGATCTGATATAACCTTTAGTCTACATATACATAGGAAACTAAACAAACTTCATATGTATATACAAAATTGCCACTCTTTAGTGACTTTAGAATCTGCATTTCAATGTGACTATTTTATTTATTTCATTTATAAATAGAATCGATGTAGACCCTTGAGGGAGAATACTGTAGGATCTAGAATCAAGACAAGTTCAGATCAATAGATCTCATTTATTTTAGATTGAAATATAGCTTTGAAATATAATATATTCAGGTTATATTAGAAAGACAGTAAGGCGTGTTCCTGTTTTTGTTCTATCAAGGCTTTTTTTTTTTTTATGTGTGTGTGTGTCTTATACTATATATGTTTATTTATAAATATATATATGAACATGGTAGGAGGTTGTTTCAATTTCATGAGATAAACACAATGATTTCATTACAAAGTAAGACCCACCGGCGGTCTTATTTATTATAATACACACTATATATCATTCAAAATGAAAAATGATTACATATTAATGCTATATTCCTAATGGAGAAGGAACGTGGAGGGAGATTTGAAAGACGAATGATGACCATTATGAATCATATGATAATATATGTAGTGTACACTATAAGTCCAAACATACATACATACATGAACATGACATAGAAAGTCATAAAAGGCAAGGAAAACTAGAAGTTCTTCTTGTATATTTATTATCTCACCAGAGATAAATAGGAAAGGGCAGAAAAAGAAATAAAACAAACTGGATTAAACGCAACATTATATGAATGAGGAATACAAAGAGGGGTCTTATTATTATTATTATTGTGAACTATATTATTACTGTTATTTTTCATGTACATATATATATATATATGTAGAAACATTAGACAAGATCTTCAGCCTCATTTTCTTATATATTATATAATATATTATTCATTAGTTGACTTTGTAATTCAACATCATTTATGGTTGTTCTTTGAAACTCAATAAGAATTAATTTATATATATATGTATATATATATATATATTGTTTATATAAATATATATTTAGTTTCATTTATATTTAACATCCCCTCAGAGCTAAAAATGTATGAAAGATATATGTACTTCAAAACTATAAAACAAAGCAGGAAAACTCGTTTGTTAGCCTGGAAATATTTTATTTATTTATTTATAAGACTTATCCCCTCCCACCAGATGTCGCTTTTGAAGTATATATATATATATATATATATATTGCCCTCCCTTTACCTTGTTTTTTTTATTCAAAATTACAATATAAAACCCTCAGTGAACAACACAAGTCAGCTCATAGGCAAGATAATTTGTACAAAAATTGATCACGTGGTGGCATCAACTTTTATAACATTTTTAATTATTTGTGTACGTACTATAACACGTCCAAATGTACAAGAATAAATAAATTATTTAGTAGTCCGTGTGCTACATTAATCTGATTAAAAGTTAGAAATAGGTGACTCATATACATTTTTACAGACAGAAGGATACTAGTAAGGAAAGATAATCCTTTTAATGTGAAGTCTTCCCAAGTTGACAGTGATGTATCTTGCCCCTTCTCCCTTCCCAAGTATTAGAAAGAAGAATCCAAGCATAAGAACAATTGAAAAATAAGTGTCCTACTCCATGTATGTAGAAACAATCAGTTCTCAGATTTTTTTAAAAGATACTTTGAACACAGTTGATTGTGGCAGTGTTTAGAACAACATGCATTCATTTGTAATTAGGAGGACCCCGTTCATTACTTACTTGTGTCACTCTTTTATGCGAAAAAAGCCAATCTCTTATAACTAGGCTATCCTTGGTGGTCTGTGTGACCCTGTAGACACTCTACTTGTTATGGCTAGTTGCAACTATATATTTTTTTGTTATCTCTTGGTCTCAATCCCTCAGTCTTGATCTCAGTCAGGGACAAAGAAAGGATTTTATAAGCAACGCGATTCAAAGTCATGGTCACTCTGTCCGATCAATAAAATTTTAAAAAAATCCTTTAAAACCTTGGTCTCAGGTGATGTGTTCTTGCACACAACCCTGGTCAAGGTGGCAAAAATAGATTACAAAACAAGAAAAAAAAAGGTTATCATACTAGTTTGAATAAAAATTATCGGGAATCAAAAACTCTTTATTTAATCATAAGTATTCATTTCAATCCCCTCAAAAATATGAGAGAGAAAAAACCGGGAAGTTTGAAATTAATTGTTTTTAATACGTTTTTTCCAATTTTCAAAACGGTCACAAAATTTCTATTAAGTCTATATTCACTACAGAACAACAACAACTGCTGCTGAATATTATGTAATTAAAATTAAAAACCGGATGGTCGGGTTCTTGTGTCTATAGATTATGTATCTATAGAGCTAAGCCACAGATTCACAAAATATCAAAAGAATACTAGAGTCTGGAATATTCATTTGAACTCTTTTGGTTGCAACAACATTTCTCACAATGTCATTTGAGTCATCATCTTTAAGACATTTAAAAAAGCGAAAAATTCGATTGTATCTGTTCAACAAATAAGAACGCGTTTCTCAAAGACTAATGAATATATTTTGACAG
This sequence comes from Lepeophtheirus nordmannii, assembly GCA_963680855.1. NCBI lineage: Eukaryota > Metazoa > Arthropoda > Copepoda > Siphonostomatoida > Caligidae > Lepeophtheirus > Lepeophtheirus nordmannii. The sequence continues at coordinate 1,133,829 of OY804518.1, forward strand.
AATATTTGGCACAAATGTCATTGACAGGTGTGCCAACTTAAAATATTTATCCCTATCGGAATATCAAAAACAATTAATTTCAAACTTCCCGGTTTTTTCCCTCTCATAGTTGTAGTTTAGACAAAAATTATTCCGTATTCATATTTTCATATAAAAGTAGGCTCTACTTCAGCAGTATTGTCTTACGATTAGTACTTTTTAGCCATTGAATTCTTTATTTAAAAGAATGATCTTCGAATCAAGTATATACTATGGTAAAACTTATCTTTTCAAAAGCGTTTCTCTTTATTGACCTAAAAACAAAAACAATTTTAGGGCCAGAAGTAGAAATGGTTTTAGTATCCCATTTATTGCCTTAACTCTAGTTGTTACTTTATTTTTATTTATTCTTTGCTTTATTTTATTTACTCTGAAATGATTTCAATTCGTTGTGGTTCGTTCTTTTTTCTCTTTTCTTTCTGCATTTCATTTTTTTTTTCATTCTGGAAATGCCTAAAAAGATCTTATCCATAAATTTAAAAATAAAGGAAACGAAGAAAAGAAATATATGTATGTAAGGAAATAACAAAAAAAGAAAGAAAGTTACTAAATCAAATGGGGTCAAACGGATTCATTAGGAAGGTTTTTATTTTGTTCTACATAAATTACATGACTCTGATTTTCACACTTATCAATTCAATTGCCTATTTATGTTTATGTTCAACGTAGGATTTTAGGGTTATTACATGGTCTGAAAAGTCCCGGGTCTAAGACATAGATGGCGCTAGTTTTATTGCATTCACCTTATTATTTAGTGAGTACTAAGTTTCTGAAGACAGCTGTTAAAATTACATGATATCTTATACTTTAGTTTGTGAGTTATTGTGCCTAAAAATGACGCTACTTTTGGTATTTACAATTGTTAAACAATTGATCAAAAACAATTTCGTGTCTTCATTATACACCTCTTCTTGATGAGAAAAAATGCCGTTCAAGCGATGTGTTATTGGGACTGCGCTCTATCAGAAACAACAATAAAACGTTGTTTTGCTGACTTCAAACGTGGTCGTAGAGAAACCAATGATTCAGAACGCAGTGGATGTCCAATTGAGGCAGTAAAATCAGAAAACATAAAAAAAAAATCCACAAAATCACTTTGAATGATCGAAAAGTAAAGTTGTTTGAGTTAGCTGACATTGTAAAGATATCAAAGGAACGTGTTGCCTTTATATTGCATGATCATTTGACTACGAGAAAGCTCTTTTCAAGGTGGGTGCCACATTTGCTCGCTGTCGACCAAAAACAAGAACGTGTAGATGATTCTGAGCAGTGTTTGACCATGTTTAAATGTAACAAACCGCAATTTTTGCGCCGATATTTGACAATGGATGAAACATGGATCCAACACTTATCTTCGGAATCAAAATGATAGTCATTTGAGTGAACAAAAATTGGTGAACCTCGTCCAAAGCGCAGACAGCACTATAACCGGCTGAAAAGGATATGGCCTCGGTATTTTGGGATATGCGTGGTGTAATATTCATCGACTATCTTGAGAAGGGAAATACCATCAACAGTGAATATTAAGTAGCGCTATTGGAACATTTGAAGGCAGAAATTGCAAAGAAACGACCGAATATGGCAAATATTTTTTTTGTTTCATCAAGACAACGCACCGTGTCACAAGTCAATCAAAACAATGACAAAACTACATGAATTGAACTTCAAATTACTTCCACATCCACTGTATTCGCCAGATTTGGCTCCTAGGACTACTGGCTGTTCGAAAACCTCAAAAAAATGCACGAAGGTAAGAAACTTTGCAGGAATGAAGAGGTTATCGCTGAAACTGAGGCCTATTCGGAGGCAGATGATAAATCGTTATATAAAAGTGTTATTGAATTGTTAGAGCAGCACTGGAATGATTGCATTGCTCTTGATGAAAAATACTTTGATGAATAAAGCTAATTTTGAACAAAGAAACTCGTGTTTTCTTTGTTAGGCCCGGGACTTTTCAGCCCATGTGTTATGTATGTATACCTTGTTACTCGGTCAAGGAAATGATTCTAGGAGCTGTTAACAGAAATTCATTCGAGATATTTTGAAAAGTAATTTTATTTCTTTTAATTATTATTTATAGAATATTTCCTTGTATTTTTAATACTAATTAATTTTGTGATTAGCAATTAACAGACATAGCAATTTCCATTGCACCTTTCCCCTTAAAAAACCACCTGAAATGAACAAGAGGTTGAACTTTGTTTACAAAGGCTCAAAATTTCCACACCATCTTGTGAGTTAATATGAATGTTTTGTCAGTTTCCTTCTGAGCATTGTTTACTTTGTTCTTTGTTTACTAAGACTCAGGATTTCTTCACCACCACGCAACTATTTACGAATGCTCTCTAATTTTCCTTCTCTCCAATTGCTGGACTTTTCTCTATTTAGTAATAGTAGTCAAATCTTAATAAGCAATCATTTGAGTTCGACATATGTAGCAATCTTCAGAACATCAATAATAAGGAGTTTGTGTGTATACATACAAATGAACGTCTAATACACAAATATCCTGTTGATATTTTGGAGATGCCCTTGTACTATTACCACGACGAGCTTTTTGGGAATAACAAAAACACACTGTTGTACTCTCCCTTCAGTTGATTTTCATCAGTTGACTCTTTTGATTTAAAGCACCTGACTCTACGTGTTATGCACGACGAGCTTTTTGGGATAAACAAAAACACACTGTATTCTCCCTCTTTTGATTTAAAGCAGCTGACTCTACGTGTTATGAGCTCAAAAAAAAAAAGTATTAACATTATATATGATTTTGATGCATAGAAAATATATTAAATCAAGGATTGCGCGCCCTTTTTTTGAATTTTGACCATATTACAAGTATTAACAATTGGTTTGTGATTGGTAAAATATATAAATATATAGTATATCTAAATAATAAATTATGCATAATATTAACAAGTTGGCAAGTAGGAAAATACAGAAGGGTAACTACCAGTTGTTTTTCCAAATTTTTCATTTCCATTTTGTCAGTCGAGGTTGCGAGTGGACAAAAAAGCTCGACGTGATGAGCTCAAAAAGGGTATTATCATTATTATTATTTATGATTTTAATATATAAAAAATATATTAAATTGCGCGCTCTTTTTTTGAATGTTTGATATACAAGTATTGATATAACGATTGATTTGTATATGGATAGAATTTATAAATGCTGAGTAAAATAAATAATAACTCTGCCCAATATTAAAAAGTTGACAACCAGGAAAATACCAGTTGTTTTTCCAAATTTTTCCTTTCCCTTTTGTCAGTCGAGGTTGCGAGTGGGACAAAAAAGCTCGACGTGTACAGCTTATGAATTAATTATGTGTATATTTAAGAGTAATCTATTTTTTTTTTTAAAAAAACCCACAAATTTAGACACCTACATAAATGTACTAAATATAGTAAGTCCATTAATTCCAGAGAATTTTACTGATTTTGACTTCAACTATCAATAAAATGTCAAAGTAGGAGGAGGGCCAAATACAATATTTAAAATGATTTAGGTTAATAGTATTGAAGTATACGTATATATATATATATATATATATATATATATATATATATATATATATTGGGGACCTCTTCCTTTTATGGTTCGTGCCAAGTATTTAAATTTTGGTTATGTTTTTAAAGAGAACTCATTTTTTATTCAAAAATTTTTTTTCTTTGTACTTTGTATTTTGACTGGAATTGCTTTTGTTTTTTTTTTTGTTTTTTTTGTGGAGGGGAGAGGAAAGTTGTTATTGTTTGACTGTGTGTTTTTTTTTTGTGTGTGTGTGTGGTTATAAGCTCAAATTCACATAATATTTGTCGTTCAAACACAGGGAATCAAATCCTAGTCATAGTTAGTAGAGAGGGGAGTATAAAGAAAAATAACCGCATTTAAAGTTGAGCATGTTTTAGAAAGCTTAGTTTTTCTAATAATTAGTTTGGTAAGTGAAGAGGAATAAACTTTTTAGTATTGCTGTTGTTGTGTTTGTTGTTATTATTATTATTCCTCTCCCAACGCTTTTTTTTTTTGTTGTTGTTGTTGTTCTTCCTCACTTTTAAATGAATACTAATAATAATTAAAAAAAAAGTTTGATAATGAATAAAAAACTACCATTTTGAACCATGCTATGTATACTCGCCACAAACCATTTTTCAGATAGCATGAGGGAATATTGTTTAAAAAAGGAAGTAAAGTGACTACTTCCTATAGTAGTATTAACCTTTGCTTACCTAAAAATCAAAAGATAAAAGATAAATTAATAATAGGTCATTATAACATATTGTATAATATATTAGTAATTTAGAGTTTTCAGTTTTTGAGATGGAAACTGGGTTTTCTTTTACTGCACTATGGTCTTCTTAAACACAATCTTCTCAATTTTTTTTTTTTAGTAAGAAACAAGAAAAACCTTATAAATGAAAAAATGGGCATTTTTAGGAGTCAAAGCGCCCAACTTTCAAATGTTTTGTACCATTTCAATTTTAAAGATGTGAGCCATATACTGTAAGGTATTAATCTACAAACAACAAAGAAAGCAAATGACTACAGTTTACCTTTTTTTCAAAAATATTTAAGAGTTTTTTTTTTTTTTTGTTTTTTTTTGCTTTAACCAATAAAAGAGGGAAACATATTATACATTTTGAATTTGAAAACAAGGTTCTTTTGACTGTTTACATATATCAATATATATTAAAAATCTCTATACCAATATAAAAAATGACGCCTTTTTATGTCGTCCTCTTGCAAAAAAAAGACCACATTGCTGTCAAAAAGAAGTACATCCCCTACAACAGGACTCTCTGATATACATAATATATAATATATACAGTTAGAAGTCATTATTTTCAAATTCAATTATATCTTAAATTGTTTTATTATTTGTTTATGCTTATTGACATCCTGTTTATGCACTTGGAAAGTACTTTTTTCTTTCTTTATTGTCTCATAGAACCAATTTAATACATGCATTTAACAGAGCAATTATAATAAATTGAATTGTGTAAATTCTATTTGTCTTGTGAGTACATAGTAACAAACAAACTCTCTCAAACAATATGTACACTCATAATAATAGCATCATCCATGCATTATGTTTAAGAAAGAGATTTAGTTCTTTTTTTTTTTTGCGCATTGAAGTTGTTGTTGCCTGGATCATGGGGTTTGTCATGACTCATTAATGAGTAAAGTGTGTCAATCTATAATCAGTTACTCACACCCCTGTATAAAAGATAATGGGGAAACTGTGTATTAAAGTACAAAAAAAGTGATTCAAGATTGAATGATTTCATAAATGTACCATTTATATAATAAACTCATCGACATTTACACCAAAAGTTGTTGTAATGGTTGTCCCCCCCCCCCAAAAAAAAAATAAATAAATAAATAAATATGAGTATTAATATATAAAAGTCAATTCTACATACATACATACATACATAGATAAACATATTTTGTCGGTACATGCATATACATATATTTCACCACAAGTTTTGTATGAGATAGTCGTTAAAATTGACAAGAATATGTTGTATTTTTATCAGAAAGATGGAAAATGAGTTGAGTTTTGCAATTTTTTTTCTTTCCAACTGCTTAGTTGAGCTTCAAATAGTGTGAGCCAGTAGTTGGGTACTTAGTAACAAGTGATCCGTGGACCACTTGTTACTAACTTGTTCCAGTTACGAATAAATCTATTAATAGAACACAATAACTTATTGCTTCTCCTCCCCAATAAAATAGATTACAAGTCTCTCAAAATACAAAGGGGACACTTCTAGAATGATTTGATAATGCCTCGGGACTGGCTCACGTGGTTATATGTATCACTTCAATACTTACCTGATAGAAGGGATGTTCAGACTTTATATTATAAATTCATGTATGAATGGGGGTGAGAACAAAATAACTTAGGGAAGGAGTTGTATTTCATCTAATGAGACATACATAGATGACTAAATCCAAGGAAGATTGAAGAAAGACGACTTAGAAATTAGAATTCTAGATAGAAACATCTTATTACTTTCCGGGTTGTTTTTTTTGGAGGGGAATCTAACTGTTAAAATATTCATAACATTAATGTTATTAAGTTCTTCAACGAACAAACTTTCAAAATCTTCGAGGGATCAATTATTTATATATGTATGTAAATCCCTTCAATGTACAATTTACTCGCATTCTATGTACATACAATCATCGTTAAATAGACGTAGCCTTCCACATAAAATCTCTTTTTGTTAACACAACACTATAGGGATGATTCCTTGTAGAGAAAACATCAAAGACAGATCTGGAAGAAACTTTGATATTTTAGCAAATACGGTATATTTCTGTTGTCAAGAACTTTTATCAAAAAATGAAAAACATTATGTTACATAATGAACCCCCAATATATAATCCCTTACAAATATGTACATGAATATGTAATTGATACGAGTTATGTGTTTGTTCCAAGTACAAAATATTTCCAGTTGACAGTAGCATACAATTAAATGTTGAAAAGATACAATAAATTCTAATCAGAACTATTGTATAGCTGTGTCAATATCTGTACATTATGTATTTATATACATAAATTTAAATGTATGCCCGTTCAATCCTAAATTTGGCTTACTGGATTTTTTATATAGAATGATTTGAGAGTACTTATATTCCTTATCAATATTAGGTATTTGACTCAAACTATAAGTTAAAAGATTTTGGCAGATTTGAATAAAAGGATTCGTGGCTCCTTCTGACTCAGAAACATTATTTATTTCAAATGATGATGATGATGACGTATGAAAGAGTGAGAGCTCGTACTGATCACGACTCCTCCTACTCGAGTGCCACTTCAGTTTAATTAAACGTCGACTTCAGACTCGAAGGGAAAAAGCTCGAAACTATTCTAGGAGGACTATAAATGAAAGACTCAAGACCTGCCCCAGACTCTTTAAATATATAATTATAAATAATAATGAATGTGTGAGCCTATATGTTACAATACCAGAAATAAATAGAGCTTCATTCTCTATTATGATTTTCATCTCAACAAATGCCATTTCCATACTCTGAATGGCTTGCAAATAAAGAAGAACATCCCAACCAATCAAATTGTTTTGCTCAAATGAAGAACTCCCACTCTACATATGTTTATGTATCATTCATACTTGAGCCTATTAATAGATCCTTATTAAAATACATTTAAGGTGCATGATGTTCCCTCAGCCAGCTTCTTCCTCTTTTCCTCGTAAAAAGGTCAGACACACAATATTAAATGTTGTCCGTCACTTAATTAAGTTATACATATGACTATATAATAATTATACGACACAGAGGGATAACTCTTCCACATAATAAATACATATTATATGTAACGTTTAAGGCAGATTCGCGCTACGTTGAATACGCAGGAGGCGTTGAGGTACTTCTAAGTTCTAGCTGTACATGTAACTATATAGTAGTACTTCTATATAGAGTAGAGGCAATTTCTTTATTCAAGGTTGTTCTCCCTTCCTTTTTGTTCAATCAACTTGTTCACTCGCTCGCTCGTAGTAACTCCTGTTGTCAATAATAAATAATAGAAGGAAGAGTAACGAAGCAGTGTTTGTTTGTGTTACGTAGAAGGAGGGGTAGCGGAGACTAAATATCAATAGTTCTACAATCATGTGTATGTCAGAAAGTGTCAAATTAAAATTTCATCTTGTTATGAGCACCATTGGCTTCATTGGAGGATTAGCTGGCTGCCTTGTTTTTTATATTGTGTATTCCAACTTTCATGCAGGTAACGGACTAAATACAATGCAATACACTCAATTCTAACATTAGGTATTATATCTATTGATATTGTTTTATTTTTGGAGCTAATGAAATGCTATGTACGTACTATAGCTCATAAGAGTGCTTAAGAGCCCTTTCTTTTAAAAGCATTTAGGGTGGTAGACCTTGAAGTGGGATCGCTTATTTCAATATTTAAGCTGTTTTGTAATGTAATGTGTTTGTTGCATGTTGCGTAATTTATAAACCTATAGCTACAAGGCAGTAACGTCTTGTATTATAATTATTATATAAGTTTTTGTTTCCTTCTCCTACTCTTAGACATAAGGTCACTAATTTATGGCCATTCATAGGAATGTATTTACTTCTTTCTAATAAAATCTTTTTTTATTTATTATTATTCATTTTAGGAACATGGAGTCTTCTAGCAGGCCTCATGGCAGTGATTTGTTTTCAATTCCATATATTCTACCGATTTGATTCTTTGGACTCACATTATAACGAAAAACATTTATATTACTTTCGCAATTTAGGCAAATTCATGTCTCTTGTGGCATTACTAGGTAACGCCCTTTTTAAATTATTAATTAATGCAATAGTAGTACCTGCTCACATTTGATTCTTTTCTAGCAATCATATCATACCTTGCTGTCTCTGCATCTCTTGGCATACCCATGCTCCCCGTAGAGACAAGTCTTATACTTGCATCAATCCAAGCATTTTTGACACTCAAATGGAGTGTGTCCGTCTATTACTTCTCTGGTTTCTACTCGTCTAAGCTACAAACGGCGTATACTGTAGCCTAGCGTCGTTCCTTGACAAACATGCAAATCCCGAATTTTACATAATATCTCAACAAAAAAGTACATACATATATGTAATATATTTTTCAGTATTAGAGGATGTTACTGATTTACATTTTTGTTTATCATATATAAAGTTGAAAATTCTAATATTATTTTTGTTTTTAGTCAGCTTGATATTTTGTAATAACTGTGATAAGAGGACTTTTTTTTTTTCATTACCAAGTTGTATATATTATGCATATAGGTATATCAATGACTTACCTCTGGCTTCTTAAGTACCTTGAGTATATTTTGTTTATTCGAACAAACAATATAAGATTTATTTATTACATTTTGAGTATTTTTATTCGATTTTGTTGCTCATTTTTGTGATATCCTCCCTCATGATTAGTTAAGCATATGATTGCAGAATACATTTTTGAATATCATCATCTTCCTATTCAACTCATATTTTTTTCGTCTAATTTCAAACCATTTTGATAATTTAATTATAATGGGACATGTGCCTTGTACGTATATGTACATATATTTTATGAAACTAAAAATCAATACCTTTAGTGCATACATGGAGTCTTTAAGGATCTGGGAACATATCTTCAATAATTAATTAATTAAAGGGAAGGTTAATTTCATGTGCATTGAGTAGCAGGGAGAAAACATTTCAAAGAACATATTTCAAACATACACTCTGTAATTAAATGTTGTTGTTGTTTTTAAAGGAAACTAAAGTTAAAATGGTACAAGAGTAAAAATAAATATGGCCTTGGGATAAAATGTCTTCCTTGTAGAAAAGGATAATTTATAGGAGCAAGTGACTACATATATATATCTATTTATGTACATTGTAATACGATCTCTTAAGTGAGAACTTAATTTTCCATATATACATACCTACGTAAACTTATTTGTAAGTAAATAAGTAACAAATGATGGAACTATGAAAGTAATCTCCTATGGGGACTGTAACTAGTCATAATATATGTATAGTGCTTCTAGGTCATTGATGTACAGTAATAAAATACTTATACAAGTTATGTGAGGATCGAACATAAACGGAAAAAGGATTTGTATTTATTACTTACTTCATAAATCAATTTAAAAAAAAAAAGAACTCTTATGAACTATATAAGTATACTTATAATTAATAAGAAAAATAAACCTTATTTTGAATCCCATAATAGTTGCTTATTTATTGTAAGTTGCAATTTGTCTTGGAAGTTGGCAAATATTTACTTAATTTCTATTCATTATCAGGATGTGTTTATGATTAATTATTGACTCTACTCATGGGGGGGGGGGGGGGAGCCCATAATGATTTTTAATCGAAAAGAAAGAAAGAGTATTCGTCTTTGGATACCTAACTTATGTTTATTCTTCCCATATTTTACAACTGTTTTTTTGTTTTGTTTTTTTCTTTCAATTTTAAAATTACAAATAAGGAATTGTCCTAAATCATGTCTTGTGTAGGTTTTTTTTAATGTGCTAAAGAAAACACATTACATTATTTTTCTGCAAGATTTTTTTATATATAATTTACATAACCAATTCATGTGTGAAATTAATATTATCTATTGAAATAACCCAATTATTTGAAGTCATTTAACACAAAAATATTTTGTACATATGAATATATGTATAAAGCAAAAAAAAAAAAAAAGAAATATTAATTTTGAATATTTTTTTTCGTTAAGGAGAAAAATCTTTTTAGTCTTTTTCGAATTATGAATCTTTTCATGATTCTATGAATCTATATTGGACTAAGTGACTTTTCTGCTTTTTTGAGCATTTTTGAATGATTTATTTTATTTTATTTGGTAAGTATAGAAAGCATTGACTCATCAAACAAGGATTTACATTTCTGTATTAATGTATACTAATATAATTATCAAAAATAACAAATCTATAATTAGGGTCTTTGTTTTTTTGTATCACGTCAAAACTTGGTACGCTGTTGAAAATTAAGTTTTTGAGTGGATAGACAATTTTTTTTTTCCAGCAGAGAGTAGCAGAAGACACACCTCAAAACCACTATCAAATGTGCTGAAATAATATTAAATATAATATATGGTATATTTATATAAACCAACAAAAACCTGTCGTGGTAATCAAATACTGCTACCTTAAATAACAGAAGTTCACAATACTTCATGACTACGTAATGAAATTATTGTAAATTAATAAATACACGGCCTAATCCGTTTAGCATACACTGCCTTTTAGTTTTGTCAGCTCTTGATTTACTATCCTAATTTTAGTGTTTAGTGCTCGAATTAGCTCTTTTGAAGCGGTGAATGTTTCTACTATTTAACTACATTGTAATAAATAGCTAATATTTAGTGGGTTTTTTTTTTTTTTTTTTTTGGAAGAGTACATGAACAGAGTGTTCCCAAGGAATTATCATTTTGTATTGTTACCCCAAGAATTAAACCTCTTTCAAGAGTTTCCACACGTATATAATAAAAATGTATTCAAAGAATAATTTCCTTTTATTCAATTTGCATCCTAAAAATATTAAGATAAATGAGATAAATAGTGAATATCTCTCTTGTAATTACTCAAGTGATAAAGTATGCTGCATTACAGATTGACAAAAAAATAGATTGATTATATTTTTTGTATGCAATAATTACTCAGTCACTTAAAAAATACTTAATCAGTCAGTTCATGACCTTATTTATTTGCTTTTTTTGTATTATATAGTTCCTTAGCTTTTCAGAAAAAATAGCAGGCTCATGAAATAAAAACTATACAGCAACCTCTTTGTCTCCATATCTCTGAACTGGAGCAAGATATCAATAAAATTCTTAAAACAAAATGAAGGTCTGTACCTATTCTATAAGTTGAAAATAAGGGTTGCCATATTTCTTTTCGTCAAATCATAAAAATATGGCTAGAAAACTGGAAACTCCTTTTCCTAATTATTTGAACCTAAATGGATCTGGTAGACATATATATCCCTTGATCGAATTAGACCATAAATGAAGCAATGTTCAGCTAAATCCTTGCATTGTAACATATTAAAGAACATTACCACTGTAAACTTAATGATGGAGGAGTACTCTTCATTCAAAGTCATAACCTAAATAAAAAAGTAGCCCAACTATGGATAAAATTATCTCATCAACAAGACATTCCAAGTAAATTCCATGATAATGTTCTGAAAACTATTTTTATCTTAAGTTAAAAACAACATATGAAGATTGAACTTGTAAGTCTTAAAATTCTAGTATAAAACGTACATATGAGTAGTGTATATATATATTTGTCTAGGATTTGCTCAACCGCACTGTATAAATACATATACATATATCTACTTATAATAACTCTATCGAAATAACTTATTTAGTGACTTTTAATGATTCTTTTATATATTTATATTTCTTCATTTTGCGTACTTAGTTCCCAAATGTGTCATTTGTGCCCATTCCAATGCAGACAAGAACTTTTTTATTTACTTTAATAAACATATATTCAGACAACCACCAGAGAGAATCACTATTTTTTGTAAAGGCTTGCTTTCACTCCATGTGAAAGTTTTGAAGAGTATAAATTAACTCACTCATAATACATATATAGGAATATAAAAAGTTGATTATTATTATAGAAATCTGATGAATTTGTTTTTTAAAAAAAAAAAAAAGTTAGAAGGAATTGAAATGAAATTATTGCTGAGTGTACTTCTTCCAATCAAGAAATACAAAGAAAGAAAAAAAGAAGAGAAAACAGAAGATAAAAGAAAGCAACTCAATAGAGTAAAAAAAAAAAAAAAAATAAGGATAATTAATTTTTGCTATTTATCCATTATTTCCATCTCTCAACCTTTCCTCCTCTTTTCAAATCAGCTTTTTCAACGAATTCCTTACATCCTATAAAAAAGATCTAATTCATAAATGCTCATCATCAATATCTGACAAATGTGTGTATAATTTATTTGTTAATTCCTTTCCATGACTATGCAAAAAAACCGAATATAAGGCTCCAGCTCACATATGATGCCTTTTTTTTTTAACTTGTTCTTTTTGCCTTTTTATCATAAAGATGAACTAACCATCTTTAAATACATAACATATGTATGTATATAAATATAGAAGAAAATGTGCAGAGTTCATGCTAGCTTTCTTTTCTTCTTTTTGACAGGATAGCCATATCTTTGTGTGAGGAAGTTGGGGAAGAAACAGGAGGTGGGGGGGGGGGGTGGAGGTGAAATTAGAATGGTCACAAAATAAATCTAAACTTGAAATTGTAGGTTATTCACATAAAAAGGTATATAAATATGTGGAGAATTTCGCGGATGTGAATGTTTCTAAAATGGAGATATTCTACAGATGCAAATACAATAGTTATCAGATGAATTATGCAGTCGAAGTTCAGAGGGTCTTTGGTATAGCGAATTTGTTTTGCTCCATCCACGTCCCTCTATCTCGCGCCTGTTGGTAGGAATGGGCATAATTAGGAATGTAAATAATATGCAAAATGCCGCGAGCGAGATTTAGTGGAGTTGGCTCTTCAAACAGGTCTTTTTGTTTTCCAAAGCTGTTATCATTTTTCCTTTATTACTACTGAGGGGAGAACATCTACCTAATAGTAAAGATCTCGCATGAAGGAATACATGATGCATTAAGGTCAATAAAGCAAATAAAATATAAACAAAAAGGTCTCAAGTCCTCGTATAATTATTAATTAAAAATATATAATTTCCTGACATTAATTAATTTCAGTTAATTTTCTGCCTTTCATCTATGGTTATACATAACGTTATTATTTATCATTGATGTTTTCATTTGTATATATAAAGGAGAATAGCAGCTTGAGGCTCAGTACAACGTCATGACAGCGTAAGCTGCTTCCCTCTCAACATTCATCAAATTGTCAGGGTTACCAGGTTGATTTTCTCTTTCTTTTGATTTTTCACACTCCATTTGCATATGATTTACATTCCTAGGCATCATCTTGTTGAGGTAAGAGAGCGCACCCACAATTACTATGTGGTACCTCTGCATTTGATCTGCAGCTTGTTATTTGACAATATTAAATAGTACTCAATAACTGATTGAAAGTGAGATGATTGAAGCGAATTTGAAATATCATATGTATATCCATTAGAAGAGGCACGCTTTCTTGAGCATGACTTCTTAATAATAATCAGATTTTAAACTATTTATAATTGTTGCAAGTTCCTGCCTCAACAAGACAGTGAAGACTAAATTCAAATTGATTCTCAAGGTAGTGCTACCAACTGATATTTTTTTCTTCTTCCTTAAACTCAATTCTATTTCAACGTTTTGCTCGTGTCTATCCATTGCTATGACGCATTGTAGTTTAATGTGGAATCAAGTAATAATGATAAAAAAGATATACACATTTGAAACTTCTGATTTAGCTTCTGTCATTACTCATACAGGTGTGAATAATTGGCCACAAATGCTCATGTGAATATTCGAAAAATGACTATTGCAAATAAGTATTTGCTCATTTAGACCCTGTAAAAAACTTTTAATTTGGATTCAAGTTGTCACCATGGTGTACTGATAAGGCAACTACGATTAGTTTTTCTCGTACCCAATCGTGAACTAGAAAAATATTCAATTTCAATTTTTTCGCTTGATTTACTCTTTCCTGAGTGTTGATTAGACATTTTACTCATCAATCTTCCTCTTCAAATGACCCAGACAAAACATTCATATAAAGTAGAACAGAGTGATATACGATAAGTGGGAACAGTTAGTAACTTTATTTAAGGGAACGGCCAGTACAAGTACGCCCATACACGTACTAGAACTGCCTAATTATATTGTATCTATATTAGCTCCCATAAGGAGTATAGTAAAGCAGATGTAAAGTAAACTTACTCTCATTTACTATCGTATTCGTATCCAGCAATTAGGTTGTAAAAAACATTTATTGGATTTAAAAAAAAAGTTATTTTATTCAAGAGCACACTTCAAAATCACTCATATGATGTTCATTCCATTTATTGATTGATGTATTTCAATGCATGAACTTTCTAAAACCTTAAGAACATCGGGCACTTGTCAAGTGTCCCCCCCTCCCCCTAATACCAACACTATTTGAGAGTATCGTCTAAATCCCAAGATCCTTAATGTCGCGTTAGCCAATCATGAATAAAGAAATCAAGTAAATAAGTACAAGATATTTCTAACTTTCAAAAGTGGCTTTGTTTTGAAATGAATTTCATCTCTTTTCAGTTTATCTGTTGAGGAATGGAAGTAGTGTTGACTTTAGAGCATGTGGGTTCCGGTCAAGGAATGACAATGTGTGATTTAATATTGTTCAACATTCTAAATGAATGGCCATAGTTTATGCAGATCCGACTTAAATTGTAATAACTGATTTTTTAAAGGTATTTAAAATAGTATTATGGTATTTTTTTAAACTAAAAAAGAATCATTCTTACATTTCTACTTGGAGCCGAGGCACTTGTTTTCCGTGCGCCCCCTCCCCTCCAAAAAAAAAGAAGACAAACAAACACGTTGTGTAAGAACCTAGGCTATAATTAGAGCTGGTATTTGGAGACTTAAAACACGATTGGCCAAAATTTCTATTAGTTGCTCAATATTTAATATTTATAATCATTTATAATTTATATCAAATGTAAGGTGGATAGAATAAGAAAAAACAATATAAAATCACTCATAGCCAGAGAATAGGAATGAAAATGTTAGCAGGGCCGTATTGTAGTTCTCCAGATCTTAACTCCAGTTTTATATATTCATATTTCACATATTACCTATGTATATCCATTCAAGGGAGCTGAGATGAGAGTACCATGCATGAACCTCAGTGAAATCATGATTGACAACATTGCTTTTAATGAATAAAATGATCCTTTGGCGTTCTTTTTTATATAAGAGGATTCGAATGGTCTCTTTATGGGCATACCTACTCCAAAAAGTCCCCTCTGTGTAGTAGTCATCTGGTTCATATAAATTTTTATTTATAACATATGTTTGCAACTAAGGGAGAAATTCCCGTAGGAATTGATGGAAGATGAGAGAGAAAGAGAGTCTCAAAGGACTCAGAGACATAATGCAAAGTTATCAAGTTATAAAAAATATATGTACATATTTTATACTGGGAAGGAGTTTCTTAACTTTGTTACCATGAATAGTATACATATGAATGGAAATAACTATATTCGCAATAGGTGTACTTCTAATGAGTACTACCCTCATATCCTTTATTTCATAGTAAGTATCATAGTCATAATTAATCCTCATTACTCATTAAATTAGGTCTTATACTTGGGTATAGTATGTATGTATACATAATATATATGGCAACTCGCATCATTTTCCTTGTCATGACATTCAAACGTCATATTTGTTCTATATGTATGTATATGTAAAAGAAAAGGTCCAACGATTCATCATCCCACATATTTTTATGTTTTATCGATATACTATATGTATGTATGTACATATATATATATAAAATCTATGGTCACATCCGGCGGAAATCTCTTGATATATTTTCATCACGATTTTGATAAATTGGAGTTATATTGTACAAAAAAAAAAAAAAAAAAAATCTTTGGAGAGCCACAGTTTGTGTATTTTTTTTATCTTCTTATTTATTTATCATCATCACCACAATCAAATAGTACAAGACAAAACTCTATTGTTTTCTTTTGATACATGTTGTATGGGTCCATACTGAGTAAACTATAATTAATCTCCTCTGTTCTGTCCTACCCAGTCCACGAAACGCGTCTCAAATTTGAAAGCGCCCTCTATTTCATTTTCACATTGAATGCGGTAATGTACATCAGTTTAATTAGATACTACTTCTTCATCATTCATTGTTACATATATGTACATATTGCAGGATCTTTGGAATAGGGGAAGCAGAGAGAAGAAGAGTTTCCCCCCCTCCCTCCCTCCAAAAAGAGTTAATTTGCTACTTTTTTTAAATTAAATTTGCTCATTCTCATATTGGAGCAGACGAGTGCAGGAATATATGAAGTTTGGCAATATTTTTAATTAAGTTATTATTTATTCACATCTCCTCCAAGAATGCAGAGATGGTGGATTGATGATGATGTCAAAGGAGGGCCATGGGTTAAAGTTTGTTCCATGGAACGTCTCGTCAAGAATTTGAAATCAGTTTGTTTTGCTCTTATAGTGTGTTTACTGTATATCCGAATATCTTTGACGTCATTTAATAATTTAGTTATATGTACATAGTTTATGCTAATGCAAACCTCTCAATACTTTTAGAATGTATGTGATTGTAACATAGGGAAATACATTTTGTATGTGTGTGTGTGTGTGTGTATTTATACATACAAACACACATGAGACCGTAAATCTTCATAAGTAGAGCGTTTGTTTTTATTTATATATTTATTTTTGCTTGTTTCGAATCCCATTTATGGTACATAAATGTGTTTAAATTCTCTTTTTTCTTGGGTTCTTAGATGTAGATATATATATATATATATATATATATATATACACTCGCTGGTTGTCGGTAGAAACAAACATATATATGAATATTGTTTCTCAATATTTCCTATTATTGTAATCCGATAAAACTAAAGATGAAGCAAGTAGGAAAGGGAGAGGGGGGGGGGGGGGAGAGAAAATACTTATTTTAGAATTTTGAGCGTATAAATAAATTGTACTCCTATGGCGGTATTTTTTCTATAAATATAAAAAAACAAAAAACACTTTGGTTGAATATAATTTATCAGCGACAATTTCTTTCAATGTTTTTTTTCTATCTGTATAAAATGAGCCATCTCTGATATAACAATTGATTAATGAACAGTCTATATTATTACAAAAGGCCAGATATTTATTTGTTTTTATTAGGTATGTACTTTGGCAATGATGGTTATTAAAGCTGTTAAAAAAGAGGGACTCCCGTCATGCACCGATCCTTTAAAGCCTTGTAACTTGGTGACCAACATAGACTTTGTGTCTTTTTTTTTTTTCTTAAAAAAAAAATATTGTCTCTTGCTTTGAAGAGTAAAACATTATCTATCAAAAGGCATGCTCTTTGTCACCTCAAATCAACGTCTCCACTACATGCCCCGAATCCATCTTCATTTACAACTCTCACAATGTTACCCAAAAGACATCAACAACTTTAATGTATTTGTTTTTTGTATGCTGTCGATATATTTATGAAATGAGGATTGTTTTGTGATATGTATCACAATGCGATTTCTATTGTACCTCTCAATCTTTCCAACACACAATGTTTCAATCAGTTGGAGGTACATACATCCATTGTTACACAATTATTACCAACAGTGGAATTATTCTACATTTAAATATTTGGAAATAGTTAACCGCATATGAACAAGTTTGAGCTCAAATTTTAGAATACTATTTATTAAAGGGACTTGAATTATAGAAAGAAGAAACGACAGCCGACCATGGAATACAGTCTACATTTTCATGTTTGTGAGATACTGCCTCGTTTATTATTTGATGAATTTATTTGACAATTTTTAATATGTATATGCATATATTTTGGTAGTAATTTATAACGGAAAAATTGTAACAATATTATAATTTTTATAGGTATATGCTTGTTTGTGTGTGTATTTTTTTTTGCTTTACACAAGCCAAAAAAAAAAAAAAAAGAAGAAATTATTGCAAACTTTATATTATATAAATATATATATATATATTATAACAATAAATGTACCATATATTTTTATAAATGAGCATATTTAGTCAATTCCCTTGTTGATGATAAATTTAGAAACATATTTTTTTTCTACATCTTCCTTTAGAATATTTAATTGCATTCTTCAAGCCACTGCATATTATATTATTTGTATATGTGAATTGATAGGGTTGTGAGTGAGTTCAAAACCCATATTTATTTGGGCTGGATCTTAAATATAGCAATTTGTACGAATACTATCACGCTCGAAAAGTTCGTAATTTTATTCCAAATTTCCAGGTATCTAATCGTTCTCAAACTGTTATATAGCCACCGGTCCACAAAAAACCTCAATTTGCAAAATGAGCCACTCCAAAATCACGTATGACGTCACATAAGCAACATTTACTCATTTGAAATAGTTTAAGAAATTGACATTGTTAAATTATCCATTTATACTTTATAGTTTTAACTAAAGAGATTCCAAATCCAATTTTTTGGTATGAAATCCATCTTTATTCTATGTAATGGTATAAAGAGTAAATTACAGGGGTCTACACCTTTTTTTTATGCCGGTCGGTATTTAGAATATCCAAACAAACCAAGGTGACACCGGAATCAATTTATTGATAAATGTGAAGAGTTTTATAAGAATGACATCACAGTTTGATAGCGCCATCATATGGAAACTCTAAATTGTTATTGTTGTATACAAAGGGAAAAGGATGGATGGGGGGAACCCCCCCCCCCCCTCTATTCCAGAGGATATAAGTCGATTTTCAGCATACAAATAGTACCCACTTAAAACTTCTTGGATCGAAGCTCTTGATTGGAAGCTAAAGCTCGAGTTCGGCATCACTTCCATCCCATCCGATTCCCATTCTTGGCAGTCACGAAGAGCGAAACACAGAGACGTCCTTGGGCCCAAGCCAGAGCTGCACCATTTCAAGTCACTTCAGAAATAAACAAAATAGAACATTGTATTTGATGACGTCATACCAAAGGATTCCTTCCTCTCACAGCACTTTAACAAATAAAAGAAACACCAAGGAGAGTCGCCAGACTCTGTAGATAAATTGAGCCGTAACACATATAAATATATTATGAATGAACATATTTATGGAGATGAATTGGTAACTTGTGTACCTTTTTGAGGAGGGATGAGAGTTGAAAAAAAAAAAAAAAAAGTGGTTATCAATTCAACACATTGAAAACAAAATAAAAAAATGTTGAAAAAATTTCAACATATATTTCCATATAATTTTTTTTTTTTTTTTTTTAGATTAAAAGGCAAGTAAAACTTTTTTTTACTTTTTTGTACCATTGAGATGTACACTTTGTTTTTTTCTTTTCAAACCTACTGCTGCTATTCCCTACCTACCTAACTGTACATATATTTATATAGGTATGTATATAAGTATATATGTATTTTACTTTCTCTCTCTGTTTTCCTCCTTACTTATACTTAACACATATATATATATATATATACCGTCATCATTTCTTTTTTCTTACGCCATAAATTATTTAATTTCAACTTTTATCTCTTTCCTGAGGGGAATTTTTTTTCTTCTTTTCCTTCCCTCTACATATGTAGTATTTCTTTGTCATCTTCAACTATCTTCTTCTTTAAGCAACTTCATTATAACATTATGTCATAAGAAAAAGTTTAAAAATCAAATTTTTAAATTCATTCATTTATGTATATCCAGTTTATAGTATTTGCTTTGTAGATATATATATATAATTATATACAGAATCTTTCTGTCTTTTGATTCTTTGTTCATCAAGGAGCAGTCCTCTTTGCATTTCTTAACTTATCCTCTAACACACACACACACACACAAATCAATTAACCCCATATTAATTGGTTTGTAGGATCATTTCAATAGTATTTTGTCAATCTAGTGAATGTTAGTTGCTATTAATTATACAAAAAAATTGATCTCTAATGTTTGTTTACTACTAAATATCAATATTGAAACACTTCAGATTTCAACATTGCTTAGTGAAACTAACAACCAATCATATTCATATCTTAATATACGTCATAGCATAGAGAGTATAAAAACCAATACGAATACTCCCTGGTTGTGTATGTAGCATAATAACTCTACGATAGAAATTTGCAGAGCTCTGCACATATGATGTTATTGACAACACACTTTGTAAACAAAGGTGATAGATAAACAAAAAAACCCCGAATAGAAGTGATTTTATTTGCTAAATGAGACATTTCCCTTTGAGAAATTATCGTATGCGATTGAAAAGCCTTATAATATGACAGATAGCAGTGTTGAACTGATATTCTCATCATATTTTATTGTAGGGATATTCAAAGATTATATTAAGTTCAATGTTAAGAATACTAGCACTACATAAGACAAATGAACATTTGACAAATATAAATATTAAAAGTTGTACATAACTATCTATTAATTTTTGTGGTAGAAGATGACAAAAAGCTAATCAGGAATCTACATAGTTTTTCCATATTATCAAATTTAGTTTTAAAGAATGACAAAGCTGGTTTTTTTTAATACATTTTTTTATATTTAGGAGAGGGTAAATTAAAAACCACATGATATGTAGCTCACTAAAAACACTTTAAATTTTATATTAATTCTATGTATTGATTTACTTTTTTTTTTTTTTTGATGTGAAATGATCCAGTCCTTCGAAAATTTAAATGTAAAGGTAAAAAAATCCTCCTTTTTTTTTTAAAGATTCATTCTTTTGTCTATGTTATGGTGTTCCATTTGGAACATTGCTTCCATGAGGAGAATAGCTAAGTAGATAAGGCCTTAGAAAATAGTCATTGATAATTAATTAAAGAAAAATGTTCAGATGAAATATTCAAAGTTGAATGATCCTTGACAATTCTAATAGAAATTACAAATTTATACACTTTATATATGTACATATTTAGAAAATTAAATCATTCCTGAAATTCTTATACGTGATATATTATTAGTCAAATTTATTTCAAGTTGTGAAGTAGAGTTTATAGTACTATAACATTTAACGCTTCCATTGGGTACAAATTACGACCTGAATATGACACACGTATATTATAAGAATTTACGATAACTCTTTGGTTTGTTAAATAATCACTACAAGTAATTTGGGACAGTATAAGAATTTTGATTGATTGTACAAAATGTCTTGTATTGGTAGCAATTTCTTTCTAAAAGATATCAGCTCATATCAACTGAAATTGGTCAATATTACAAAAATCATACAGCGTATACTCACCAGGCCAAGCAATCGAATGAGACCAAATTTTTTTTAACTCACATGAAACTTTTAAACAATATTAATTTGCAATTCTCGTATTATTTTTATTCAATGTAGGTATGATCAATTTTTAGAAATTTAAATATGGATCTTTAAATGAAGATCAATTGGTAAAATAAGTTAGAAGGGTTAAATAAGTGAAAAATTCCATTCCTTTAAAAGATACTCAATCCTTATATAATATTTATCTCCACTTCCTTTCAGTTGCAAAGTGAGTGGTTTATTTTGAGTCTGAAAAAAAAAAAAGGAAGAAGCTCATCTTTCAATTAAAAAGAAAAAAGGTATATCTGAAAGACACATGGATTGGATTTTTTTTTAAAGCAAAAAAATAATATTTCTATCTTTTATCTATTTGGAAATTTTTATATATAATTAATCCTTTTTTTCTATACATATTAACTGATTGTATGGATCAGCACCTTACTCCATAATCGTGAAAATGACCAAAATGCTCCATTGTCAGCCGTTAATTTGTCTTTCCCCTTAACTAAAAGATTAGTGAATCTCAAACTATCTCTTGTTATTCATTTTTTGGACAATCTCTTTTACAATAAAATAAAGACTAATTAATCAGTAGTTCGGAAGAAGGGCTTACACTGTGTAACAGGTGTCAACGGCTTTTGGGCCTCTTTTTCTTTTTTTTCTTCTTCTTCTTCATTTGAAAGAGGGGGGTGAAAGGTTGAGAGATAATGCTCTACGTTGTACTTTCAAAATATGTCAATTTTTTGTTTTGTCTCATCTTTTCCTTTAGACCTTTTCCCCCCTCGTCTTAATAGTATGTATTTTTGAACGAGTAAATACAAAGATAGACCAAATGAGTAACATACTATGAATAATACATCTTTTCATTTTTAGAAGTTGAATAACCTTTTTGGAATAGGGGACGCGGACATGAAAAAGATGGGATCTCCTCCCCCCTCCCCTGCTTCCATTTTTTTTCCTTTCTTTTTCTATTCCTCATTAAAAACAATCACGTTTTCTCTCTCTCTTTCTTTCTTTCTTTTTTGAGTTTGTTGTCATTCCATTATTTACGACTATATTTGTAGAATTGTATATCCAAGGAGTGAGCGCCTACAGAATTACATATACCTATGTATTTATAGAAATTCAAGTAACTGTTGCTCATATCTATGCTCATACCATAAAAATTGGGCTAAAAAAATGTCTACCAATGGTTATGAAATCTCTGTTTGTGAGTCGTAAAACATATTTACATCAATAAAAGTGACTCTAGGATTTTTATTATTATTTCACTTTAAAATCATGAGTTAAAATATGTAAAATATGTAACATGAGTTACTGGTTATATTTAAATATTGTTCTCCTCTTACATTTAACTATAACTCTTATTTTACATTTAAAAACCATACCATATGTTGGTACAAGTAAGTTTCAAGAAATAAGAAATCATATGAGCTGACTTGTCTTTTTACAATATATGTTATAAAAAAAATAGAGAATTGGGTTTTTACTAAATATATATATATATTTTTGACTTTTTCTAAGAAAGAAAAGTTAAATAACATGTTCTAATTTCAAAAAAAAAAAAAAAAAAAAAAAAAAAAAAAACCCTTCTCAGCATCTAAGAATCAATAATTTAGTTTGAACTCCAAGCTACCTCACTCAATTTACTATCTAATATGCAATTTGGCTATAAATTGCGATGCATATTTTATTAATTCGTATTCATTATTGTTTTCTTTTTGGTTTTTTTTTCAAGACTAATTAATGACTTTATCTAGCCAATGAATCACCTATAATAGATTATTAAAAAAATAAAAGAAAAGATTCATAAAAATGAAATGCTTGAAGAAAATGTCAATTATATGTTTTATTATTGGCCATCATATAATTTATCCTCTTTTTATTGGCAAACTTTTAGATTTCATTTATATATATAATATATAAAAAATTAAAAATATGAGGCAATCGATTTGGCAATTCATTCTTACATCATATTTTTTTAATACTTGTCTAAGTTTATAATATGGATATTCAAAGTAATTAGACACACATTTGAGTAAAGTACGTTTTACTTTCTTTTCAAAAACATATGCTATTACTGAATATATATTGAAATTAATATTATTTGATATCCGTTATTTGTGAGGCCTTGGATAATTATGTGCACTTGAGTAGAGTTAAAAAACATGTGGTTAGATTAATTTTATATGGGAGTAAGTATAAAATAACTCTTGTTGGTTAAATATAATACATTAATAATAGATAGATATATATATATATAATTACTACTGTGCTCTTATTGGACAATCAATTATTTTTATTCAAATTCCTATTGTTGAGTGTGAGCCTCTATAAATCCTTACAAACAAAGGATAGAGTCTCATTAGTTACATTCTATATAATGCCACCACATATTATATCTTTTGAATGTTGAATAAACGTTTAAGATTGATTATTTGATTCTACTCAAACCATATCTTATGTATATATCTAAAGTCTAAGTCAACCTAATTCGACTTTTCAGTAAAATCAATCAAAATTCATAGCAGAATTCGTTTGGTAAAAGGTTTCAAGAAATTTTGAACACTCAAACCCTTGATAAAATGATTTGAAATGAGATTTGAAATTTCCGGATTGTATTATCTTTCATTTTGTACTTAGTTACTGGGATTTTTTGATTTTTTTTTACTAGTCAATAACATACAAGTCATTATTTCCCGAATATTTAATTATAATCTATATCATACTTAATTATTCTGTAAAATGCATTACTTTAAATGAATATCGATATTTATCTACCTATTTATCTCTCTCTTTCTCTCTCTCTCTATATATATACATACATATTTAGATGCCAATTGCATTATTGCAAAAGGCTTTTATTTATTTTAGATAAAAAATGCTAAAATAAATGCAACTTATTGCTTTTGATTCAAATATTAAATACCTAAATATATACAAGTGTACATTAGAAAAAAAAAAAAAAAGAAACATTCATGTGGTTTCGAATAAGTGGAGGAAAAAAAATTATATGTACATATCTGTAACTACTAATTAAATATAATTATTCTTTTATTTTTCAAAATGAAGATTACTTATAAATGAGGAAAATTTAACATAAAACTAATTGTATTTATTTTTGAAGGCTTGCTTTTCATAAATGCAAATTTTAAGGTTATTTAAAAAAAAAAAAAAAAAGCACATATCATACCTTCTTATGTTTTTTTTTTTTTTTTTTAGCTTTCTTCATTTTCAATCATTAATCTCGAATATTACAAAATGCATATATACATAAGTTATTATTATTATTATAACAAATAATAAAACTTTAAGATGATGAAAAATTATTAAATAGCATAAAAACATATGTTATTACAAATTATTTTTTAGTGCTATAAATATATATTAACAACAACAACAACAAAAAAGAGATTATATTATATGGAGCATTCATACTATGGATTTTCGATAATGCAACTGATAAATGATTAATGTATTACCAAATACAATACATTCGTAAGATATAATATATATATATATACTTATGTAAAATGATTTCTTATATGAAAAAAAAAAAGAAAAAAAAAAGAAGTTGTTCTTCGAACATACGAGTATCTTAAAAAAGGCTATAGTAAGGTCAAAAAGACTAAAAATGACAAGTAAACAATTAGTTTGATGTCTACTGCCTCGGTGTGTAGTGGCATTTGTAAATCATACACAACACTGAGAAAGTTTTTCGGAGATCATAACTGCCCAACTGTGACTGTTGCACTATGAAAATTTTTGATTGAATAAACAAGGAGCTAATATCTGAGGATTTTTCTTTGCTGTATAATACTACTTTTGTCCAAGTTTATTTGTGTTTCTTTTCGTGCAAAGACATAGGGCGCACCCTGTATAAATATATGTAAATTCTTTGATATTCTACAAACTGTTTGAGGAAGAAACGAAGGACATACATACATACATATCTGTATGTATGTATGTATAGGGTTGTTGTGAAACCCCTTAAGGGGTATTTTTATCAAAGAAAGAAAAGAATAAATACATATATATATATATATATATATATATATATATATATATATATATACTTATATTATACACGGGTGACTCATCCCATCCAAATGGTAGAAAGGGGGAAGGGAAATTGTATAATTTTGGTAGCGAGGTGGGGGTAACGAAAGAATAACAGTTCTTCTATCAAGAAGAATACGATTTATATTCTGTATATATATATATATATATATATTGATCCTAGAATATAATGGAAAAGAAAAAGAAAAGAGAGCCCAAGTCAGAAGTTGAATTCAATCCATGGAGTACATAGTATGTAATTAATCCATAAAATCCACAACAAGAGGGGTGCAACAATTGCTTTGTGTAGGTATACATAGTACTTATATCCACATATACCTGATAGATTCATGGCTTCCTTTATATTTAAAATGTTTTTTTTAAGTATGGGCGAAGCTAGTGATAATTTATCATTTTGTTATGAAAGTGAAGAGGATTGTTGCTTTGCTTCAAAATGAGGGCTTTCTTAACCTATTCTATTCTAATAGATAAATAGACGTACATATTATATTGTAGATACGTATTTAAGTTAAAAAAAAAAAAGACTCTATGTACATATTTAAGGGCCAAAAGTCTTTAGTATGGAGTCTCAAGTCTTTGTCCATAAGTTCAAGTCTTTCTTAGATGTTTTTAATAAAGTCTTCTACTACTGAAATTCCTATTCTAAAAGTGATTATTCTCTTAATATGCACTTGAGTTTGTCCAAATTGTATTCAATTATACTTGCCTGCCTTGTAGCATGCCCATAGACAGGGAATATTAAATTAATCCATGGGCATCTTACTCAAAAAACAAAACAAAAACAAAAAAACCAGGGGTGGAAATGAGTGAATATTCCATATTCTACTGATATTTATATTCTGTGTCATAGAAAACATGATGAAAAAAAAAAAAATATATGACTCAAATGAGATTGTTTCCCTATAAAACGCACTTTGAAGAGTGGTTTGTGTAAGCTCAATGAAAAAAAAAAAAATGAAATAATTGTGAGAAAAAATTGCTATAAAATGTCTCGAATTATTTTATAGCAAATTTTCTCTCAGTTAAGTCTCAAGTTTTGCGTTTGAAGCCTCTGTCTTCAAAGTGAGTCAATTCATCACTTCTGATTACTTATATTTTATTTATATGTAAGCTTTGTTCTTGTTTTTGATGTGCTTCTTTTTTTTTTTTTGATGACAAAAGAGCACTTAAACTCTTGAAGGATGAATGATAATAACAATAATAAATAAATAATTTTTTACATTCATACGTACAAATCAATATTGACAAGAACAGTATATGTGTAGTGTACAAAAAAATAGTAAACAACTAAATTAGCTAATTTAGATACATACATATTCTGATCCCTACAAATAAACTCATTATGGTTCTAAATGGATATATAAATTCTATATACTGGACTCCTTAATTAATAAAGATATTTTTAAACATTTTATGTAAATATCAATGATCTTATTTTTTTTTTTTGACATGTATAAATGATAATATTGATGGGAGAAGGAAATAGAAGGAAAAAAAGAAACTTTTACATAATATTTTCTGTCTTTTTTTTTTTTTTACTTCATTAGAAAACAAAAGGAATATTGAAGAAAAACAAAATTCAGCACATATTAATCAAATGTCAGAGAAAGGGCTCAACATTTATTAAATAAAAGTCTATGCTTTATTTGTAAATCCCTTATTGACATATTTTAAAGCAGAGCTTCAACAGTACCCTGTCTTTAAATATGAAAACGCCTTCTAATTGCTCTATGTAAAATATTGAGTTATTTTTTGATGAGTCTGAAAACGTTTCATTTAAAAGTATTTCTAATAAAATGTACAGAGTATTTATTGGTTGAGGAGTAAGGATTCCCTGAAGGGCAAAAAATACTAGCTAAATATTTAGCAGTGTTTATTCTTCACATATGTATTATAAGAATTATCATTTATTAGAACAAAAGTCTAGAAATGTTGACACTTGAGCTTGCAATGTTAAATTTGTAGACAAATTAATAGGTTTTTATATACAAATATGACTGATGAAGACAATGAGATCACGTTCTTTATGGATTATATTGGATTGAAACACATGTTTTTTTCAAACAAAAATGATGTTTTTCCATACTCTTAAAACACATTTTATATATACAAAAAATAAAAAAGAACTTTTTTATGTTCGTCTGTACATAAATATATTTTAGTATATGTATATGTATATCAAGGCCCACATGGTATCAACAATTTCATTTCATCACAAATCCCCAACTACACCTGGCCTGTTCTTACCTTGTTTGCTGCTATTATTAATCATGCCGACCATTTTGTTTGGATCGGACTTGGGTTGAGAGACTGCAATGGGAGCTGTATTTGTCATGGTCGTCATGGTAGCTGCTGGCATCATAAGTGTGCTCATCTTTCTAAGGAATTGTATCGACTCAATGATGACTGACTTTTGGGTAAAAAGAGGAAGGAACAAAAAGTTGTTCTCTCTCCTTTTTTGGTTCTTCTAAATAAATATGGAACTAACTCGTGAGTGAGTTAACACTGAATATGTAGATTGGACTAACTTTTGTAGGAAGGCTCTTACAAAATGGTAACGAATGTTTTTTTTTTTGTTAGTTGCTTCTTCTGTTCTTCATTGACACTATTTGATTAGTATTCAGAGATTTATTAATAGACATAGGTAGTAGCGTAATACCAAGGTTTTGACTTTTTTTTAACGTAAATCTAAAGTGTCTTAGAGTGATGGTTGCTCTACATATATATAGACATATATATGCTGTATAAAAAAAAACGACCCAAAGAAAGAAACAAGGAAATAAAGGAATGAAAAAAAAAAACACAGAACTCAAAAAAAGAATCACTAAATAATAGAATCAAAAAAATGACAAGAGTATGAAAAAAGTATAAAACGTCTGGGTTTGATCCTAATTTTTGAACGATGTGCCGCAAACTGCTGCACTAAATACAAACCTCTTTACAGGAGGGGGGACTCTTATTTTTTTTTTTTTTTTTTTTAGCGATGAAGAAAAAGGGCTTTTTCTCTGTGTTTCTCTTGTTATTCTTCTTCTAGCAGCAGCTCTCTTTCTCTCTCTCTCTCTCTGTGTCTCCCTTTTTGCGTGTGTGTTTATATATATATATATGCAAGAGTAGGAGATGAAGGAGAAAAGTGAGGAATAAAGAAGGGGGGGGGGGGAGATACTTTCTCCTTTATTTCAGTCAGAACGGGCCAAATTTCTCTCCTTCCTTCATCTACAACTCAAACAACAACAACACGAAATAGAAAGCACTTTTAAAAAAAAAAAAAAAACCGGGCGTGTTATTTCTATTATTTTTGTTATTATTATTTTTATTTCAAATGTTGGTAAAAAAAAAAATAAAATAACAACAACCAAATATATATATAATCTTTGAAGACGCTCAGTGTCATAAAAAAAAAAAAAAAATAGACAAGAATCAAACGCTGCCTACTATATTTATAAATATATATATATCTTCTGAGGGGTATGCATATTGAGGGTGATGATAACAAACCTCATAGGCCTATACTTTGCATCCTTTTATACACTTTTATTTAAGGGAGACCTACATGAGTCCTAAAAGGACTCATTTAATCACTGTGTTTCAATGATGTGTACACAAAAAAAATAAAAATATGTGGCTTTTAGTTGAAGGGCCTCCATATAAAAAGTAACTTGTATGAGAGTACAAAAACTTTTAATTCATAGCGTTTGTAAACTAAAACTCTTCCTTCGCCTTCCAAATACGTCATTGTATATATTATATGCAAGCTAATGACGTATGTATGTGACCCATGATTTTGGTTTAGTACAAATTGACAGTCAGCCTGCTGTTCAATTATGTGAAGCACAAATAGACTTTTGTTAAGCTCTAAATATCTGAACTACATGTTAGAGAAAGAATGGTTAACAGCTGATAAGAGTGACGGTATTAGAAAAGTCTGAGAGATGGCAGGATATGAGGATTTTTTTACTTTTGTAGGTAGTTTAAGCTTTGTCGGTTTGTAAATAAACAACGACGAAAATTGACTTGGTAACCCTGACAATTTGATGAATGTTTTGGAGGAGCAATGCGTCTACTGTCAATTTTACTATATCAGCTATTATCTAACTTTTTGACAGGGGAAGACATTATTGACCTTTTTTCGAGATGAAGGAAGTAAATACGAATTCCTATCCATAAGAAGATTATATTGTATCAAGAATTTTAAGTTCACTTGATGATGCATTTATTTATTAATTATTATTTGTAGACAGTATTATCCATATTTTATGTTGTATGCAGTTAATGCTACATGTTCTCCCCTCAATAGTTAAGGAAAAATGATCACATATTTTGAATATAACTAATTTCGTACAGAGTATCAATCACCAAAAACATCCCACGCGAAAAAAAAAAAGATTAGGATTTGTGGCACTATGAATGTCTCCCATGACTGAGGATAGGTTTTTTTTTATAATTTTTTATAATTGCGGGCCTACTATTACTATCTGGTGCCTTTACATTTTATCTGCTGATTGTTATTTGACAATATTAAAAAATACATAATGACAGCTTATAATTGTCGAAAAATGATTTCAAATGGATCATCAAGGTAATGATACTAACTGATATTTTTCTCTTCTTCCTTAAACTCAACAGTATCTCAACATACTGCTCATGTCAACCCATGGGCATGGTCAAGGCTCTCAATCACAATCTAAATCATTTAATATATCCTTAATAAAGATATATTAATGTATTAAATCATTATAGATATTTAATAGGTATGAGATATAATGAAATTTGAATTACATTATTAGAAGGTGGTGTTCATCTGTCAATTATTATTGACATTGTTGCACGTTAATCCATTAATTAGATAAAGTAAACCGTTAGCCATGATGTATTTGACCATTAATGTATATCGAACAAATATCAAAATTATTTAGTCTTGTGACAATGCTACAACATGTTTTGTTTTTAATTTTATTTTACAGCCTTTACTGATCTTTCTCCTCTTGATAGGTTTTTAAACGTGGATTTTTTTTATATTATTTAAAATTATTTATTGTCAAATAGCAAATAATATATCGTCTCCTACTACAAAGTGTCTCTGTTCAACAGTTGAGAAGAATGACAGAATTGACTGTCTACTCCTTCATTTTTAGTATTTATTTTTATTTTTATTTTTATCTTCACTGAACAAGGCGAGAGATGGAATTTATCACTTTCATTCTTATTTTTTCCCTCATTCAAACGATATTTTTTATTCATATATAAAACTGAAATTATTGAATTGATTTTTGAGAAAATCCATTCTTTGTGAGTTTGTGAGGGGGTTTGACATTTTTTTCCTGCCTCAAGGGTCAAGGCGTCGAATAAAATTCATTTTTTTGTTCCATATATTACATACATATACCATACATATGGTATGCATATAAAAATATGACAAAGAAGTATACACAAAGTACAAAAATATATCACTTCTTATACAAATACCATCAACACATTCTTCATAACCATAAATATAAAAATGTATTTGCTGTTACATCACGATCAAAAAAATTATTATTTTTACTCTCCCTTATTATATGTGTACTCATAGATATTTCACATATATATATATATATATATATATATGCATACGTATTTTTATCAAAATAATTACCTTAGGCGATATCTAAGAACTTTATTTTTTTGTATACTTTTTTTTTAATTAAATTTAGTTTACCTAGTTTATGTAAATATTTTTATAAAAGGTAGGAGTATAAAAATTCGTTCTCTCTCTCTAACGCTTTCTCTCAGTGTCTTTGTGTCCCTCTGTTGTAAAAATGGATAATGAGATATGATAACATGAAAATAAAAGTATAAGCTATACATATGAAAAAATCCTTGTTTACCTAAACCTTATTATATAGATGGATAAGTTAACTATGTACTTTTATATATAATATGTAGAAACTTTTCTATCAATTATATCAAAAAAAAATATATACAAATTTGTTATTGGAAGAGCCCTTATAATTGGGAGACAAAAGAAAAAAGCTGTCTGTCAAATATATAATATATATATATTCATATGTAATATGCTGATTGAGTTTCTAAAAAAAATAATTGACTTCAAGGAAATGCTATACTTACCTAAATGATATCTTGCTTTATTGTGACATTTATATGCTCCATTTTCTTAGTCTATCAAAATATTCAACCCTTGAGTTGTAGAACTGTACAAATGTTGGCCTTTGAGTAAAAAAAAATAGCAGCTGCGATACAGATCACATGGATTAATTAAAAGATGTTTTAGTTATAGAAGCTGTAAAATTAAAAATCCTCTACATTTCCTCCCTTATTTCAAATTCGATATTTTGATTGTGAGTGAAAAGCTTATAAATAAAATCGAATGAAGGTTTGTCTTTCAAATAAAAACTTGATTCAGAATTAAATCTTTTGGAGAAATCTACTTCAGCAAACTTTAGATATATGCACGAATGTATAATTAATTTTTTTTTTCATTCAAATAGTGTGAATTAAGTAGAAAGTTAGAAAAAAAAAAAAAAACTCGATCCACTCCTATCAATAAGATCATTATTTTCAAACAAAGTAAATATTTAAAAATATAATAATATTTTCTTTTTTCTAAATTGATTGATTGTCAATTATTTAACTTTGTGACTTTTGTTTCTTAAATTCCCTCAACAAAAATTTCAATTATAATTTTAAAGATTTATACCAATAAATATATATATATATATATTTGTCAAAACATTCCTAAATTGTACATTAATCATATTACCAAAAATAAAAAAAACTTCTACACGGGTCAACAAATGATGCAGCAGGTGGAAAAAGAGCGAAAGAGATGTAATATAATAGCTAATGACAATAACTTGAATGAAGATCCGCTATATATTTAGAAATAGATGATATGTTGATACTCTTGCCACTTGATACTCTTAGGGTAACCATGGCCCATGACTCTGTGGTCCCTAAAAGATCAGTACATATTATAGAAATGAGATCAGGAAGCATATATGGACAATTTGGAGAAGGGAATGAATAGAAAATGCAATGTCAAACAAACCAAAAAGATCTCATTCATGTTGAAGACTCTTGAAAGACCGAACGGGATTGAATAAAAAAAAATTATATGGGCTTTAGTACAGGTAATATGGAGAGTGGATATACTTTTGACTTTTTCTTGCTCAAGTGCAAAAATATGAATCAGTTTCAACTGTTGACTGTTGCAAATTGTAAACCAATATCTTGAACAGAATCGATATGCCATACATATGTTGCGGTATACGTATGTATATCAAAATGTGCAAAATAAAGGCCATTATTTTTTGATTTGTTAAATATATGCTGTCTCAGATCCTTTTGTGCAACAAGTTAATTGCGTTTGTATGTAATGAAGCAGTAAACTACTTTAAACGTAAAAAAAAAATACTTTAACTTGATTTATCATTTTGAATGATTACTTTTTTTAATCAATACTTAAGGTCAAAAAAATCATAGAATAACTTTATTATAGAAGAATAAAAGTTCAATTTATTTTCTACTGGTGAGATGTATGCGAATAATAATAAGCACCAGAGCTACCAAAAGAGTTTCCTACTGGAACAACTATATTGGTTTTTTTTGTAATACCTTTGATACTCCAATGAAAACTATTATTTTATAATATTTTAATTATTTGAGCAATAGTTAATTTATGATTGGATTATTTTTGTTATGTTTTGATATCATTTTCAATAAATAATTTTTTTATATATATATTTCCAGAACGTAATATTAACTCTAGAGTACTAAAAGTACTCTAATCTATATAATAAATCCTCAAGTTTGTCTGTGTGTCCGTAACCCCTCGTATCTCCGGAACCCCTTACCCTATGGCCATGAAATTTTGTATGCGTAATTTACACGTCATATGAAAGATTTCTACGGAAATTTTTTTCGAGAAATCGAAAAAAAAATTTTCTCGATTTTTTTTTTTTCAAAATTTTTCAAAAATTTTTGTCGCTCCAAATTTTTTGGCGGAAAATTTTTCGGCCTTTCAATTTTTCTTTAGGATTTTTTTTTCGCGATTTTATGATACGCGAAGCGAGCGCCGCGCGCGAAGCGCGCACCAATTGCGAGTAAGTAATAAAATTGCCATTGCCATTGGCCATTCAACTTTTAGTTACTACAAACTGTGGTAGTATTTAGCAATAAAACAAAATATTCGTTTTACAACACAAATATATTTATATAATATACGAAACATTATTAACGCCTTACTCAAGTTTTTTTATTATTTTTTTTTTTTTTTGCACATTTGCAAAGTGCATTTTCTTATATGGATGTTATTTATTTTTCCTGTTGCTAAATTAAAAGTAGCTTCAATTTGCTGCCACTCTTAATACAATCAATAGAAGAGAGTTTTTTTTTTTTTTGTTTTTCATTTGCAGAAAGTGTGTTAATAGAAAACATTTCATAAATACTTAACATATGCATACCTACATTGGTACCACTCATTCAAAGGAATATTTATCCTCTATTTTTGAGAAGTTTTAAAAAACACTATAAATGAATATAAAATTTGTCACTATGTTAGAATCAGTAACACGACGAGTTTTTTTTGTACACTCGCAACCTCGACACTCAAAAGGGAAAGGAAATTTTTTTAAAAAGATATGGTAGCTACCCTTCTGTATTTGCTTTGTTGCCAACTTTTTTTATATTGGGCAGAATTATTATTTAGATATACTATACATGTATAAATTCTATCAATATCCGAAATCAATCTCTAATAGTAATAGTAATAAGACATCATTTTCTTAAGAATTGCTATAATTCTCTCTTTATTCCAAAAAATTGATTATTCTAATTTGTTCTGAGTGCATAGTTTTCCCAGCATACTTGACTTCCAAGATTGAAAAAAATATTTTTTTGATAATCATTTTATTGTATTTGATTTGTATTCAAATTATATGAGAGATTGGTTCAATTAAGTATAGAGTTTTCGAATCAATAATAATTTATAGAGAAAAAAAAAGTGTTTTATTTTGATTAATT